>OW971929.1:25000-1225000 GCA_943193695.1 Acrobasis suavella
TAACCTAACCTAACCTAACCTAACCTAACCTAACCTAACCTAACCTAACCTAACCTAACCTAACCTAACCTAACCTAACCTAACCTAACCTAACCTAACCTAACCTAACCTAACCTAACCTAACCTAACCTAACCTAACCTAACCTAACCTAACCTAACCTAACCTAACCTAACCTAACCTAACCTAACCTAACCTAACCTAACCTAACCTAACCTAACCTAACCTAACCTAACTAACCTAACCTAACCTAACCTAACCTAACCTAACCTAACCTAACCTAACCTAACCTAACCTAACCTAACCTAACCTAACCTAACCTAACCTAACCTAACCTAACCTAACCTAACCTAACCTAACCTAACCTAACCTAACCTAACCTAACCTAACCTAACCTAACCTAACCTAACCTAACCTAACCTAACCTAACCTAACCTAACCTAACCTAACCTACCTAACCTAACCTAACCTAACCTAACCTAACCTAACCTAACCTAACCTAACCTAACCTAACCTAACTAACCTAACCTAACCTAACCTAACCTAACCTAACCTAACCTAACCTAACCTAACCTAACCTAACCTAACCTAACCTAACCTAACCTAACCTAACCTAACCTAACCTAACCTAACTAACCTAACCTAACCTAACCTAACCTAACCTAACCTAACCTAACCTAACCTAACCTAACCTAACCTAACCTAACCTAACCTAACCTAACCTAACCTAACCTAACCTAACCTAACCTAACCTAACCTAACCTAACCTAACCTAACCTAACCTAACCTAACCTAACCTAACCTAACCTAACCTAACCTAACCTAACCTAACCTAACCTAACCTAACCTAACCTAACCTAACCTAACCTACCTAACCTAACCTAACCTAACCTAACCTAACCTAACCTAACCTAACCTAACCTAACCTAACCTAACCTAACCTAACCTAACCTAACCTAACCTAACCTAACCTAACCTAACCTAACCTAACCTAACCTAACCTAACCTAACCTAACCTAACCTAACCTAACCTAACCTAACCTAACCTAACCTAACCTAACCTAACCTAACCTAACCTAACCTAACCTAACCTAACCTAACCTAACCTAACCTAACCTAACCTAACCTAACCTAACCTAACCTAACCTAACCTAACCTAACCTAACCTAACCTAACCTAACCTAACCTAACCTAACCTAACCTAACCTAACCTAACCTAACCTAACCTAACCTAACCTAACCTAACCTAACCTAACCTAACCTAACCTAACCTAACCTAACCTAACCTAACCTAACCTAACCTAACCTAACCTAACCTAACCTAACCTAACCTAACCTAACCTAACCTAACCTAACCTAACCTAACCTAACCTAACCTAACCTAACCTAACCTAACCTAACCTAACCTAACCTAACCTAACCTAACCTAACCTAACCTAACCTAACCTAACCTAACCTAACCTAACCTAACCTAACCTAACCTAACCTAACCTAACCTAACCTAACCTAACCTAACCTAACCTAACCTAACCTAACCTAACCTAACCTAACCTAACCTAACCTAACCTAACCTAACCTAACCTAACCTAACCTAACCTAACCTAACCTAACCTAACCTAACCTAACCTAACCTAACCTAACCTAACCTAACCTAACTAACCTAACCTAACCTAACCTAACCTAACCTAACCTAACCTAACCTAACCTAACCTAACCTAACCTAACCTAACCTAACCTAACCTAACCTAACCTAACCTAACCTAACCTAACCTAACCTAACCTAACCTAACCTAACCTAACCTAACCTAACCTAACCTAACCTAACCTAACCTAACCTAACCTAACCTAACCTAACCTAACCTAACCTAACCTAACCTAACCTAACCTAACCTAACCTAACCTAACCTAACCTAACCTAACCTAACCTAACCTAACCTAACCTAACCTAACCTAACCTAACCTAACCTAACCTAACCTAACCTAACCTAACCTAACCTAACCTAACCTAACCTAACCTAACCTAACCTAACCTAACCTAACCTAACCTAACCTAACCTAACCTAACCTAACCTAACCTAACCTAACCTAACCTAACCTAACCTAACCTAACCTAACCTAACCTAACCTAACCTAACCTAACCTAACCTAACCTAACCTAACCTAACCTAACCTAACCTAACCTAACCTAACCTAACCTAACCTAACCTAACCTAACCTAACCTAACCTAACCTAACCTAACCTAACCTAACCTAACCTAACCTAACCTAACCTAACCTAACCTAACCTAACCTAACCTAACCTAACCTAACCTAACCTAACCTAACCTAACCTAACCTAACCTAACCTAACCTAACCTAACCTAACCTAACCTAACCTAACCTAACCTAACCTAACCTAACCTAACCTAACCTAACCTAACCTAACCTAACCTAACCTAACCTAACCTAACCTAACCTAACCTAACCTAACCTAACCTAACCTAACCTAACCTAACCTAACCTAACCTAACCTAACCTAACCTAACCTAACCTAACCTAACCTAACCTAACCTAACCTAACCTAACCTAACCTAACCTAACCTAACCTAACCTAACTAACCTAACCTAACCTAACCTAACCTAACCTAACCTAACCTAACCTAACCTAACCTAACCTAACCTAACCTAACCTAACCTAACCTAACCTAACCTAACCTAACCTAACCTAACCTAACCTAACCTAACCTAACCTAACCTAACCTAACCTAACCTAACCTAACCTAACCTAACCTAACCTAACCTAACCTAACCTAACCTAACCTAACCTAACCTAACCTAACCTAACCTAACCTAACCTAACCTAACCTAACCTAACCTAACCTAACCTAACCTAACCTAACCTAACCTAACCTAACCTAACCTAACCTAACCTAACCTAACCTAACCTAACCTAACCTAACCTAACCTAACCTAACCTAACCTAACCTAACCTAACCTAACCTAACCTAACCTAACCTAACCTAACCTAACCCAGTTGCGCTCCGTCCCCCGCGCCGAGCACATGCGTTCACAGTGCGCTCCGCGTTAAAAATTCCTAAAAATTGGAATTACTGACGCAATCAAAGTGAAAAGTGTTTTAAAATAGAGTATTGAGTGCATATGTGTTGACGCGGGTTCGGCGCGGTGGAAATCGTCTGTTTAGTGCCAGAAAAAGTGAACTTTGTGTTTTTTGTGCACGTGGCATTCGGTTCGGCGTTCATTTTTCCTGAGAAAAGGCGAGGGTCCCGGATCCCTCGAGAACGTCGACCGTCTGCCCATTTTTCCATCAACCGGGTGCACGTGGTGATTTCCGGACCGACCTGGATCTGTGGTTAGTGAAATTTCCCGAGTGGAGTTTTCTGATCGGTGTCCGGGGCACGACCCGGAAATTACCACGTGGCTTTTCAAGGTTCACTGGCACACGGAGCGCAACGCCCAGGACAAGGGACTGTACAGGTACCTTTAGAAAAATTTTATTGCAAAGACCGTTAAATTTTTCTTTAAATTTAACGAAATATTGACATCTGGCCCCCTTTTACAGGGCCAGGCTGTACAGTCTCTAATTTTAGTTTATATTTTATCTTAGTTTTAAATTTTGACAAGCATATAGCAATTTTAACTTGTTTTAATCATTGACTAAATATATTTTGTTTTAAAATTAACGAACTTGGCCCCCCTATACAGGGCCAAGAGAATTTCACTTTATTTTTATATCGCTTTTACTTTTTACATTTTAACGTAACGACGACCACCCCCTGACAATATCATGGACCCCAGAGTGAATAATAATCGAATTGAGTGCCCTTTGAACGCGGCGCTTGGGTGCGTCGTGGATGGCCACCATGAGGGCGTTGTTGTGGAGCCGGTGCACAGGCGGTCAAGTCTGGGGGTCGAAAGGCGGAGGCCCGCGAAGAGGGCGAGGAGGAACCTAGGTTCCCTCTCGCCTCCCGAACGGGACCTTGCGACGCCCGAGATTTCCCCGGAGACTACCTCGTCACTGGGCTCCGACAGCGTCGCCGCTGAGGCCAAAACCTGCCGGTACAAGGTTAGGAAACTTCTCGATGGCTCCAGGAATCTCAAAACAGAGATAAGGCTTGGAGTCATCGAGGCAGTGGAGCGCTTGTACCGGCTGGTGTTGGCGCAAGAGGCGGGGCAACGGGGGGGAAGCCTCTCTCCGTTGCGCCCGCCTTCGGCGGCGGAAAACATGGCCGGCGCCCCGGACGAGCGGTTGGCCGGGCTTGCTCTGTCCGAAAAAATGGAAGAGCAAGCCAGACTGATCAAAGAAAACGCCCGAATGCTGGACGAAATCCGAGGGTTGATCGTCCAGCAAACGGCGGGTGCTGGTGCTTTGTCTTACGCAGACGTGGCGGCCCGCTCATCCAAGGCGGAACCGGCTAAGTGGGGGGCCCTGTTGTCCCTTGTCGTCACATCTAAGGATGCGTGCGACACGGGGGAGCAGGTCCTCGATAAAGTCCGCGAAGCGGTCGACGCCAAGGAGGGGTGGGTCCGAGTCGAGCGTGTGCGTAAGGCAAAGGACCAAAAGGTAATCATGAGTTGCTCGTCCGAGGAAGAACGAGCTAAGTTGAGAGAGAGGCTCGAGAGGGTGGACAACCTCACTGTCGGGGAGGTGAAAAATCGGGATCCGCTCCTCATCCTCTGGGGCGTCAACATCCGCTATAGCGATGGTGACGTCATCGGAGCGGTGAGGAAACAGAACCCAGAGGTTTTCCACGGCCTCGGCAGTGGGGATGACCGCCTTCAGGTGAAGTACAGAAGGAAGGCAAGGAATCCGCAAAATAGCAACATTGTGCTCAGCGCATCTCCGGTGATTTGGAGGAGGGCGCTGGACGCCGGATCCCTCCGTGTGGACCTTCAGCATGTAAGGGTTGCGGACCAGTCCCCACTCGTGCAGTGCTCTCGCTGCTTGGGTTACGGCCACAGCAGACGGTACTGCACGGAGGGGGAGGACGTCTGCAGTCACTGCGGAGGTCCACACATGAAGTCGGAGTGTGCTGAGCACAATGCGGGAACTACAGCAAGCTGCCGCAACTGCAAAAAAGCAGGCGGCAGCCGGGCGGACCACAACGCCTTCAGCGATGACTGCCCAGTGAGGAGAAAGTGGGACGCGATTGCAAGGTCGGCAACTGCGTATTGCTGACCGTGCAATCGGCACAGCGTCCACCGATGGGTGGCCGAGCTGCCTGTTGCAAAGTTACCCCATATGGTAAAAATTTTGTTTTAAACGCAAAATAAAATTATTATGGAAGGGTGTTAACGGTGGCAACACAGTGGCCCGGCCAGACATCGGAGCAAAGTGTCACGCTGAAGGCGTTGCGTGTACAGGGCGATGGGGTGTTTTCCCTTTTTAATTTTAAAGGCAATTTTTACAGATTATTTTTTAAAAATAATTTTGTATAAAAATAAGCAAATAAATAAAAACCTGCAAATAAAGGGAAAACACTCCATAGTGGCAAACTGAGCCTACTTCTGTATTTTACCTTTGTTCTTGGTGAATAGTCACGACTCCGTTTCTGCCGCGGGGCGGACGTTTTCCGGGCGTTTTCCGGTCCCTGAGTGGCGTTTCCACTCTCGGACCGAGCCTCGGGCACTGTCTGCCCCGTAGTGGGACGGGGACGTGACTTTTCAAAAAATCCGTGCGGCATGTTTTCTGCCTTTAGGAGGTAAACCATGTAGGCGCCCAAGCGAAGAGTTCGAACAGTTTGAAGGGGCTTTCCGAGATGTTCGGCATGGCAACCGGTGCATGCGCCGGTGGCCACGTCAAGCATTTCGGAAATATATATGGTATGTAATATGTATGTTCATATCAACTCTGGGTATATATATCATATGTAGTTTATTTATATTATTATATATTTATATATTCAAAATACTTATATGTAAATAACTTTAATTGCAAACATAGTCCCTGATAATGTCAGGGGGTATAGAAAAAAAAAAAAAAAAAAAAAAAAAAAAAAAACCTAACCTAACCTAACCTAACCTAACCTAACCTAACCTAACCTAACCTAACCTAACCTAACCTAACCTAACCTAACCTAACCTAACCTAACCTAACCTAACCTAACCTAACCTAACCTAACCTAACCTAACCTAACCTAACCTAACCTAACCTAACCTAACCCAACCCAACCCAACCCAACCCAACCCAACCCAACCCAACCCAACCCAACCCAACCCAACCCAACCCAACCCAACCCAACCCAACCCAACCCAACCCAACCCAACCCAACCCAACCCAACCCAACCCAACCCAACCCAACCCAACCCAACCTAACCTTTTTTTTTTTTTTTTTTTTGTCGCGGAGAAAATCCCTTCGGATACCTTACCAGTCACGGGAAACCGGTAAGGTTATGTGGTGTTACCACTAAAAACTCCGCGGTGTCACCTCTCAGCCGCTATGTGCCGGGGCCGTGTGCTATTCTCGCTCCATAGCCCCGGCGCGGCGACCGCTGTGGCGGTCCCTGTTCGCTCTGGGGGTCCCTCTCACTAAGAGAGGGTATCAGAGCGAACCTGAGGGGGGGGGCCTTTCGGCCGCCAACTCCACCCAAAAGGGTTAAGGCGTGGTGACACCCGACGCCTTACAACCCGGAGGGCCGTTAAGCCGAGCAGCAGAATCCCGTTTCCACCACTCGACCGGCCCTTACTGTGGGGTCTGCTGGTGCAGGCCATAGGCCCGCCTCCTGCGCCCAGTGCGCCGGCGGCGGATTGCGTGGTCAGTGGTGTCCTCACGCTCTCGCTCCGCCGCCTCCTTGCGGAGCATCACTTGCTCCGCAAAGGCCTGCACCGCATTCCACGACGTCTCACTGTCGACCATGACCTGAATCAAGGTCGGCAGAGAAAGGTCGTCCCCCACGATCGCACACATGTCGGCGCGCTCTTCCGCCCAGGCTGGGCAGCTCTCCAGTGTGTGTTGGGCGTCCTCGTCCGCACACCCGTCACAGTGGTGGCATATGGCAGTCGGCTCCCTACCCGCTCTTCGACACAGGTACCCTCCGAAACAACCGTGTCCGGATAGCACCTGCGTCAAGCGGAAGGTGAGATGGCCATGTTGCCTCGCCAACCACTGGCTTAAGACTGGGCGGACAGCCTCAACCGTTCGGATTCCGAAACTGGGCTGCTCCAGCCTATAGGCCCACTCCTCGATAGAGCGCTGACGCAGCTCACTGCGACGTCCCTCTACTTCCCTCGGTGCCGGTCGGTGACCCCGGGCCAGCGCCTCCTCACGCCAATAAAATAGAGACGCGAGGGCACTCGCTTCTATGTCCCAGGGTAACGAACCGGCAAGCAGACTGGCAGCCTCAAAGGAGATCGTGCGGTATCCCCGGACGGCCCTTATCGCCATCAACCTCTGCGGTCTGCGCAGCAGGGTGATACTTTGGCGATTAAGGGACTCATCCCACACGGGGGCGCCGTAGAGCGCCATCGACCGCACGACCCCCATATAGAGGCGCCTGCAGGACGCCTCGGGACCTCCGAGATTCGGCAGGAGCTGCGTCAGCGCCGACGCCGCCGACATGAGCCGCGGAACCAACGCCTCGAAGTGGGCGCCGAAATTCCATTTGCCATCAAGGACGATGCCTAAGTAGCGCATCGTCGGCCTGATGGCAATATGGGTTCCACCCACCATCAGACTGGCGTCTGGAGGGGGCGCCTTCCGAGGGCTATGAAAACATAGCGCCTCAGATTTGTGGAGCGCAACCTCCAGACCCAGCCGCCGGATTCGGCGCACCACCTCGGCGACTGCAGCCGTGGCGAGGATTGACGCCTCACGAAACGAGGTGCCGCGGGATACCACCAGGGTGTCGTCGGCGTAACACACCAACTCCACACCTGGGAGATTAGTCCCCCGCAGCACCCAGTCGTAGCCGATGTTCCACAGGAGTGGTCCTAAGACAGACCCCTGCGGAACACCGCGCGTCACCTCCTTCTCCTTCCACCCGCTTTGCGCAGGGAAAATGACCCTCCTTCCTGAGAGGTAATCTCCGATGAAGCGGCGCAGGTATGTTGGCACCCCGTGAAAACGGAGTGCCTCCATAATGCAAGCCCATGGGAGGGTGTTGAAGGCGTTGGTGATGTCGAGAGACACCACCACGACGAACCCTCCCTGGGAAACCGCTTCCTGCGCCACTGACTTCACTCTCAGGATGGCGTGGATTGTGGACCTGCTCCGACGGAATCCGTACTGGCAATCCGCCAAGTTCGGACCCACCGTCTCGAGGTGCCTGACCAGGCGATCGGTAGTGACTCGTTCCAGCAGTTTGCCGGCCTCATCAAGCACCACGAGGGGACGGTAGCCAGACGGAGAGTCCGCCGGTCGTTCCTCCTTCCTAAGCAGGACCATCCGTCCCGTTTTCCACGCCGTTGGAAACTTTCCCTGCGCAAAGCAGGCGTTAAACAGCCCCCTCAGCTGCTCCTCCAGAACATCCAGAGCGAGGACAAGAGCTCGACCCGGGATGCCATCCGGACCAGGGGCGGTGTTTTTGGCACGCAACCTAAGGATGGCGGCGCCTAACTCGCCCCTGGTTATCTCGGGGATCTCCTCAGAGATGTCCCCGCTCTGTTCCACCGACGGAGGAGCCATACTGGGAGGCTGAAACTCCGGGCCCTGCTGCGGGAAAAGAGCGGCCACCACTTCGTCCAGGAGCTGCGGCTCCAGACTCTGCGTGAGGGGGACGGCATGTGGCAGGAATTTCTTCCTGACCAATCGATACGGCCGTCCCCACGGGTCGCTGTCTAGTGTCGACAGCAGCTCCTCCCTAGCCGCTTCTTTTGCCGCAGCAATGGCGACACTAAGCGCGCTCTTCGCCTCCACGAGCCTCCTGCACAGGGCAGCCTCTTCGTCCTCGTTCCGGCGCCGTCTTCTGCGGTAGCGGGCATATTGGCGTCTTGCCACAATGCAGGACTCCCGGAGCCGAGTTAACTCCGGGGTCCACCAATATACCCACCGCCTGGGAGGGCGAGTACTGGCCCGGGGCATCGCAGCGTCACAAACCGCTGTCATCGCACCCCGGAACCTTTCGGTCTCGCCCTCAACCTCCACGTTGACCAACGCCTGGAACCAATCCTGGACTACGGCTGCCTCATGCAAGAGCTCCTTGTCGAGGCACTTTAGCTGCCACCTCGGGCCGAGTTCACTCGGGATCCAGCTTGGACCGCTCGGAGCGACTGCGGACGCGGAGAGATCAAACCGCACGTAGCGGTGATTAGATAGATTCTCCACGTCCACCAACACGCTCCAGTCCTGAACACGCGCCGCAATGGCAGGGCTGGCGAACGTTACGTCAACTATTGACCCGCCGCCGTCGCCCCGCCAGCTTAGGCACGTGTTGACCGAACCCCGGTTCAGGACAGTCAGCCCGAGAGTGATGAGCCACTCCTCGACCACCAAACCCCGCGCATCTGATGCGGGAGATCCCCACGCCATGGATTTAGCGTTGATATCTCCCGCAACTATCACGGGATGAGGGCGGCTCCTGAGCACGAGTGCCTCGACATCGGTCAGGAACGCCTCGAACTCGCAGAGCGGCCGATTGGGGGAAAAATACACCCCAATCACTACGACACCGCCCAGCAGAGCAGAGACGATTCCATGACCCCGCGCAATATTCGCGGGAGGCGAAGAGCGCGCCGACACAATAAGTGTCACCAGGCCATCCCGGTCAGACACCCAGTTGTGGGCGGCCGGCGGGACAAAATATGGCTCGGCGACAACCGCGACATCTATCAACCACTCCGCCATGCTCTGGCAAAGTAAGTCCTGAGCCCTGGCGCAGTGGTTGATGTTCGCCTGGAGGAATTTTTGGGCCATACTTATGCGATGGCCCCTATCTCCATCTCCTCCGAGGCGCTTGGTTGCGCCGGCCGGGCGGGCTGTGGCTGGGCCGTGGCCCCTGCTGCAGCGCGCCGTCCGCGTCGTTTGCCGGGTCGGGAGGCAGAACATGCCTTGTTCCCGACCCTGTGTCCCGCCGGTTTGCCCTGCCCCGCGCAGAGGACGCAGTTAGGGGCGTTATTACATTGCCCGGCTTTATGGCCAGGCTTACCGCACCGCAGGCACAATGCACTCCTGTCGGCTTCTGCAGTGCATGACTGTCCAACGTGGCCAACCTCGAAGCAGCGGTAGCACTGCAGTGGTCTCGGCGGCAGGACTACAACCCGCGCCAAGGACCAGCCGACACGGAGGCGTGCACCTCCGGCGGTGAGCCGCCTGGCAGCCGCCACCGGGCATCGGACGAGGACCGACCGGGTACCGGAGTGGTCCTCCTTAATGTCCCCGACCCTAACATCGTCCTCTGCGCACTGGCTCGCTTCCGCCACAGCCGCTCGGACTTCCTCAACCGTGGCTGCGTCGTCCAGCTCCCGGATTCTGACCTCCGCGGTCTTTTGGGGTCTGGATACCTCCACGAGTTGGGGATCCAGAGCCTCCTTGAGCTTTGTGGCGAGAGCGTCGGCTTTTTCATCTCTCCCATCTCCCAAGATCTCCAATATTCGGGCGCCGGTCGCTGCCCGCCTCACCCTGACCCCGGCAATGCCCAGGCTCTGGATGTTCACCTTTTCACGGGCAAACGTGAGAATTTGCCCGTAGGTGGAATCCACCCCTGGCTTCAGCCTGAGCTGAACCGCAGCCGATCGCGGCGGGCGGAGCTTAGGCTGAGCCCTCGCCGGAGCTCGAGGAGCTTGTGGCGGAGCAGCAGCCACCGCCGGCCTCATCGGCTTTGCACCTCTCCTGGCAACCTGCACCCATGGCTCGTCCATGGACTCAGGGGCAGGCGGGAGAGGGCGAGCCTCCAGGACAGGGCGTGACGCCGAAGCAGTCGGTGCGCCTTTGGCCACCAGAGCCTTGGCCTTGGCCGGAACCTTGGCCTGAGCCTTGGCCGGGGCCTTGGCCGGAGCCTTGGCCGGGGCCTTGGCCGAAGCCTTGGCCGGCGCACGCACCGGGTCCTTAGACGGTGCAGCCACCAGCGGCTTGGCTGCAGACGTGCTCGCCGAAGTGGACGGCTTCGGCTCCGCGGCGGCCTGTCTCTGGCTTTCGCGCCGCTGCTGCTTCGTCTTTTTCTTTGCCATAGGAGGAGCGGGGGCCGGGCTCTTGAGGAAGTCTTTGGCCCTGCTCTCTGGCATTGGCGCCTGGAGGCACTCCTCTTCACTCTCTGAGGAGGACGGGAGTGCCACCTGCACGTTCTGGCTGCCACGCTTGTCGGCCGCCAGCGCAGGACGCAGCCGCTTCTCTGGGAGCAGCCTGCCCTGTATGCCCTCAAATCGGGCGTTTAAGACAGGGCCGACTGTCCTCAGAATTAGGTTCTGGACCGCGTCCAGATCCTCGCCTCCACCCATCATAGCCGCCGGAGACACCGATGTAGGTGTAGCGGAGGCCACCGCAGTCGCTCGCTCCACCACTGCGCGGAGCTCGGCCATCTCGCGCTCTAGCGCCACCACCTTGGCCTCGAGGCGCTCATTCAGCGCCTGCAGCCGCAGCGTCTCCTCGTTGGTCGACCTCCTATGCAGGGCCGACACAACTTCCTCAATCGAGGTTGCGGCTTCCTTGAGGCTCTTCACAAAAGTGCCTTTTAGGTTTCGCGACTTAGTCGCAACCTCTTTGATTATGGAGACGCTGGTCTCCGCCTGTTTTTTGAGCGCCTCTGCTGGCACTCCCTCATCTTCGGTCTCCAGCGGCCTGGTGACCCGTTCCGCCATCGCTCTACGGGCCATTTCAGCCACCAGGCGTTCAGCTTCGGCTTGGCTGGCAGCCGCCGCCTCCGCTCTGGCCCTGCGGTCACTGACCGACATCGATCGGCCTCTCGACGCGGTCGTCAATTTCGACGGCGCTGCCTCGCTCTGGGCGCCCACCAGGCACCTCTTACGCCCAACACTCCTGCTTCTGTCGCAGGAGGCTGACGCCACCGACTCGAAGCTCATGGTCGAGCTCGCGTCGGAGTCGTCACCCTCCTCGACATCCACCTCTCCACGACCTTCTCGGCCCTCCAAACGCTCCATCCGGCCATCTTGGCCCGGGCAAGGGACTACGTCCCTGAGGCAGTTTGTGCCCCCCCCAGATACGGTGGGGCTGCCTGCGTCCTGAGACGCAGGGAGGGATTCTCCAGCTGAGCTGGTACCCTCCTGGGGTAATTGTCTTTCCAAACTTGCCATGTCATAGTTTCCTTTGTTATCGGGGTGAGGTCCCCGGTAAATCCCCTTCCCCCCAGGCGCTTGGGACGGGACTCCCCTCCCGCCATTCATCCCATCGGCACGCCAGACCTTAGGATTGGGGTTATTTTTTATGAGGTTTTCTTCCCCGCAGCACTGCCCGTCTACCGGACAGCACCCTCGGCCCCATCAATTTGGGGTAACGAGTTGCCCGACGTGTATGGTATACCAAAACACGCCGCGCGAAGCACAGCTTCCGCCGCGCACCGCCGCCGACTAAAGAGCCAGCAGCGTTGGCCGTCGCCAGCCTCCCCCAAAGCGAGCGTTACCCATTGCTGGGCTCCGCTTTCCCCCCCTAAGGCAGGATATTTGCCGACAGCTAACAAGACCCTTAAATAGCAGGGAGTTATTAACTGTCACCCAGGGTGCACCAGCCCCGTCCCTTGTCAGCCCGCCGCTCTCGCCGGATCAAAAGATCAAGTGAGAGAAGCAAAGCTTTCAAGAGGCCGAGCCAACGTGGAGGTTTCCTGACCATAGCACCCCAACCCAACCTAACCTAACCTAACCTAACCTAACCTAACCTAACCTAACCTAACCTAACCTAACCTAACCTAACCTAACCTAACCTAACCTAACCTAACCTAACCTAACCTAACCTAACCTAACCTAACCTAACCTAACCTAACCTAACCTAACCTAACCTAACCTAACCTAACCTAACCTAACCTAACCTAACCTAACCTAACCTAACCTAACCTCAGTTGCGCTCCGTCCCCCGCGCCGAGCACATGCGTTCACAGAGCGCTCCGCGTTTTTAAATTGTAAAAATTGGTTTTTGGTGTCCAAATCACCAATAGTGTTTTTAAATGTGTAGCACCTAGTGCGAACTGTGTTGACGCGGTCTCGGCGCGGTGGAAAAAGTGTAATTTGTGCCAGTTTTAGCCAGTGTAGTGGTTTTAGTGAGCGTGGCAAACGGTTCGGCGCCTATTTTGCTGAATTACGGCCGAGATACCCGGATTCCTCGAGGGCGTCGTCCGTTTGTACACTTCAACGACAACCGGGTGCCTGTGGTGATTCCCGGATCGACCCGGGTCTGTGATTGGTGAATTTTCCGTTGGAGGTTTCTGATCGGTGCCCGGGGTACGGCCCGGGAATTGCCACGTGGCTTCTTTGAAGCTCACTGGGCACACGGAGCGCAACGCTTTTTGGACAAGGAACTGTGCAGGCATCTTGTAAGTACATTTTATATTTAACGACCGTTGAAAATTTTTATTTTCAACGAAATTTCACATCTGGCCCCTTTTTTCTAGGGCCAGGCTGCACAGTTCCTTATTTTAGTTTTTAAAAATTTTTAAATTGACAATTATTCAAAGATTTTAAATTGTATTAAACCTCTGGACAGAATTTTTATTTTAAAAATTTTAAAAGTAACGAACTTGGCCCCCCTATACAGGGCCAAGAGATTTTAACTTTAGTTTTATTTTATATTTTGTTTTAACCATTAACGGTTTTAAAAAACGCGACGACTACCCCCTGACAATATCATGGACCCCAGAGTGAATAATAATCAAATTGAGTGCCCCTTGAACGCGGCGCTTGGGTGCGTCGTGGATGGCCACCATGAGGGCGTTGTTCCGGAGCCCGCGCACAGGCGGTCAAGTCTGGGGGTCGAAAGGCGGAGGCCCGCGAAGAGGGCGAGGAGGAACCTAGGTTCCCTCTCGCCTCCCGAACGGGACCTTGCAACGCCCGAGATCTCCCCGGAGACTACCTCATCGCTGGGCTCCGACAGCGTCGCCGCTGAAGCCAAAACTTGCCGGTACAAGGTGAGGAAACTTCTCGATGGCTCCAGGAATCTCAAAACAGAGATAAGACTTGGAGTCATCGCGGCAGTGGAGCGCTTGTACCGGCTGGTTTTGGCGCAAGAGGTGGGGCAACGGGGGGGAAGCCTCTCTCCGTTGCGCCCGCCTTCGGCGGCGGAAAACATGGCCGGCGCCCCGGACGAGCGGTCGGCCGGGCTTGCTCTGTCCGAAAAAATGGAGGAGCAAGCCGGACTGATTAGAGAAAACGCCCGAATGCTGGACGAAATCCGGGGGTTGATCGTCCAGCAATCGGCGGGGGTTGGCGCTTTGTCTTACGCAGACGTTGCGGCCCGCTCATCCAAGGCGGAACCTGCTAAGCGGGGGGCCCTGTTGTCCCTTGTCGTCACATCTAAGGATGCGTGCGACACGGGGGAGCAGGTCCTCGAAAAAGTCCGCGAAGCGGTTGACGCCAAGGAGGGGTGGGTCCGAGTCGAGCGTGTGCGTAAGGCAAAGGACCAAAAGGTAATTATGAGTTGCTCGTCCGAGGAAGAACGAGCTAAGTTGAGAGAGAGGCTCGAGAGGGTGGACAGCCTCACTGTCGGGGAGGTGAAGAATCGGGATCCGCTCCTCATCCTCTGGGGCGTCAACGTCCGCTATAGTGATGGTGACGTCATCGGAGCGGTGAGGAAACAGAACCCAGAGGTTTTTCACGGCCTCGGCAGTGGGGATGACCGCCTTCAGGTGAAATACAGAAGGAAGGCAAAGAATCCGCAAAATAGCAACGTTGTGCTCAGTGCATCCCCGATGATTTGGAGGAGGGCGCTGGACGCTGGATCCCTCCGTGTGGACCTTCAGCATGTAAGGGTCTCGGACCAGTCCCCACTCGTGCAGTGCTCCCGCTGCTTAGGCTACGGCCATAGCAGACGGTACTGCACGGAGGGGGAGGACGTCTGCAGCCACTGCGGAGGTCCACACATGAAGTCGGGGTGTGCTGAGTACAACGCGGGAACTGCGGCGAGTTGCCGCAATTGCACAAAAGCAGGCGGCAACCGGGCGGACCACAACGCCTTCAGCGATGACTGCCCAGTGAGGAGAAAGTGGGACGCGATTGCAAGGTCGGCAACTGCGTATTGCTGACCATGCAATCGGCACAGCGTCCACCGATGGGTGGCCGAGCTGCCTGTTGCAAAGTTACCCCATGTGGTAAAAATTTTGTTTTAAACGCAAAATAAAATTCTTATGGAAGGGTGTTAATGGAGGCAACACAGTGGCCCGGCCAGGCATTGGAGCAAAGTGTCACGCTGAAGGCGTTGCGTGCATAGGGCAATGGGGTGTTTTCCCTTTTAATCTTAACGGCAATTTTTTGCAGATTATTTAATAATAATTTTGTATAAAAATAGCAAATTAATAAAAAATAGGCAAACAAAGGGAAAACACTCCATAGCGGCAAACTGAGCCTACTTCTGTATTTTACCTCAGTTTTTGGTGAATGGACACGGCTCCATTTCTGCCGCGGGGCGGGCGTTTTTCCGGGCGTTTTCTGGTCCCTGAGTGGTGTTTTCCACTCTCGGACCGAGCGCCGGGCACAGTCTGCCCCGTAGTGGGACGGAGACGTGACTTTTCAAAAATCCGTGCGGCATGTTTTCTGCTTTTAGGAAGTCATTCATGTAGGCGCCCAAGCGGTGAGTTCAATTAGTTTCAAGAGGGGCTTTTCGAGGTGTTCGGCAGGGCAACAGGCACATCGCAGGTTGCCATGCGGAGCACCTCGAAATAAATATGGTATATATATGTATGTATTAAACTCTGGGAATATTTATAATATTTAGTATATTTTATATTATATTTATTTATATATTTAAAATCTGTTTATATGTAAAAAAGTATAACTGGAAAACATAGTCCCTGATAATGTCAGGGGGTAGGAACTAAAAAAAAAAAAAAAAAAAAAAAAAAAAAAAAAACCTAACCTAACCTAACCTAACCTAACCTAACCTAACCTAACCTAACCTAACCTAACCTAACCTAACCTAACCTAACCTAACCTAACCTAACCTAACCTAACCTAACCTAACCTAACCTAACCTAACCTAACCTAACCTAACCTAACCTAACCTAACCTAACCTAACCTAACCTAACCTAACCTAACCTAACCTAACCTAACCTAACCTAACCTAACCAGTCTCGCTGCGCCAGGCGACCCGAACGCGCACTGCCCGCATCGCTCCGCGCTCGAAAAATCCAACTTTGTGTTCATTTTTACGTAAAAAAATTCATAAGTACGGAACGGAGGCACCTATTGCTTTACAAAAATTATCAAAAAGTGCGCGGTAATCAGCTCTACAATACTAGTGAAGTGACAAATACTTGGATTTTTTCCAAGTATTTTTAAAGTGCGAAAAACTTCAAACTTTTGGGGCCCTGTACGCGAAACAAATCATTTAAAAAATCATCCGCAGTCGTACAGCAATAAAACCAACATCACAGCGTGCTCCAGACCCTAGCGCACCTGGATAAACAAAAAACATTGTTCCAACCCCAAAACTGGAGCTCAGGGAGCCACGGCAAAAACGAAGTTTTCAAATTTGGACCAAAATACGTGATTTTCTCTAAAACAAGATCGGCAACCCCACAATTTTCAACTGTGGTTCTGTGTATCCTGGTCACCTGCTAACTTGACCACAGCTTGAGGATTTGTTGGCAACGCGTCGAGGTGCCAGAGCCCAGAAACGGTTTCAACCAATCACCGATTTTCGCCGAATTGCGGCGAAACCCGGGTGAGCGCACTAGTGGCGTTATCACCACCTGGATCGCCCTGGGAAGACGCATCGGGAGGCACCAAAACCGTTATTCTGGGTTAAGGCATTCGGGAGCTACGGCCGGTTTTGTCTAAGAAAAATCTGCGGCGAGTGACTTCGAGGGACTTTGGACCCTCCCACGCACGAAATTCCAAGGATTGAGAAAACCACCACTAGTTAAATACACAGTGCATCTAATTCCCAATAACTGTTCCGAATTTGAAACTCGTAGAACAATTACTTTTTAAGATATAGATTTTTTCTCCAAAACATAGCAAAATTACCGGCCCAGTTTACGTAATTTCAAACCCAAAAATCACTTTTTAGTTACGGGGTTTTTTGGGAAACCAACCCCTAACTTCCAAAGATAGGGCCAAAAAAATAGGTTCTACGTTGTTTTTAAAAATTTTTTACAGTTAGTTTTAGAGATATTAGGAGATCAAATTCGGCAAAATTCTGGGAAATAGATGTACAGTTTTGACCCACTTCCCTTAAGGAAAATACCTATGTGTAAGTGTTAACAGTGTTGTTTTGGCCTATCCTTGAATATTCAAATAACAAATTAGATCAAATCACAATAAAACCCCCCAAATTTTTTGTCAACAAAATCCCGCCACCTATTGGCAAGTAGCGAAACTATATATATGTAAATTTTTCCAAATTGATTTTAATTCCAAAAATTAAGTGTAAATCGTAGAAAGGACTTCCTGCAACCCCTTTATTAAATTAAGGAATCCCTAAACATAATAAACATAGAAATATTCAAGTTATAGGCACAGAAAACACATGACTATAGAAAAATATTTTTAAAAAATTAATTAAGTGACAAATCTAAATTAGACTAAATCACAAACATTGACTGGGACCTCTACTCCCTGTTTATTACAAAAAGGGTCAATTTTAACTGAGTTTTAAAAAGATTTTTAGATTATAGTGGTGGTATTACACTATACTTTGCAAAAATTCTATTTAATTTAATTTGTCTAAAATCTTTCTTTTATATTTAATGACTTTTTATTACTTTTCCAGCATAAATCTAATAATTTTAACATAGTTTTTAGTGATTAAATTATATTTTTGCAAAGACTTATTTATCTCAATAATATTAAGTATTTTTATTCTAATTCCTAGTGACTGTATTTACAACTTTTACAAACTTTAGCATATTTTAATGACAAAAAACCTCGGCTCCCCTATACAGAGCCAAGGTAATAGTATTTTAACAAATTATTTATTGTAATTTTAACCCAATAGTTTTTTAATTTTATAATTTTAATTTTATTTAATTGACGCAACCTCCGACTTAAGAGATGCCTCTCGCGCACTCCCCGCCACCTACTGGAAAGGCAACTTTTAGTGGGACACCGAAATCGGTGACGTTTGCTGATCCACAAAGATGCCTTTCCTTTGAGGACGCCAGCGTGGATGCCTTAGACACCGTCGACAGAGTTGTGTCGATGAAAGCCGGATTTACAAATAGAGGTGACCCAAACATCACGCCATATGCCACGCCTGGATCCAGAGTGTACCGGTTAACGGATGATGATAGGGATGATCTGCTAACGGAGTGCAGGGAGTTCATAAGATTAACTTTAGAAAAATTAGAAACGGCCCGTAACCTAAAAACTGCCATTAAAGATTTTGTAAAAGAAACGCTAGGCAATTTAGAGGACAAGCTTTATATATTTGCTACGTGTGTAGAGGCCAAAAACATCACTCCCAACCCCTGTATACGCACCCAAACCTCCCCAGAGGCCCTACCCAGCCCACGCCAAGTCGAGTCTGCTCTATCTGAGCGGATGGAGGAGCAGGCTCGGCTGATCGGCGAAAACACAAAAAGGCTGGAAGAAATTAAAGAGCTCATCACAAGGCAACCTGGCCCCTTGTCCTACGCAGACGCGGCGGCCCGCCCGGCCTTGGCGAAACCGACCGAACGTGGGGCCCTGCTGTCCCTGGTCGTCACATCTAAGGATGAGCTCGACACGGGAGAGCAGGTGCTCGACAAGGTTCGTGAAGCGGTGGACGCCAAGGACGGGTGGATCCGCGTAGAGCGGGTGCGAAAGGCAAGGGACCAGAAAGTAATTATGAGCTGCGCAACGGAGGCCGAAAGGGCCAAGCTGAGGCAGAGACTAGAGGGGGCAGGCAAAAACCTCGCTGTCGAGGACGTGAAGAACCGGGATCCGCTCCTCATCCTCTGGGGCGTCAGCATCAGGCATACTGATGAGGACGTCATCGGAGCGGTGAGGAGACAAAACCCTGAGGTTTTTCACGGCCTCGATAGGGAGGAAGACCGCCTGCACATTAAATATAAGAAGAAGGCGCGTAACCCACAGGTGCACCATATTGTGGTCAGCACATCGCCGAAGGTATGGAGGAGGGCAGTTGATGCCGGGACCCTCCGCGTGGACCTCCAGCACATTAGGGTAGCCGACCAGTCTCCCCTCATTCAGTGCTCTCGCTGCCTGGCCTATGGCCACAGCAGGAGGTACTGTAGTGAGGAGGTGGACTCGTGCAGCCATTGCGGAGGTCCACACCTAAAGTCGGTGTGTGCTGACTACAAAGCTGGCACAGCGGCATCCTGCCGCAATTGCGGGAAGGCGGGCATAGAAAAGGCGGATCACAATGCTTTCAGCGGCGACTGTGCATTGAGAAGAAAATGGGACGCGATTGCAAGGTCGGCAACCGCGTATTCCTGACCTTGCAATCTGCGCAGACCCAGTGGTGCGCGGCTCGGTCGTTGGTGCCCTGCACCTTAGCTCATTCAATACAACTTTTATTTAAAAGTCAGATTGAAATGACTAGAATAGGTAGAAAATGAGCAGGGCACCATGACCCAGCCGCGTACCGTCTACATGCACGGTGGACGGTGGAAGCATTGTGACTCGTAGAAATGGGGCAACTCCATCCACAAGTTGTAAAAATCAAATACAAGTGAATTATTATCAATAATCACTGTATTTAGTAAATAAATCGAAGAAGAAAATGTGTGGAGGGAGATGCCTCATTGGAAAGTGTTGGGGTTATCCCGGGAGTCAGAATAGGGTTCATCTTTAATATACAAGAATTGTACGAAAACAGTATAATGCAAAATATAGATATAACCAAATATAATAAAAACATAAGACTGTAAGCATTAAAATAGTAATATTATTTGTAAGGAAATACATGTATGTAAATAAACTAGAAAGAATAAAAATAAAGATAACTAGATATAAGAAATATATAAGTGTGTAAAAATAAAAATAAGAAATTACCAGATAGAGAAAACACAAATGTATAAAAGAAATAATCCAAAATTGTAAAATAATAGAAATGGAATCTTGTGTCGTATTTATTACCCTATTTTATAATAAAGAAAATAAAAGAAACAGAAAAGTAGTTAGACGGGAGTCCCACCCGAAAGAGTATAAAAGATGATGCATGAACTCGGCCAGTATGATGAATGATAGTACGAGAGGCATGTAAGCGAGAACTGGTATGAACGAGTAGACAGCCAACATAGTCTCCGATCAAGTCGGAGGTTTTAGTTAAAAGAAAAAAAAAAAAAAAAAAAAAAAAAGAAAAAAAAAAAAAACCTAACCTAACCTAACCTAACCTAACCTAACCTAACCTAACCTAACCTAACCTAACCTAACCTAACCTAACCTAACCTAACCTAACCTAACCTAACCTAACCTAACCTAACCTAACCTAACCTAACCTAACCTAACCTAACCTAACCTAACCTAACCTAACCTAACCTAACCTAACCTAACCTAACCTAACCTAACCTAACCTAACCTAACCTAACCTAACCTAACCTAACCTAACCTAACCTAACCTAACCTAACCTAACCTAACCTAACCTAACCTAACCTAACCTAACCTAACCCAGTCCCGCTGCGTCAGGCGACCCGAGCGCGCACTGTCCGCAACGCTCCGCGCACCAAAAATCCATTTTTTACGCTTAAAAATTCGTTAAAAATTCATAACTCCGGATTGAAAACAGCTACGATCTAGCATAATATCTCAAAAAGTGCGCGTAAGAAGTGTCTACACAGTGAGTGCAGTGACAAATACTTGGATTTTTCCTAAGTATTTTTAAAATCCAAAAAACTTGCAAATCTTAGTGACTTGACGAACTAATCAAATCGTAGAAAAATCACCGAACATCGGGAAGCCACAAAAAATATATCAAAACGTTCTGCAAACCCTAGTGCATCTTATTTAACAAAAAATAGTGACGTAACTTTAAATTTGGAAGTGTGGTGACAAAAATAAAATAAAAATTTTCGAAAATTAAACTTTAAAGTGGTTTTATGCAAAAACAAGATCGACGACCCATAGTTTTTTAACTGCAGTTTAGTGCATTTAGGTGGTCTTAAGGCTAGGACACCACTTCCAAAATTTTGTCGCAGCGCGTCGAAGCACCAGAGCCGAAAAACACTTTCGACCAATCAGCGGTTTCTACTGATTTGCGGCGGAACCCTGGTGCGCGCGCTAGTGGCAATATCACCATCAGGTGCATCTTCGGAAGACGCATCGGGAGGCACTTTGACCAATGTCCTAGGTCCAGGGGTCTTGGAGCTGTGACCACTTTTCCCCAAAAAAGTGAACATTGGTCAACTTCGGACCCGCCCACGCCCGAAACCCCAAAACCTGGAATCACCGTTACTAGATAAGTGCCTTGTATATCTATCCCCTAACCTGTGTACCAAATTTGATATCGATTGCTACAGTAGTTTTTGAGTAATAGAATTTTTTGCAACAACACTAACAAATAGCACGTGGTTTTACGTAATTACAATTCAAAAAATTGCTTTTTAATTAAGGGTTCCCGGGGGGAAACAACCCTTAATTTTCAAAGTCCGGGTCAAAAAAATAGATTTAAAGTCAATTCCAAAATTTTAGATTCAGTAATTAGCGAGATATAAAGATATCAAATTTGGTAAAATTTGTGAACTTTGTGACTCATTTTACCCCTATTCCCTTGAGTGAAATTTGTCTATTAAGTGTTAAATTGTCCCCTTTTATTTATTTAATTAATATTTTAACTTTAAACTTATCAAAATATTAGCTTTAATCTATTTTTAGAAAATAACAAAGTCACGCCATCTGTTGTCGAGGGGCGGAACTTTATACTTGTAAAAATTTCAAATAATTTTCAAAATTCTAAAATTGAGTGAATATCATAATAGTGACCCCCTGACCCCTGCTTATTAACAGAAGAACCCCTTGGGTGGGATAGACGTCCTTATATTAAGGTTATAGTGGTGACCCAACGAACATTTTAACATAAAAAATTGTAAAAAATTGTCTTTTGTTTTTAAAAAATTATTTTGGTTTGGAGGATCACCAAAGGGACCCCCCGCTCCCTCCTATTACTGGGAGTACCTATATACCCGGATAGTTAAGAAGATTTTTAGAATATAGTCCCACCAAAAGTGGAACTTGTTAGCTTTTGTGTTAAACGTTTTGTGTTTTTAAAATATTGACTAGTCATTAAGACCTAGGTGCCTTCCTACCTATAACATACCTAGGTAGAAGGTATAGGTCCCCGGAAGGCACACTATTTTATATCTTAAATTAAAATTACGTATTTACAACTTCTACAAACTTACCTATTGTATACTTTAATTAGTTTTAGTGTAGATATTTGTTTATTTGTATAATTTATCTGACTTTCCCTTGGCTCCACTTTACAGGGCCAAGGAAGATCTTAATTTTAATTGACATTTTATTCTAATTTAAAAATTATTTATTGTGCACTGACTAATTTTAAGTATACAATTTTAAATTTTAATTTTAATTTTGACGCTGCCCTCCGACAGTGATATTTAGGAATTTAATTAATTTACATTATTTATTAATTGTGTACAATGCCGCTGGTACATTCTCCACCGTCTACCAGTGTGGTGTCCGAAAATCGGACACCAAAATCTGTGTCGTTTGTGGAACCACGAAGCCTGAGTTATTCAGAAGAAAATGAATCCGACTATGAATTACCCTATAGTAAATATAGACGGGATCCAAATGTTACGCCCTACGTACCGCCTGAACACAGAAATGAAAGAATTACAGATGAAAAAAGGGAAGACCTACTCTCCGATTGTCTAGATATTAAAAGTCAAATCCTAGCCGACCTGGAAACAGCCAGGAACTTAAAAGGTACAATAAAAGACTCCGTAAAGGAGAAATTGGTATTATTAGAAGACAAATTTCGAGAGCTAGCCCAATACGTAGAGGCCAAAAATATTACCCCGGGCTACCATCCCTGCGTCCGCACACAGACGTCCCCGGAGGCTTTCAGCAGGCCTGCCCTCGAGAGCTGGTCGCCCGAGCCTGCTCTCTCCAAACAAATGGAGGAACAGGCCCGGATGATCAGCGAGAATGCAGGGATGCTGAAAGAAATAAGGGAGATGGTAATCGCGCAGCAGTCTGGTCCCTTGACTTACGCGCACGCGGCGGCCCGCCCAGCCTTGGCGAAACCGACCACTGAACGTGGAGCCCTGCTCTCCCTTGTCGTCACATCCAAGGATGTGTGCGACACGGGGGAGCAGGTGCTCGACAGGGTTCGGGAAGCGGTGGATGCCAAGGAGGGGTGGATCCGGGTAGAGCGGGTGCGTAAAGCAAGGGACCAGAAGGTCATAATGAGCTGTGCGACAGAGGCGGAAAGGGCGAAACTGCGGCAGCGTATAGAGAAGGCGGGTAAAAACCTCGCCGTCGAGGACGTGAAGAATAGGGACCCGCTCCTCATCCTCTGGGGCGTCAGCATCAGATACACTGATGATGACGTCATCGGAGCGGTGAGGAGACAAAACCCTGAGGTTTTTCACGGCCTCGACGGGGAGCAGGACCGTTTCCTGATTAAATATAAGAAGAAGGCGCGGAACCCGCAGGTTTGTCACATTGTGGTCAGCACATCCCCGACAATATGGAGGAGGGCAGTAGATGCCGGTACCCTCCGTGTGGATCTCCAGCACGTTAGAGTGGCTGATCAGTCCCCCCTCGTTCAGTGTTCGCGTTGCTTGGCCTACGGCCATAGCAAGCGATACTGTAATGAGTCGGAGGACGCATGCAGCCACTGCGGGGGTCCACACCTAAAGTCGGAATGTGCTGACTACAAGGCGGGCACAGAGCCATCATGCCGCAACTGCATAAAGGCGGGTAGACCACAGACGAGCCACAACGCCTTCAGCGTTGAATGCGAATTGAGACGGAAATGGGACGCGATTGCAAGGTCAGCAACTGCGTATTGCTGACCTTGCAAACGGTGAAGTGCTGCAATGTGAGGTCAAACAGTGGGGGCCCACACATGCCCCAAAACATGGTAAATTACTTTGTAAAAAAGTTTAAATTGTCATGGGAAAACGGGTATCATAAAATGGAACACTACTGTTCGGCCAAACACGTAGCATAAAAATATAAGTCAATGTCTGAAGGTTGAATAAGGATGTATGCAACGTTTCCTTCCTATCGAAAATATATAAATGATATAAAAATCTGATACATACTCCTTACAGTTAAACAATTAGTAATTAAAAATATGAGTGCATTATAAAATAATGACACATCATATTTATGTAAATAAACCAATAAATGGAGTATGTACACAAATGGAAGCACTTCATTGTGTAAACAAAGGTACATCCTCGTTGTAGTGAAATATTACAAATGGTTGTGCGCCAAGAAACTATCATGTAAAAATTCTAAGATTGAAAATTGTAATATATATATATTAAATTGTATGCAATATAAAAAGTCATAAGAACTAAGTAAACATAGATTTAAGAAAGTGTAATATAAAACAAGACAGACAGCAAAACAATGTTATAATAAAATAATATAATGTAATAGTAAAATAATGAAACAATGTAAAAGTAATACCAACACAAGTCGTAAACAAAGTAATAAAGACAAGAGTAAAATTATAAGAGCCAATTTTATAAATCAATTATTTAATACAGTTACAATTCGAAAAACGCAAATATAGGCTCTGATCACGTCAGAGGGTTAAGTAAGTAAGTTTTTCCAAGCAGGTGGTGTTTTAGCCGGTAAGAGTCCGGCACTACCTGGGTAACATTCCCAGGTGTCCATGAGGATTTCACCACCTGCTTGTAAAAATTTAAAAAAAAAAAAAAAAAAAACAAAAAAAAAAAAAAAACAAAAAAAAAAAAAAAACCTAACCTAACCTAACCTAACCTAACCTAACCTAACCTAACCTAACCTAACCTAACCTAACCTAACCTAACCTAACCTTTTTTTTTTTTTTTTTTTTTTTTTTTTTTTTTTTTTTCGGAGGAAAGATCCCTGTTACGGATACCCGTCAGCCTGCGGGGGAGGCTGTCGGGTTATGTGGGACTCCACGCCAGAGCGACGTGCCTACCCACTAAAAAACCTCCGGAGTTCCATCTCAACCGCTTTTGCCGGGGACACGGGAACGGAAATACATCCGCGAACCCCGGCGCGGCTGGCCGCCAAAGCGGCCCCTCCTCGGGGGCGTCACAGCGCCCCCCCCACTCACCAAGTCAGCGCGTCCGGAACTCACGGACGCGCCGTACCTCCTCGGCCCAATTGAGAGGCGGCAAACTCCCACGCAGTCTACCGCCTGTGGACCCATGGGAGCCAGATAAACCGGCTCCCAGCGGCGGAGAAGATGACAGGCTCCGCCGCTTGCCCCTCGCCGCAAACACGGTGCGGCACCGCTCGGTCGCGGAGGATAGGGAGAGCGGCAACGTAACACCGACACTCCTCCTCCTCCGCGACCGATCTCCCACCACAGCCACGGCGGTGTGGCCCCGCCTGAAGCGCCGGGAGGGCAATGAAACATTCCCCTCCCGGCAGCCCCACCCCGGGTGGGGGGAGAACTTCCCACTCCCCCGCCGCCCCATTGGGCGCATCCCTACAGGCTCAAGGCCGAAGCCGAGCCCGCGGGAGCGCCCCTCCTCGGGTGGGGGGAGAACTTCCCACTCCCCCGCCGCCCCAATGTGGGCGCTCTCTGCTGGTGCACGCCAGCAGGAGCGCCCCCTCGCGGGTTCCTCTTAGCTTCCCCGTGGCCACCGACTACCACGGGTACTGAGCCCCCCCGGTACGACAAACCGGGAACCCATTGGGGGGGAACCTAACCTAACCTAACCTAACCTAACCTAACCTAACCTAACCTAACCTAACCTAACCTAACCTAACCTAACCTAACCTAACCTAACCTAACCTAACCTAACCTAACCTAACCTAACCTAACCTAACCTAACCTAACCTAACCTAACCTAACCTAACCTAACCTAACCTAACCTAACCTAACCTAACCTAACCTAACCTAACCTAACCTAACCGCTAAGTTGAGAGAGAGGCTCGAGAGGGTGGACAACCTCACTGTCGGGGAGGTGAAAAATCGGGATCCGCTCCTCATCCTCTGGGGCGTCAACATCCGCTATAGCGATGGTGACGTCATCGGAGCGGTGAGGAAACAGAACCCAGAGGTTTTCCACGGCCTCGGCAGTGGGGATGACCGCCTTCAGGTGAAGTACAGAAGGAAGGCAAGGAATCCGCAAAATAGCAACATTGTGCTCAGCGCATCTCCGGTGATTTGGAGGAGGGCGCTGGACGCCGGATCCCTCCGTGTGGACCTTCAGCATGTAAGGGTTGCGGACCAGTCCCCACTCGTGCAGTGCTCTCGCTGCTTGGGTTACGGCCACAGCGGACGGTACTGCACGGAGGGGGAGGACGTCTGCAGTCACTGCGGAGGTCCACACATGAAGTCGGAGTGTGCTGAGCACAATGCGGGAACTACAGCAAGCTGCCGCAACTGCAAAAAAGCAGGCGGCAGCCGGGCGGACCACAACGCCTTCAGCGATGACTGCCCAGTGAGGAGAAAGTGGGACGCGATTGCAAGGTCGGCAACTGCGTATTGCTGACCGTGCAATCGGCACAGCGTCCACCGATGGGTGGCCGAGCTGCCTGTTGCAAAGTTACCCCATATGGTAAAAATTTTGTTTTAAACGCAAAATAAAATTATTATGGAAGGGTGTTAACGGTGGCAACACAGTGGCCCGGCCAGACATCGGAGCAAAGTGTCACGCTGAAGGCGTTGCGTGTACAGGGCGATGGGGTGTTTTCCCTTTTTAATTTTAAAGGCAATTTTTACAGATTATTTTTTAAAAATAATTTTGTATAAAAATAAGCAAATAAATAAAAACCTGCAAATAAAGGGAAAACACTCCATAGTGGCAAACTGAGCCTACTTCTGTATTTTACCTTTGTTCTTGGTGAATAGTCACGACTCCGTTTCTGCCGCGGGGCGGACGTTTTCCGGGCGTTTTCCGGTCCCTGAGTGGCGTTTCCACTCTCGGACCGAGCCTCGGGCACTGTCTGCCCCGTAGTGGGACGGGGACGTGACTTTTCAAAAAATCCGTGCGGCATGTTTTCTGCCTTTAGGAGGTAAACCATGTAGGCGCCCAAGCGAAGAGTTCGAACAGTTTGAAGGGGCTTTCCGAGATGTTCGGCATGGCAACCGGTGCATGCGCCGGTGGCCACGTCAAGCATTTCGGAAATATATATGGTATGTAATATGTATGTTCATATCAACTCTGGGTATATATATCATATGTAGTTTATTTATATTATTATATATTTATATATTCAAAATACTTATATGTAAATAACTTTAATTGCAAACATAGTCCCTGATAATGTCAGGGGGTAGGAATTAAAAAGAAAAAAAAAAAAAAAAAAAAAAAAAAAAAAAAAAAAAAAAAAAAACCTAACCTAACCTAACCTAACCTAACCTAACCTAACCTAACCTAACCTAACCTAACCTAACCTAACCTAACCTAACCTAACCTAACCCAGTACTACTCTGTATGCGACCAGAAACCTATGTCGCTCCGCGCAAAAAATTAATAAAAAATAGTTAAAGTGCTCAAATTTAGGAAAAAAGTGTGTGCAGTGGAAGTTAAGTGCCCAAATACCCAGGATTCGTGTTGGCAACGTCATCGCCTAAAGGACCCAGGAGCTACAGGATCTCTAACTTCGAAGCCGAATAACGTTTAAGCGGTAAGTGCCAAGAAACTGCTTATCACGTATTCGTATAGCCGCCGTCGAGACGAACAAAACGACGTTTCATCCAGGCCGATACGCCGATCAGCAAGGGAGCTAGAGGCATCCAAAGGTACCGAAATTTCCATACAAAGTACCAGTGTGACGACACGGCAAACTCGCGTCGAAGCTGAGAGCTACGCAATCGTCGTCACACAACCTAGCCAGCGGATCATCCGTGCCTCACCTGAAGACTCTGAGGCGGGCCCCGAGACTTCGCCCTCCAACAGACCAGCCCATCATCAGGCGGTGAGTCAACTTCGAGGGATCTCCTTATTCCCTAGTCGAAAAACACCCGTGTTTGGACTCGTCCTGCACGGGAGGAAGCGACCTTCCCACTTCCACCACCCCTAACCCCCACCCCCGACACCCCCCACACCCCCTGCACCCCGTCACCTATTCCAAATCCCCAAGCCTGGTCAGCAGAAGGCCCGCAAGCGGACTTGTCCGAGTCGGGAAGAAGCGACATCCCACAGGCACCATCCCCCCCTCACCCCGCACACCCCTGCACCCCCCCTTTAAAAATATTTTCGTCTGACACCGGATCTATCCGTTTCAGACGAAAATAATTTCCCCCCCCCCTCACCCCCTCGAGGTACCTCACCCCCCCTGGTCCTATCTCCGTAACGGCTTAAGCTAGAGATCCGAGAAAGGGCTCAAACGAAAGAGCAAGGAAAGACCTAGAACTTGCATCCAACACATTCCCGAATTTCCATCCGGGAACGCCGAGACGCACGCAACCCACTGCACACTCTCAAAAAAAAAAAAAAAAAAGACCACGTAGGTCCTGCCAATATACCGCGTCACACAGCGGTTCCAAACCAGGATCTATACACTCCCCCCCTGACTGTGTCTTCACCCCCTCTCGGGCTATCACCCACATCCCTGGAGCTACAGCGTAGCGAGACGACTCAGAGGACTCGTCTCTGAAAATCCCAGAAGTTCAGCCCGACGGAGTTGAGGACTTGGCCACGGGAACACCGGAGACGTGGAAAAGTCAATAACACATCGCCAATTAAGTTAAGTAGAAATAAGTTAAGCTAAAAAAAAAAAAAAAAAAAAAAAAAAAAAAAAAAAAAAAAAAAAATGTCTCTCCAAAGCAAAGCCGAAACACCTGCTCTTGCCCAATCTGAACAATCAACCCCCCTACCATCGGGGGAAGTCTCGGGAGATGGGCTCGCATCCAGCATGGCGACGTCCTCGTCGCCGGCCATTAGCCCCATCTCAATCAAGACTCACAGCGGCAGGAGGCTCGTGCTAGAAGATGACAAATCATCTACATCGAAACGAACAAAACCGACACAATCAACATCACAAAAACAAAAAGACAAAAAGAGGAGAGACTCAGGCAGAGTCCAGAAGAGAACAACGAAAGGACCTTCTGAACTCTGTCGGAAAATCTCCCAACAACGGGCGCAGTCCATAAAAACCCAAACGGGCGGTCTCAGAAGAGCAGCGACTCTGAGACATGCTCAAATGACGGCGAGAACATCTGCCGTAGACTGCGTCCGCGATTTGGACAAAACACACATACCGGACATGACATTCACCCCAATAAAAACAACAGAGACAGCAACCACCCGACCAGACCCCGAAGATGCAGCTGACCAAGAAGATGGTCCTTCCACATCCTTCGCCAAAAAGGACCACTACAGCGTGGTCATCTCCAGAACGCCGATCGAACGGCAGAGCTCGGAAGAGGACGACGCTGTAGTGGAAGAAAAGTTCGACCAAAACCCCCATAAGGTTTTGGAAGACAATGAGCAGTGGGAGAGCCAAAGTCAAGGCTCAGCGGCATCGGAAGAATGGACCGATCTAGAAAGCGAGGGGGGAAGACCGAGTCTTCTCCCTTCAATCGGAACATCCAAAATTGGGGTCTCAAAAGATATGGCTACAGAAAAGGCAAGGCAGCTGTACCATACGGGTAAGGAAGCACTCGAGTCCTCCAGAACCTTAAAGAGAGAGCTCAGAGCCACAGCAGTTCAAAGCATGAGTGACCTGTACGAGATTGTCCTCTCCCTATCAGACTCCAGACAACGTTATCGTCTGAGTCTGGAAGTGGAGAGGACAAGAGCGGCCAGGGTAAAAATGCTCCTGGAAAGCAGCTACAAGGCCAAAATGGAGAAACTGAATGGGGAACTCGCAGAGCGTCTCCAAGAGACCACTGAGGCGCTCAAGGGATTAAACAGGACGACAAACGCTATTAAAGACCGGATGGACTTTGAAGTGGATGACCTTACGAAGACCGTAAAGGACATCCACTCGAAAGTAACAACACCACCCACGCGCGAGACAGATCCTGCCACCCGAACCGAGACTACCCATTCAGTAGTTCAAAATACCATGGACCAAGCCTTCATTCAAACCAAACTGGACGAGATATCCCGAAAAGTAGGAGAGTTGGCCACAGAACTCCACTACCTTAAGATGGACCAGAAAGAACGCAGGCAGGCAAGGGGAGACGAAGACCAACACTCCCCAGTAAGACCCGAGTCACCGCGCACCACAGACCTGATCCAATTATCCCTCAGCGATATAAAAGAGGAGATAAGAGGGCTAAAGGACCGTCTGGACGCAGTTCCGGAAGAAAGGCCCGTAGAGAAGCCAGTGACCAGGGAAGAAGTGCGCGAGGAAATAATGGAAGCCACGGTACCCATCTTAAGGAAGGCCAGAATGATACTGGAAGGGATAGACGACGTCAAAGAGGTAGCCTTAATTGCGAACAACAATCCAGTAAAACCAGGAATAGGAACGGAACTAGCAGTAGCCGAAACGGCGACCCAAATAGAGGAGCTCATAACTCCGCTAAGGGCCGAAGTGGCGGAAATTGCCAGTAGTTCAAGAGCACTCTCGAAAGGTATGGAATGGTACAATTCCAAAATAAAAACGACAGGCTTGCCCCAGGTCCCGACAGCACCACAACGTAGGAAGACTTTCGCGGAGGCCCTAAAGACCGAGACCACCAAAAAGGCCAATCACTCGCTTATTGTAACGGCCACCGACCCCAATCAGACTGGGGATAAGGTGATCGAGACAATAAGCGAAGAATTGGACTTCAAGAAAACAGGATTAACGGTGGATAAGGTCAGAAAGGCGAAAAACCGGAAAGTCGTCCTCACGTGCGAAAAGAAGGAGGACCTGGAGCTCATCTCCAACCAGCTAAAAAATTCGAATAGACTAAAAACAACAATAGCCAAACAACAAAATCCGCTGGTAAGAGTGAATAACGTGCTAACATGTCACACAGATGCAGACATGCTGGAAAACGTCAGGGCGCAAAATAAAAACATCTTTGCGGACCTCAAAGGAGACGAAGCAAAAGTTTGCATAAAATATCGCAAGAAGGCGAGAAATCCGCACCAATGCCACCTGGTGCTGGAAGTGTCCCCACAACTTCACAAGCGTATGCTAGAGGTGGGTTCGGTCCACATCGGAATTCAACGACGTTCGGTCGAGGACCAATCCCCGCTAGTGCAATGCGCTAAATGCCTGGGCTTCGGGCACACTCAAGCGTTATGCAAGGAGAGGGAAAAACTCTGCAACTACTGCGGAGAAGCCCACTCCTGGCAAGACTGCCCCGCCAGAAGCACAGGTAGCCCTCCTCATTGCAAAAACTGCCAAAGGGCAAAACGGGACACCAAAAACATCCAGCCTCACGTGGCATTCAGCGACGAATGCCCGGAAAGACAAACGTGGGACATGATAGCACGGTCACGTATAGCGTATTGCTAAAGGCGCCCCAGGCACCTCTGGCTCACCTTTCCCGAATAGCAACAGACACACAAGACTGAACATCGTCCAAATCAATCTCAGACGCTCCCGCCAAGCAACAGCCGAGCTTTTGCAAGTAGCAGACAAGAAGGGGATCACCATCGCACTCGTACAGGAACCCTATGTGGGTTCAAGTGGGGTGGTGAAACAGTACCCTGGCACTAAAATCATCCAGTGCACAATAAACCGGCAAAAACCAGTAAAGGCCGCAATCATCATTTTCGGGGACCAGCTGAGGGTCATACATGATCCGCAGCTGGTAACCGAGACTGAGGCGGCGGTACTGCTGGAGGCGGGTTCGACCAGGATTGGAGTTGTGTCTGTTTACTATGAAGGAGACGAACAAATCGAGCCATACATCGAGCGCACAAAAGCAATATGCCAAAGCCTGAAAACACCAAACACTCTTATCGGTGGAGACGTCAACGCCTGGAGCCACTGGTGGGGAAGCGCATCGGACGACGACAGAGGTGACGCTTACAACTCCTTTTTAAACGAAATGGACTACCACATTCTCAACCATGGAGACACACCGACTTTCGAAGTGTACCGACAAGGCAGACTCTGCACGAGCATCGTAGATGTAACGGCATGCAGTACGCCATTGTTAGGGAAAATTAAAGAGTGGAAAGTGGACAGGACTCTGATCACATCAGACCACAATGCCTTAACGTACACCTTGTGCCTGGGAGAACGGCTACAACAGCTGAAATACCCAACCACAAGGCAATACAACACCAAAAGGGCAAACTGGTCAGAGTTCGATAAGCAATTACACGAATCCCTAGCAACGAAGAACATAAACGTCGATACGGTCGAAGCGGCAGTGGATGGGGAGGAAGTGGAAGCCATCGTAAATGCCTACTCGGAAGCGATAAGGGAAGCTAGCGACAGATCAATCCCTAAAGTAGGCAACAGGGGGAGTAAAACGACGCCTCCCTGGTGGACAAAAGACCTTGAAGATCTAAAGGCTGATGTCCTCAGGAAAAAAAGACGGATCCGAAACGCAGCCCCAATCAGAATGGAAATCGTACTGCGGGAATACTACGAAGCAAAGGAGGAGTACCAGAAGAAGGCAACGGAAGCCCAAACCGAGAGCTGGAAGGAGTTCTGCACAACACAGGAAAGAGAGAGCATGTGGGACGGCATATACAGAATCATTAGAAAAGCAACAAGAAGACAGGAGGATGTGCTCCTAAGAGGACCGGACGGCAACACACTCAGCCCCGAGCAATCTGCCGACCTCTTAGCAAGCACCCTATATCCTGATGACTCTGTATCGACAGACAGCCATTACCACAAGCAACTCAGAAGACTCGTGGAAAGCGGAACTCTTGAAGAACAGCTGTCGAAAGATGACCCTCCTTTCACAGAAGACGAGTTGGAGGCGGTGCTACTGGCGCAAAATCCAAAGAAAGCGCCAGGTCCTGACGGATTCACAGCCGACATAACAGCCAGAGCAATCCGGAGCAACAGAAAGTTATTCTTGGCAATAGCAAATAAATGCCTAGCCATAGCATACTTCCCGAAGCAATGGAAAGAGGCCCATGTCGTAATCCTTAGGAAACCTGGAAAGGACGATTATACCCATCCAAAGTCCCATCGAGCGATAGGCTTACTCTCCATCCTAGGCAAAACGCTCGAAAAGCTGACGGTAAATCGCATCCAGTGGCACCTTTTCTCAACTCTAAGTCCCAAGCAGTACGGATTCCTGCCGCAGCGCAGTACCGAGGATGCCCTATATGATCTAGTGAACCACGTTGAGACCCGTATCAAAAACGGAAACTCCGTCATAATAATCTCACTGGACATAGAGGGCGCCTTTGATAACGCGTGGTGGCCGGCTCTTAAACACCGCCTTTTGACCAGAAAATGCCCGAAAAATCTCTACCACACAGTAAACTCCTACCTCAGAGATAGAAAAATAACAGTCAATTACGCAGGGGCGACTAGCGTAAAGGAAACTACGAAAGGTTGCGTCCAAGGATCCATCGGGGGACCAACTTTCTGGAACCTAATCCTAGACCCGCTCCTGCAGGAACTCACACAGGAGGAAGTTTACTGCCAAGCATTCGCAGACGACGCAGTCCTAGTCTTTTCCAATAAGTCCATAGCAGCCATGGAGGATCAAATCAACCCTGTGCTCAGTAAGATAGTGGAATGGGGGGACCGAAATAAGCTCAGATTCGCAGCACACAAAACCAACGCGATGCTGCTGACAAAAAAGCTCAAATTCGATCCCCCAAATATCCAAATGTCTGGCACCCAACTGGCATTGGTTGACAAGATAAAACTCCTGGGGCTCATAATCGACAGAAACCTTAACTTTAATGAACATGTCACGGCAATTTGTAAAAAGTCTACGGACATTTACAAACAACTCGCGTGCGCAGCTAAGGTAACCTGGGGACTTAACGGAGAAATAGTGAGGACCATATACGTCGCAGTGATAGAGCCAATTACAACATACGCGGCATGCGCTTGGTCAAAGGCAGCACAGCTCCAAATGAATATTAAAAAGATAAACGCACTCCAGAGAGGATTTGCACAAAAGATCTGCAAGTCCTACAGAACGGTGTCACTAACAGCGGCACTAGTTCTATCGGGTACATTACCGTTAGACCTGCGAATCCAGGAAGTTGCCACACTCTACGAAGCGAAGAAGGGAATCACATGTGACTATCTCCCACCTGGACGTAACCTCGAGAAAAGAGTGAACAACAGAGAGCTCTCTCATCCATCTACTCAGATCACGATAGAGTACGACCTTCTCGAGGATATGACCAAAGAAACCCAGGAAAACCACCACATTACCGGCCCCCAAATCTACACAGACGGCAGTAAGATAGAGGGCAGAGTCGGAGCAGCCCTAACGTGGTGGGAAGGGGAGAAGGAGATCAGCAACGAGACCTTCACGCTAGACCCAACGTGCACGGTTTTCCAGTCTGAGCTTTACGCCCTATACAGAGCAGTCACCAAAGCCAAGGAAAGCAAGAGGGAAATAGTAAATATCCTGAGCGACTCAAGGTCATCGCTCGAACTATTAAAGAACCCAAAGCTTCTCCACCCTCTGGCAAAGGCGATAAAAGAACTCATACTGGAAATTCGGCAGGAAGGACGGAGTGTACGATTATTCTGGCTTAGAGCACACGTAGGGACGGCAGGAAACGAGAGAGCAGACGAACTTGCAAAGACGGCCACCAACATCTCGGCCAACACACTCGACTACGCAGAAGTTCCGCTATCATACGTCAGGAGAAGGATCAGAGAGGAGACAGTCCAAAAATGGCAAGACCGGTACGGCACCTCCAGTACTGGGGCCACGACAAGGTGTTTCTTCCCAGATGTCGGTAGAGCCTACCGCACTGTGAGAAGGACAAAACTGACTCCACTCCAAGTCCAGGTTCTGACGGGTCATGGCGGTTTTGGAGCATACTTGCATCGGTTCAATCTCAGAGATAGTCCGGGATGCGAGTGTGATCCGAAAATCAGCGAGTCAGTATGGCACATATTGTTCGAATGCCCTCGATTCCAAACAGCTCGATACAACCTGGAGTGCGCAATCGATGTAAAGCTGAACATCAGTAACACAAGTAAGCTGTTGGAGGACAACAAAACCAGTGAACTGATCCTAGAATATTTTAAAAGTGTGGCCAGAACTGTCGTGTCCCGGAATAGCACACGCACCACAACAACACGAACAACAGAAACACAGGACACAGGAATGCAACCCCGAACACCGGAACATACACTACAAACCCCCGTACCAGAAGAAGAAGCACAATTCAACATGCTACTGTGCGGGGAGGTAGGAAAACCGGGATTGCATCTTATGCCAGTGGCCCTCTTCATGACTCATAACACGGAACGGATGGGGATTTCTTTCTGCAACGAAAGAGCGAAAACAAACATCTACATCTCTCCAGGTCTAGGCGCCCTGTTGAATGGCAGCACTACAAAAACTACGATGAGGCGAAGAGTTTACAACGCGCTACCGCAGGTCATCATAGAAAATCAGAAGTGTAGAATAGTGCGAAAGAAAAACAAAACTATTGCACTGTTCTCCACAAATGATGATGGTACGGCCTTCCAGCAGGTGTGCGAAGTGCTAGCCAGGATTGGGGAAAAAGGAAGGGGAACAGACCAACAGGCAAACATTATCAGCGTCGATGCCATGGCAGTGGGGTACATGCGAGGTGAAACCAAAGATTACATTGGAGTACTCGCAGCCTCCAAACACCATGAGGTAATAGTGTATGAGGACAGAGGTGTAGACCTTAGCTTTCTCAAACAAAGAAACCGCAGCCATGGCGATCCGCCGACCCCAACAAACAGCCAGGACCAACCGTTAGCCAACCCGAACATCAGTGGGTCTGAAAGACTACAGCTGCGGTTGGAGAGAGAAAAAAGCGTTGCGGAAAAAAAGGCAAAAGATACCAGCACCAGCAGAAAGCTGGTATCCTCAGCGCTGAACTTCCTCAGCGCAGCCTTCACATCCATCCCAAATGAGTCACAAAAGAAGAAAAGCGAACTGAAGAGAGTGTCTGAAATGGAGGCGGCGGTCGAAAAATTCACGAGAACGTCTAAACCACGATACAAGGATATACCCACAACTTCCCGCACAAAAGCAGAAAAGGGACTGGTATCTCCCCCCCAGTTCGAACACACGGAAGAACCACAAAGCGAAGCGAGAAACGCCTTTGTAGAATTCGTAGCAGTAACCACAGCAACGCGCAAGGTAAATTCCGATATCTGCGAAGCCATTTTGCAGAATTATACGCGCGGCAATGAGGGACTGCTTCGAGTTCTATTAAGTGAGGCTGAGGCAGCAGTGTATGACAACGAAACTAACCGAGTCTTAAAGGGCCACATGTCGGGGTCATACATGGCAGCATACAGCAAAACGCGTGGCTTTGTAGGTCTTGATGAAGAACGGTCTGAACTGGAGGGAAGAGCCTATTTCAACACCCCCGCCGATACCCCAATAGTGGTCGTGGCAAAGTGCACTAGGATCATGCTGGACGACAGGATCCTCGAGAAGGCGGAAGCAGTATCGAGGAGAATGCCGAAAGGAAGTGACCCTGGACAGTGGACAAATCCCACCATTACTTGGGCGTACGGAGTCCCTGGCAGCGGAAAGACAACATGGATGTTATCACAATTCCAGCCTAGCGAAGACGTAATCGTGACCACCACAGCCGCGTCGGCAATGAGCATGAGAGAAAAACTAGCACCGCAAATAGGAGACCGCACTAGAACCAGTGTGCGCACCATGGCATCCATGTTAGTAAATGGCGTGAGAGGAAAACCGTGTAAACGCCTTATGGTGGACGAAGCCCTCATGAACCATTATGGAGCCATAGTGATGGCAATCCAGATTGCGGGAGCCGGAAAGGCTCTGCTCATTGGCGACCCAAATCAACTACCCTTCATTGACAGACACAATCTTTTCACCATGAAATACAGCAGGCCAACAAAAACACACACCACAAAAGAATTACTGTGTACGTACCGAAACCCGCAAGATGTAGCATATGCCCTTAATGAGATCTATAAGGGTATATACTCATCCAAAAGAACAACGCGGTCCTTGTCGCTGAAACCACTGACGAGTGCTCGAATCCCGGATCTGGAAAACACCCTATACCTGACCCACACCCAGGCCGATAAGATATACCTTATCGGAAAGGGTTTTGGTAAGAAACCGGGATCTCGAGTACTCACAATACACGAAGCACAAGGCCTCACGTACGACACAGTAATAATAATCAGCTTGTCATCCGAAGGAAGGAGCCTCCTCCTGAAAAGTATTCCCCATGCTGTTGTGGCAATCTCCCGACACAAGAAGACCTGTGTCTACTATACCGATAATGTCAGGGACGACGCAGTAGCTCGCCTGATAATGCGGGCGGAGAAAGCCACAACGGAAAAAATAAAAGACTATAATCTAAAAATGGCGGTATGGAACGGAGACGACGAAACCAGAGACGCTATAATAGCGTCTCAAGAAAACACCTAAACGCCTAGCAGGTTCGAACCCATCTCCAAAGGTCCAAACATTTGAAGAAAAAGAGCAGGAGAAAGGGAAGGGAAAAAAAAAAAAAAAAAAAAAAAAAAAATTGTATTTAGTTTAACGGTAAAAAAAAAAAAACGTGTGCAAGACCACGAGCTCGAGCAGTCATGCTCACTGAAATGTTCAAGCTGGCGGTGGCGACACGGATCGGGTCGATGGGTTCCCTCAAATATGGTTGAGCCTGACGATGGCTGATCCGGGCGTCAACTCGTGAACGGGTGCCGCCGGAGGGAACTGGCCTGCTCGAACTCCTGGATTACAATACTAATATATAAGTTTGATAATTGTAATAGTAATAGTAATAATAAGTAACAAAAGTAGGATTAAGATTATAATTGTAAAAACTAACCAATAAAGATAGCTGTATATATAAATGAACTAACACAAGAAATGATAGATATAAGTCTGATAATTGTAAGCCAAAAAAAAAAAAAAAATAAATAAATAAATAAATAAATAAATAAAAAAAAAATAAAAAAAATAAAAAAAATAAAAAAAAAAATATATAAATAAATACACAAAACAAAAAAAAAAAAAAAAAAAAAAATAGATATAAGGCGATGTGTAAATTATAATTTGTATACCTTAGCACTAAGAACATTTAGCTTAGCTCGCGCGGAGCAAATAACATTATAACAACATACCAAAATAAACAAAACATAAAAAAAGGTACGGGCCACGAGCCTGTAGATATAGTTTTATTGAAAAAAAAAAAAAAAAAAAAAAAACCTAACCTAACCTAACCTAACCTAACCTAACCTAACCTAACCTAACCTAACCTAACCTAACCTAACCTAACCTAACCTAACCTAACCTAACCTAACCTAACCTAACCAGTTGCGCTCCGCCAGCCGAGCCGTGCACACGCGTTCCGCTCCGCTGCCGTGAAAAAATTAAGTTTCTTGGGACTTTGTTCGAAATTGTGAAAAGTTTTTTGTGGAAAGTGTTTAGCAGTGTTTTTGTGTTGCGTTGAGCGTGGAGCGGTGCCCAAGGCTCGGCTGGATTTCGATAAAAACCGCTGAGAATAGCGGTGTGACACGTGGTAAGTGCTGCGCTCTTTTTAAAGTCCCTGTGTTCTACTCTGACCGTGTCTGACCATCTGACCCATTAGCCCGTTAACACAGGGCGGCGTATGCACGTTTTCCACTCGGAAAACGCCACGTGTCACGGAGCGCAACGCACTTTTAGGTAGGCTAGATTTTAAAAATTTTAACGGCTGAAAAGCAAATTAGATCGTAGTTTTTGACTATATGCCTACCTATTTTATTAGATTGACTTATATTTTAAGATTTTATGGTGTTATTTTTAATAATTGACTCATATTTTTAAATTTTATTCGAAATAACGACTTTGGCCCCCTTATACAGGGCCAAGAGATACCATTTTAGTTTTACATTTTATTCTATCGTAATTTTACATATTGACCGTTTATTAACACGCGACGACTACCCCCTGACACTATCATGGATCCCAGGGTTAACAATAATATAATTGAGTGCCCCTTGAACGCAGCGCTTGGGTGCGTCGTGGATGGCCACCATGAGGGCGTTGTTCCGGAGCCCGCGCACAGGCGGTCAAGTCTGGGGGTCGAAAGGCGGAGGCCCGCGAAGAGGGCGAGGAGGAACCTAGGTTCCCTCTCGCCTCCCGAACGGGATCTTGCGACGCCCGAGATTTCCCCGGAGACAACCTCGTCGCTGGGCTCCGACAGCGTCGCTGCTGAAGCCAAAACTTGCCGGTACAAGGTGAGGAAACTTCTCGATGGCTCCAGGAATCTCAAAACAGAGATAAGACTTGGAGTCATCGCGGCAGTGGAGCGCTTGTACCGGCTGGTTTTGGCGCAAGAGGTGGGGCAACGGGGGGGAAGCCTCTCTCCGTTGCGCCCGCCTTCGGCGGCGGAAAACATGGCCGGCGCCCCGGACGAGCGGTCGGCCGGGCTTGCTCTGTCTGAAAAAATGGAGGAGCAAGCCGGACTGATTAGAGAAAACGCCCGAATGCTGGACGAAATCCGGGGGTTGATCGTCCAGCAATCGGCGGGGGTTGGCGCTTTGTCTTACGCAGGCGTGGCGGCCCGCTCATCCAAGGCGGAACCGGCTAAGCGGGGGGCCCTGTTGTCCCTTGTCGTCACATCTAAGGATGCGTGCGACACGGGGGAGCAGGTCCTCGATAAAGTCCGCGAAGCGGTTGACGCCAAGGAGGGGTGGGTTCGAGTCGAGCGTGTGCGTAAGGCAAAGGACCAAAAGGTTATATTGAGTTGCTCGTCCGAGGGCGAGAGAGCTAAGTTGAGAGAGAGACTGGAAGGGGCGGGCAGCCTTACTGTCGGGGAGGTAAAAAACAGGGATCCACTCCTCATCCTCTGGGGCGTCAACATTCGTTATAGCGATGGTGACGTCCTCGGAGCGGTGAGGAAACAGAACCCGGAAGTTTTTCACGGCCTCGGCAGTGGGGATGACCGCCTGCAGGTAAAATACAGAAGAAAGGCGAGGAATCCGCACAACAGCAACGTTGTGCTCAGCGCATCTCCGGCTATCTGGAGGAGAGCGCTAGACGCTGGCACCCTCCGTGTGGACCTCCAGCATGTAAGGGTTGCGGACCAGTCCCCACTCGTGCAGTGCTCTCGCTGCCTAGGCTACGGCCATAGCAGACGGTACTGCACGGAGGGGGAGGACGTCTGCAGCCACTGCGGAGGTCCACACATGAAGTCGGAGTGTGCTGAGCACAACGCGGGGACTGCGGCGAGTTGCCGCAATTGCACAAAAGCAGGCGGCAACCGAGCGGACCACAACGCCTTCAGCGAGGACTGCCCGGTGCGGAGAAAGTGGGACGCGATTGCAAGGTCAGCAACCGCGTATTCCTGACCTTGCAATCTATACAGTGTCCACCGATAAGTGGTCGGACTGTTTGCTGCTAAAATTACACCACGTGGTAAAAAATTTTTTCTTTACGCAAAGAAAAGTTTCTACAGAAAACAAAAAAGCAAACAAAGGGAAAACACCCCATCGTGGAAAACTAGCCTACTTCTGTATTTTATCTTGGTTTAGTGTGAGAAGTCTCGGCTCCGTTTCTGCCGCGGGGCGGGCGTTGTTTCCGGGCGTTTTCCGGTCCCTGAGTGGCGTTTCCATTCTCGGACCGAGCCTCGGGCACTGTCTGCCCCGTGGTGGGACGGAGACGTGACTTTTCTTTTGAAAAGTCCGTGCGGCATGTTTTCTGCTTTTAGGAGGTCATTCATGTGGGCGCCCAAGCGGTGAGCTCAAACAGATTCAAAAAGGGCTCTTCGAGGTGTTTGGCATGGCAACAGGCACACTGCAGGTTGCCACGCGGAGCACCTCGGAACTAGTATGGTGTATATAAGTAGTTTTATTAAACTCTGGGTATATTTATCATATGTAGTTTATTTTATATCATATTTATTTATATATTTAAAACAATATTTATTTGTAAATAAGTTTTAACGGAAAATATAGTCCCTGATAATGTCAGGGGGTGGGATTAAAAAAAAAAAAAAAAAAAATAAAAAAAAAAAAAAAAAAAAAAAAAAACCTAACCTAACCTAACCTAACCTAACCTAACCTAACCTTTTTTTTTTTTTTTTTTTTTTTTTTTTTTTTTTTTTTTTTTTTACGTGAGAGAAAGGTCCTTCCGCCTACCGTCCGTTAAACCGCGGGAGGCCGGACGGTTATGTGGGGCTCTCACCCACTAAAAAACTCACGGTGTTCCTTACACAGCCGCTTAATTGCCGGAGCCATGGGAACAATAATCTCCACGACCCAGACGCGGTGCCACTGATAGTGGCTCTAGCTCACTCACCACGCCCTATCGGGGTGGCGAGCGGCCCACGGGTAGCTCTTTTATCAAGCTTACACCCTGCCTTGATAGGGAAGGTGCGCGGGAACACTTCGCGCACCATTCAACCTGGAAGATCGTATGCCGGACGACGGAAAATCCCGCTTCCGCCTTCCGACCGACCCTCATTACGGGGGCATCTGCTGGGCGTACGCCCGACGTCTGCACCCCGGGCGCCGGCGGCGGATGGCCAGTTCAGCGTTAGCCTCCCGGTCTCTCTCCGCCGCCTCTTTTTGGAGCATTATCTCCTCCGCAAAGACTTGCATCGCTTTCCATGCCGTCTCGCTATCAACCATAGCTTGCACCGCGGTCGGCAGCGAGAGGTTATCTCCTACCTCGGCACTCAATACAGAGCGCTCCTCTGTCCAAGCAGAGCAAAATTCAAGCGCGTGTTGCGCGTCTTCGTCAGGACAAACGTCGCAATGGTGGCATCGCGCTGTCGGTTCCCGGAGTGCCCTCCGACACAGATAACCTCCGAAGCAGCCGTGCCCAGAGAGAATCTGTGTCAGACGGAACGTCAGGACACCGTGCCTTCTGTTAAGCCACTGCTGCAAGACAGGACGAACTGCCTCGATAGTCCGAGTGCCCGCGCTAGGCTGCTCCAGCCGTCGAGCCCACTCCCTTTCACTGATCTGTCGCAGCTGATTGCGGCGTCCATCCAATTCTCGGGGTGCTGGCCGAAGGCCCCGGGAATGCGCCTCCTCACGCCAAAAATAAAGTGACGCAAGAGCTCTCGCATCTATGTCCCATGGCAGACATCCAGCCAGTACACACGCCGCCTCATGCGAGATCGTGCGATATCCTCTTATGGCCCTGATTGCTATGATCCTTTGTGGTCCTCGCAACAGGGCAATATTTTTGCGGTTCAGGACCGAGGCCCAAACGGGGGCACCATACATCGCCATGGAGCGTATAACTCCCATGTAAAGGCTTCTACAAGACGCCTCTGGACCACCTAAATTCGGGAGCAGTCGGGATAGTGCTCCTGCGGCCGCTGTCAACCTCGGTTGGAGCTGGCTGAAGTGTGCTCCGAAATTCCACCTACCGTCGAGGATGATGCCCAGGTAGCGCATTGTCGACTTGATCGCAACTTCGACTCCACTTATTGTCATAGTGAGACCCGCGGGAGGCGCCCTTCGGGGGCCGTGAAAACACAGCACCTCGGTTTTGTTGAGCGCCACCCCCAGACCCAGCATTTGGATACGGTGCACCACCTGAGCAACCCCTGCTGTCGCCAGTGCCACAGTCTCCTGCACATCTTCGCCGCGGGCAGTCACTAGGGTGTCATCAGCGTAGCAAGTGACTTGGACTCCCGGAAGAGTAGCACCGCGCAGTACCCAATCATACCCGATGTTCCACAGGAGAGGCCCGAGGACAGACCCCTGTGGAACACCGCGCTGAACTTCCTTTTCCTGCCACCCATCTCGGCCGGGATAAATTATTCTCCTTTCAGAGAGATAAACTTCGATGATGCGGCGCAAGTATAGTGGCACGCCGTGGTATTTAAGCGCCTCTATGATGGTGGCCCAGGGGAGTGTGTTGAAAGCATTGGTTACATCCAACGACACACCCAACACAACCTCCCCCTGGGCGGCTGCTTCCTCCGCTATAGTTTTCACTCGCAATATGGCATCTACTGTCGACCGGCCTTGGCGGAATCCATATTGCTGATCAGCAAGATCCGGGCCTGTATTTACGAGATGCTTGACGAGCCGGGCAGAGACCACTCTTTCGAACAGCTTAACCAGCTCGTCAAGCAACACGAGCGGCCGGAACGCCGATGGGGAATCCGCCGGACGCCCCTCTTTCTTAAGCAGAACAAGCCTGCCAACCTTCCATGACTGTGGAACTGAACCCTGAACAAGACAGGCACTGAAAAGGTCCTGCACTCTCTTCTCCAGAACGCTTTCATTGAGGGCTAGGACTATGGCACGGCCCGGTATCCCGTCAGGACCCGGGGCGGTGTTTTTGGCACGCAATCGTAAAATGGCGGCCCCTAACTCAGCGTTTGTCACCTCCGGGACCTCACCTAATTGATCGCTCTCAGTCATCGGTGCCGCAGTCATTCTAGGCGGCTCAAACTCTTCCTGTCGTGGGAACAATTTCGCCACGACTTCCTCCAAGAATTGGGGATGCAATATTTGAGTAAGAGGCGGAGCGTACGGCCGAAGCTTGTTTCTCACAGCTTGGTAGGGGTGCCCCCACGGGTCGCGATTGAGCGTCTGTAATAACTCTTCCCTGGCCGAGGCTTTCGCATCCGCTATCCCAACGCGCAGTGCCTCCGCAGCCTGTAAATAGGCTTCATGCAGTTCTTGTTCTGCAGCCTGGTTTCGTTGGCGTCTTCTCCTCTGTCTGGTGTACTGTCGTCGGGCTGCGACGCATGCCTGACGTAGATGTGTGAGATCCCATGACCACCAGTAGACCCAGCGCCGGGGAGGGCGGGAACTGGCCCTGGGCATGCAGGCATCGCAAATATTGACCATGGCGTTCCTAAACCAGCTTGCTTCACTCTCTATATTCCGTTCCTCCGGCGCTTGAAACCAGGTCTGAACGGCAGCCGCTTCCTCTAGTAGCTCTTTGTTGAGCTTTTTAAGCTGCCAACGAGGGCCACACCAATCCACGGGACGCCTTGGGCTAGCCCGTTCGTTTGGCGACGAGGTGACATCGAATCGAATGTAAGCATGATCCGATAAAGTCACCTCGTCCTCAACCACGTGCCAGCCGTCGACACGGCGGGCCAAGTTGGGACTCGCAAAAGTGACATCAACGATGGAGCCCCCCCGCGGACGTACGCATGTGTATGTCGTCCCCCGATTTAACAAGCAGAGTCCTACTGCTATAGCCCATTCTTCCACAGCTACACCACGGTCATCAGTATTTGGAGATCCCCACGCAACAGAATGCGCATTGAGGTCCCCTGCTACCAACACATTGTACTGCTGACACCTGTTGACTACAACTTCCAGTTCCGCAAGATACGCTTCGAATTCGTGTAGCGGGCGATTCGGCGAAAAGTAAACGCCCACAACAACCGTGTTACCCAGTCGAGCTGAGACGATTCCGTTGCCACGCACTGCGCTCTCGAAGGCTGGCACACTCGGTGAAGAGACGAGGGCCACCAGACCATCGCGATCGCCGACCCATCTGTCACTGTCCGGGACGAAATATGGTTCAGAGACCACGGCATAATCTATCAGCCATTGCGCCATACTCTGGAAGAAAAGGTCCTGAGACCTGGTGCAATGGTTGAGGTTTGCTTGCAGCCATTTAAACCTAACCTAACCTAACCTAACCTAACCTAACCTAACCTAACCTAACCTAACCTAACCTAACCTAACCTAACCTAACCTAACCTAACCTAACCTAACCTAACCTTTTTTTTTTTTTTTTTTTTTTTTTTTTTTTTTTCGAGGTGAAAATGCCTTCGCATACCACTCTACTGCGGGTACAGCAGCGTGGGTATGTGGGGCTTGAACCCACTAAAAACACCCCGGTGTTCTACTATCCGCCTTTGTTCCTAGTCTGCAGGCACAACGGGGGAACATAAAGCCCCATTATTCATCTGCTTTCCAGGAGGCGTCGGCCAGTGGAGGCCCCTTCATTTATTTTTCAGTATTTACTTTCCACTATATGCTGGGAACATTGAACACAAGTGCTCCCACACATTAAGTCTAGTGGGCGACGGACTAATACCCGAGTTCGCCGCCCTCGACTCGTTATGGAGGAAGGTGCCTAGCATAGGCCAGCCTTCTACGCCCCGTCCGCCGTCGGCGGATCAGTAAGGTAGTAGTGGCCTCGCGGACCCTCTCCGCATCCTCTTTTTCTTGCATCACGGCTTCAGCGAAGGCTTCAACCGCACACCAAGATTCAGCACTGCTGACCATGGCCATGATGACGACCGGCAGCGTTAAGACAGTACCGATAACTGCACTAAGAGTTCGGCGTGACTCTCCCCAGGCTGAACATTCTGCCAATGTATGCTGGGCTGTGTCTACTTCACAGTCATTACAGTGATGACAAGCTGTTGTCAGCTCTCTGTTAACCCTCTCACACAGGTACTTTCCAAAACAGCCATGCCCGGAGAGCACCTGTGTGAGCCGGTAGGTAAGCTCTCCATGCCGCCTTGTTACCCACTGTTTTAGGACGGGCCGGACCGCCTCAATGAATAAGTGGCCTGCACTTGGCCGCTGCAATCTTTCTTGCCACCAGTCAATGGCCTCTGTGCGCAGTTCACGCCGACAGCCATCCACCTCTCTTGGAGCTGGTCTTTGACCCTGTGAAATCTTCTCTTCGCGCCACCTAAAGACCGCAGCAAGGATCCTCGCCTCAAGATCCCAGGGCAATGATTTCGCTAGGACACAGGCTGCCTCGTACGAAATAGTGCGATATCCCTGAACCACCCTGATAGCCATCACCTTTTGTGGCTCATGCAGGAGTGCGGCTTTTCGGCTAGTCAGGGCTTCAGCCCACACAGGAGCGCCATACAGGGCCATTGACCTTATGACTCCCTCATAAAGACGCCGACAGGAAGCACCAGGACCGTGCAAGTTCGGCAGCAGCCCTCCAAGGGCTCCCGCTGCACGCGTCAATCTCGGCGCCAATGCGCGTAAGTGCGCGGTGAAATTCCAGCGACCATCGAGCATTAGACCCAGGTATTTCATTGTCGGTTTCACCTCAATTTGGGCGCCACCAACTTCCACCATTAAATCAGCAGGAGGGCCCCGACGAGGGCCATGGAAGCAAATCGCCTCTGACTTATCCAAGGCCACTTTTAGGCCAAGCTGACGAATTTTGGCCACGACTTGAGCAACACCAGCTGTTACAAGCCTAACTGAATCCCTGTGCGTTTGCCCGGTAGCTAGCACTAGGGTATCATCAGCGTAACATACTACATCGATCCCAGCCATCAGGTCACCACGTAAAACCCAATCGTAACCGATGTTCCACAGGAGAGGTCCTAGGACTGAACCCTGTGGAACACCGCACGAAACCTCCCAGTGACACAAGCCATCCCGGCCTGGAAATACCACCTTTCTCTCGGAGAGGTAGGAACACAGCAATCGGTACAGATACATCGGCACTTGGTGGTACTGCAATGCTTCTTGTATACATGACCAGGGCAAAGTATTGAATGCATTGGAGATATCTAGTGATACCCCCAACACCACTCCACCTCGGGCCGTAGCATCATCCACCAAGGCTTTCACCTTTAAAATCGCATGAATTGTGGACCTACCCCTCCGAAAGCCATACTGGTTTTCCGATAGGTCAGGCCCGACACTTCGAAGGTGATGGACAAGGCGATCCGCAAGGATCCTTTCGAACATTTTGTCCACCTCATCCAACATCACAAGTGGGCGGTATGCCGATGGCGAGTCAGTTGGGCGCCCTTCTTTTCGCAACAAAACTAAATGCCCAGTCTTCCACAAGCGTGGGAAACGCCCAGCCTCCATACATGCCGTGAATAGCCCACAGAGACGGGCACCAAGGCTGTCCATGGCTAAGACCCAAGCCTTTCCAGGAATCCCATCGGGACCCGGAGCCGTGTTTTTCTTTCGTAGCCGCTGGGCAACCATCCTCATTTCGTCATCACTGACACACGGCACAACCACGCTAGGCAGAGAAAGTCTCGAGGCCATCTGCGGGGGTGCAAGAGATTCCCGCAAAGGGAAAAGTTGGGTTACAACTTGCTCCACAAACTCGGGTTGTAGGCTCTGCGTCAGTGGTGGGGCCCACTGGCGGAGTTTCCCTCTCGCTATTTTATAAGGCCTCCCCCAGGGATCGCGATTCAAGGTCTCCAACATTTCCTTCCTTGATCTTGCCTTTGCCCTGCCAATCAGCTCAGCCAACTGCTTTTTCATCGCCCGATAGGAAGCATGGAGCTGCTCTTCCTCTGCATTTTCTGTGTTTCCTTGGCGCCTCCCTCTTTGGCGCATGTACTGGCGTCTTGCTGCTACGCATTGCTTGCGCATCTCAGCGATTTCTGCTGACCACCAGTACACCTGCTTCCTAGAGGGAGCACACCTCGCTCTTGGCATCGCCGCGTCGCAAATGCGAGTCATTGCTCCACGAAACCAAGTGGCTTCCTCCTCTATGTCCAATGAACCCACCTGTGGCGCCGAAGCCCAGGATTCTACCAACGCAGCTTCTATTAAAACGACTTTGTCGAGACGCGTTTTCACCCAGCGCGGTCCAACCTCACCCCTATTTCCCATTGAACTGGCCCTAGAAACGTTAGTCGGGGAAGAAGACAAGACAAACTGTACGCATCGGTGATCCGAGAGGTCTTCCTCATCCACAACAACCCGCCAATCTTGTATCATATGTGCGACAGCTGAGCTTGCAAAAGTTAGATCCACAATAGAGCTGCCCTGCGGCCGCACGCATGTTGGTGTGTTTCCCCTATTTAACAGCAGCAACCCGTTGGCCACTGCCCACTCTTCTACAACCCTACCGCGCACATCGGTATCTGGAGATCCCCATGCCGTTGAGTGGGCATTGAAATCCCCAGCCACCAGCACCGGGTGAGGGTGACTCTGCCTTATAACTATACTCACGTCATCAAGAAAGTCCTCAAACTCTGCGAGGGCTCTGTTTGGGGAGAAGTACACCGAAACAACCATTGTCTCCCCCAAAAGAGCCGCCACGCATCCGGGACGCACTCTGACATCACCGACGGGCGGGGAATTAGCTGCCGTGACGATGGCAACCAGGCTATCGCTGCTACCCGCATCAGCCACCCAATTATCCCTCCGTGGAACGAAGTAAGGTTCCGAAATTACCGCAACATCTATAGACCACTGCGCCATGCTCTGCATGAACAGATCCTGGGCATTGGAGCAGTGGTTTAAGTTCGCCTGCAGAAAACGTAATAAGGCCATCTATTAATTAAGTGCCATCAACTCCTCCTCTTCCCTCGGTTCAGCAGGAGCCGGGGGTAGATTTACTTGCGAAGGCACGGCCCCCACAATACGTCCACGTCTTGGTTTTTTAGCGGGTGGGGTTGCACACACCCCGCTTCCCGCACGATGCTCCGCTGGCTTATTGTCTGCCGCACACAGTGGACAGTGCGGCGGTGCCTGACAGCTGGCTGCTATATGACCTGGGATGCCACACCGGAAGCAACAGTCACTGCGGTCCGTTTCGCAATTGCACTGAGCCCGGATGTGGCCAGTGTGCATACACCGGAAGCACTTACTGGGTTTCTCTTTTAAAAGCTTTACTTTGGCTGAAATCCAGCTAACCCGTAATTTGCCATCACTTAATATCTTCTTGGCTGCCGTAACAGGACAGCGCACAAAAGCCTTGATCCCAGAATAGTACGCGCGTATTTCGCCGACTTTAACGAGCTCTTCTTTACAGCCGGTGGCACACACTACTGCAGCTGCAACTTCTTCCGATGATATAGCATCATCAAGGTCGGACACTAGAAGCGTTACGCTTTTGTTTGGCCTAGAAATTCGGACATCCTGACCCTGCAGCGCCTTTTTGAGCTCCTCAGCCAATGAATCTGCTTTGTCACCGCTAGTAACACCAGGTAGCTCAAAGACAGCAGCTCCGGTGACAGCTTTTCGGTACCTGAGGCCAGAGATTCCAAGGCTCTCAAGGTTTACCTTGCTTTTTGCTTCCGCGATAATTGAGCTGTACGTGGTCCCCCTTTTCTCAGCGTCGGGCTGTAGTGTAATCACCACCGCAGACGAGCGAGGGGTACGGAGTTTAGGCACCCGTGGTTTGTTCTGAGACGCCCTGCCAGAACCTGTCAGTGCGGCCAGTGTCTGACGCGCCGCACTAGCCGTTTTTCTGCGAATTCTACGCCTCTTACTGCGCGAGAGGACAGGTGTCCATTCTTCATCCCTTGCCTGAGACGAGCCCTGTACCGCACTACTCTGCTCACGTGGCTCTTCAACCGGAGCAATGTGATCTGTTCTGGGGGGCATGGCAGACGTGATGCCAGTCTGCTTCCCCTTTCCTTTGCCTTTTCCTTTTCCAGTCACCTGCGTCTTGGAGGACGTGGGAGCTGGAGATGGCTTGCCCTGATTTGCGGCAGGCGGCGCAGGGGCCGTCAATTTGTTTGCAGCAACTGTTGGAATTTGGGCCGCTACCACATTAAATGCTCTCAGCGGCTGCAGCTTTTTGTCAGATGCCAACGGAGGTCGCAGTCGCTCCTCAGGCAGAAGTCGAGAATTGATGCCTTCTAACCGCGCACTTACCATTGTCCCAACCTGAACCATCATTTCGCGGGAGAAGTTGTTAAACTGCTCCCGGAGAAAGTCAGGGGTTACTACTTGTGCCAGCTCCTCAGAATGCTGCGGTGCAATTTTCCTTTTTAATATCTCCACTTCTGCCTGGAGAGATGCTATATCACTATGGAGGCGGCGATTGTCCGCTTTCAACTTTTCAGTTTCCTCTGAACTTGTGCGGTTTTGGAGTATCGTCACAGCCTCCAGGATTAGGGACGACGCTTTGTTCAGCTTCTTTTGGAAGGTCCCTTTTAAATTACCCGATTTAGAGGAGACAGCCTTTATTAGGGCGACTCCATCCTCTACTTGCCTGACGAGTTGGTCGGCAGTGCCTTCTGCTTCTCCGCCACCCGATATCCGAGCAGCGCGGTTTTCATCAGCCTGAATCTCTACCTCATCAACACTCGGGTCAAGAGGTTTTTTATAAAACTCAGCACGTCTATCTGCCGCAAGCTCGGCCCTGGCTTTTTCTGTCGACCAGCGACCTTGCCTGTTGCGGCTTTCCGGCACATAATTTTTGGGCGCCGGCATTGAGCTCCCGCTTGATGCGGACTCATATCCAGTTCCTTCCTGTGTTTTAGGGCATCGCTTGCGACGCCGCTTCGTTGTGGCCCCTTCTTGGGACCCCACAGTCTCTACACTCATAACTGAAGTCTCAGAAAATGAGCCTTCATCCCTTGCAGAATACGAGCTCGAAGCCCGATGACGGTTCTTGCCCCCCCCAGATACGGTGGGGCTGCCTGCACCAGAGAGCGCAGGGAGGGATTCTCCAGCATCGCTGGTACCCTCCTGGGGTAGTACGTGATTTAGAGTCGTCATTTCATAATTTTCCTTTTTTTTACAAGGTTAGGTCCTTGGTAATTTCCCCCCCCCCCCCCCCGGCGCTTGGGACGGGACTCCCTCCCGCCATTCATCTCATCGGCACGCCAGACCTTGAGATTAGGGTACCACTGAAGGTACAATGGGTTAAAGTGACGACAGGACACAAGCGGCGCCCCCCCCCCAGAAACAAACCCTCTAACCACAAACACGGCGGAAACCAGAACCCCGCAGACTACCAGACAGTAGACAGACTCCAAACCACACCATGAACAATCCCTGAGAGCACCAATGGTAGCCCGTCTAGCTCCGAAAAACCAGCTTCCACCAAAAGAGTCCACTTTTGGCGAAAGCAAGCTCCAAAACCAGGCGAACTAACCCAATTACAATCAACGATTGCCCACAAAATAATTTGAAGGTCCATTCCACGTCCGACAATCTACACAGTACCAACCACCGCCGCATCCACGACCAAAGAATCAATTTCAAAACCAGGGCGCCACCAACGCCCCGCCCTCACCTCAACACGCCTCATCTCATCACCGTCTGAAAGCAGATAGGAGAGAGAGGCCCCTAAAACGAGCGTGAGCCCATTGCTGGACTCCGCTTTCCCCCCCTGAGGCAGGATATTCGCCGACAGCTAACAAGACCCTTACTAGCAGGGAGTTATTAGCTGCCGCCCAGGGTGCACCAGCCCAAACCCTTGTCAGCCCGCCGCTCTCACCGGATCAATGGATCAAGGGAGAGAAGCAAAGCTTTCAAGAGACCGAGCCAACGTGGAGGTTTCCTGACCATAGTACCCCAACCTAACCTAACCTAACCTAACCTTTTTTTTTTTTTTTTTTTTTTCGAGGTGAAAATGCCTTCGCATACCACTCTACTGCGGGTACAGCAGCGTGGGTATGTGGGGCTTGAACCCACTAAAAACACCCCGGTGTTCTACTATCCGCCTTTGTTCCTAGTCTGCAGGCACAACGGGGGAACATAAAGCCCCATTATTCATCTGCTTTCCAGGAGGCGTCGGCCAGTGGAGGCCCCTTCATTTATTTTTGAGTATTTACTCTCCACTATATGCTGGGAGCATTGAACACAAGTGCTCCCACACATTAAGTCTAGTGGGCGACGGACTAATACCCGAGTTCGCCGCCCTCGACTCGTTATGGAGGAAGGTGCCTAGCATAGGCCAGCCTTCTACGCCCCGTCCGCCGTCGGCGGATCAGTAAGGTAGTAGTGGCCTCGCGGACCCTCTCCGCATCCTCTTTTTCTTGCATCACGGCTTCAGCGAAGGCTTCAACCGCACACCAAGATTCAGCACTGCTGACCATGGCCATGATGACGACCGGCAGCGTTAAGACAGTACCGATAACTGCACTAAGAGTTCGGCGTGACTCTCCCCAGGCTGAACATTCTGCCAATGTATGCTGGGCTGTGTCTTCTTCACAGTCATTACAGTGATGACAAGCTGTTGTCAGCTCTCTGTTAACCCTCTCACACAGGTACTTTCCAAAACAGCCATGCCCGGAGAGCACCTGTGTGAGCCGGTAGGTAAGCTCTCCATGCCGCCTTGTTACCCACTGTTTTAGGACGGGCCGGACCGCCTCAATGAATAAGTGGCCTGCACTTGGCCGCTGCAATCTTTCTTGCCACCAGTCAATGGCCTCTGTGCGCAGTTCACGCCGACAGCCATCCACCTCTCTTGGAGCTGGTCTTTGACCCTGTGAAATCTTCTCTTCGCGCCACCTAAAGACCGCAGCAAGGATCCTCGCCTCAAGATCCCAGGGCAATGATCTCGCTAGGACACAGGCTGCCTCGTACGAAATAGTGCGATATCCCTGAACCACCCTGATAGCCATCACCTTTTGTGGCTCATGCAGGAGTGCGGCTTTTCGGCTAGTCAGGGCTTCAGCCCACACAGGAGCGCCATACAGGGCCATTGACCTTATGACTCCCTCATAAAGACGCCGACAGGAAGCACCAGGACCGTGCAAGTTCGGCAGCAGCCCTCCAAGGGCTCCCGCTGCACGCGTCAATCTCGGCGCCAATGCGCGTAAGTGCGCGGTGAAATTCCAGCGACCATCGAGCATTAGACCCAGGTATTTCATTGTCGGTTTCACCTCAATTTGGGCGCCACCAACTTCCACCATTAAATCAGCAGGAGGGCCCCGACGAGGGCCATGGAAGCAAATCGCCTCTGACTTATCCAAGGCCACTTTTAGGCCAAGCCGACGAATTTTGGCCACGACTTGAGCAACACCAGCTGTTACAAGCCTAACTGAATCCCTGTGCGTTTGCCCGGTAGCTAGCACTAGGGTATCATCAGCGTAACATACTACATCGATCCCAGCCATCAGGTCACCACGTAAAACCCAATCGTAACCGATGTTCCACAGGAGAGGTCCTAGGACTGAACCCTGTGGAACACCGCACGAAACCTCCCAGTGACACAAGCCATCCCGGCCTGGAAATACCACCTTTCTCTCGGAGAGGTAGGAACACAGCAATCGGTACAGATACATCGGCACTTGGTGGTACTGCAATGCTTCTTGTATACATGACCAGGGCAAAGTATTGAATGCATTGGAGATATCTAGTGATACCCCCAACACCACTCCACCTCGGGCCGTAGCATCATCCACCAAGGCTTTCACCTTTAAAATCGCATGAATTGTGGACCTACCCCTCCGAAAGCCATACTGGTTTTCCGATAGGTCAGGCCCGACACTTCGAAGGTGATGGACAAGGCGATCCGCAAGGATCCTTTCAAACATTTTGTCCACCTCATCCAACATCACAAGTGGGCGGTATGCCGATGGCGAGTCAGTTGGGCGCCCTTCTTTTCGCAACAAAACTAAATGCCCAGTCTTCCACAAGCGTGGGAAACGCCCAGCCTCCATACATGCCGTGAATAGCCCACAGAGACGGGCACCAAGGCTGTCCATGGCTAAGACCCAAGCCTTTCCAGGAATCCCATCGGGACCCGGAGCCGTGTTTTTCTTTCGTAGCCGCTGGGCAACCATCCTCATTTCGTCATCACTGACACACGGCACAACCACGCTAGGCAGAGAAAGTCTCGAGGCCATCTGCGGGGGTGCAAGAGATTCCCGCAAAGGGAAAAGTTGAGTTACAACTTGCTCCACAAACTCGGGTTGTAGGCTCTGCGTCAGTGGTGGGGCCCACTGGCGGAGTTTCCCTCTCGCTATTTTATAAGGCCTCCCCCAGGGATCGCGATTCAAGGTCTCCAACATTTCCTTCCTTGATCTTGCCTTTGCCCTGCCAATCAGCTCAGCCAACTGCTTTTTCATCGCCCGATAGGAAGCATGGAGCTGCTCTTCCTCTGCATTTTCTGTGTTTCCTTGGCGCCTCCCTCTTTGGCGCATGTACTGGCGTCTTGCTGCTACGCATTGCTTGCGCATCTCAGCGATTTCTGCTGACCACCAGTACACCTGCTTCCTAGAGGGAGCACACCTCGCTCTTGGCATCGCCGCGTCGCAAATGCGAGTCATTGCTCCACGAAACCAAGTGGCTTCCTCCTCTATGTCCAATGAACCCACCTGTGGCGCCGAAGCCCAGGATTCTACCAACGCAGCTTCTATTAAAACGACTTTGTCGAGACGCGTTTTCACCCAGCGCGGTCCAACCTCACCCCTATTTCCCATTGAACTGGCCCTAGAAACGTTAGTCGGGGAAGAAGACAAGACAAACTGTACGTATCGGTGATCCGAGAGGTCTTCCTCATCCACAACAACCCGCCAATCTTGTATCATATGTGCGACAGCTGAGCTTGCAAAAGTTAGATCCACAATAGAGCTGCCCTGCGGCCGCACGCATGTTGGTGTGTTTCCCCTATTTAACAGCAGCAACCCGTTGGCCACTGCCCACTCTTCTACAACCCTACCGCGCACATCGGTATCTGGAGATCCCCATGCCGTTGAGTGGGCATTGAAATCCCCAGCCACCAGCACCGGGTGAGGGTGACTCTGCCTTATAACTATACTCACGTCATCAAGAAAGTCCTCAAACTCTGCGAGGGCTCTGTTTGGGGAGAAGTACACCGAAACAACCATTGTCTCCCCCAGAAGAGCCGCCACGCATCCGGGACGCACTCTGACATCACCGACGGGCGGGGAATTAGCTGCCGTGACGATGGCAACCAGGCTATCGCTGCTACCCGCATCAGCCACCCAATTATCCCTCTGTGGAACGAAGTAAGGTTCCGAAATTACCGCAACATCTATAGACCACTGCGCCATGCTCTGCATGAACAGATCCTGGGCATTGGAGCAGTGGTTTAAGTTCGCCTGCAGAAAACGTAATAAGGCCATCTATTAATTAAGTGCCATCAACTCCTCCTCTTCCCTCGGTTCAGCAGGAGCCGGGGGTAGATTTACTTGCGAAGGCACGGCCCCCACAATACGTCCACGTCTTGGTTTTTTAGCGGGTGGGGTTGCACACACCCCGCTTCCCGCACGATGCTCCGCTGGCTTATTGTCTGCCGCACACAGTGGACAGTGCGGCGGTGCCTGACAGCTGACTGCTATATGACCTGGGATGCCACACCGGAAGCAACAGTCACTGCGGTCCGTTTCGCAATTGCACTGAGCCCGGATGTGGCCAGTGTGCATACACCGGAAGCACTTACTGGGTTTCTCTTTTAAAAGCTTTACTTTGGCTGAAATCCAGCTAACCCGTAATTTGCCATCACTTAATATCTTCTTGGCTGCCGTAACAGGACAGCGCACAAAAGCCTTGATCCCAGAATAGTACGCGCGTATTTCGCCGACTTTAACGAGCTCTTCTTTACAGCCGGTGGCACACACTACTGCAGCTGCAACTTCTTCCGATGATATAGCATCATCAAGGTCGGACACTAGAAGCGTTACGCTTTTGTTTGGCCTAGAAATTCGGACATCCTGACCCTGCAGCGCCTTTTTGAGCTCCTCAGCCAATGAATCTGCTTTGTCACCGCTAGTAACACCAGGTAGCTCAAAGACAGCAGCTCCGGTGACAGCTTTTCGGTACCTGAGGCCAGAGATTCCAAGGCTCTCAAGGTTTACCTTGCTTTTTGCTTCCGCGATAATTGAGCTGTACGTGGTCCCCCTTTTCTCAGCGTCGGGCTGTAGTGTAATCACCACCGCAGACGAGCGAGGGGTACGGAGTTTAGGCGCCCGTGGTTTGTTCTGAGACGCCCTGCCAGAACCTGTCAGTGCGGCCAGTGTCTGACGCGCCGCACTAGCCGTTTTTCTGCGAATTCTACGCCTCTTACTGCGCGAGAGGACAGGTGTCCATTCTTCATCCCTTGCCTGAGACGAGCCCTGTACCGCACTACTCTGCTCACGTGGCTCTTCAACCGGAGCAATGTGATCTGTTCTGGGGGGCATGGCAGACGTGCTGCCAGTCTGCTTCCCCTTTCCTTTGCCTTTTCCTTTTCCAGTCACCTGCGTCTTGGAGGACGTGGGAGCTGGAGATGGCTTGCCCTGATTTGCGGCAGGCGGCGCAGGGGCCGTCAATTTGTTTGCAGCAACCGTTGGAATTTGGGCCGCTACCACATTAAATGCTCTCAGCGTCTGCAGCTTTTTGTCAGATGCCAACGGAGGTCGCAGTCGCTCCTCAGGCAGAAGTCGAGAATTGATGCCTTCTAACCGCGCACTTACCATTGTCCCAACCTGAACCATCATTTCGCGGGAGAAGTTATTAAACTGCTCCCGGAGAAAGTCAGGGGTTACTACTTGTGCCAGCTCCTCAGAATGCTGCGGTGCAATTTTCCTTTTTAATATCTCCACTTCTGCCTGGAGAGATGCTATATCACTATGGAGGCGGCGATTGTCCGCTTTCAACTTTTCAGTTTCCTCTGAACTTGTGCGGTTTTGGAGTATCGTCACAGCCTCCAGGATTAGGGACGACGCTTTGTTCAGCTTCTTTTGGAAGGTCCCTTTTAAATTACCCGATTTAGAGGAGACAGCCTTTATTAGGGCGACTCCATCCTCTACTTGCCTGACGAGTTGGTCGGCAGTGCCTTCTGCTTCTCCGCCACCCGATATCCGAGCAGCGCGGTTTTCATCAGCCTGAATCTCTACCTCATCAACACTCGGGTCAAGAGGTTTTTTATAAAACTCAGCACGTCTATCTGCCGCAAGCTCGGCCCTGGCTTTTTCTGTCGACCAGCGACCTTGCCTGTTGCGGCTTTCCGGCACATAATTTTTGGGCGCCGGCATTGAGCTCCCGCTTGATGCGGACTCATATCCAGTTCCTTCCTGTGTTTTAGGGCATCGCTTGCGACGCCGCTTCGTTGTGGCCCCTTCTTGGGACCCCACAGTCTCTACACTCATAACTGAAGTCTCAGAAAATGAGCCTTCATCCCTTGCAGAATACGAGCTCGAAGCCCGATGACGGTTCTTGCCCCCCCCAGATACGGTGGGGCTGCCTGCACCAGAGAGCGCAGGGAGGGATTCTCCAGCATCGCTGGTACCCTCCTGGGGTAGTACGTGATTTAGAGTCGTCATTTCATAATTTTCCTTTTTTTTACAAGGTTAGGTCCTTGGTAATTTCCCCCCCCCCCCCCCGGCGCTTGGGACGGGACTCCCTCCCGCCATTCATCTCATCGGCACGCCAGACCTTGAGATTAGGGTACCATTGAAGGTACAATGGGTTAAAGTGACGACAGGACACAAGCGGCGCCCTCCCCCCAGAAACAAACCCTCTAACCACAAACACGACGGAAACCAGAACCCCGCAGAATACCAGACAGTAGACAGACTCCAAACCACACCATGAACAATCCCTGAGAGCACCAATGGTAGCCCGTCTAGCTCCGAAAAACCAGCTTCCACCAAAAGAGTCCACTTTTGGCAAAAGCAAGCTCCAAAACCAGGCGAACTAACCCAATTACAATCAACGATTGCCCACAAAATAATTTGAAGGTCCATTCCACGTCCGACAATCTACACAGCACCAACCACCGCCGCATCCACGACCAAAGAATCAATTTCGAAACCAGGGCGCCACCAACGCCCCGCCCTCACCTCAACACGCCTCATCTCATCACCGTCTGAAAGCAGATAGGAGAGAGAGGCCCCTAAAACGAGCGTGAGCCCATTGCTGGACTCCGCTTTCCCCCCCTGAGGCAGGATATTCGCCGACAGCTAACAAGACCCTTACTAGCAGGGAGTTATTAGCTGCCGCCCAGGGTGCACCAGCCCAAACCCTTGTCAGCCCGCCGCTCTCACCGGATCAATGGATCAAGGGAGAGAAGCAAAGCTTTCAAGAGACCGAGCCAACGTGGAGGTTTCCTGACCATAGCACCCCAACCTAACCTAACCTAACCTAACCTAACCTAACCTAACCTAACCTAACCTAACCCAGTCCCGCTGCGCCAGGCGACCCGAACGCGCACTGTCCGCAACGCTCCGCGCACTAAAAATTCGTTTTTTACGCCTAAAAATTCAAAACTCCGGATCGAAAACAGCTACGGTCTAGCAAAATATCTTAAAAAGTGCGCGCTAGAAGTGTCTACACAGTGAGTGCAGTGACAAATACTTGGATTTTTCCTAAGTATTTTTAAAATCCAAAAAACTTGCAAATTTTAGTGACTTGACGAACTAATCAAATCGTACAAAAATCACTGAGCATCGGGAAGCCACAAAATATATATCAAAACGTTCTACAAACTCTAGTGCATCTAATTAAACAAAAAATAGTGACGTAACTTTAAATTTGGAAGTGTGGTGACCAAAATAAGATAAAATTTTTCGAAAATTAAACTTTAAAGTGGTTTTACGCAAAAACAAGATCGACGACCCATAGTTTTTTAACTGCAGTTTAGTGCATTTAGGTCGTCTTAAGGCTAGGACACCACTTCCAAAATTTTGTCGCAGCGCGTCGAGGCCCCAGAGCCAAAAAAACACCTTTGACCAATCAGCGGTTTCTGCTGATTTGCGGCGGAACCCTGGTGCGCGCGCGTGTGGCGATATCACCATCAGGTGCACCTTTGGAAGACGCATCGGGAGGCACTTTGACCAATGTTCTAGGTCCAGGGGTCTTAGAGCTGTGACCACTTTTTCCCAAAAAAGCGAACATTGGTCAACTTTGGACCCGCCCACGCCCGAAACCCTAAAGACTGGAAACCCCACTTATAGATAAGTACCACGTATATTTATCCCTAAACTTGTGTACCAAATTTGAGATCCATAACTTCAGTAGTTTTTAAGTAATTGAATTTTAATCATAACACTAGATAATTCTTGCACCGGTTTACGTAATTTCAATTCCAAAATTTGCTTTTTAATTAAGGGTTCCCGAGGGTAAACAACCCTTAATCATCAAAGTCCGGGCCGAAAAAATAGGTTTAGAGTTAGTTTCAAAATTTTAGCTTTATTACTTTTCGAGATATCAAGGAATCAAATTTGGTAAAATTCAGGGATTTTGTGATCCATTTTGCCCCCTTATCTGTGAGTGAAATTAGTGTTTTAAATTATAAACTAGCTTATTTTAGATAAGGGAACAATATTTTGACATTAAATTATTCAAAATAATGAGAAATCTCCAATACCAGGAGTAAACAAAATCCCGCCACCTAGTGTCGAGTGGCAGAACTGTATATATGTAAAATTTTAAAACTTTTTATTTATTGTTTATTTGTTGTAAACATGATAATAGGGACTCACTGAACCCTGTTTATTGCCAGGAGGCCCCCCTAAGTGGGATAGTTTTCTCTATTTTCAAATTATAGTGTTACTAAACTAAGATATTTACATTTTAATTTTAAGTAATATTTCTGCCACTCTAAAAATTTTATCTGTAGTTAAGGATCATTGAAGGGACTCCCTGCTCCCCCCCTATTACCGAGAGCACGTGTGTACCTTCATAATATATAAGAAATTTGAATTATAGTGTACATAGGAGGGATTTTATACGTTCTGTTTTGAAATTTAATTTTATTGTGTTTTAAAAACTGACTAGTCATAAGGACCCAGGTGCCTCCCTACCTATAATATACCTAGGTAGGAGGTATAGGATCCCGGAGGCACATTTAATAATAAGGTATTTTAACTTACATTATACAACTTTTACAAATTTATTAATTATTTAGGTTAGTATAGAGTTTGACGGTTCTATTATATATTTATTTGACTTTCCCTTGGCTCCCCTTTACAGGGCCAAGGAAGATTTTAACTCTATATTTTTAAATCTATTTTAACGCCTTTATAATTTCAATCTATTTTATTTTCCGACGCTGCCCTCTGACGACGTCTACTTTGAGAGGTTTTAATAACAATCCCACTTCTAAGCCTGACAATGCCGCTCGTTCATTCCCCAAATCCCTCTGAAACTACGTCGGTCAATAGGACACCAAATTCCGTATCGATGGTCGACTCGCAATGCCCGGACTCTCCGGAAGAGGGTGTCCTTTATTACTATCGACGAAACCGGGATCCTAACGTTACACCCTTCATACCACTTAAGTACAGAAGGCAAAGGATAACGGACGACAGAAGGGACGAATTACTCGAGGAATGTAGGGAATTAAAGAGGCAAATTAAAGAAGTGTTAGGAACGGCCAGAAATTTAAAGACTACGATTAAGGATTCTGTAGATGAAAAACTAGAAAAATTAGATGACTGTTACCATGAACTGGGCCAATACGTGGAACGCCAAAATATTACCCCGGGCTATGTTTCCTGTGCCCGTACCCAGACATCCCCGGAGGTCCAAGCAAGCCCACGGTGTGGCGGGAATTGCGGGAATGGGGAACGGGCTAATGGAGACGGGCTGTTAGCTGGGCATGGACTGTCTGAGAAAATTGAGGAGCAGGCCCGGCTGATTAGCGAAAATTCTAAAAAACTAGACGAGATTAGGGATATGATCGCGCAGCAATCTGGTCCCATGAGTTACGCACACGCAGCGGCCCGCCCGGCCTTGGCGAAACCGACCACTGAACGTGGAGCCCTGCTCTCCCTTGTCGTCACATCCAAGGATGTGTGCGACACGGGGGAGCAGGTGCTCGACAAGGTTCGAGAGGCGGTGGACGCCAAGGGTGGATGGGTTCGAGTAGAGCGGGTGCGTAAAGCAAGGGACCAGAAGGTCGTAATGAGCTGTGCGACTGAGGCTGACAGGACGAAGTTGCGACAAAAGATTGAAGCGGCAGGCAGGAACCTCATCGTCGAGGACGTGAAGAATAGGGACCCGCTCCTCATCCTCTGGGGCGTCAGCATCAGACACACTGATGATGACGTCATCGGAGCGGTGAGGAAGCAAAACCCTGAGGTTTTTCACGGCCTCGGCGGAGAGGAGGACCGCCTCCAAATTAAATATAGAAAAAAGGCGCGAAACCCGCAGGTAAACCACATCGTGGTCAGCACATCCCCGGCAATATGGAGGAGGGCTGTGGATGCCGGTACACTCCGTGTGGACCTCCAGCTTGTGAGAGTGGCTGATCAGTCTCCTCTCGTGCAGTGCTCGCGTTGCTTGGCCTACGGCCATAGCAAGCGGTACTGCAGCGAGTCCGGGGACGTATGCAGCCACTGCGGGGGCCCACACCTAAAGTCGGGATGTGCTGACTACAAGGCGGGCACAGCGCCATCATGTCGCAACTGCAAAAAAGCAGGGAAGGAACAGACGGGCCACAACGCCTTTAGTAGCGAGTGTGAATTAAGAAGGAAGTGGGACGCAATTGCAAGGTCAGCAACTGCGTATTGCTGACCTTGCAATTTGCATACTTAAATATGACCAACCCTGCTTCACTCTCACAGGAACGCAAATAAAATTGTCAGATAACCTGAGACTGCTAGGTCTAACGATTGATCGCGGCATTAACTTCCGAACCCATCTGGATGAGGTGTCGGCTAAAGCCGTGGCACTCTACAAGACAATTAGTCAAGCTGCACGAGCACAATGGGGACTAAACACGGAAATTCTGAGGACCCTGTACATAGCCGTCATAGAGCCCACGATGCTGTACGCCGCAAGTGCCTGGGGACACGTGGCCGTAAAACAATATGCGAGAGACAGGCTGGACAGAGTCACCAGAATCTTCGGCATCCGGATTGCAAAAGCCCACCGAACCGTCTCCGGAATTTCCGCAACAATCCTCGCCAGAATCTTGCCACTCGACCTCCGTGTACAAGAACAACTAGAGATATACCAGGTAAAAAGAGGCAAACCATTGGATAATCTGCCTGGACGAATGCTACAGCAAAGAGCTCACCCGTCACAGCTGCCCCATCCTTCTTTTAGATCAGTCCTACCCTATGTGAAGATCGAAACCCTACAGGAAGAAGAACAGATCCTTAACAATTGGCCGAAGATTTACACAGACGGGAGCAAAATCGAAGGCAAGGTGGGTGCCGCTGTTACCTGCTGGAAAGATGGACGTGAGGTACGAAGCAAAAAACTGCGGTTGGAAAATAGTTGCTCGGTGTTTCAGGCTGAAATGTTGGCAATACTCAAGGCCACGGAAATGGCCGCAACATTGCGTTCTTCGGTCAACATTTTAAGTGACGCAAAATCGGCTCTTGAGACACTGATGGACCCATGTTCGTTGAACCCACTGACAATAGAAATAAAAAAGAAGATTTCATCTCTGGCTGCTCAAAATATAAATATAGAGCTTTTCTGGGTAAAAGCCCACATTGGAATCCCAGGAAACGAGAGAGCGGACGAACTGGCGAAAGAGGCAGCACTGAAACTAAAAACTGTATCCGCTTACGATCGCTTCCCATTGTCCTTCGCAAAGCGCACCATCAGGGCCAATACACTGGAAAAATGGCAGCATCGGTACGCCACAGCGGAAGTAGGAGCAGGCACCAGAATGTTCTTCCAAGATGTCAGGACAGCGCATCGGAGTCTGTGTCGGATAGGGCTGACAAATATTAGGGCACAGTTGTTGACAGGTCATGGGGGCATCAGAGCCTATCTATACAGATTCAAATTATCGACCAACCGATTCTGCCCTTGCGATGATTCCTCTGAACAAACCGTGTCACACGTATTATGTGAATGTCCAAAATTCGGAACTGCAAGGTACATGTGCGAGAGCAGAGTCGGCTGCGCGATTATAACAAAAAACTTACCGCAATTGTTAAATGACGACTCCAGCCGCACCCATTTCCTGGCGTTTGCAGAAAGTGTGATGCGTATCACTGCAAAAGCAAATGGGGCAAAAATAATAGACTGAAAATAAATAAATGGTAAAATTAATATAATGTATTACAATGTACAGATAATATTGCTTTATTTAAATTGATAACCTAAATTGATATTATTGTAATTATTTAATTTCATTAATTGCATAGTTACCTATTTAAACCTAATAATTTTATTATTTATGATATTGATTTTAACGATAATGTGAAGAGTAAATGTTTTTAGAAAATAACAACGCTAGAATTGTAAACATAATTTATTTTTAAACAAAATTTTTCTTTTAAGAACGCAACTCAAAAATTTAGATTATAAGATGAATTGTATTGCATGAACAATTTTTGTACTTACGATGGAAAAAAAAAAAAAAAAAAAAAAAAAAAATCTAGAACTATAATATGAAAAGAAATAAATGAAACAAAAAAAGAAAAAAGGATAGCGTAAAATAAATAACGCTAGTATTAAAGGTAAAGACGTAATGAACAGGTGGTGTTTTAGCCGGTGCGAGCCCGGCACTATCTGGGCCCTCCATTCCCAGATGTCCGTTAGGGATTTCACCACCTGCTCATTAGTTTAAGATCCAAAAAAAAAAAAAAAAAACCTAACCTAACCTAACCTAACCTAACCTAACCTAACCTTTTTTTTTTTTTTTTTTTTTTTTTTCGAGGTGAAAATGCCTTCGCATACCACTCTACTGCGGGTACAGCAGCGTGGGTATGTGGGGCTTGAACCCACTAAAAACACCCCGGTGTTCTACTATCCGCCTTTGTTCCTAGTCTGCAGGCACAACGGGGGAACATAAAGCCCCATTATTCATCTGCTTTCCAGGAGGCGTCGGCCAGTGGAGGCCCCTTCATTTATTTTTCAGTATTTACTTTCCACTATATGCTGGGAACATTGAACACAAGTGCTCCCACACATTAAGTCTAGTGGGCGACGGACTAATACCCGAGTTCGCCGCCCTCGACTCGTTATGGAGGAAGGTGCCTAGCATAGGCCAGCCTTCTACGCCCCGTCCGCCGTCGGCGGATCAGTAAGGTAGTAGTGGCCTCGCGGACCCTCTCCGCATCCTCTTTTTCTTGCATCACGGCTTCAGCGAAGGCTTCAACCGCACACCAAGATTCAGCACTGCTGACCATGGCCATGATGACGACCGGCAGCGTTAAGACAGTACCGATAACTGCACTAAGAGTTCGGCGTGACTCTCCCCAGGCTGAACATTCTGCCAATGTATGCTGGGCTGTGTCTACTTCACAGTCATTACAGTGATGACAAGCTGTTGTCAGCTCTCTGTTAACCCTCTCACACAGGTACTTTCCAAAACAGCCATGCCCGGAGAGCACCTGTGTGAGCCGGTAGGTAAGCTCTCCATGCCGCCTTGTTACCCACTGTTTTAGGACGGGCCGGACCGCCTCAATGAATAAGTGGCCTGCACTTGGCCGCTGCAATCTTTCTTGCCACCAGTCAATGGCCTCTGTGCGCAGTTCACGCCGACAGCCATCCACCTCTCTTGGAGCTGGTCTTTGACCCTGTGAAATCTTCTCTTCGCGCCACCTAAAGACCGCAGCAAGGATCCTCGCCTCAAGATCCCAGGGCAATGATTTCGCTAGGACACAGGCTGCCTCGTACGAAATAGTGCGATATCCCTGAACCACCCTGATAGCCATCACCTTTTGTGGCTCATGCAGGAGTGCGGCTTTTCGGCTAGTCAGGGCTTCAGCCCACACAGGAGCGCCATACAGGGCCATTGACCTTATGACTCCCTCATAAAGACGCCGACAGGAAGCACCAGGACCGTGCAAGTTCGGCAGCAGCCCTCCAAGGGCTCCCGCTGCACGCGTCAATCTCGGCGCCAATGCGCGTAAGTGCGCGGTGAAATTCCAGCGACCATCGAGCATTAGACCCAGGTATTTCATTGTCGGTTTCACCTCAATTTGGGCGCCACCAACTTCCACCATTAAATCAGCAGGAGGGCCCCGACGAGGGCCATGGAAGCAAATCGCCTCTGACTTATCCAAGGCCACTTTTAGGCCAAGCTGACGAATTTTGGCCACGACTTGAGCAACACCAGCTGTTACAAGCCTAACTGAATCCCTGTGCGTTTGCCCGGTAGCTAGCACTAGGGTATCATCAGCGTAACATACTACATCGATCCCAGCCATCAGGTCACCACGTAAAACCCAATCGTAACCGATGTTCCACAGGAGAGGTCCTAGGACTGAACCCTGTGGAACACCGCACGAAACCTCCCAGTGACACAAGCCATCCCGGCCTGGAAATACCACCTTTCTCTCGGAGAGGTAGGAACACAGCAATCGGTACAGATACATCGGCACTTGGTGGTACTGCAATGCTTCTTGTATACATGACCAGGGCAAAGTATTGAATGCATTGGAGATATCTAGTGATACCCCCAACACCACTCCACCTCGGGCCGTAGCATCATCCACCAAGGCTTTCACCTTTAAAATCGCATGAATTGTGGACCTACCCCTCCGAAAGCCATACTGGTTTTCCGATAGGTCAGGCCCGACACTTCGAAGGTGATGGACAAGGCGATCCGCAAGGATCCTTTCGAACATTTTGTCCACCTCATCCAACATCACAAGTGGGCGGTATGCCGATGGCGAGTCAGTTGGGCGCCCTTCTTTTCGCAACAAAACTAAATGCCCAGTCTTCCACAAGCGTGGGAAACGCCCAGCCTCCATACATGCCGTGAATAGCCCACAGAGACGGGCACCAAGGCTGTCCATGGCTAAGACCCAAGCCTTTCCAGGAATCCCATCGGGACCCGGAGCCGTGTTTTTCTTTCGTAGCCGCTGGGCAACCATCCTCATTTCGTCATCACTGACACACGGCACAACCACGCTAGGCAGAGAAAGTCTCGAGGCCATCTGCGGGGGTGCAAGAGATTCCCGCAAAGGGAAAAGTTGGGTTACAACTTGCTCCACAAACTCGGGTTGTAGGCTCTGCGTCAGTGGTGGGGCCCACTGGCGGAGTTTCCCTCTCGCTATTTTATAAGGCCTCCCCCAGGGATCGCGATTCAAGGTCTCCAACATTTCCTTCCTTGATCTTGCCTTTGCCCTGCCAATCAGCTCAGCCAACTGCTTTTTCATCGCCCGATAGGAAGCATGGAGCTGCTCTTCCTCTGCATTTTCTGTGTTTCCTTGGCGCCTCCCTCTTTGGCGCATGTACTGGCGTCTTGCTGCTACGCATTGCTTGCGCATCTCAGCGATTTCTGCTGACCACCAGTACACCTGCTTCCTAGAGGGAGCACACCTCGCTCTTGGCATCGCCGCGTCGCAAATGCGAGTCATTGCTCCACGAAACCAAGTGGCTTCCTCCTCTATGTCCAATGAACCCACCTGTGGCGCCGAAGCCCAGGATTCTACCAACGCAGCTTCTATTAAAACGACTTTGTCGAGACGCGTTTTCACCCAGCGCGGTCCAACCTCACCCCTATTTCCCATTGAACTGGCCCTAGAAACGTTAGTCGGGGAAGAAGACAAGACAAACTGTACGTATCGGTGATCCGAGAGGTCTTCCTCATCCACAACAACCCGCCAATCTTGTATCATATGTGCGACAGCTGAGCTTGCAAAAGTTAGATCCACAATAGAGCTGCCCTGCGGCCGCACGCATGTTGGTGTGTTTCCCCTATTTAACAGCAGCAACCCGTTGGCCACTGCCCACTCTTCTACAACCCTACCGCGCACATCGGTATCTGGAGATCCCCATGCCGTTGAGTGGGCATTGAAATCCCCAGCCACCAGCACCGGGTGAGGGTGACTCTGCCTTATAACTATACTCACGTCATCAAGAAAGTCCTCAAACTCTGCGAGGGCTCTGTTTGGGGAGAAGTACACCGAAACAACCATTGTCTCCCCCAAAAGAGCCGCCACGCATCCGGGACGCACTCTGACATCACCGACGGGCGGGGAATTAGCTGCCGTGACGATGGCAACCAGGCTATCGCTGCTACCCGCATCAGCCACCCAATTATCCCTCCGTGGAACGAAGTAAGGTTCCGAAATTACCGCAACATCTATAGACCACTGCGCCATGCTCTGCATGAACAGATCCTGGGCATTGGAGCAGTGGTTTAAGTTCGCCTGCAGAAAACGTAATAAGGCCATCTATTAATTAAGTGCCATCAACTCCTCCTCTTCCCTCGGTTCAGCAGGAGCCGGGGGTAGATTTACTTGCGAAGGCACGGCCCCCACAATACGTCCACGTCTTGGTTTTTTAGCGGGTGGGGTTGCACACACCCCGCTTCCCGCACGATGCTCCGCTGGCTTATTGTCTGCCGCACACAGTGGACAGTGCGGCGGTGCCTGACAGCTGGCTGCTATATGACCTGGGATGCCACACCGGAAGCAACAGTCACTGCGGTCCGTTTCGCAATTGCACTGAGCCCGGATGTGGCCAGTGTGCATACACCGGAAGCACTTACTGGGTTTCTCTTTTAAAAGCTTTACTTTGGCTGAAATCCAGCTAACCCGTAATTTGCCATCACTTAATATCTTCTTGGCTGCCGTAACAGGACAGCGCACAAAAGCCTTGATCCCAGAATAGTACGCGCGTATTTCGCCGACTTTAACGAGCTCTTCTTTACAGCCGGTGGCACACACTACTGCAGCTGCAACTTCTTCCGATGATATAGCATCATCAAGGTCGGACACTAGAAGCGTTACGCTTTTGTTTGGCCTAGAAATTCGGACATCCTGACCCTGCAGCGCCTTTTTGAGCTCCTCAGCCAATGAATCTGCTTTGTCACCGCTAGTAACACCAGGTAGCTCAAAGACAGCAGCTCCGGTGACAGCTTTTCGGTACCTGAGGCCAGAGATTCCAAGGCTCTCAAGGTTTACCTTGCTTTTTGCTTCCGCGATAATTGAGCTGTACGTGGTCCCCCTTTTCTCAGCGTCGGGCTGTAGTGTAATCACCACCGCAGACGAGCGAGGGGTACGGAGTTTAGGCACCCGTGGTTTGTTCTGAGACGCCCTGCCAGAACCTGTCAGTGCGGCCAGTGTCTGACGCGCCGCACTAGCCGTTTTTCTGCGAATTCTACGCCTCTTACTGCGCGAGAGGACAGGTGTCCATTCTTCATCCCTTGCCTGAGACGAGCCCTGTACCGCACTACTCTGCTCACGTGGCTCTTCAACCGGAGCAATGTGATCTGTTCTGGGGGGCATGGCAGACGTGATGCCAGTCTGCTTCCCCTTTCCTTTGCCTTTTCCTTTTCCAGTCACCTGCGTCTTGGAGGACGTGGGAGCTGGAGATGGCTTGCCCTGATTTGCGGCAGGCGGCGCAGGGGCCGTCAATTTGTTTGCAGCAACTGTTGGAATTTGGGCCGCTACCACATTAAATGCTCTCAGCGGCTGCAGCTTTTTGTCAGATGCCAACGGAGGTCGCAGTCGCTCCTCAGGCAGAAGTCGAGAATTGATGCCTTCTAACCGCGCACTTACCATTGTCCCAACCTGAACCATCATTTCGCGGGAGAAGTTGTTAAACTGCTCCCGGAGAAAGTCAGGGGTTACTACTTGTGCCAGCTCCTCAGAATGCTGCGGTGCAATTTTCCTTTTTAATATCTCCACTTCTGCCTGGAGAGATGCTATATCACTATGGAGGCGGCGATTGTCCGCTTTCAACTTTTCAGTTTCCTCTGAACTTGTGCGGTTTTGGAGTATCGTCACAGCCTCCAGGATTAGGGACGACGCTTTGTTCAGCTTCTTTTGGAAGGTCCCTTTTAAATTACCCGATTTAGAGGAGACAGCCTTTATTAGGGCGACTCCATCCTCTACTTGCCTGACGAGTTGGTCGGCAGTGCCTTCTGCTTCTCCGCCACCCGATATCCGAGCAGCGCGGTTTTCATCAGCCTGAATCTCTACCTCATCAACACTCGGGTCAAGAGGTTTTTTATAAAACTCAGCACGTCTATCTGCCGCAAGCTCGGCCCTGGCTTTTTCTGTCGACCAGCGACCTTGCCTGTTGCGGCTTTCCGGCACATAATTTTTGGGCGCCGGCATTGAGCTCCCGCTTGATGCGGACTCATATCCAGTTCCTTCCTGTGTTTTAGGGCATCGCTTGCGACGCCGCTTCGTTGTGGCCCCTTCTTGGGACCCCACAGTCTCTACACTCATAACTGAAGTCTCAGAAAATGAGCCTTCATCCCTTGCAGAATACGAGCTCGAAGCCCGATGACGGTTCTTGCCCCCCCCAGATACGGTGGGGCTGCCTGCACCAGAGAGCGCAGGGAGGGATTCTCCAGCATCGCTGGTACCCTCCTGGGGTAGTACGTGATTTAGAGTCGTCATTTCATAATTTTCCTTTTTTTTACAAGGTTAGGTCCTTGGTAATTTCCCCCCCCCCCCCCGGCGCTTGGGACGGGACTCCCTCCCGCCATTCATCTCATCGGCACGCCAGACCTTGAGATTAGGGTACCACTGAAGGTACAATGGGTTAAAGTGACGACAGGACACAAGCGGCGCCCCCCCCCCAGAAACAAACCCTCTAACCACAAACACGGCGGAAACCAGAACCCCGCAGACTACCAGACAGTAGACAGACTCCAAACCACACCATGAACAATCCCTGAGAGCACCAATGGTAGCCCGTCTAGCTCCGAAAAACCAGCTTCCACCAAAAGAGTCCACTTTTGGCGAAAGCAAGCTCCAAAACCAGGCGAACTAACCCAATTACAATCAACGATTGCCCACAAAATAATTTGAAGGTCCATTCCACGTCCGACAATCTACACAGTACCAACCACCGCCGCATCCACGACCAAAGAATCAATTTCAAAACCAGGGCGCCACCAACGCCCCGCCCTCACCTCAACACGCCTCATCTCATCACCGTCTGAAAGCAGATAGGAGAGAGAGGCCCCTAAAACGAGCGTGAGCCCATTGCTGGACTCCGCTTTCCCCCCCTGAGGCAGGATATTCGCCGACAGCTAACAAGACCCTTACTAGCAGGGAGTTATTAGCTGCCGCCCAGGGTGCACCAGCCCAAACCCTTGTCAGCCCGCCGCTCTCACCGGATCAATGGATCAAGGGAGAGAAGCAAAGCTTTCAAGAGACCGAGCCAACGTGGAGGTTTCCTGACCATAGTACCCCAACCTAACCTAACCTAACCTAACCTAACCTAACCTAACCTAACCTAACCTAACCAACCAACCAACCAACCAACCAACCAACCAACCAACCAACCAACCAACCAACCAACCAACCAACCAACCAACCAACCAACCAACCAACCAACCAACCAACCAACCAACCAACCAACCAACCAACCAACCAACCAACCAACCAACCAACCAACCAACCAACCAACCAACCAACCAACCAACCAACCAACCAACCAACCAACCAACCAACCAACCAACCAACCAACCAACCAACCAACCAACCAACCAACCAACCAACCAACCAACCAACCAACCAACCAACCAACCAACCAACCAACCAACCAACCAACCAACCAACCAACCAACCAACCAACCAGCAGCAATGATGACAGAGTTCGACGATGCTGAAGAACGTTGCTTAGCTGTTGATGATGGAGAAGGTTGCTTTCGATCACGTCGGGGTCGCCACTGTAGCGGGAGCGAGGTGATATGCTCGACCGCCACAAAGGGAAGATCTTCGCCAGGCATGTTGTTGTGCCTGGAAAACCGCGGCTCCAACGGTGTATCGTCGGAAGTTGTATATAGGCAGCGAATCGGGTGAACTCTAAGATGTAGGATACTCTGCTGGCGCCATCTCATATGCTTCTTGTGAACTATATTGTCGGTTGTCTCTTGATTGTAGTTACTCGTAGTGGCCGTAGAGGCCGCCACAAATCAATAGTATTATTATTACTTCATCAAAAAGATGCATGTTTTTTTCAGTAATAGTATTTTAACATGACCCCACCTTATCTCCTTGTAATTACGATTTTCCAGTCAATGTCTAATTCAGTTAAGTTTTTTTATACCTCGTTAGAAAGCTAATTAAATGTAGAAGTTTTTCTAATAATCTGCACAATTAAATACTAGCAATTTTTATGAGATAATTTACTTTTTTTGAAGCCTTTGTTCAAAAAATATGGACAATTATGTTTTGTTTAGAACTCCTGTTCCGAAACGGTTAACAATTTCTATGATGTGATGACTGATAATGAATGCTACATGGTCACCCTTGATAAACTGTAAAAAAAACCCTCAAGAAAAACATTCTTTTCTGCAAGAGACATACGCTGTGGTATTTTCTCGGGTGTCAAACCCGGATTGGTTACTGGATTACAAAAATTGCTGCACCAAAATAATAAATACGTCAAAGATTTTAAAGCTGCCATTGATTCTTTACCCGTAGGGCAAAATGAATTCAAATTAATTATTAGTGCTAATAAAACCCCTGTTGCAGGACATCCCGGTCGTTTTAATACAACCACGTCCAGAGAAGTTGCGATTGTCGTGAGAGTTTGAGAAGAGAGATATAATTATCCATAGCAGAGACATTAAACTGACGCGCATCAGTAAGACACACCGTGCGTATGACGCTTTTCAATATCCACTTATGTTTTGCCGTGGAGAAGATGGTTATGAAATTAATATCTCAACATGATCCGACAATCAAACAGCCCCTTTAAAAAAACAGTTTTAGCTGCTGATTTTTACAGCCACAGATTAATGGAGCGTAGTGGTGAGGAATGTTATTTTCAACACATTAGCTCTGAAAGTGCTATTTACCACACTGTTTTTACTTATGTTATGCCATTCATTACGCACACATTCGAAATCGTGCGGTAAATATTACTTACATTATTACTTAAATATTATTTTTGTAACATATAATCTCTGCATGCAGCCAGCCTAGTCTCATAACAAAACCTTATTTTACTCAAATTATTCCATTTAATTTATTAATTTAAATACTTGTAACAACGGTAAAATGAATTTATAAATCTGTCCTATTAAAAAAAAAAAAAAAACATTTTTTTAAATATTGTTTGGCTGTTGGTGATTTCTGTATCTCTCGTAAAAAGAAAATCTAAGCGCGCCCTATTTCTAACTAGCTTTAACCCGCGACTTCGTCCGCGTAGAAGTCGAAAATGGTTCTTATAGGACTCTCCCTCTCCCTGTTTCCCGTCCTCTGTCCCCGGTCCCCCGTCCCCCGTCCCCCGGGATGAATTTTGAAAAATCCTGAAACATGTTTTTACTTATTTACCGCCGGAAGTACTCTTGCGAAGTTTCGAATAAAATGGTCAAACTAATCTTTTTTCTCCATACAAACTTTGGACGCCCGTTTCACCCCATTAGGGGATGAATTTTGAAAAATTCTGTACCACGGTTTTACTTATTTACCGCCGGGAGTACTCTCGCGAAGTTTCAAATAAAATGGTCAAACTAATCCTGTTTGTCCATACAAACTTTGAAACCCCGTATCACCCCTTTAGGGGGTGAATGTTGAAAAATCCTTTCTTAGTGCACCCCTAGACCTCATAAGGAACCTATGTGCCAAATACCTGAATATGAAGATCTTCTTCAAAGAGTAGGTTTACATTTCGTTTAAATTTCGTCTCCCGCGCAACTATTCAGTTTAAAAAAAATATAAGAAACCTCAATATCATTTTTGAAGACCTATCCATAGATAACCCAAACGTATTGGTTTGATAAAATAAAATTGAGTTTCACTTTTTAAGTATGGCAAACCCCCAAAATTTATAGTTTTTTTCTATTTTTGTGTGAAGTCAAAGTCAAAAATATTTAAATGTGAAATCATAATGCGGTTCACATACTCGTACTCACCAAGTTTCAATAGTATACTTCTTATAGTTTCGGAAAAAAGTGGCTGTGACATACGGAACGGTTTTATTATTTTTCCCTTGTATACGCGTAATAGTCTGTCTAGATGCCAAATATCAACTTTCCAGGTCATTTGGTAGTAGGTTACCTTTTTGCTGATGGATAAGTGGTTAATCATATTTTTCAGGTTTTTTTTAAACATTGTTATACCTACCAATTACTGTTTGATCTAGTAAATAGTCTACATAGATATATAATATCAACTTTCCAGGTCATATGGAAGTAGGTTTTCCTTTTGATGATGGATGAGTGGTCAATTGAAAAATAATATAATCTACGAAATTCACTGTTTTTTGAAGTTTTCCTTTGTATACGCCTAATATTCTACCTAGATACCAAATATCTTTCCAGGCCAAATTAAAGCAGGTTGCCTTTTTAAAAAAATTATCAAATCTACCAAATTCACTGTTTTTTTACCTTTCTTTTACATACGCATGATAGTCTGTCTAGATGCCAAATATCAACTTTCCAGGTCATTTGGAAGTAGGTTACCTTTTGCTGATGGATAAGTGGTCAATCATATTTTTCAGGTTTTTTAAACGTTATTATACCAAAAACTGTTTGAGCTACAGTATTGAATTTTTTGGTTCAATAAAAACTAGAAGATTTTGATGTATGTGCTAAATTTCATGTATTTAGGTTACATAGGTTTCAAGTTGTGAAAACCTTAAAAGATGCTCGAAATGGGTCGTGTAATTTCGTTTCTTGGAACTCGGCTCTGACACTCTGCTGCGTGTCTATATCTTTGTATTGTTACGAGTTTTTAAAACAGATGTTTAATTATATTTGGAGAGCAATAAAGTTCATACAGTGGTGAAGTTTGATTTTATCACAAGTTCAAGAAGTTCAAAAAACATTGAAGTAAAATTCGCTAAAGCTGAATTTAACTTCAATGGAGAAAACGAAATGTTTTAAAATGATTTTATTTATTTCCAACTACTGCCACAAACACCAATTCTTATTCCGCAAGACACCTCTTCATGATTGACAATAATATTATTTTGACTTATTTGGTTCGCAGGGTTTGCATGAGGACGGCGATTTTGGCGGTGTTGGTGATTTACAACCACAAGGGTTTTGCGCATTCTTCTTTGTTGATGGATTCTGTTTCTGATCGCAAGGATTGGGATTAGTAGGCTTGTCTTTTGATCGTGTTAGGGGTTTGTGTTTCTGCGCACACGGGTTCGGCGGCATGCGTTTGGTCTCGGGAGTGACCGGGCCGCAAGGGGGCGGCGGCTTGCAAGGCGGCGGTGGAGCCGACGCAGGCGCGGCGCACGCTGACGCTGTCTTCGCTTTAGGTGTTTCGGTTTTTTTACCACTTTTAAAAGATCCACATATTTTTTTCAAGGAGGTCCAGGAGTCGGACTTTTTATCTTTGTTCTTATCGCAGCTGTTGGACGACATTCTCTTGAAAAGTGGACTCGTAGCACGATTGATTTTCAAATGTTTGACGTCGAAGGCCGACCGGGAGATTAAGTTTGCACTAAATTGGTACTGATGAGTTTTGATGAGCCTTTCTCCGCGTAAATCTCGATGTCCTACGACAGATCTGGGTCTAGTATGTAAAGAGCGAGTGCGAGGGGGCGTCGCTCGGCGGTCCGGCGCGCACGGGCCGGGGCCGCGCTCGCGCAGCGCCTCCAGCACGGACGGTTGGCGGCACGGCTGCACCGCCACCGGCTTGGACCGCTTGATCTCACAATTCTTCGTGTCACTCTTCGCATCGCTCTCACGCTCCGGACCCGGCTGCGCCACAGGGGCACCCTTCAGTGGAGTCCTGTCGGGCTTCGTCTGCGAGCGGTCGATCTGCACCAGCGTACGCGGTCGGTGCGCACACGGATCCAAGTGGATTTTATCTTGTATTTTGCAAGCTCCGTCGGACAGCACCTCGACGCACTGCGGCGGCGGGGCCGCGCGGGCCGGGCCGCAGCGCGGCGGCGGCTGCCGGCCGCGCGGCACCGCGTAGCGGCGGCCGTCCGTGGCGCGCGCGCACTCGCGCTCCCCGCCGAGGCAGTAGCGGGCGGGCGCGGGGGCGGGCGCGGGGGCGGGCGCGGGGGCGGGCGCGGGGGCGGGCGCGGGGCGCGGGGCGGCGCAGCGCTCCTCAACTTCGCGCAAGTAGTGTGCGCGCCGCGCGCGCTCCGCCGCCGCCAGCCGCCGCGCCACGCGGTCGTTCTGTTTCACGCAGCGCCCTCCGCACGTGCTCTCGGGTTCGTTCGGGGTACAGGAATGAGCCGACTTTTGCTGACTCTGTCGACACAAATTGTCACATTTACTACAGCAAAGGTACCTGCAAAAGAAAGATCCTTTCGGAAAGTTATTTTGAGATACTATATCTTTTTAAACCCCAAAGAAAAAAAGGGATATTATAAGTTACACGTGTGACGGTGTGTCCGTCTGTAGCATCGTAGCGCCGAAACGAATGGACCGACTTGATACGCTTTGAAAGTAACGGAACGTGAACGCTTAACAGTTGCGGGTTTTTTAATTTACTTGGCAAATAAACTTATGTTTTAGGATAACTTTATAATTTGTAAATTTTCGTATATATTTTCCGTAGTCCTTTTCAGTCTTTTGCTTTTTTGTTAAAAAACAATCAATCACTAAAACGTACTATTTATAAATAATAAGCCAAGTGTATGTCGGGCCACGCGCAGTGTAAGGTTCCGTAGTTACAAACGCCATTGAAAATGTCTAAAAACTAATTTTCTATTAAATTTGTACGAAATATTCCTTTTTCAAATACATTTTATAAATTAACCGCCTATAACTTTTTAATTTGTAAACCCTACTTAGCTCTGATAATTTTCCTACTATAGCTGTGATTTTTTTCATGTGTCCATATATAACCGTTTAGCAGATAGAGCACTTAACTCTAACAAAAATGTGCACTTAACAACCAAATATTTCAAAAATGGATCCCTAAACTGAAAAACGATGTTCACAAGCTCATAATATTTTTGAAAGACCTATTCAACGATACCGATTGGTAAGTCGAGAAAAAAAAGACGTTTTACTTTACTTGTATGGGAGCTAGACATTTTTTTTCAGTATTTTATTTTACCACATTTTCCGAATTATTAATTTACATACCCATGCCAAATCATAGATTTCTAGTACTTATAGTGAAGCGTAGTGCGCGAGGTGTTAAATGAACAACACAAACTTCAGCTTTAGAAAAATATAATTTATTTAAAAAAACTCAGTCGTTCTGAACACTTGAGAAAGTAAAAGTCCAGTGCAGTGGAGGCCAGTTGTTGTGGGCTGCCCAGGACTCGAGTAGGTGAGTATCTATGTGCCTAGGTCTTTCCGTGGGAAGGTCGTAAGTATCGTACGGCTTGAAGTCCAAATCTGGAACCCGAATTTCGGGTTTGAATAGCACTTGACAAGAATCTTTAAACTAGGTGTAGGTACTCGTACCGCTTAAGATTGGTACCTCTAATTCACTTTTTGAAAATCACAACGTATAGTGAAGAACGGTCTGGGATGAGAACGTATATACGTGTGTCTCGCAACAAGGAAATGATGCCAAAATGATTCGATTGACTAAGAAACTATAAGGGTTCCTTGTTTACTACGGAACCCTAAAAATGATACTAGCACCACAGGTTCCCAAAAATAATCAACGGTCTATAACGTGAAGCCGTCGTACTCGTTAGAGGGAGGCAGGAGGCAAAAGAAACGCTTACACGAGATAGTTTTCTTCTAGAACAAGTCATCGGCGGCTTGGCGGGGTCCGGCGCGCAGGGCGGGCGCTGGCCCGAGGTCGGCGGGCAGCACGTGACCTTGACGGCCTGCAGGCGGGCGCTGGGCAGCGCGCGGCACGCGGGCCGCGGCGGGGGGGAGCACGGGCAGCGGGGCGCGGGGGGCGGGGCCGGGCACGGGGGGGGGCCCGCGCGCAGCGAGCTCGCGCCGCGACACCTGCCGCTGGCGGGCCTCGGCGGACGCTGCACAGTAGGCAAAGTTAAGCAAAAGAAAATTAAATTACATAGAATATTTTGGATGGAAGACGATTAAAACATGATAAGGAAAATATAACATAAATATTGAAATATAAAATATAATTCTTCTAGAAATTACAAAGGTAATAAGATACAATTTTATTTATTTTTAATAGAAATATGTGTAGTTGCCGTGCAAGAGTAAAATAATAAGCTACGCCGCAGGTGGCAGCTAGACAGCAATATGATTAATAATACCACCATGGGAAAAAAATTGAATTCTACAGATATCTTCTTATTCGAACTTGGATAATATTTAATGAAAATAATGGAAACCTTTGCCAGTCTGGCTATGCTTTCAAGCGTAGTCCGGAGCGCCATGGTGCGTGCGAGCGTGGCGGTGAGCGGGGCGGTGCGCGGGTGCAGTGCGGAGTGCGGTGTGTGTCGCGGTGGATGCGAGACTGCGCCGCGCTCCAGGCGGTCGCGGTCGCGGCCCGCTAGACCATCAGTAAGGATGGCTTTATCTGGATTCATGTCGCTTCAAACGATTACCAATACTTCAAAAACTGCAATTCAATGTTGATCTGCATTTTATATCTACATACCTACTTAAATTATGACCCGAATATTTTTTTTTACAAAAATTTAAGCATCTTAATTTGATTTCCATTTTACATCTGCAAGGCTTAAACGGAAAATTTGACGACCTAGCGACGTCGCATTATCTCCCCTCTATCTTATTCTCTTTTAGGGTTCCGTAGTAAACAAGGAACCCTTATAGTTTCACCATGTCTGTCTGTCTGTCTGTTCGTCCGCGGTCTTACTCAGCGACTATTAGTACTAGAAAGCTGCAATTTGACATAAATATGTATATCAATTAGGCGAAAAAAACGGTAAAATAAAATATTCAAAAAAAAAATTTTTTAGTGTAGTAATACAAGAAAAGTAAAAAAGCATTTTTTTTCTCGACTAACCAATCATGTTGGGTATCGTTGAATAGGTTTTTTAAAAATATTGTGAGTTTGTGAACACCGTTTTTCGATTTTGCGTTCCTTTTCTGAAATATTTGCTTTTAAAGTGAAAAAAATTGTTAGAGTCAAGTGTCCCCCCCCCCCTCTATCTGCTGAACGGTTATAAATGGACACGTGAAAAAATTCACAGCTATAGGATATATAACGAAATTTAAAGGAATAATATCAGAGCTGAGTAGGGTTTACAAATTAAAAAGTTATAGGCCATTAACTTATAAAATGTACTCAGAAAAGGAAAATCTCATACAAATTTAATAGAAAATTTGTTTTTAGACGTTTTTAGTGGCATGCACTCAAAGTTGGCGTTCGTAACTACGGAACCCTACTGCGCGTGGCCCGACACGCACTTGACCAATTATTTCTTTTTAGGGTTCCGAAGTAAACAAGCTAGAAAGCTGTAATTTATCAGATTACCTACTCTTTTTGCATCATTTTTCCAGGAGTACTGTCTTATGTATCTGACCATTGACCCAGCCATCTAGCGAGAGAGTCTTAAAATGTTAGTCAAGACTCTTCGCTATAAGACCGTTCGTCGATACTACTATTTGGACAATGATCGTCGAATCCACATCCCACATGGTAGTCGCCTCGTGGGCCAAGACATGGTACTTACTATTATTATCTTATACATGTATCTTCTTTAGATTCACAGGTCTTTTTACCCCGGTCCTTTGAGAGGCTTGCGTGGGGATACAGATTCAACACGTAGAGGATCTTTGGAGAAGTTGATGTAATGTGGCGCTCCCGCCAAAATGCATTCCTGAATATACCTATGAAAGATGTACTTGAATAGATTTTGGCTGGAGAAAGACCTATTGTAAGAAAAAGAGAAAGGTTTATGGGTTATGAATTGACATTGGGATGGACTGATGCTGGGATATTGCAATAGGAACGTCACCTGCCATCATGACTACTGACTATTGTAGGCAGGTGGCTTGCCGTCCACTGGATGGGCCCTTCAAACGCGCCGATAATAATTATTATCTTATATTATTGTAAGTAATATGCCATAAAAATAAAATGAAGTAACACGTAATGACTAAACTGTTCACCGAAGGATTAGTGATCATCATTGATCATACGACACTCGAATGCTTCGTGATTCTGATACTGGCCGGGTTGTGGCGAGGCGGTGCTCCGCCAAATCTGCAAAAAGATTTTAATTTGTTTATCTGTAAAAAGTACGTAAATATTATGCGAAACATATTTTGGTATGGGTTTTCTGTAAAGGTAAATACGTTAGCGGATTCACTATGGACCTAAATTTACTATGGAACCGCCCATAAAAAAATCCTCTAGTACTGACAGATACTCACATATAAGTAATGCCCAGCTAACACAAACAGTTCACTGTCCTGCGGCGGCAGAAGGCAGACAAGCGCAGGGCCGGTGGGGTGCAGCAGCTGCGGCGGGTGCGGGCAGACCGCGCCGCTGGCGGCCGCCCACAGCCGCACGCGGCCGCCCGCCGCGGGGCTCGCCACGTAGCGCGCCGACGCCGCGGGCTGCAGGTAGTAGCGGCACCGGCTGAGGTGGCCGCGGTCGCCGGGCAGCGCGCGCAGCCGCAACAGCGCCGGCAGCGACACGCACCACGCGCGCCCGTCCGCCGTGCTCGCCCACACGCACCGCCGACTGCATAGGTGATCGTATCATCTCTATAATAAATTATCTATCATACACATATTTATATATCGAAAAGGGACCTGTCACCATTGAGAGTGCTACATTCAAGCGACACGACTTTTCAGTGCGTGTTTTTTGTTCCTACCTCTAAGCCACGAATTGCTTTTTATTGCTCTTGTTAGAATAGTGTATCCTCTTATACTTTATATGAATATATGTACCTCGGATGCAGAACGAGGCCGAGTATAGCGGCGTGGACGTAGCACTCGGCGTCGGGTGGGTCGCACATGGCGCGCACGGTGGCCTCGTCCGGTTCGTCCGGCTCCGGCGCCGGCGCGGCGCGGGCGGCCCGGCGCCGGCGCGCTCGCGCCGCCAGCTCGCCCGGCGCGGCGGCCGGCAGCGGCGGCACCCGGCGCGTATGCACGCCCCACGACCGCAGGGCACCGCCCGGACCGTGACTCGCAGTCACCAACGTCTGTATACTCTCCTTTCCAACCCTCTGTCAATAAATTACAAATAATTGTATTTAAAAAGAACAAGAAATGGTTTTGATGGGATTTCTTATTTAGTTTCACGTGTATTTTGAAAAGATATAAGTATAAAAACTTAAACCTGACTATAAATACACATATACACAGCGGCGAAACACACGACCCTGCATTTGACTTTTTTAGTAATATACACATCAAATTTAATATTATTTTATGTAAGTAAGTGCTAAAATAAATATTTGGTAAAAATAAAACACAGGAGCTCACATATTTCATGTCGTACATTGTGGTTTATTTTGTAACAAATAAAAAAAAAATTATATATTCAGCGTACCTTGTCTAAGGCACAATAGTAGTCGGAGCCAGGTAAACATTGTTCTTCACCGGTATCGACGTGGTTTGAAATTTCTAATGCTTCAAGAGGAACTTCAGCTACCAGTACATGACTAAAACAGAAAAGTAGGAAGATTTATAAAATTATTGTATCAGATAAACATGAATTTTGAGATGAATGTCTGTTTCATGTTTGCTGAAGAACACTCTGCACTGTATTTGCTTCCGCAAAACATACACGGTGTGCTTTTCAGCAGTAAAAGTGTTCGTGAAAGTTTAATACTCTTACGTTAAGTGTGCGCTCTCCTCGTTGAAAATACGCAGAAGCGGTGTCGTAACACCGGCATACTCTGACTGCGTCTCCTGAACCAATCACAACAGGTTATTCAAAAACGTAGTTTTCCAAGATTCGTGAGTAGTGAGTGAGACAAGAAAAGACCTGCGTAGCCGCGTTGAGCCAGACGACGGTGAGCGCGAGGCCGGGCGCGAGGCGGCTCAGCTCCAGTGACAGGAACGCGTCTGCACCCGCCCAGCAGCCGCCCGCGCCCGCGCTGCAGCCTGCGCGCGCGCTCCACTCGTACGAGCCGTACTCTGCAATATAGTCAACTAGTTCAATTTTATTTCAGCATAGGGCGTTCGTGTTGGTACGAGTTAATATAAATTTAACTACTCTTGTGTTTCGGTGCGTGCCTGAAGGCTAACTCTGATGGCAGCTTCGCCATTGGAGAAGTAAGACTTATGGTGCTGCTTTTATCCATGTATGTAATAATATAACCTTGTATATTTTTATACTATTCGTTTTATTATGTATTAAAGCATTTATGAGTGTAAAATATAGCTAAGAGTTAGACTTTAAGTTTTCTTCAAGCTAGTTATAAGAGTACCGTCTCGCTGCAGCACGAGCAGCTCCCAGCGGTCGGCAAGCGCAAGCGTGCCTGTCACCAGCAGCTGTGCTCCCCGCGCCCGCCCCTCCGCCGCATCGCTCTGCTCCGCCCACTCGGAGCGCACTGCGTGTAACCATCCGCGCGACCGCAGCTCTGTACTCCATTCTTCATGCCACGAGCTGCCGATTCGCTTCCAGACCTAACAAAAATTACTACTACGTGAATAAACTACTTAATTATTTTACGTTAAATTAAACAAAAATTATGGCAGTGTGTAATATTGTTACGAGGGGGGGTCAAAAAGTTCGCGGAATGGAGGGGATAGCGGGGGGTGGGGGACCTGCCGCAGGTAGTAACTAATGAGCAACTCTTTGTGAGTATATATGCCAAGTTTGAACCTGATTGTGTCAATAACCTTTGACCTGTCGTCGATCAAACAAGTGAATCCGGAAGAAAAACTTGAACATGGAAAAAATCGAGTTTCGTGCCGTCATAAAGTTCCTCACTAAGCAAGGAAAACCACCTCAGAAAATTTTGGAAGAAATGTTATCAGTATACGGGGACTCTTGCCCTGGGAAAACCATGGTGTACAAGTGGAATAGCCTTTTCAAGCAAGGCAGAGAGTCTCTTGAAGACGACCCTCGCTCAGGACGGCCGATTGAGGCCACCACCTCAAACATCGTTGAAAAAGTGGAGAATCTTATACTGGAGGATACTCGTTTGAAGAAGAAACAACTTGCAGAAATGGTTGGAGTATCACCTACAACCATTTTAAATATTCTACACGACAATCTTGGGATGTCAAAAGTCAGCGCAAGATGGGTGCCAAGAATGCTCACACCACCACAGAAACAGCTGCGCGTCGAGTATTCAAAGGAGTTTTTAGACCTCTGTAGCGCCGACAAGGAAGGAATTTTTGCAAGACTTGTTACTGCAGATGAAACTTGGGTTCATCATTATGAGCCTGAGTCGAAGCAAGAGTCTATGCAGTGGCATAAAAAGGGTCAGCCCCCCCCTAAGAAATACAGGGTGTCACAATCGGCTGGAAAAATCATGGCAACTGTTTTTTGGGATACAGAGGGTATTTTATTAATAGATTATAAAGATAAGGGTGTTTCTATAACGGGAGAATACTACGCTAATCTACTAAGACAATTAAAAGAAGCAATCAAGGAGAAAAGGCGGGGAAAGTTGACAAAGGGTGTGCTGCTTTTGCATGACAACGCACCGGTACACAAGAGCCGCGTTGCGATGGCTGCCCTTCATCACTGTGGCTTCGAAATGTTAAACCATCCTCCCTATAGTCCAGACTTAGCCCCCTGTGATTATTTTTTATTTCCCAAATTAAAAAAAGAGCTTCGGGGGAAGAAATTTTCCGATGATGAAGAAGTCAAGTCGGCGATTTCGGCCTATTTTGAGGACAAAGACAAATCATTTTTTTTCGACGGTATTAATAAGTTAATAGAGAGATCTGAAAAATGTATTCGACTTAAGGGGGAATATATTGAAAAAGAAAAATAGTACAGTATTTTATTTCACCCCCCTTCCCCTCCGTTCCGCGAACTTTTTGACCCCCCCTCGTACCAAATAAGATAGGTGCGAACCGAGAGAGCGCCATCGTCGGCAGCCAGTGCCAGCCGCGTGCCGGTCGCGTCGAGCGCCGCGTGCGACAGCGGTGCGCCTTCGCCGAGAGGTCTCCCATCAGACTGCTCGTTCTTTTCCGATCTCACTTCTGATTCAGTGGGTAACCGCCCGAGTAACTCCCACCTCGCACATATATTTATGTATTCCTGTCGCCATGAAATTGACGCTGGAATTAAAGAAAATTGAGAGTTCTGTGTTTGTTCACACTATGAATACGGTTGTGACGAAGTGTTAATCTGAGACAGTAAAGGAACTAACGGTAGTGTTGCCGCAGTGCCCTCAGCGAGGTGTCGGCGAGGCCGCGTCCCCGCAGCAGCCGCCGCCACAGCGGCGCGTCGGCGGCGGCGACGCGCCAGGCGCGGCAGGCGCGGCCGGCCCGCGCCAGCTCGGCCGCCGGCAGCCGCGCGAACACCTCGCGCAGCACGGCGCTCAGCTCGCCGCCCGCCAACTGCCAGCACACCAGTGACCACTCCGAGTCTAGCGGGACTCCCAGATCCGATGCGTCCCCCATATACACTAAATATCAGACAGACAGAACACAGCTTCTAAACAAGACAGTCTCATTGAGTAGGACTCGATTGATTTGTCTTGACGAGAATTCTGAGGTAGACGATGCCTGAGGTCTAATCACGGAGACAGAAGGTGATCGATGGAACTCAGGAATAAAACGACACAACTCCATCGAGGTTGAGATTATTTTATCAGTCAAAATAAGTACTTTGGCTTCACAATAAAACCTTATACAAAGAATATAATTTTTTCAAAAAACTGGTACGAATATTTAATAACTATATACAATGTGGAGAGGGCAATCTCGTAATAAATCAAACCACGGGCTATGCTAGATCACTATAGAATAATGAAATAAAAGTAACAGTCAAAAAACCAGAAAAAAACTACATTCCCATACAAATTGCCCGAGCGACTGTACATTTTTGTATGGAAGGGCCAATTTTTGTTTCTGTCTTTTTAACTGTTATTTTAGTTTAATTATACTATAGTGATCTACTATAGCCCGTTTTTTATTACGTATGTCCCTTCCACGATGTTTTTGTGTCGGTGAATACTAAGAGTACTTAGTATTTTTGGAACGCAAGCAAATGTACGAATATCATAAATGCGCTGACGTCTATACAAACACCTAACCAGTGTTCCTGCAACAAGAGCCAAAGCATCTGAATAGAACAACGAGAATATGGTTTCTTATGACAAGTGTTGGACTGCTGTGACGTCACTGAGCCGCTTGCGCACACCGCCGTAGTGCGTAAACGATGCGAACTTCACGTCGTTTGTTAGACATCAAAGACGCTTTTTACAGTATCGACACAAATGCAATACACTCAAAACAAAATTTATTAATTTGACTATAAATTAGTATCTATTATTACTTACCAAGTCACGATTCATAAGCACACAATGTGAAAATTTGACGTACAGAGAACGTGTCGGTGTGAGCAAAACAGAGGTCGGCGCACGCGCTATTAATAACTCGGAAGAGCGTCGCGTCTAGCTCGCGTTACATCACAGTTTTATTTTAACAAATATTAACAAATTGTTCCTTGTTAGTTGTCAACGGAACTAATCCTTAATTCATATAATCATACCACTAAGGTATTTAGATTTTTTCATAACAAACTATAAAAGTCAACAAATCTTTTATCAAAATAAGCGCTGTATTGGCGAACACAATGATAAAGGTCGTCTGCAAAAAACTTGGCATGAATAACAAAGGGCTGTCGAAATAGAAAATTTCACTTTTTGAAATACATTAAACAGATGGATGCAAATCTTTTCTAATTCGGATCTAAGTCCAAAAGGAATAAAATACTAACCGTGCAAATATTCTGATGAGTGTATATATATTTTGGAATTGGAACGTTATACTTTAGGAAAGGGGGAGTAAATAATTTTTTCTTGGAAAAATTATTTTAGTCAGAATTGAAATTATACCCTTTATAAGATAGTTGCTGCTCTAACAAAGGTCGGAAAGTGACGGATCCAGTTAAGCATGTAATTTTGTCAATTTCTCGGTATTTTGTCACCTCTTTGAGACATGTTCGTGTGGAAGACGGTGAATAGATGGGAGAGATATTTGCAAAAGAGACAACCATTGTTGCAGATTTACATAAATATATTTAAAAACTATGCTAGCACATGATCACGAGAAGCGCTACATGAGCGTAAGCTCCTTCTTGACGACCTGCTGGTAGTCTAGCGTGGCCTCGGCCAGGTCCTTGTCGCCGAGCGCGGCGTCCAGGTCGGTGGCGGAGGCCACGGGCGAGCCCTCCTCGGCCTGCCGCTGCTTCAGCCGGATCTCACGCAGCCGCGCCTCCAGGATGCGCTCGCGCTTGCTCTCGCGCTCGAATATCTGCACAAACCGACCCAATCTCATCCACTTATCACAACAAGCACACTGTCACAGAACGCTCTAAACGTACGTGATGTGCACACCATTTCACGTCCTAATCCATGCTACAAGCATTTCTTCTGTACTGGTCAGAGAGAAAAGAAATAACATGCTTCTTCAATTGTGCTAATGTAAAAGTTGATCGAAGTAATGGGCGAGAATCCGAATATATATCAATAAGCTATACGCATCACTATTTTGATTCGCCTTTGTGCCTCTGATTGGTGTGTTTTATTAACTCCCACCAATGCACTAAACGTGGCCTTTGGGTTTTACGGACCTAGCCTCTGTCTACCCCGTAAGTGATAAAAACGTGATAGTGTATATCAAAGCTGTGCTAGGTCAATGGCATTATACGTCTTTCAAGCTGGTCGGCATTTGGAGCGAGGGCACTTAGGTACTCGTATGAGTAAAACAGGCTGACCGCTGTGAGAAGCCCCTTGTCATTCTTGTCGGACACGGTGAGCATCTGCGACAGCTCCACCATGTAGATGTTCCCTATCTGGCTGCCCAGCGCCGCCATGTGGCCCTGCAAACAGACAACATGAGTAAATTGTCTCTTCTCATTTGACCGGGTCTTAGAAATGTTTTCCGTAACGTTTAATACTTCAAACAGACAGTAAAGAAGGAGGCTCACCGCTTCCTGCAAGGAGACTCGTAGCAGTGGCTCTTCGCAGACCTGCATGGTGATGACGGGCTCGTGCTGGCGGCGCAGCAGGTCCCACAGCGACACTACGCCGTTCGACTGCGTGAGAATCATCAGCGATAGCCTGTAGTGTACAAGGCATTATGTCTGTAAGCTCCCACATCTTGGCTGCACGCGACTCTACACACTATGTAGGTCGCAAGTCAACTGTACTAAATCAAATAATAGCAATCAAACTAGATACATTACATCAATCGAAAAAGGACCCGTCAAACCCACCTCTACAACATCATCATCATATAATTTCAGCCGCATAACGTCCATAGCTAGACATTTCCTAAGGATTTCCAAAATGACCGATCCAGCGCTTTCCAACGAACTTGGTCGTCTGACCACCTTGTGACACACAGGGTCCCACGGACCAAGGACCCACTACGCTTCGCTTGTCAGTATGCGGTCGCCATTCGAGATCATTTTTGCCCCGTCGGTATTGGTTATCGGTCCATCGCCTCCTCCACAAACTGTAACCGTAGTACTCTGTGATGTAACTTACAAATAAAATCCGGCCAAGTGCGAGTTAAACTTGCGTGGGGTGGGTTCGGTACAATGTCAGAGTTTTTAAATTAATATAAAATATGACATTTGAAATCGTCATAGTAAGACGCGAGTTAACTAATGATAGCGCCATCTAGTGGTGTTTTAGTGAACTATTTCCGTACGTACGTACGGATGTATCATCCGAACGTACTAATGAATTTAGCACTTTATTTTCAATTGGTAGAATTCTTGATAATTTTCCGATATATGACACAGTAAAGTTTGCTAAACTTTTTTTTGTTTCCTTAAATTTGTGCCTCGAAAATGACCCTTATTTAAAAAAATATTTATATACTTATTTTTCCTAAAATCTATAAGCAATGAACTATATTTTGTATTTTTTATTTTATTTAAGTTTTAGTTTCGGAGACCAGTGAAAAGGTCAATTTTCGTCTTCTATCGTGAATATATGTAAAATCCAAACTAATAGGTTGGAGTAAAGTCACGCATTTTCCTAATTTGAATTTGGAATTATCTTCTTCAAAATTTAAACTTTTAAATGATACCAAAACCAACCAGGTACAAATAAAATAGCCAAAGTGGTTTGATTACAAGTTCATACATACTATATGCGAAAAGACTTTTTTCCCAACCAATATTTATTTTTTAATAATAACAAAATTAAATTTCCTATTAATTAAATATATTTGAGATCCTCCTAACAAGCCTATTTATTTTTTTCTACCATATTTAATTTCCTAATTTGTCCCTTGACAATGACCCTTAAATTTTAAATTTCACCTTGTTTGATCCAGTAGATTCGGAGAAAATTGGCTGTGACAGAACAATATCAAAGTTCGATTAACTATGTACATAGTTGATAGAAGAAGTCAGAGGTATAAAAGACACGAATAAAATATGTATATTTTTATATATTATGTATGTATAACTGATATTGTAAGTATATATGTATATATATTATGTATGTGTATATCTATATGTATTATGAAATTATGATTAGTATTAAGTGTTTTAGCGTGTAAGTATTGTACAGTGTTCCACCCCACTTTTGTAGTTATCTCCTCTTGTTGTAGGGTTGACTGGAAGAGATCCCTGACAGGGATAAGTCCGCCTTTTTACTATTGTGTTTTTTTTTACTGTATTTTAATTGTGTCTTTTTATGTACAATAAAGCATTTACCTATCTATCTATCTATCTATCTAAAATACTCATAAGGTGTAACGTGGTTCATATGTAATAGGGTGGTTTGCCTTGTAGGGCTCCAGGTGCCGGCGGTAAGGCGGTACCGCTGCAGTGGCGAGAAAATGATGGCGGACTCGCGGCAGTCCTCGCTCCACACGCGCGCCGTCCAGTCGCCCACCGTCAGGAAGTTCTTCAGGAAGGCCGGATTGCGCTCCAGCGACAGCACCGGCCCCGTGTGCGCCTCAATCTGCACAACAAATTACACTCGCACTTTGGAACACATTCACCGAGATAGGTCTCATTACATTGACTGAAGTGTACCTTAGCCGGCAGCTTCTCCATGGGTGTCTTACCCTTCCGGTTGCCGCAGATGACTAAGCCATTCTCGGTGCCGACCATGAAGCGCGTGGGGATGGTGGGCTCGTACTCGAGTGCGCTAATGCCATTGGCATTTGCCATGCTCTGCACGTCAAACGAAGACTTCACCACGTCCATGATCATCTCGTCCGTGTACTCGCTGAGGTTGCGCAAGTCCCACCTTCGTTGAGATTTAAAGTTGCATTAATATAGTGCTTTTTTTCAATGATATTAATTATTTTCTAAAGAATTGAGTGTCTTGCACTAGTCTTGACTTGTTAATTTAGGGCTTGATTAGGACTGATCCATCATATTCTTCCTGCGGATGTCGAAAAATAAACTAGGCTCAAAAGATGAGTGACAGCGAGGCAGCGTCAGCTCGCAACCTCTACATGTCGCTGGCATGGCGTTCTATCACTCGTACGCAAGAGCCCTTAAGGACTAAGCACGAATATCTCATTCAAAAACTGCAGCATTACCAAGGCGTAGTGACTTCAAGCAAGCAGCTTTTTGAAAAAACCACAGCCAAATCGTCTGATGCCAAATGTTTTTAGCTTTTTTCTCCACTTCGCACCCTTCTCGACATTTGATATTGGGTAATAACTAAAACATTTCATATTTGGCGAAGAGAAAGCCGGTAAGATCACCAAGGGACAATACTGAGGCTGCAACCGAGAACTCGTTAAGATGAGTGTTTTCTAAAGCATGTCGTCACCACTTGCAGGCGCCGTCGGGCCCTCCGGAGAAGAACTCCATGCCAGACTTGGAGTTGATGAAGAGCACATTCCGTACGAGGTCGCGGTGCGCCACGTGCGGCGGGCACACGGCCACGGGCGGGCCGCCCAAGCGCCGGTCCCAAAAGCCCACCTGCCCGTTCATCAGCCCGCCCGCCAGCACGTTCGTGTCACGCGGGCTGAACTGGATGTCCAGCAGTGGGCACGGCGGGGTCAGCGTAATCTGTTCACAAAATGTTGACGTTACCTGAGTTTTACATGTGCTGTTGCCTGCACCGTTTAGACTGATGATAATTTTTGCTTATCAGTTGTCCATATCTTCTAATGACTGAATTTAAGACGGAAGATGTACACCAGTGCCGACGAGACACGGCACTGGTAGGGTCGCCACACATGTGATGTGGCGCGAAGGGGTGTATTAAATCAAACACACTCGGAGTAGGTTCGTAGGTAACTGCACGTTTATTACTGATTTTATAGGGTTTATATACATATTAAAAATGGAGCACAAGTCGTCATAAGGTATGTTTATCTAGATCTAGGATGAGTAATCTAGGTGTTCTACATAGAAAGGTTACAAGGTGTTAATAGGAAAATAATGAGTTCAAGTACACACACTACAATGCGAAATTTCAATGCGCTGTATCTTTGTCATTTTTTGTTTCTCAGAGAAATGAAAAGAGTACAATATTTTTAATAATCTAACCGATGGGCTAAAGTATTTTCTCATTCCTAATGCCTAATATAGCCTTCGCTAATCTCGCTCGCTCGGTCAATTATTACGATGTTGAAGAGTGGAAAAACCTCAGGTCTGTTGGCGTTCTCGACGTCCCAGATGTAGGATGCGACGGAAGAGCGCGGATTGCGGTTGAAGTCGACGTCGACGTACGCCACGGCGAAGTGGTGCCCGCCCTCAGGCTGCCAAGAGATGGCGCTGATGGGCCGGTGCAGTGGCTCGCGGTACACGTTCACCGTGCGCACGCTGCCATACTCTTACCGTTAAGGTCATAAAAACTCACACATATTGATAACACTCTTACTTAGGCTGACAAACCAATATGGTACGCAATGCTTATCTGCGAATGGATGGTTGTCAGAAAGTTTTATTGAACGTTACCAGAAAATACCAAAGAAGTAGACGTAGTATGCGGTAGCGTGTCAAAGCCAAGTTCAAAGAAAGGAACTGGCGACGCTGTGTAAATTACACGCATCATTTCGAGCTTCTATTAATTCCCACACAATTTGCAACCTATTTAACCTAAATACATGTACCTTAGCACATATATTGAAGTTTTATAACTTATCTTAAATAACAAATAACATAATAGAACTTATCATTATTTCAATAGTGATGCTTAAACATTTATAAATGTTTTACAAACGGCCCCTTAAATCGAAAAAAAGTGTTCACAAGCTTACAAACAAACAAAACCTATTCAACAATACCCCACAAGATGGGTTAGTCGAGAAAAATTAATTTAACTCTACTTTACTTGTTTAACCACTTTTTTTGGCATGATTAATATACATACATACCCATGCCAAATTACAGCTTTCTAGTACTTAGTCTCTGCGTTAAACTGCGGAAGGACAAACAGACATGGCGAAACTATAAGGGTTACTTGTTTACTACGGAACCCTTACTAGCCAGATCAAATGTTGAGTTCTTGTTAATAAATTACAGGATTCTCTACAGAACTTGGCAGCCATTTAGATCTTGATTATTTTGTCGAACATTGAACTGGCTTCCATTTTCACATTTATGTTTTTAAGGATTTTATTAAAGGTAAAAGTTGTGGGAATAAGCAGCCACCAGTGCTGGCCAACTTTGATTGTCAGGAATGCCGGTGTGTACATACATACCTGTTCTTCTCCCGGGGTGCCACCTCGGACATCTCGGAGTAGTAGGTGCGGTACATGTCGATGGCGTTGTTCTGGTGCACGTAGTGGTCCATGCCCTGCATTGACAGTGACTAACGTTACTATGCGATCATTAGTAACCGATTACTTAATTGTAATCTTTTTCCTTAGTACTTAATGATAATCTTGATCTTTAAAAGAACTGTCACAAATAGAAATGTGGTATGGATCAATAGTTGCGCCGGAGCTTCTTATTTTTCCATGTACTGCCATCTCGGAACATCACTACATACGTATATGTATTTGTAGATTAAGCGGCCAGCGAAAGATTAAGTATATTTTATAGCGAAGTGTTAGCCTAGGAGAGGGATCGTTTGGAGATCGGTCGCGGAGGAGGAGGAGTGTCGGTGTTACGTTGCCGCTGTCCCTATCCTCCGCGACCGAGCGGTGCCGCACCGCGTTTGCGGCGAGAGGCAGGCGGCGGAGCCTATCATCTTCTCCGCCGCTGGGAGCCGGTTTATCTGGCTCCCATGGGTCCACAGGCGGTGGACTGCGTGGGAGTCTGCCGCCTTTCAATTGGCCCGAGGAGGTACGGCGCGTCCGTGAGTTCCGGACGCGCCGACTTGGTGAGTGGGGGGGCGCTTAGACGTCCTCGAGGAGGGGCCGCTTTGGCGGCCAGCCGCGCCGGGGTTCGCGGTTGTATTTCCGTTCCCGTGTCCCCGGCAAAAGCGGTTGAGATGGAACTCCGGAGGTTTTTTAGTGGGTAGGCACGTCGCTCTGGCGTGGAGTCCCACATAACCCGACAGCCTCCCCCGCAGGCTGACGGGTATCCGTAACAGGGACCTTTCCTCCGAAAAAAAAAAATAAAAAAAAAAGAGAGGAATCGTGTGTCCAGCTAGTTGTCAACATGGAATAGCGACCGCCGCGAGCGCCATGACGCAGTGGATGTAGTTGTCGTCCTTCTCGATCTTGCGGCGGTAGCGCTGCGTGGCCTCGGGGTCGTGCACGTTCACGTCCTTGGGCCAGCCGCCCTCCGCGTGGTTGGCGCCCGAGTTCGAGTACTCCGCCCTGTTTCCAACCATTTCACATATTTAACCATTAATGTCAAAGAATAACCAGCTGAGTGCGATTCGGACTCGCGCACCAAAGGTTCCGTACCGTACCATTATCTACAAATAACCAGCCAAGGGCGAGTTGAACTCTCTGCACGAAGGGTTCCGTGCCATTATCTATAAAAAAACACATTTATTGTATGCGAGCTCCCCTTAAATGTTTATTTTATTTTGTTTTTAATATTTTTTGTTATAGCGGCAACAGAAATACATCATTTGTGAAAATCAACTGTCTAGCTATCGCGGTTCTTGAGATACAGCCTGGTGATAGACAGATGGACAGATGGACGGACAGCGGAGTCTTAGTAATAGGGTCCCGTTTTTACCCTTTGGATACGGAACCCTAAAAAGATATAAGAAACTGAGTTGAGTTTTATAACGGCAGCTATGTTTATGGTTAATAGGTTTTGCGTGTTCATTTAGCTGCTGAGAATAGTGACCCAATTTTTAAAACACATTTGCTGAACAACCCACGCCAGAAGGAGCAAGAAAATATTTTACTTCCAAGCTCGTGTATGTATGTTTTGGAAGCAAAGATGGACTTTTAACATTGCTGGTTTTGTGGACTGTTTTCAGAGGGGGGTTGCGGACCTGATGGTGTTGATGTAGTGCTCGGAGTAGCAGGGCGTGTTCTGCGTGGCCTGGTGCACGGGGTTGCGCAGGATGTACGCCCTGTGCTCGGCCGCCTGCACCGGGATGCTGTCGCACATCTCCGGGCCCTGCCGCACGCACAACACGGGCATGTTTGAGGTAAGTAATTTTAATCTTGTTTAAGTTCGCATACATACATATTTATAGACATAATTATTTTATATAAGTATGTATATATACCCACTCTCTACCCTGTGTTGTAAAATTGTCCTCATATTTCAAGGTTGACTGAAGAGATCCCTATCTGGGATAAGTCCGCCTTTGAACTGTTCTCTAATTCTAACCTGTATTTTTGTCCTGTGTTTATATACAATAATGATTTTACAAACAAACAAACAAGTATGTTTATTATATTGATCCCCACACATTACATAATTTCCCATCAAATTTTTCTATATTCCAGGCAACCTCTAAGCCTGGAAGAAATTTCTTAGCGATAAAGCCGCCTTTTGCGCATTTCCTAGTTTTTAAGATAATTATGTCCTGTATTTATTTATTTTGTGCAATATTGCATTGTATTCTATATTTTGTAGAAACAACAAAAGTACAAGAAGTCACCTGTTCACAGAACAGCGGCTGCCGCCCGAAGTCGCAGCGTCGCTTAGTATATTGATATGATAGATCCATGATTGTGATATTGTTACTAAATATAAATACCTACTAATTAAAAATAATTATTTAATAAAGCTAATATTAGTTACTGATTATTTCAAAATGTTTCTTCTGATTTCTGATTTTAAAATATACAAATATCAATCTGGCATGTTGTGGTGACATGAAGAAACCAAAGATTTAGAATATGAAGAAACATAAAACTATTTTAACCCGACGGTGGTGAAGCCAAAAGGAAGGTAATGGGTTTCGCCACTATATGATTAACCGAGCGAGCGCAGCGTCTCAGTTTCGAGACTGGCTAAAAATGCTTTTGTCCGGCTGTCTGCCAGTTTTTCTGCCCGACTGCTCTCTCCTACAGGTCTCATTTCTCAATCGATTCTCGTGAAATTTTGTATGAAGGTTCAAAATTCAAAGATTCAAATGTTTATTCAGTAATAAGACCTTTACAGGCACTTTTACACGTCAAAAAGTATAATTTATGTTACGTGTAGTTTACGTGTAGTTTACCAAATGATAATTCGAAAATGATATAAAAAAAATTGTCGATTCAGTTTTAATTTATTTTTAAACTAGCGGATATACGGGGGTTGAAAACTTGAAACATATCATATTTCAGACATTTTGATAATTTTTCGAAAATACCATGGAGATTTTTTGATTCCCTTTTAAAAACACAACTTTTTTATCCGATAAACTTGAACGGGTTGGGGTGACCCGGGTGGTACAAAGCTCACAGAGGCACTAGTGTATGTTCATCTGTTCCCTCGTATTTTCTATAATATCCATGATACATTGTATTAGTACATACGCAAACCCACATATCCAGGCGACTTGTAAATACGGAGAACTTAATTTAAATATAATTTCTCCAACTGTATTTAATTTGGAGAACTACAGAATGTTGTATAAGGTGTACTGTTTCCTCCAACAGTGGAGGTTCTGGTGTTGTGAGACACAAGCTTCGCTTATTTTAGACACCAGTCTCTCACAATCTTTTGCTAACCATGTACAGTCGGGGGCAGATAAAAGTGAACCCCTACCGTACGGCCTTTAGAAGTCAAGGGGGTCAGGTTTATCTGCCCCCGACTGTACCTATGTCAAAGAACATTACGTTATGTAACATGTAAGATTGAGGAGAAAATAAAAAAAAAAATGAAGAAAAAGATATGTAGTGTTGGAAGTGTGTGGACTCGGCTGTTGTTGTTATAATTAAAACTGGCGCACTCGTTAAGGCATAAAATAATTAACTAAAGAATAAAATTAATCGAATCATACCGCGTTTGGTATCAAATGAAATAATTATTATCTGTTTCTTACTGCTATGCTTACATTTACTGAATAAACGTACTTTTCAGCAAGAAATTTCTCGTAGTCGGCTTTTAGTTTATTACATTATATTATGTCGTTCTTTTTGCGACTAGGTCTGTATCTTGCAGGTTGCAGGATACGGAGCTGGGTCTAACTCGTACACTCTAGGTGTACCGTACACCTTTTTTACCGCGTGTCTGAAAATTATTGAATTCATCATCATCATATCAGCCACAGGAAGTCTACTACTGGACATAGGCATTGATCGAATGATTTATTATTATCATTATTTATTTATTCATTTTTGACCAAAGACATAGGAAAAATTTTCTTTTGCTCTTTATTTAAAAAAAAAAACTGATAATTTGAACTGTCGCGTACAATTCGCTTATGTCAAATTGACAATCCAACGCGTGCCAATCAAACTCAGCAATCAAATAATTATTTTTTGGGTTGTATGTAAACAAAAAATTAAATGTTTTCAATACGCGAGTATGAGCCTTTAAAGGCACGAGTGAAGTTAGTCTGTAGGCCTGCGCCTATGAAGAGCGTGCATGCCTTGTGAGCGTGCGGCAGGGCGTGCAGCGGAGCGTGCGGCGGAGAGCGCGGCATGGCGCACCTCGACCAGTTCCCCATGTTCCGGCTGGCCACGCTGCTCGCGCGGCAGCTCAGCTCGCCTATCGCCGCCAGGCTGAAGGTCACTACTACTTGTCACAAGCCTTTGGCTGCTATTAAGTTCTATAAGCTTCAAGTGATAATGGCGTGTGGCTTTCGGCCTAGAATATTCCCACTCAATCCCCTCCAGCCGATGCGATGAGAGGCGACCAAAGGATTCAGCACAAACACCTCATGTTAAAATGGCTAATCCGAGGACGGTTGACGTCAGGAATGCGGCTGGACATAAAATGACAGGCTATTCATTTGAATGAATCCTTTAAAAAATGGAGATAAACCCCGGGCTCCAACGAAACACAGCTAAGGACTGAGATGAGAACCCTGTGGCTGCAGGTGTACGCGCGCGACCACCCGCGGTTCGGGCGGGCGGTGTGCGCGCGCGCCGGGCGCTGGTACCGCGCGGCCGACCAGCGCTTCAAGATGTGGTCGCTGCGGCTGGCCGGCCCGCGCACGCCCCCGACCATCTCCGACAAGGAGGCCATCGACGCCGGCGCCGACATACTGGGTAAACAACCAAACAACTTGCATTGCGTGGATCTCGATAGCTCGCGTCGGTCTACTTCAAACTAGGCGGATATAGATACACTCATAGGAAGACCGAGAAAGGCATGCTAAGAATGCGTGAGAACGGATAGCGATAGAAAGACAGGAAATAATTAATAATAAGAAGGTAGGTCGCGTCGGCTAATATAAGTTCTGAACAATAATTACGTATCATTTTTATTAGGGTTCCATAGTAAACAAAGAACCCTTATAGTTTCGCCATGTCTGTCTGTCCGTCCGCGGTTTTACACAGCGACTATAAGTACTAGAAAGCTGTAATTTTGCAAGGGCATGTATATTAATTATGCAAAAAAAGTGATACAATAAAATTTTGAAAAAAAAAAAAAAATTGTTTGCTCCCATATAAGTAAAGTGAAATGTCAATTTTTTTTCTCGGTTAACCAATCATGTGGGGTATCGTTGAATAGGTCTTTCAAAAATATTATGAGCTTATAACACCGTTTTTCGATTTAAAGAACTGTTTATGAAATATTTGATTTTAAATTTAAAAAAAAAATTGTTAGAGTCAAATGTCCCCCGCCACCTCCTATCTGCTAAATGGTTATATATGGACACGTGAGAAATTCCACACCTATAGTATATATAACGAAATTTAAAGGAAAACTATCAGAGCTAAGTAGGGTTTACAAATTAAAAAGTTATAGGCGATCAACTTATAAAATGTACTCGGGAAAGGAAAATTTTATACAAATTCAATAGAAAATTAGGTTTTAGACGCTTTAAGTGGCATGAACTCAAAGTTGGAATTCGTAACTACGAAACCCTACACTGCGCGTAGCCCGACACTCACTTGGCCGGTTTTATTATTTGCTAATTTATTGTTGCAAAGTTATTGTTGTACGAGGAGCTCGGTTGCCTGGTCGGAGTTCGCATTCAGTGGCGCCATTTTTCAAACACGGAGACACTAAACGAACGGTCTTTTGTATGGAAAAACCATTAACAACTCCGCGTTTTATAAATGGCACTTCTGAACGCCTTCGAAAGTTATGTGGCACAGGGCGAAAATTCGCTCCATGAACGGACTTGCGAATTTTCGCCCAGTTAACTTCCGAAGCACTCGCTTCGCAAGGCAGGTTAAGCTGATGGTCTTACCTGATATCATTGTGTGGTAGTCCTCAAGCTGTCAGATGTCTTCCGACAGCTTGAAAGATCTGACACCAATGTTGGCCACTTACACCCACGAAAAACAAACATATTTGTTACAGGAGAGGCAATTATATTCAGTCTCGGCGCAGCAATCATCGTCTTTGAAGTAAATCGGCAGGCCATGAATAAAGAGGCTAAGGTACACAATGCACGCATACTCAAATATTCCGTCTTAGTTTATTTTCTTAAGGCGGCCCTTCCCGGCCGCTCTGTCTTCAACGCGAGCATAGTTTGAAAAGCTTGTTATTTTATCCAGGACAATGCTAGAAAAAGAGGCAAAGCAAAAAGGGAGAGATAGTGCTTGAGGGCTCGGTTTACATTCTATTGAATGAAATTATTATTATTATTAACTATCCATTGAACGAATATTCACTTTTCATTGGGTACGGAAATTTTATAAAACTTGTTCCAGGCAATACGTGTTTTTCAGTAAGCTTTACTAGAGTGTGAAATAAATATATTTTATTTAAAAATTTCATTACATTTGCAAGGTTTCTATTAAAATACTTTTTTACCTTTACAATTAATGATTACTTTATAAACGGTTGAAGTTCAACTAAATACAAACCTAGTAATAGCGCACAAGATACATGTTAGTTCAAAAAAAATCAAGAATGATTAGTTACAACGTCATAATCACGTACGAGCGTTTGTATGAAAAGTAAGACGGGAAGGCCGCTCTTAATACGTTTTATCGCAGGTACACTTATCCTGTAATAATGGCTGCCCAGCAGCAGCTCTGGTCGTGCACGCATTTCCAATCACGGACACAGACTGGTCATTTAACCACATCCAAATAAGTTTTTAACTTTTTTCCTCTACTCTACATGGCTAAAGACGATATGGCTTATGCCTTGGGAGTAAGATTTTATCATCTTTAGGAGAAGAAAAAGTCAGATTTTGGGCTAAAATAAGTATCTTAGTTATTTTTGTCAGACGCTGGTCAGAAAATCAGGCTGGGTGGCGATCGGAGTTGCACTGGAGGAGTTGAAAACTGAGCTGCAAGTCCAGCAGAAAGAGATCGACCTCCTCCTGGCCGCGATACGAGAGCTGGACCCGGAGGTGCCACTGCCTTTGCCGTCCACCATCATGAAACCTCTGCCGGTGCCTGCTCCCGCGGCAGAGTCTCCGCTGCCGCCGTCGCCGGGCCAAGCTACTCCTCCCACGCAAACGGCTCCATCGCCGTCCCCTCCGCCGCAGCCCCCGGCTCCAGCCGCAGCAAGCCCCCCGGGCTGCACATGTGTTCCACCCCCGCCCCCTCCTCCGCCCAAGCCCCGATGTGCACCAAAGCCGCCGCCGCCCACAGCCTGACGGTGAGCTCCTAATTCTGCGACACTGAACTAGTCTCAACCATGAATACCCAGGACTGGAGGTGTAAGGCCTGTCTCGCATGATTTAAAAGCCTTTATTACGCTTCTATCTATACAGGGTTACTGGTAACTAACGCAAAACCTTTTAACATCGGAATCAAAATCCTAACATAATATAGATCTGCAAGAAAAAAATAAAAAAATCTAAGAAAAAAAATTGGAATCCCCATATAAACTAGACCAGGTGATCAGTGAATTTGTATGGGAGGCCCATTTTATTTTCTGCAATTTTTGCCTTTTTTCTTGCAGATCTATAATGTGTTGGGGAGTTTGATTCTGATGTTAAAAGGTTTTGCGTTAGTTACCAGTAACCCTGTATACAAATGTTTTAAATTATTTCTACCTTATTTTTCCCAAATAATATTTATACATTTATAATATTTTGAAAGAAAGTTTAAAACAGAGAGGTTACAGGAAAGTGATAGTAAGTACATCAATTTAGTATGCAGGGCGGCTTAATTTTTAAAGGTTGTAAGTCAGTAATCTGTGTGTTTTTCCGTATATATATTTATAAATACAACTAATCTATTATTCCAACGACCGCTTATTTGACTTGATTATTGTACAGTTTTATTATGCCTCCATTATTTATTGTTGAAAATCATTGTAGTTCTCAGTAATGCTGTGAGAATAACTTAAAATGTATCTCTACTCATTTAAAAGCAATTTTTACTATAAAGTGAAAATTGCGAACCACCAAAGCGAACATACCCATGTTCGCTTTGGGCACGCTGTGTCGAGCATGTTCGGCAATAGCTCATATTTTTTGGTGGGGGCTCGCGGCGGCGGTTGTGTCGCGCGATATCTGCTGACTAATGAGGGTCGTTGTTTTGCCGCACCCGGCGGTGGGCGCCATCGCTGCCGAGATCTCCTAATTTAATTTATGGTACAGATAACGGGCGCATCCATAAATCTTAATAATATGTGTGGCAATTTATCGGTTGCAATCCTGCAATCCTGCAATCTGTGTATCTTGACAAAATCCGGCACCAAAATTGAACAAACTTATCACTAGAACGATTAAAATAGTGTTGCTGCACTAAGAAAAAATCTCAAATTACATATTAAATTAAAAACTAGTACCTGACTTTCGTTGTGAAAATATTTCAATTGTTTGCGATAGGAATTATTAAAATAAAAGCAGCGACTGTAGAGTTGCCCACGGTGTTTCATAAATTTACTGGTGCACGTCTTTACAGGAGGTTCATTAAGAGGCATGCACTTTTGTGCGTCGGCTGGCGTCGTTTTAATGAGCGCTGGAGGCTCTCGATGCAACAAATAGCGGACGAGTGTATAGACGCGAAAATAAATCTTAATTTGTTGCGCCCGAAACAATGACCGGCGGCGTATCGCATTTCAATTCCCTGAAATTGTTCGCATCGATCGCTTTGTTATTCCTGCATTGCGGGGCCAGTATGACGTGGTGAGTGAAAACGTAGAAGAAAGCTAGCGGTGTATTCGAAATGTAAAAAAATGGGGTAGCGCTGCGAGAGGCGGCGAGTCGGTTGATTGCGTCCGACGTCACAATGCGCCATTGTTGCGCGCTTTCTGAAAGAGAAATAAATAAGAATACAAAAGAAGACGTTTTCTCGTCATAACGAGGACGGCGCGGAGGCGAGCAATTTCGTCGCGCGACAAGTTGCCACCTCCCGCGACAAAACCAACATTGCAATCATTATCGAACAACGATTAAGTGAGGTGACCGTTTCTGTAGGTGTCATTCAATGTGAATATTTTGTGTGTACAACATTATCGTATTAATTTAGCCTAACTGTCTGTCTGTTCGTCTGCAGTTTCACTCGGAGACTATAATTCTAAAAAGTTGTAATTTAGCAAGGGTTTGTATATGAATTACAAGGCCAGCAAAGTGGTAAAATTAAATTTTAAAATAGTAGTTTATGATACAAGTGTGGTAAGTTGTTCATTACAGTCGAGGCTGGTTGACACACAAGCGGACGAACCCCGCGCGTGTGTCTATGGACGTGTGCCATACTACGTTTTTCAACACCTTAGTGAGGAAAACAAACTTGAATATTAAAATGAATGCAATGAATGGCATTACATAAGTGATATCAGTGTGGTAAAAGCACTTTCCGAACTAAAGTGTTGAAAAAAATTTGGGTAGGTGCCCTATGTAAAGTAAAGAGGGAATCATTTTTTTTCGACCAACCCATGGTGTGGGCTGACGTTGAATAGGTCTTTTGAAAATATTGAAAGTTTATGAAAAAGTTTTATAGTGAAATATTGAAATTTTACTTAAAGTCAAGGGTCTTTTTTCTCTATCCTCTAAACGTTTATTATATGGACACACGAAAAAATTCATGGCAGTAGTATAAATAACGAAAAAAAACGGAAAACTATCAGAGCTAAGTAGGGTTTACAAACTAAAGAGCTGTTATAGTCGACTCTTATATCGACTCGATTATAGTCAACGAATTTTTGTTTATTCCAAGCAAAAATAAATGTGGCTGAATGTCAGCATATTTTTACGACTGAAAATGTGGCTGAATGTCAGCATATTTTTACGACTGAAGCAGATATCCACATAATTCCGATAAGGCCGAAGGCCGTTTTGGACATACTAAGATTACCTTCTGCCGGCAGCACGGCTCGTGCCGACAACTATTGCCGTGGTGCGCGGAGCAATGCCTCGTTAGCGGACGACTTCTGATGTAATTGCTGACGTAATTGTTTTTGATCACACGCTCGGACAGCCGAATTTAGAAAGTTACTTTTTAATTTAGAATTTCCTTTACGTGTGTTGTAAGTTTCCTTAGCAGTTGTATTATAGTATTTATTAGATCAGGGTTCCGTACTCAAAGGGTAAAAACGGGACGATATTACTAAGACTCCACTGTCCGTCTGTCCATATCTCGGCCACCAGGCTTCATCTCATGAACCATGATAGCGAGACAGTTGAATATAGATACGGTAATATCTAAGAACAGCTCATTGACTCCATAACCTATCAATATTTATGAAAATTTAAAGAATAATAAACTGGACAAAATTTATAAATGGCTACAACATAATTACACCTATAAATAAATAATTCTTATACATAGGTACAGAAAGCACGTGCATACACTTTAATGGAAACTTTAGAATTAAAATAATTTTGGATAGGCATGCTTCATCCTAGTCTTCATCGTCGCTTACCATCAGGTGAGATTGAGGACAAATGCCTAAACCAATATATTGTAAAAAAAAATATAGCCCTTTTCCGATTGCAGCGCCCGCCAGGGACCTAAATTGATCCTTATTTTATTGTAACATCTATATTGTACATGAAAGAAGCAATAAATATTAAGTATCGAGTATAATATTGTATTGTCATCCGACTTTCACAAGTATGCAATATTTCAGCTCAATTAGTTGGGAAGAACTGCTTGAACATTGAGTTGTAAAATTTGATCCAATTAAACATTTCGAGTTAAATAAAAGCTTGTAAAAAGCGGTTCATCTGTTTGGTAGCTATGTACGATGACACAGACAGATACATATATTTGAGTCAAACATTAAAATTCCTCTTTTTGAAGTTGATAAACAGCCTAGGTGTATGCTTGAGTTCCGTCCCCGCGTTGTTTCCCGGCACGGCGGCGTGCGGTGCGGGCCCTCTGCTCATGGAGTTATAAAATATCTGAAATAGAGAGCCATCTGACGTTATTTTTGTGCCACCAATTCAAGCTACAAATGTAGTGTCATCTAATGTTATTCCAAGATGAAATAAAAATCAAATAAAATTAATTTGCAATGAAGTGGCATATAGAGATTTCTGGGATCTCAGGTGATTTGTCATGATTGTGTTATCCGCTTTGCCAATCAGGCTTGGTACTGAGTGCTCGAAATTATTGCTTATACTTTAATAATAAATGTATAGAAACACATTTTTTATTTTTTAGCCTTTAGGAGATTTGAACCTAAGGGCTTCTGATAGGTTCCAACCTCATAAACCGTTTCGCCATTCAGGCTTCGTACTGTATGTGTGAAATATAATATGTTAAATGTATTGATTATACTATATTTGAATACCGTAAAATGAGAAATGAGAAAGCATGAAGTGCGACATCTCTACAAATTCTAAAAATGGTATTGATTTAGTCCGGAATATTGTTAATAGATGACGCATTCGAAACAAAAAATTCGCAATGTATGGAACTTTCTTCCCATCCCCCGCTACCCCGCTGGCAACAAAGGCGCTCCGCTGATTGCGGCGCCAATCACAATTGACACACGCACCGCGCGGCGCTCTGCGCCCCGTCGTTGCTATAGCTCACAGTGCGTCTCTTGCAGAATGAACACTGGTGTTATTGTTCACTACGTCTACTTCTTATACTTACACGTGTTTTTTACTGGAACCCTCCTGATTATTAATGTAAAAGATCTCGACCATGCATACTTTGCACACTTGATATATACAGACCTCCTACACCCGCAAAAGGAAAATAAATAGTTGCACCGAGTGTCGTAATAGTTATACGCCTAAATAAATAGCCCAGGAACATCAATGAGTAGGAGTCTAATTTCGCCTAATACGCACGATCGTGCGTCAAATGTACAATACCCGGCACGTAAGTTAAACAAAAATGGCTGTCGTTGTTGTATGTTATTTGTCCGTTTAGAATCACATTTCTATAACATTTATATCCGAACTTCAGATAGAAATGATTTCGGCTTCAAAGGATATTTCTTCAAAGAAAGACCAAAAATCTCTTTTAACACTTTTATCTCCAATTAAATATGCGCCAACGGCTGCCATTTTCGTTACGTGCCGGGTATTGTACAATGGTTAAAAATTTTATTACAAATTCCGTATTATCATACAAATACGATGAGTTCGCGAGAGGCACGGAAGCACGCAGCCGCTACGACTCGTAGCTCGTAGCGGCTCGTAGCGCCGGCTGCTACGAAGACTGTTTGCGCAATTTACCGAAAACACTACGTTTAATAGAAATATTTTGTTTCTTGCAATTTAAATATATCAATAACTGGCTGCGCCCGCGGGCTTCACTCGCCGTGGGATATTCGGGATAAAAATTATTCTATGACTTAAACTGTATCTAAATAGGTTTAGCAGTTGAAGTCTGAAGAGGTGACAAACAAACAAACAAACAAATATAGAAACTCACTTTCACATTTATAATATTAGTTAGGATCAGTTAGGATTCGGATTAGTAAGCATAGTTAGGATTCGTTAGGATTCTTAATATAAAATGTATTTTGACATCGGGAAAATATCAATTTGTCGTTAAAGTACGAATCAGATGCTATAAGTGTCTGTGATCACAGTAATCGAAGCCAATGTGATTCATCGTTTGTAACTAACTCATACCAGGCCTGTGTCACTCCCCGTTTAGGTATCGAAAATATACCTACATTATTACTATGCGCGCGGTGACCACTTCGAAGGGAAAATTCAGTTACATGAATCGTTTGTCCATAGATTAATAAGAATGAAATTGGCTTGCAATCGATGTCTAGGTATCTAAACGAAGAGGTGAGAAGTTCTGACGCGAGGTAAATTAAACCATAGCGTAAACGCGTAACCACTTGTAGTAGATATTTCTTTGAATTTATTTTCCTAACAGCTTGTTCCGCAGCGGTAGACATGGCTCGGAAATGTAAACTTCTTGGAGACTTGTTTGTCGCCTTCAACGCATGATCTTATCATTTTCTTCGGTTTCGCACGCGACTTTAATAGTATTTTATGCAACAGTTGTATAAGAAGGTTCATAAAATGCAAGTGGCGCAAGTTACGATGCGAGCCTTGGCGAGCATCGTAAGGAGACGCCATCGAGCATTTTTTGACATACTTATACAACGTTGCATACAATACTTTTTCTACGACTACATTTATTATTATTATTATTATTATCTATGGAAACTTAATTTTTTTTATTGACGTCTTCCTAGTGACTAAAAGTGCCATTTTTTTGAAACATGGAGTTACTTAAACGAATGCTTTTCATACAAAAAACCGTTTGTTTAGTGACTCCACGTTTGAAAAATGGCACCATATGTTAAAATTGCTATTTTATTATGTTGGCAGTATGGTAGATCTAAAGAAAAAAAGTTATAGGTCTATGGCTAGGAGTATCGTTTTGGCGAAATAACGACACATGTGCTATTATATTAGGAATAGACTATAGAATTTTCTGAAATCATATAATCTATGTTCTTATATTAGTGTTCGGGACCATTTAAAAGACAGATAACAGTACAGGAGTAGAAAAAACTATTTACTATACACCACACACAATTTTATTCCAATTCCGGCTCTGGTTTAACACTGCCAGTTTAACTCACTTGCGTAACAATAGGTACGATGGAGCTACAAACGCTCATCATTGAACGAAATGCAAGAAAATGCAAACTTGAAGCAAACATTACTTGAGATAACTTTTGTCATTTGAAAAGGAACTCTATCCCAAGCCAATAATATAACGAATAAGAATTGTCTCAGAAATCAAGTCACCGATATCTGAGTAGTAGATAAGTACTGCTGTGTCTGGTTCTCCTTCACGTGGGTTCAGCATTATCGGGACATCCTTATCAAAGAGCGGGACTCGAGCGGCGATATTGATCTTGGGATTTATCACACACCCGTGAGAATTTATAACGCCCTGGGATCGCGATGGTTAAATTGCAGAGGCCGAGTACGGGAACACTGTATGTAATGAAAAGTTGACATTCTACATATAGGTTGACTAGTACATCGATACTTGACGCCGGTCAATGGCGATGGCATTATATTTGATTGAAAAAAACGGTCTCAACATTTAAAGATTTTTTTTTACTCTTAGTTTTCAGCCTATAAAACATTTCCAATACATCTGGAACAGAGACATATGTAACATAAAGTGTAAACTTTATAGAACCCATCTCATTGAATTTTTAATTAAGGCATTTTAAATGCGAAAATTAAAATACAATCACCATATGTACGTACTATTCGATCACCTTTTATTGGGACTGTCGGTGACACACCCAGGCTTGCACGTCCCAGTTCCTGGCTCCAGCAAATTGATATAATTACCGAGGTCGGGTTCAGAAATTGGCCGGCAATTTTGATTTCAAAGGTGACTGGAAATCAATAAATAAATCAAGTTTGCTGTTCAGCTTAGCTAACACTGTCTGGACCCGCGACCGACGTTGCTTTACTGTCTTTAAGTGGACACGGCCTGGTTCTTGCTCTTGGTCGTGGCCTAGTGTATTTCTATTGATGGTAAATTTCAAAAGCAAATCTCAACATGTTCTACCGTGTTTGCGGAGAGGAAGATTTGACACTTATCTACTGCACTGCTCCTGTCACCCGCAAACGGCGCTGTGCTGCGTAATTCCCGCCGCAAAATATCCGCTGCATTTCGGCGGTGAATGCTAATAAAATGGGATTGTGGAATTGGAGAGCGGAGTGCCTGACGCAGGTAGCGGCGACACGTCGTGCGACTGCTCTCCAGACACACGGGCCGCTAAATAGGAAATATTAAATTTAAAAAGCGCAAAGCTTTCCAAACTGTGACCGTAAATGCCTTTAATATACGATCGAGTAAAAAGCCTCAGTAATATAGGCGTTGTTTTAACAATGACTGCTACCGATCGGATAGAGCTTAGCGGACAACCGCAGGACAGACGTGTCTATTTGCATGATTCCAATCTCTTATTGTTTAATATGTACATTCAATTTTACTTTAATTGGAATAGCATACTTCATTATCATCACAATTTCAGCAGTGTCACTTTCACAGTAAATACGAATCTAATCATAGAACAAGATTTTTTTTACCCGTTGTTCTAATTGTTGTTGTAAGAATCCAACAACACCTCTTATGCTAAAATCCATCGAGCCGTTCAGGCTGCAGAGCGTGCCAAACAATTATACAAAACTCCTGGCGCAGTCGGCTAATGAATCACAAGGTCTTATTTAGTGACCGACTGGCTTCTAGCACTCAGTGCAGGTACTAATGAGAGAGCGCGTAGCTGTGAGCCGGGGACCTGTGCCGCGATAAACCGCAGCCTGTGACGTCACAAAGCTCGCCCTCCACACCGACTCGTCGCTCACTCTCTTTGCCCGCGCACTACTTCGCAACAAAGGATAATCTCCCGGGCGATGCGTTCGCAGGAACAAGCGCGCTCTACACCCCTTCAATATTAAAGTACAACCCCTGTTGTGTTCAAACTAAACTTTCTAAGCTGAGTGCCGTTCGCAGTCGTGGCTTCATATCACAATGCAATAACATCTCGATCTGAAGTTCGCATGTGGAGAGTTAAGGCGAAGGTAGCAAAGATTTGATTGTGGCATGTCCACCACAAAGAGCCTGATGCTGTCTCCCCGCCACCTGCCCGTTGTGTGACTGAGATACTTCTCTTCCTTTATATAAAACTATAATTTTATATTTTGATGAATTGAGTTATAAAACAGTAAATTATTTATCGAAAACTTTTAACTCAACTACACTGAGAAATAGAAATAGCTAAACCAGTTTTTCTTCTTGTAATTTGGTTAGTAGATACTTAACTTTTATTCTAATTAGCAAAAACATGTAGTTTTAATTAAAACACATTTTAACCCTGAGCTCAGCAGCCACCCGGTTACAGTAACGTGTAGCAAACATTTGTGCTACTACCATTCATCCTTTTTTTAGTGTATTTGGAAACTTTGACCAAAACAATAAACAGATGAGTAAGTTCATCGATACGATTGGGTTTATATCTTCAGCAATATAAAGATATTTGTATTGTATATTTTGTGTTTCTAATAGTAAAAGCAGCTTCACTGTCAAACAGATTGCGTGGCAGCGATAATTGCATCCTATAGATGATAGCAGATCGGTAGACTCCCCCATAGTTAACCACATGATGAGGATAAGTATCGGTGCTGTTAAATAAAATGTGATTTAACACCAATTCATTCTATACTAACATAGGATGAAAAAATAATACCAACAAAAAAAAATGGATTGTCATCTAAACTAGTCAACTAATTACTCAACGATAACGTAAAAATTGTTTGGCGGTACTTTATCACAAATATTCCAATTAATATGAGATAGGGTTTCAATGGAGGACGAAATTGTTCTCAAACCAAAGTAAACAACAACAAAATTACGCAGTCTGTTGAAGAGGTCTCGCGGGATAAACTTCGCGACCTCGTGGATTTTGTATATTTATGGTGCGACAATCGAACAAACTGCAGGTTGCTTCTGGAATTAAAACTGACAGAAAGTTACCAGCAGCTGCATCTCTTGAAATGTGAGATGGAAATAGGTAATTCTTTTGGAGTTATGTAGGCGACCAGTACACTAACGACCGGCGGCATGCTTTTTTTCCAAGGATACTGTTAGTGTGTGAAGGTCATATAACAACCCTTTGCCATTGACACCCAGAACATTTTCCTCGATTTCACCGTTATCCCTTTCGACTTTTGGTTGACATTTCATTTGACTTGACAGTTTGCTGAAGATTTAAACAATGGCCACTTTGCTATAGTGAGCTCTATTGTCTGAGCAAGAGATAGAGATACACTTCTACATCATTCTATTTGTAATTCTTTTCGTAAGTGGTTCCTTTCGATCGAATTACTGAGATCATTCCGCTCGTTATGATTTCACTCCGAGTCAATTCCAAGACCGCGCTCGTCGCGTCACGCGCGATGCAATTATCGCGCGGGAGCCCCGCCGGATAATTAAGTACTCACTCCGCCGAATGGCAACCATTTTAAAATTTCATTCATTTGTTTCAATCGTAACAAAGCTGACTCTCTGCTTCATTGTTGCATTATTAATCAAAAATTTACTTAAATACTTTAATTTTTTTTCTAACTTTTTAGAGTTACGTACTAAAAATGGCACCTTTATAGGATCACTCGTGCTTCTGTCTGTCACAGCCAATTTACTCCGAATCTATTGGACCAAAACAGGTGACATTTGGTAGGACGGCGTAATCTTATGAACCAAACACAGATGTGCAAAGTAATTTTTTTTAATAAATGTCACTTTCGGGGGAAGGATCTAAAAGTTTTGCAAACAGTAAGTATGATATATCAAATGAAAGGGCTCGTTATGAAGATCCCAAGTATGTTTTTGTTATTATTGTAAAATAAATAGTTTTGAATTTATTTATAAAAGAAGCCGAAAATTGAGCATTCCCTTTGATTGCTTAGCTGAGTTTGCTTATTACTGACTAAAGTTTTGAAGGAAAAAAATACAAAATACAGTTCATTGCTTGTAGATTATAGAAAAACCTATAAGAATTCTATCAATTGAAAATAAAGTAGTAAACTCAATATTTATACGTTCAATCACGAACACGGACGGAAAACTTAGTTCTTCACAAAGCAATAGTAGTAAATTCAAAATTCACATTCAGTGAGAGTACCTATTCTAAAACATACCACAAATGAGTAAAAACATTTGACTTTGGCGTTGTACAGAACCCTCTCCACGCGAGTTCAACACGCACTTGGCCAGTTTTATTTTACTAAAGCTTGCACATGGATGCATTTCGAGTGGCTTCTGTTCACCTATTATTGTTTTATTGCTGTCTCTTAATGGAGACTGTACCGGAGGTGCAGGGCAGTGTGGCAGTGTAGCAGGAGCTACGCAAAGCGTTTATCAAAAATAAATTACAACGCCGATGGGAAACAGCGATTGAAGAAGAGGCGCGCCGCGTTATACTAGTGAATTTAAACGAAATAACTGGCCAAGTGCGTGCAGTGTAGTGACACTGGACTCTCATAAAAAACTGCAATCGGATCCCTAAATTGAAAAATGGTGTTGAAAAACTCTCAATATTTATGAGAGACATATTCCACGACACGCCACACCATGGGTTAGTCGACAAAAAATTATTTCCATTTTATGCTACCTTAAAAAAAACATTTTGTCGGCGTGATTGATATGCCACCAAATTAAACTATTAGAAGTGTTACTAGTAGAAGTCTTTCTACGAGTAGTAGTAGTAGTTAGTAGTCTCTGTGTTACAGTGTATTTTATACTATCATAATCAGGTGTTTTGTAATCTCCACTTGATATTATTTTTCAATCCGATAACTAGGTTTTTAATTTTGTTGTAAATAATTCATTATAAAAGTGACCAAGCTTATTTTTAGCCCCGAGAAAAAAGAGAGGCATATTAAGTTTGATGCTAATATCTGTCTGTGTGTTCGTCTGTGGCATCGTAGATCTCGAACAGATGGACCGCTTTCAATGCGGTTTTTTTTACTTGAGAGCAAGTTCCCTTGCGATGGTGCTTAGCTATGTTTGATGAAAATTGGTTGAGTCGTTTCAAAGTTATTAGGATTAACGTCTGAAAGTCGGGGGTTTTGCTATTCATCACTAGATGGCTTTCTTGAAAATCGTTTTTTTTTATTTGCATAGCAAATAAACTTTTAGTTAAACGAAGAGTGGTTCTTCAATCTACTAGTCAGTCTTCATTCACATTTTGTGCAAAAAACTCATTAGTGTTACGTGAAGGCTTGAGTTGTACTCTCTTAGTAGAGTTGGTTAGCCTCCACGAAGTTGGCAACTAGACCAATATTGTAAAGCGAAGTCGCCGCGACAATTGAGATCTCGTTACTGGCGACGTCTGCGACAACAACAGCACATCTTGTAAAGGCAAGTTCACTCCAGAAGCAAGTTTGTAAGCAAATACACGATGGGTCAAATAAAACAATTGTTCCTGCTTACATGTTATCTAGAACGTTAGCTAACTAGAGCAAAATGTTACGTCAGAAAAGATGAAATTGTTGAATGATTATGTAGCAGCAAAATGGCCAAGTAATTTTAGTTCCGCTGTGCCCCCAGATAACAACTTTAAAAGTCGGTATTTCTAGATTTAACTTAAATATTACTCTCAGAACAATGAGACTAGAAATACCAGATATAAATTTTACAGGGATTCACATAAACTGCCTGGTTTGATATAAAGCAGGGTCGCCGGTATGAGATAAGAAAAACTCATATGTTTGCCTTGTTTGGGGCGCGTTTATTTATTTGGTTAGGACGACCGACCTCTGTGGCGCTTCGTTGGAACAAATACTCGTAGGTACCTCATTATCATAATTACAATTGTGATAAAGCTTATTTAATTAACGCCTTGGCAAACACTTTAAGTTACAGTAATAATCATGTAAGAGAGTATTTCTTACACTTCTCAAAGTTTCCTAAAGATAATAAAAGAAGACTACAACGATTCTTTGTAGAACTTTCTAGGTAACGACTTCTCGGCTATCGAGATCTGTTAGACCTTCGGTAAGTTTCCGGTGTGGCAGTGTCTCAAAACTACACACGAGTAAGTTTCGGCTCGTGATAATGAATCAGTCAATTAGTTTAGCACCGTTGTGGCGCTGCAGCCTGGCTGCCTCGCCCTCGACTGATGAGTTTAATATCCGGCACATTCCGGAGACAATCGAGAATGTAATTACCGGGTATTACCACCGGGTATGTGTACTCGCACTGTTACATTAGACTGCATGAGCAGTATTAATACACCCATTTGTGTACAGCACATACGTAGGTATGTTACTTATAAATGTGAGATAGAGTGATACTACCGTCAGATGGATTGTTTATTACTGCAATATACTCATGACAGAACAGAGTTGGTGTGATTGTTGGGGTTTCCTTCACACAAAAAACCTCTCAGGTTGTTTGTGTGTTGTATTTTTTACATGATCCCTAATCTTCAAATGAATCTCAATATGTTATTACTAAACGACCGAATGAAGTTCTGGGTGAACTAGAATAATAATACCTTTTGAGTACCTATTTTTAACATTAAAGACCTTTGGTCCTAGTGGTCATCATGCTAGGCTGAAACATTGAAGGTCCCGGGTTCGATTTCCGGTCAGCTCCAGATAAAAATAATCTTTTTCAGAATGACCTGGGTATGTTTATCTACTCGTACATATTATGTATTCGTTTTAAAATATAGTGACGTTGAGTTAGTATCCCATAACACAAGTCTCGAACTTACTTTTCAATCTGTGTGGTTTGTCCGTATATATTTATTTATTTAGATTGTTTTGACATGTCAAACCGTTATAAGGATTGTAGTTAGTAGCCACATAGTCCGCCGGAGCCTAGTTATGTTCGCAGCATCTCCTCAAGCTCGGAAGCATGCGGTCTCGGCGCCGCCCGGGAGAACTTAGTGTAGCGCCGGCGTCTAGGAAGCCACAGCTATCGACAGCATGTTATTGTTCACATAAAGTAGCTTATATTTCGCAACAGTTAGTTACAACTTTTATTTGATAATAACTTTGAATTTATCAATAAGTAACATTAAATTGGAAGTCTATAATTTCTCTTATTACTCACATTATTACGGGAATTACCACGATTGATTTTGTGACCGCGACAGTATTAAATTAGTAATTATTTCTCTTGACAACCAATAAAATATTAAAAAGATGCTAGTAAATATTTATTTAGGATGACAGAAATTATGTTATGTTTTGCACAAAACTAAATTTTGGTTTTGCAAAACCTTAGGGAGGTCCGTGTCCAGCAGTGGACTTCCTGCGGCTGATGTGATGATGATTATGAAATTTTGGGTCGGCGCATAAAATCCAAAGAAGAAGAAAAAATATACTTTTGTAATAGTACTTTTTTGTGATAAAATTTGTCGTTTTCTTACAATAGGTACGAAACATTCTGTTAAATTGGTTTAACAGAATTTTTAGAAGCGTAACTACTCGTATGTGTGATAAAATACAAAAACTTTAAATTAAGCAAGATTTATAATGCAAATAAATAATATGTATGTACAATTTGTTTATTTCGAAATTCTTAAAGCATACGCTCAGCAGAGGACTTTTGACTTTGAAATAATGATGAATACTAAACCAGTGGGTGTGATACATATTGCGTTCCCTTGAGATAGTTTTCTGCTGACAAGTAATAAGCTTTGCGGCTCCGTGAAAGAACGCTTCCTCAATCCGAACCAAATATATTGCGGCGCAATACGTGCAAATTTACGGCTATGAGCGCATATCTAGACACGCGGCAGCTTGTCAAAGCCAAGTTCAAAGAAAGGAACTGGTGACGCAAAAGCCAGATGTGTATATTTCGAGCTACTTTAGTCCCCGTCGCAACTCGATATATACTTAATATAAATTGATGACATTTGGCACATTCATTAAGTTAAGACCCTTCAGCTTATTCAATCCAAAATTTATTTAATTAGTGTGGCTCAAACAATTATTAATATATTAATGTTTAAAAACCGACCTATTTTACATTGATTAATCTGTCCATTATTAAAATCATAACCCACTTTCATATGACCTGAAAAGTTTTATATTTGTCATCTAGGTAGATTATTTGGCGTACGCAAAGGAAAAATTTGAAAACAGTAAATTTTTTAGATTTGGTCTTTCTTAGATCAATTTAATAATTTTTATCAAAATTGTTAGGGCAAACTTTAATCTAGAATTGTTTCTTCCATTTAAGTTAATTTCATTAGTAGAAAACTGCTAAAGAATATTATTAACAAAAAGTAATGATATCCTACCAAAACAATAAATGTGTAAATGGAAGCTAATTTCACAATCCGACAAAAAAATTGAGATCTAAATGGCTGCCAAGTCCTGTAGAGAATCCTGAAATTTGTTTATAAATATCTAAACCAATCGACTTGGCTAGTTTTAGCATATATATTTGGTTGGCTAATCAACTTGTCATCTGTATGCTATACGCAAGTTATAGTTTTTTTCATTGTAAGGTTTTATTCTTAAGAATTGCTGGCAAAATACTAGCCAGGTCAAATGTTGAAATTTTTATAAATCAATTTCAAGATTCTCTACAGATCTTAGCAGCCATTTAGATTCAATTCTTTTGTCGGATTTTAAACTTGGCTTCCATTTTCACATGTATGTTTTTGGAGCGATATATAGAACAGATTAGATCCGCAGACAAGACGGATGGCGACACATCTGTGCGCGGAGTTTTGCAAATTATTTCCAAATCGCGACCTACCACTTATAAAACAAGCTACCCAGGCGCCCACGTGACGTCGTTTTGGGTGAAAAACCATTGTTCATGTTTATTTCATCCTGAGACACGGAAATAGAATGGTCATAAAACGTTACGGTTGTGTATATGTTGGGTCTGGCTCATACTCATGGGTCAAAGTGCTATAATTAAGTGCTTGAAAACATAGAGTTTGGCTAGTGGAAAACCTATAATTCATTATAATGAACGGGGTTTTCACAGCGGCCAGGGTCAGAACGGGTTGGCGCAGACAAAGGGGGGCTTATAAAAGTGAACGGGTTTTATGGCCGTTTAACTTTTAAATCCATGATTTTTCAAAATTTCATGCTATTTATTTAAAATTTTGGATTTCGAGCTTAAAGGTACGAGCAGGAAGAGTGATATTTTAAATTTGAAAAGCCAAAATGATTTGTTCTATACGAATCCAGACAAAAAATTACCGTACTTGTTATTGAAATTGTTCGTTTTTATAATACAAATTGGAAGCTGAAAGGAAACGATAGAGTAGCGCTCAATGTGTCAGCTAAATTGGTTTTGTCGATGAAGTCGCGCATCTCGGAAGCAGTTTGTCAACGACGAGTATGTTTCATACCGTTTAGGTTTTTGTAGAGAACTCAAACTAATATAAATAACTCTTCTGTTCGTGCTTCGTACTTTACAATTAACGATAGCGTCACTCAAATAGATCCTTTGAATGTTTCGAATCAAATTAATTAACAGACATTGTATGGGATAACCACACAGAAAGTTAAGCAGAGTTAAGTTGAAAGGATGCTAGCTAGGCGGGAGGAGCTCCGAGAAGAATATAACCAAACCCGTCGAATGATTTCTTTACACTAGATTTATTGATTTCACTTAAACGCTAAGATTAAGTGAAATCAATAAACTGTTTATTGTTCAATTTATCTGTATACACTATTATTACAGGCCTAACCTAATGCAATAGCGTACCGTTTATGCTTATATAATTTGTCTTCATTTATCTCGTCTAATTATAACATAAAACATAAAGTGAACTCAGTCAAGGAGCAACAGTTCATATCGATACTCTTGGCGATTTCGTTTAGCGTTTTTAGATCACTGTTTGATTGACATAATGACCCAGATTCCTTAATCGCTATGTTGCTTATACATTATAGTTAAATGTAGGTTAAGATATTGTTAACTATATTTAGATATTAATTGTTAGCTAAAATGTATGAGATGATAGCTCATACAAACATAATAATAATATGAAAAAGCCCTTCTGGCAAGTAAGCGACCAATATTGTGAATATGAAATTCATTCGGCGTTTCTTCTTAGCAGTGATCATTGCGAAGCGCTAGTAACGGTAGCTTTTCTTTAAAAATAAATTAAATTTTAATAAACTCTACACGTAATATAAATTATACTTATTGATGTGTATTAAAAGTGCCGGTAAAGGTCCAATTACTCATATGTTGCTCTCTTTTTCTTCTCTTCTCTTCTTATTAAAGCGTTGAGCTTTTGCATGTGGAGCAACCAACAACCATATCCAATTTTGCTATTAAGTAAATTTTGAGTAAACCTTATCAAAGAGTTCATTGAAATACGATAAATAATAAAAGAGTAAAATAAGGAAATATTTTATATAAATCATTCAATAAATGACGATAATAAATGAGCTATGTGCGTTGTGATTCAGCGGTGCCGCGGTGCGGCCGTTCGTAATTGTGCACATTACCACCACTGCCGCACCTGAATTGCCGACGTCAATCACCCGGTATTGGCCATCTCTGCAAGTCCACTCAATTATACCACTCACACGTTTACAAGAAACGTATTTAAGTTAGGCATTCTATATTATTTACCTTTGGAAAATGGCCTTTTTCAAATTGTCCTGGGTCTTGGATGTTTATCTATATATGTATTTATTCGTATAAAGTATCGTTGAGTTAGTATCACATAACACAAGTTTATAACTTACTTTGGGGCTAGCTCAATCAGTGTTATTTGTCCCTATTTATTTATTTATTTATTCGCCAAAATGTTTGAATTGGCCTTTTGCGTTTTTGGTCGTTTGGGTCTGAACGTTATTGAACATAATTTTATTACATTCTAAATTTTTAAAATGACGGAAGAATTGGGCCCTTTATACATATAATATTTTAGCCATTTCAAAAAATGACATAAATCTTTTTTCTTATACTTATTAAGAACAAACTTTTTGTCTGAACAACTTTTGTATACGATAAACGTCAACGGGTCGCGATGAATCGCGAGTGTATAGCTCACAGAGCCACTAGTTTAACTACATGTGGGAGTACAGCGCTGCGCCCTATGCGTGCGAGAATGGATGCCTAAAAACAGAAGGCAGTCCCGGTCCGGGACTCTAAGACGCCAACCTTGCTAATTATTTCCCAACAGTTTGGCAGCCCTAGCCCGGCTGCCAGTTTCGGCGCAGCGCGGTAATCAATCGCATGAATATTTATGGCGGGCAATTAACAAGTTTTTATAAGTTCCCCGGAATCATTGTTTCCATCCATTAGCCAAGAAACGAACAGAGGCCGAGCTCTGAATTATTGATGCGGCTCCAAAGTGAATTGAACCAAAGGCTGGAAACGGAAGTCCTTTCAGAATATCCCATTATTATTTGTATTTCATGCGTAAATAGATGAAAGTTGGCGGCGTTTACTTTCAACATAATTGGTTCTTACTTTTTACAAGCTTTTATTTAACTTCCCTATTTGTTGTTTTGTTTGTTTATTAACAAACACATAAAGTGTTTGAGTCAAATCTTGCAAGTGTTTGAGCCACTTCCCCGTTTCCGATTGAGATGAATTTAATGTTGTATGGTATTGTAGATCAGATGACACTGCAATATTATTATGACAAGAAGCTGATTTGATGATGATGCCGGAAGGTGGCTATAAAAATCCTGTAATAAAATGACGTAATTCATCGACTTTGGGCTTATTAATTTTGCCTTGATTAGTACTTGGGCCTCATAATAAAAGCTTGTACAAAGAGAGATTTACAGCCTATATCTATCAGAACTATTCATTGTCTGCAGTTGGCTGGAAGAAATCGCCCGCTTAAAAAGCCCGCCTTTGTACCTACTTATATTTTAAGTTTACTTTTAATATTTTGATGTCATATTTGATGCCATAAAAAAGGTTTATTATCTTATCTAATATTGGCCTACTGCAGGACAAAGGACCTCTCCCAAAAAAAGGAAGATGTGTCCACAATCACCAGGTGCGGCAGGCGGGTTGTCAAATACCAAGGACTCCACAATGCACTTGTTTAGTGAGAAGCGCGTAGGAGATGGCAGGCGGAGTAAAATATTCATTCTGCCGTCACCACGCGGTTTTTAATGGACAAGAACATTGTGGCCTTACTATAAAATGTTTAATAATATTAATACACCCTCGAAACGATTACCCCTTATTTGCCTTTTCAACGTTTTCAATTTAAAACTGTCACTTAGTAATGTCCAGGGAACTACATCGACTCGACAAGAAGGTGACGGAATGTGGTTAGCTAGTTTACCAACCGTTTGTAGAAAGGCTTTTAATTTAGAATACTTGCTTGGGAAAGTCCACGGCGCATATAAAGTTAGTTAGTGCAGAAAAGGTCTTCGCTATAATGTTGTTAGGGACTTACATGATCCCGTTGAAGTGGTGTTTGCGCCAGTAATCAAGGCAGCGATATCGGGCCCATCTCAATTAGCCGTGTTTACATCTCGTAAGAGCAATCATGCTGCAGCATCCCTGTAACGCGATTACGCGGGTCTGACGGACGGACGCAAATGTTGTGTAGCGAGGGCCCGCCGCCGCCCGCTGTGTGCTCAACTACGTTTGCTGATTGACCCATATTTGTTTACTGTCTAATCACACATGAAAATAAATGATCTTAACTGCAAACACCAGTTTGCAAGAAAAAGTAGGCCCAAATGCCTTGTGGCATAATCTATCATTAACTTCCATTTAGATATATAAAAAAACGTACCCCAGTGTTTGCGTTGCGTTGCAAACAACGTTAGTACTTTTAGTACTTTCAAGCAACAACAACGTTAGTAGTAGTCTAGTACTACATTCGTCCAAAATTTTGCTTTTATCAGCACCACCTGTAGGTTGACTGGTAGAAAAGGCCTTGGGCCTTAAATCCTCCTGTTACACTTTTGCAATTAAGTTCAATAAATAAATAAAAAAGTAAAGGTTGTTTTGATCATCTGCAAAAATTACGAGTGCATTCACCTAAGTATGCGAGCCCAAAAATTATCTTGAGGCATTATAAAGAAAATTTAAAGTGGTCTTTTGTGAATATGCTAAGACGCAGTACCACGCTGCCGGCGTTAATTAAAGATCCCTTACAATTCAAGCAGAGCTTTCGCATGACCTTGAAGAGCCAATCAGTATGTCGACGAGGCGATCGCAAACCAAGTCACGCCTCGCAGGGATTCTCGTAACGACCCAGCGGTGCGCTTTAATTAAAAGAACACAAAGACTGAAGATTGAGCGGATTTCGGCAGGCATTGATACCGTGCCGCCGGTGGCTATATCGAGCCATTAGCCTTGAACTCCCTGAGATAACAATCCTCACAGAAGCAAGAATACATCCTTTTAAGTCAAGAGTGAATTAAAAGGATGTATTCCTGCTTCAAGACAGCATGAAGGAAATTAATAATTAGGAGCAGATCACTTGGCAAAGAAATGCTTTGTTGCTGTATGTTACTTTGACGTGAGTCGCTATTTATGTGAGAAGCTCTTACTACGGACAGTGTTTACACTATGGACAGAACAGTTAACACAAGTGTATCGCAGTTCTTCTTATTAACATGACGTTAAAAATGAAGATGCTCGCGGTTCATTGCATTTGCTAAGCTGACAAACATTCGGACATAACTGTCCACACGTCGAGTTGTGCAGATGATACGCGCAGCGTTTTCGATACACCTACTTTGCTTTGCAATAAAAGCAATTATAGCTTTAATCTTCCAACATTTTACTGAACAATTACAAAATCCACTCGTATATTGTTTGTAAGAAGCGCGTGAAACATAGCACACTAAATAATGGAGTGTTACCTCGCCGCTCGCCGCAGACAAACGATAGTGTCGGCAGACAAACAGTCAACGATTTATGTAAATCCGATCTCAAGTCGTCTGCTGCCGACTGCCAGGCGGCCAGACTGGCTGCTGTTGCATATTTATATGACGTCTCAACCTGATTTTATTGCAGTGTAAAGTTAACTCCCTGACTTAATAATAGTACATCTAAATATATGTAACTCAAAGGTGACTGACTGACTGACATAGTGATCTATCAACGCACAGCCCAAACCACTGGACGGATCAGGCTGAAATTTGGCATGCAGGTAGATGTTATGACGTAGGCATCCGCTAAGAAAGGATTTTGATCAATTCTACCCCCAAGGGGATAAAATAGGGGATGAAAGTTTGTATGAAACTTTGTCAATTTTAAACCGATCGGGCTGAGACTTTGCATGCATAAAGCTACTATGACGTAGGCATCCCCTAAGAAAGGATTTTGATAAATTACACCCCTACGCGAGCGAAGCCGCGGGCACAAGCTAGTTACGATATGTGTGCGTTATGGTGGTTATAACAGACGAGGCGAAATTTTACCTCGAGCCGTAGGCGGGGGCGTAATACATAGGGCGCACTATAAGTTTCCGGAATTGGCCACTTACATAAACAATATTTAAAAATTTATTGCAACATTTGAAAATAGAACTCTTTGGCTGTTGAATGCAGTTTGTTTCATCTGACTGTCTTTTGTTTTTACCTTGTGGCGCCATTTAAAAAATTGTGTGTCTGCATCAACATGGATTTAACTCAGGAAAATTTTCGTAGTATGATTTTCTACGATTTTAAGTGTAATTTGACAGCTCAACAGAGCATCGCTCGGCTTGAAACAGCTTTTGGCAATGAAGCACCATGCAAGACAACTGTTTATAGCTGGTTTGCAGAATTCAAGCGTGGTCGTATCAATCTCAGTGACGAATCTCGCGATGGTCGGCCGTCCACCGCTGTGACCAACAAAAACATCGATGCTGTGCGCCGTATGATTGAAACAGACAGGCATGTGACCTACCATGAAATTCGCGCATCCTTAGAAATAGGCATGAGTCAAATACAATTAATCCTACACAAACATTTGGGTGTAAGAAAGCTGTGCTCGCGGTGGATCCCACACAACTTGACCGAGGCTCAAAAAACGGACCGCGTCACTTGGTGCAGTGCCATGCTTACCAGATTCAACGAAGATGCGTCAAATTTGGTGTGGGACATAGTAACAGGTGACGAAACATGGATTTATTGCTACGATCCCAAAACAAAGCAGCAATCGAGCGTATGGGTCTTTCAAGATGAGCCGAAACCAACCAAAGTGGCGCGCGTGAAAAGTGCATCTAAGCAGATGATTGCTTCTTTTTTTAATAAAACTGGACACGTGGCTACTGTTGCTTTAAAGAATCGTCGTACAGTGAATAGTGACTGGTACACGACCATTTGTTTGCCGGAAGTTATTGACGAACTCCGTAAAAATAACCGTAAACGCCGTATCATCCTGCACCACGACAATGCTAGTTCTCACACGGCCAGACAGACAAACGACTTTTTGAAGGCGAAAAATGTAGAACTCATGAGTCATCCTGCATACAGTCCCGACCTGGCACCTTGTGACTTTTTTCTGTTCCCAAAAATTAAGAACCAATTACGCGATCAACGATTTTCATCACCAGAAGAGGCTGTCGAGGAGTATGAAAAACACGTTTCAGAGGTCACCACAGAGGAGTGGCACAAAAGTTTTCAAAACTGGTTTCATCGAATGAAAAAGTGCATAGACGCCAAGGGAGATTATTTTGAAAAACAATAAATTAATTTTGTACCTTTAATAGTATTTTTTCATATTCATTCCGGAAACTTATAGTGCGCCCCACGTAGAGCCGAGTGTGTTTAACCAATATAGCAACGTATATCGTACAAAGCTTTACCACATACTTGCGAGGAAAAATACTTAATAAACTGAATTCTTTGATTTTAAATAAACTTGACCACTGTAATGCACAAAGTTACTTTCCCGCCGTTTTATTCTTAAAATCATAATCGCGGCCTACAGTACTGGCTGGCGCGGCGAGATGGTGGGCGGGCCAGTTCAAAATTTGAAAAAAAGAAACAATTTTAGCAAATAATGCGGTTATAGAACTTTACGTTTATAACACACGCGTGTTTTATGATCTGCTTTATATATCTAAAACCGGTGAAATTACATCAACTTTACGAGCAAGTGTGTTGAAAAATAATTATATTGTATATAATAAGTAATAGCTTTAATAAGCGATCTCGTCTGTTTTCAGGAACATATGATATAGGTATTCTGACTTCAGAAATGACTAAACCCCTATATTCTTCTTGTCTACTTGAATATCAACGATATGTCGAGTCACCGAAAGCTATGAATAATTATTTACTTACAAGAAAAACAATCGAAAGGATTTATTGCAGACAATAATTTTGAATATTATTCTACAAAATGCGTTCAGCAGCGGTGATTTACGACGGAAATTCAGTTAATGTGCGCGCAATTACGCTCGGCCGAGGGTGCACGCCGCGATACCGCTCGTACACCACGCGTACATTTGTCACTAGTGATCGTCAATTATTTAATTATTATAATTTTCTGTAATATAATTTTTTTATTAAAATTATAGTCTTTTTCGCTACCCAGGTCACATTTCTCAGTACGATCACATTGCACTACCGCTATTGATACTATAATACCTTAATTTTGGTTAATCATTATATCGAGCTGAGATTTGTTTTTCTGTAACCTTGGTGTGTTACCTAGAAACAGTTTTATGGAAGTGAAGTGCCATTGACACATGTAGAAAAAGTTGTTGAAAGCTATACCTGCCGAAATAAAAACGCTAAAGATCACACTTGTTAAGAAAAAAATATATAGATGGCTGATTGACGAAAACGTATTATATATATATATATATATATATATATATATATATGTATATATATATATATATATATATATATATATATATATATATATATATATATATATATATATATGTATATATATATAATCTAAATATGTAGGATAAGATAAGATAAGATCTTTTATTGCTTAAAAACATGGTACATTATATGATGTTACATAAAAATAATAGAGAGCACATGTTTTGCTAATCATGATAGCATGCAAATTATATTAAAAACTCTTTGCCACTATATATATATATATATATATATATATATATATATATACAATGTCCTTTTTAATTAAGTACACATATTTTAAGGGGCGATTCAGTCCATCATTTTGAACAACTTTTCCCAATAAATGTATACAGAAATACGAAAAAAAAATTTTAGGTTCTCATACAAATCGAAGTAGTCACGTGATATAGTTAGTAAAAAAATTGCAAAAAAAAATTGCGTATTCCGATAAACATTTATTGGGAAAAGTTGTTCAAAATGATGGACTAAATCACCCCTTAAAATATTTGTACTTAATTAAAAAGGACATTGTATACATATTATATATACACATATATATATATTTAATTTCTCAAATAACTTGGCATACTATATTAACAATTATAATTACCCCATTACGGATAAATGTGTTGTGATTTGACTACCTGGCTTCCCGTACGTCAGTAGTGAATACCGCGCATGTCCTGGAGTGGAGTCCAGCCCCCTTAACCCCGCAGCGCGGCGATAACGCGATCGCGGGATTAGTACGTCACTAATTAATTGTTAGCGCTTTTCAGTCACCCATTTTTACACCGTATTGATTTATCTTGGCTAAATGAGAGACAATTGTGGCGTCGGAAACTATAAAAAGAAATTACAAATTGACGGCCTTTCATCTCTATAATTAAATAAATTTTGCTACGTAACACTAGAGTTTTATTTTCAGCCTAAAGGTGGGTGGCCATCAAGTGGGCGGCAGTGAAGCCTGTTTTAAAAGATGCGAGGCTGCGATTGAGAAATAATTTGCAAAACTCCGCGCCCAGAAGTGTCGCCATCCGTCTTGTCTGCGAATCTAATCTGTTCTTTATATTATCTGCGCTCATAGCCGTAAATTCGCATGGATTGTGCCGCAATATCTCCGCACGGATTGAGGAAACGCGTATTTTGCTTACCCGCATAACTTAGTACTACAGTAGATCTATAAACTAGCGGATATGGAGACGTAGTAGATATTTGTAAGCCGTGTTTATATTCTGGCTCACACAGATCATTAGGCAGTGTTGGCCACTATCACAATCAAGAGATATTAACTTATCGTAAACTAAGAGGGTATATGCATCGTTTTTTAGTCGTGAAATTGCTATTCTATGCTTCAGTTCATCATTTACTTGAGTCGGAGAGTAGAAAATCTGTAGAAAGGAAAATATCAATGTTTGTGGATGTAAGTCGCACATTCGCACTCGAGAACGTTATCCTATTGATAATGTTACCGAAGTCGCCGGCTCGCTTGTGGTATTTCCTTTCCATTTTCTGTGAAAATAGGAAATGTGAAAGTGAACATGGAAATGAATTACTTTATTTTATACCACAGACTCTGCATGGTGTAAAACAAAGTCTGAGATATAATGGTGAGACAGGATAGGAGCACTGAATGGCAACAGTCGTCATCAGCATAGAGATCATTTCAAACCATAGCGGTCAAATGAACTAAGTATTTAAATCTCTCATTGATTTTTATTTTCTTATCAAAAGTTTTCTGGACACTTGTAGTATAATAACGGGGATTAGCCCGAAGTTAGTAAATATTAGTTGAGCCTAAACTTTTCCGAGGAGTTTTTAACATGAACATGAATAAGTAATTCAGGATGTACTACACGATCATGTCTTTTTTCTTAATGGGTAGACAAAGCTTAGGGCCACCAGACTCAAAAGCCATTCTTAGCATGTTGGTGGAAAAAGCAAACCAAATAGCGTTCGGTCGCTAGCCGCGCACGTGTTGTGTACATTCAGACTTTTGCCTATTTCCTCGATCAGCTTTACTTTTCTTCCAGACCAGCATTTTAGGACTACCCTTCCATGTCAGTAGAATAATGTTTTTCGCAGCAGGACATTCGATTTGGTGCAATTCGTTTCAATAAGATTTCGCCCCTGTGTAACGTTCCTCGCTTCGGCGTCATTCGGTACTAAGTACGGGACCCTTTAGGATACACCAAGTCCCTCGATTATTTATATAACATATTCAAAGTGCAATGGGTTAAATCCAATGTACATTTATCTTCAAATTCATTGCATTGTACTACCGATCGGTCGAATCCACAATATGTACAGAGATATTTAGATATCGTGTCACCACAGCCACGGGCGGCGGCCAGCTGGCATAGCAGGGAGCTATGTGGCTGCGGGGTCGATGAACTCCAGGTCGGCCGAGCATAACCTGCGAGTTAGTGGCCAAGTTTGTCTGGCAGCGGCCGCGCACCGGACCGAGACAATAGAAGCTAGCCATGCACGCACGGTTTTGCTCGCCGGATCTTTCCGACAGACGCGCCTGGCGGACAGATCCGTGCGTATACGGTGACTGAGAACAGACACGGATTAGCACACCGGGTGCTTGCCTACTGCCTGTGCTCAAATCGACCGGTACGGGCACGGGGCAGGTAGATCCGAGCACCCAACTATGCGTGTGTGCGAAACCCTCCAGTGCTCTCCAGATTTCACCTCAGTGTTTCGTTCAGGTTCCAGTTTATTTAGTAGGTATTCAAAAGCTGATTTATCCATTCTTTATCTAAACATTGAACAAATCCGCAGGTTCATGGATCGACAAATCTCTGAGTAGATTCAATTGGCTATACCGAGGCCATTTTTCTTTTTTCCATTTAACCCAAATTCTTCTTCGTTTTCTTTCTTCAAGACAAAAAAGCACCACATATGTTTGCTTTAAAAAAGAGATTTTTACAGACAACTGTATATGCTGGAATCAAGATTTGAACTGATGCCCGTATTCGTGTGTGGCGCGTCTGTCGGACAGATCCGACGGGAATAACCGTGCGTGTAGCTGCAGCGCGGACGAAATCACTGGGACAGGTTTACAGCGCGGCGAATACCAACTTGCAATAAATCATTTTTGATTTCCAGAAAAATCAAAATTAATGTTGACAACACTAGAGTTAGAAAAAAAATTGCCCGATCGGCCTAAAATTTCTTTGTATATAAGTATTATAATTCTAAGTAAAACAATATTAGGGAAGTTGCTCCGGGAATTTCGAGGATAACATGATGTCAATAGCCTTCACTTACCAGCTGCGTACTTAGCGCTTGGTTACGAGAGTTCCCGAACTCGCATAGTTTCGCAACTTCGTAACTAGCACTCCCACGTCGATAACATGTAGCGACTACGTAACTGCTGACTGCTTGAACTGCTAGTGTTCCAAAGAGATAATCTTCGCGATTCGACGCATAAAGAGAGTGGAATATCGATTGCTTGACTGAACCGGAATCTTTTTTGAATGTTGCAAGAACAGTTTCCTAAATCATAGTAATTTTTCATTATTGCTTGCTTACATTTTACTAATTATTAAGCTGCATTAAGGCATCTGATGGTTTAGAGACTTGCCGTCAATTGATAACAACCGGGAACCAACTTCTTTTTACTTAGAATAAGTTTTTTGAAAAAAAAAATACATATTTTGTACAAAACTTTTATTGTGCGGCCAAAGTACTAATTAAGAGAAATGAAAAAAGCCCAAACTCGAAGGAGTGGCGTCATTTTTTTACTGAGTTCCATCGACCACCTTCCGTCTCCGTGATCAGACCCTAGGCATCGTCTAGCATCAAGTGCTCGTCAAGACATCAAACGAGTCCTACTCAATGAGGTCATGTTTTTTATATCTGAGTTCCGTCGAATATCTCCCGGCTCTATCATCAGAACAACTCATTGACTCCAAACAATGCCTTGTCATCCGACTTACATAAATAAATAAATAAATACATAGAGACAAATCCCACAGATTGTAACCACAAAGTAAGCTTAAGCTTGTGTTATGGTATTCTAACCTAACGAAACTATTTTATGATAAATACATATATAGATAAATATCCAAGACCCAGGACAATTTGAAAAGGGCCATTTTCCAACTTACCCTGGCTGGGGATCGAACCCAGAATCTCCGGATTGGCGGACTAGCATGTTGCTATTGATTATTACACCACGGAGGTCGTCTCTTACATAAGTATGCAAAATTTTCAATAGCTAAATCGGTTGAAGTTATCTGGTTGAAAATTGAGTTGCAAGATTTGACCTTAACTATACATACATACAAAAAACATTGAAAATTAATAAAAGCTTGTAAAAAAGAGGTAGTTATGATAAAACTAGTAAATATACTTACAATCACATATTCATGTTTTTACTTAGCACCTGTGTCTGCACTGCATATGCAGACAGAGAGCTACTGCACGTACAGTGCGCAGACACTGTCCAGCTCAGTGCCTCGAGCGCTGCCACAGAGGCATCTCCCGGTGATTACATCCCCGATTGTCTCGGCGTGCCGGATATTAAACTCGTCAGTCGCGGCGACGCCCTGCGCCCACCACAATTGTATGTCATTATTGTTGTTATTCTAACAACAAAATCAATATTTGAAAGTAGAATTTGTCATAAAACGTCAAGCAGTGATAATTTTTGCCTATTACAACCTACACCTACCTAAGTACCTACCTTGTTTGCTAAAATCTCTGACATTATTAAATTAATCTTCATTGGTTTGTCAGAAGCGGTTGCAAGTAAATCTAAAAGACAAAATATTTGAACGTTTGTAATTAAGTTAAAATGAATTTGTTTAAACAAGAATTGCGTTTTATTACAAATAAGTTATTTAAAAAAAAAATACATTTGTACCATTTTTTATTGTGAGGCCTAAGTACTTATCAAGACAAATATAATAAGCTCAAACTCGATGGGAAAGTCTCATTTGATTACAGAGCTCCTATGGCCACTTTCCAATCCCATCATCAGATTAGCTCCACTCCATATCATAATATTGCATTGCACGCGATATAAAAGTAACATATGCATGCAAAATTTTAACTCAATTGAAAAACAGGAAGTGGGTCAAATTTAACTCGCAAGATTTGATTACAGACACACAGAAAGACAACGGGACATGCGAAATTAAATAAAAGCTTGTAAAAAGACATACGTAATAACTTATACCAGACTGCGAGAGCCATTTACAGCTAACAATAAATAAATAAATAAATAAATATATATGGACAAATAACACTGATTGAGCTAGCCCCAAAGTAAGTTCGAGACTTGTGTCTCTCAACGATACTATATTTTGTAGTAAATACATTTATAGATAATCATCCAAGACCCAGGACAATTTCAAAAAGGCCATTTTCCAACTTGCCCTGACCGGGGATCGAACCCGGTACCTCTGGGTGGCGGACTAGCATGGTGACCACTACGCCACGGAGGTCGTCTACATATTAAGACCATTCATTTGATACCTAACTCGATATCGAAGGAATTCTTTTTTGACACGCATTTTTTTGTATGCAACATTTGTTCTATTACATTTATTGCCTATAAATTGTAGCTTACTCGTATGTCACCCGTAATAATGACGAATCAATTGACATTTCTTTAGTCAAAATTGGATAAACGGATGCTACTGTGCTACACCCATATATGTATATCCACATACAAACATAGACTGCTAAATATTACCCTTTGTCTTGGCTTTGTCGTAGTCGGGTAAAAATAGAGACTTTTCTATGAGAGGATTTTCAAAACAAATCGTAGTGGACAGCGAGCACGGTCGTGTTTGGTGGTATTCATCTGGAGCCCGCGCGGCCCGGGGCTGCCGCTGTTTGTTCTAGCAGGACAGCACGGACCACACCGCTATGAGAAAACTCATATCCTGGACGCGAAGTTAACGTTGTTATTTCGTCTCTGTTCACTAGAGTTAGAATAATACAATGTCGCTGCAGCTCGCTAGCCCTGGGGTCGACGCGGTTATCTAGTGCATCCAGTTTTCACTTACAGAACTAAACTTAAGCAATGACTAAACTAGGTTTCCTCTGCCTTTAAAAACAACTGGCCAAGCGCGAGCCGGACTCGCACACAAGGGTTATTGCCATTATTTATAAAAATTTGCCGTGCCATAACATATCTTTTGGGAGCCCCAGTAAAATATTTATTTTATTTTCATTTTAGTTTTTGTTGTTTTATTTCATTTTATCAAACTTTATTATTCCAAAGTACAAATATACTTATAGCGGCAATAGAAATACATCATATGTGATGAAAATTTCAACTGTCTAGCTATCACGGTTCATGAGACAGGGTACAGCCTGGTGACAGACACCCTTAGGGTACAGAACCCTAAAAAAGCTTTATTTAAAATTAGAATAAACCTATTAACTTATCCTGCTGAATGTGGAAAAGCGAGAAAGTTTGGCGGCGCAATAACTCAGGTGTATTATTCCGAGCCCTAACGCATTGCTCCCGGGTGCTGGTGCCAGCAAAGCCATTACTGCTTCACAACTAAAGTGTTCTTTCCAAAAGTGCCTATGGCCAACTATTGCATCTGATTTATCAAGCTGCTTACAGGCTCGATTTACCAACTGCAGGTTTGCGTCAATAACCGGCAATAAAGTTTATGTTTCCGAAGCATAGAGCACAGACACTAACATTAACCAAGTTTCCTTACCTTCTTAAACTACCTTCGTACATACATTACTTTACAGTAGAAACATTTATGCGAACAAACTTCAATTGGAGTTGGAGCTTTACTTAAAGTAGAAACTGTGAGAGTTTACATCACATTGGAACAAGTAGCGAAAATACTTGATCTAATCGAGACAAGCGTTTTGACATTACCTGTTTTAAAACTAGTAGTTCTGTGAGAACAGTAGACCTCGCGAGCCTTTATAACTTTACATCCATGGAATACCCGATATTAGGGTATAATTGAACCGAAAGAAATAAAGTTGGGCAGAAAGTAGACAGGCCTACCGCCTGTACTTTACACATAAGCCCCATTGAAGTATACCGTCCTTACTAAACCCATTACCCACCCCTTACATTTGCTAGCTTATTCAATCTCTTCTTCTCCTCTATTCTTAATAGAAGAACTTTCCTTGTACCTAGTGTGGCGGTTTATTATGGTAGAGCCACGCTACCGGCAAAACTCTGTTTTGCTAGTAGCATGAATGGGCCGGCTCGTCCGGGGAAGTACCACACTCTCACAGAAAATCGACGCCTGAGTAGTAGCGTCACCGCTTCTATGCTTCATTCGGTGAGTGAGAGAGCCGGATCCTCCCTCCCCTGCCCCTCCCCCTGCATCTTCCCGTCCTGAAAGGCCGGCAATGCTTCTGTTATACCCCTGGTGTTGCAGTTGTCCATGGGCAGCGGTGACCACTTACCATCAGGTAACCCGCTTGGACGTTTGCCGCCCTATGACATAAAAAATAAAATGGCTCCAGGACTATGCCCGCTAGTCGGCGAGAACGAGAGAGGGCAACGTAGGAACATCCCGCTGCTAACTCATGAGTTCCTATATCGAGAACTACCCTTGGCAATGTTTAACCCTGCGATTTGTGGATGGTCACTGCCCATGCTAATATAAGAGGCAATTGGGTTCTGGAACAAGTGATCTCTCCAGAACGCCAAGATCGAGTAACGGCCGCTATAGGCACAGATTGTTAATATGTGGCCCAGTGTAGGTGTCTAATAGCACCATTATCACCAAAGGTTGATCTGTAGGTGTGGAGCAATTCGGGGGGTAAACCAATTGAGTAACAGTGCCTAATGCACCATCCACCAAGCCCTTTTTAACCCACAAATTGGTCTTAAGCATGACTCTGCTGCCGACACATAGGTAAATTGTTTTTTTCAATCCCTGGGCCTGCTGATCGGCGCTGGCCTGTGCAGCTTCTTTATTGTTGTGGTTCGCCGGTACTTTCGCTATAGGCCGGTTCAGAGCTTTTAACCTATTAAAATTATAATTTTGAACACTTTTGTTATCAGGATATAACCGCATGCAGTCCTTGAAAAGATCTAATTCTTTTTATTCAGCTTACGTTTCTCCCGAGACATCCCAGTCAGTCTTTGTTGATCTCCCCATGCTCAACCTATCAAGAATACCTCTAAATAACGCCTGACCTACACCTGCTTGTCGGTATGACGCCGATAACACCACGCACGATGTGATACTTTTAAATAAAAGTTGTCCTAAATAAATACTGTTGGGCTTCGCAATAAAAGTAAAATAGTGGTCAAGACATTGGCCTTGTAACTCGGAAGTCGCGGGTTTGATTCCCACGGGAGACATGCATTTTTAAGAAAGTTGTTCAGTAACCCGGACTGAATTCACCCTTAAATAGTTTCAGTATATTTTGTAAGAAGATTTGTATTGTATATCCGTCACGGCTCAGTCAGCTAGACTTCGCGAGTCACCCTAAACCCGTTCAAGTATAACGTATAAAAACGTTGTTCAGACAAAAAAGGTGTTCAAATAAAAAAAATTGCATTTTTATAATGGCAACAAAAAAGTCTAATGACATTTTTGAAAATATTTTGAAATGGCGGATATATGACAGTTTTAAAATTTTAAATCCCCATATTTCCGCCATATTTAAAAATTTCGAAAAACTGGCTCGACAGAAAAAAAAACTATTTAGTTGCTGAACCTGCTTACAACATTTCATGAGAATCGGTTAAGAAATGCGATATGTACGCGAGAACAGACAGACAGATAGACAAAAGAATTTTTGGCTAATCTCTAAACTGAGACGCTTCGCTCGCTCGGTCAATTAGAGTTAAACTTTTTGACACGGCAAGGTTACGAATCTCAGTAATAATTATCATCAACGAGCTGCCCCCGCCCTGCCGCGGCGGCGCGCCCTGACCGAATAAATAAATTGCTCCGCGCCACAAACAAGGCAAATATATGATTTTGTCTTATCTGTTAGAATACCAGCAACCGTGCGTTACATCAGACGGTTTGTTATGCGATTCAACGCATTACCTTTATAAATGAGTCGGGATTATACTATATTGTTATGGTTATGAACGGAAGAGGACGGAAAATAACTTTTTTAATTAATTACGACTCCAGAGACGACTAAAACTTATTGCATATTGTCTGTACGAATAGAGTGCTCAATTCTTCTAAAGCATCGGAGGATTATGAAGCATACTTTGATAAGTATTATCCTGTACTGACATAAACCACCTAGAATCGTGGACCTAGATTTGACGAGTGCTCTGTGGAGTACTGTGAAAATGTTTTTTTGGTGTTTCTTCTCAGCAGTGTTCATTACGATGCGCTGGTATCGGTAGCTTTTCTTTAAAGTAAATTAAATTTCAACATAAACTACACGTAATGTAAATTATATTTATTGACGTGTAAAAGTGCCTTGAATTTATAAAGAATTTTGAATTTTTTGAGTGATCTAACCATAAGGTTTCCTATTCAAGTAAAAAACATATTTAAAATTAAAAACAGAGGTCAAAATGTGTCAAGCGGCGGCTTATTACTAGCGCTGGCGGTGCGCGCGGTCATTATAAGTAGGTATGTCGGAAACAGGCGCGGCGGCGTAGTCGGTTCATTACGGCGACGGCGCTGACCCTCCAACGGACTGCTGCCCCAGGCTTGATCACGTTACGAGTATCGCGTAGGATCATATTATCGTACTGGTCGCACTGGAGTGATACATTATTAAAGACATGATTGGAAAGAGTCACCTTAATTATTATAAGTAGATCAAGTAACATTCATTTCCAACTCATTGCATTTATAGCATACAAACATTTTTTAGCAATGGCAGGCCTGTGTCACTCCCCATTTAGGTATCGGAAATATACCTACATTTTTACTATGCGGGAAAATTCAGTTACATGAATCGTTTGTCCATAGATTAATAAGAACGAAATTGGCTTGCAATGGATGTCTAGGTATCTAAACGAAGAGGTGAGAAGTACTGACGCGAGCTAAATTAAACCATAGCGCTAACCACATTAAGTAGATATTTCTTTGAATTTTTTTTTCTGAGTAAGACTTCTGTACGTGAGTACTAGTACTTATTCTGTGGCAATGGTACGTTTCAAATCCATATAACGCAACATCTACTCTCTGCGAATCTACAGGGATGTCGCAGTAGACCTACTGTCTCGCTCAGTAACAAGATCTGAATGGCTGGCGACCGAGCTTCCCTAGATTGGTTTAGTTACCAACTCCGGAACTACGCCACTTTATAAAGCGAGTAATAACATCACGTTATACTCACGAGTTTTCTCGGAAACTTCGAGGGCAACTTTGCACCACTGACTCACTTTACTAGAGTAATGCCACAATTCTAACTTTAGATCATGAAAAGTAGGAACGTTAAATAAATCTTTAACGTTCCTACTTTTCAGGATAAATTTAACTAACATCAAAAATATCTACCTATGAAGAATATTATGTAAATTTGAACCTAGTCAGAGCACACGAACGACTGAAAGATGTTTAGCTAGGTAAAGATATTTTTCTACTCCTGTACTGTTATCTGTCTTATAAATGGTCCCGAACACTAATATAAGAACATGGATTATATGATTTCAGAAAAGTCTATAGTCTATTCCTAATATAATAGCACATGTGTCGTTATTTTGCCAAAACGATACTCCTAGCCATGGACCTATATTTTTTTTCTTTAGATCTACCATACTGCCAACATAATAAAATCGTTATTTTTACATATGGTGCCATTTTTCAAACGTGGATTCACTGAACAAACGGTTTTTTGTATGAAAAAACATTCGTTTAAGTGACTCCATGTTTCAAAAATAGCACTTTTGGTCACTAGGAAAACGTCAATAAAAAAAATTTAAGTCTTCCATAGATACATATTCTATTTGGTATTCTGGTAGTTCTCCATTTGCTGAGACGCGTCAACAATGCAGTAACGGCGTCGAACAGAAGCCGTTCCAAATGCATCAGCGATTACTTCAAAAATTTTTGTTAAATTTGTAACTTTATATTTAAACAACGTAATAGTTTTGATGAAATTAAAACTGTAAACGTTGAAATGAAAAAAAAAAAATATTTTGTTTTACCTCTGACCCAATAGTGCGATAACGAAGCAGAGAGTCGGCTTTGTTGCGATTGAAACAAATGAATGAAACCTTAAAATGGCTGCGATCCGGCGAGTAATTATCAGGCGGCTTCGTTCATTTCATCAGCGACGAGCCTCACTGAAGCGCGGGCGTTGCACACTACAAGATTATTCTTGAGTAATAGTTTAGAACATTTCGATCAAATCACTGTTCTAAGAATAAACCATAATCAATCGATCGATCTATCTGTAATGTTTGTGAGCTGCGATGTGACACAGACAGACGCGCAGTGGATGTTATGTATATCTGGGTCACCTTTCCTTGTTATAACAAACTGCATTATTTAGCAATAAGATCCGGCCAATTGCGATTCGGACTTGCGCACAAATCTATAAAAAAATCACGTTTTTGTATGGGAGCCCGCCTTTAATGTTTATTTTGTTTTAATTTAATTTATTATTTTTAAAGTGAATATACAACTAAATATTCTGTGAATAATACAAGCCTGTGGCAGTTATTTTTATCGAGCAAAAAACGGCAAAAATGTCACGTTTGTTGTATGGGCGCCCCCTTAAATATTTACTGTATTCAGCTTTTAGTATTTTTTGTCATAATAAATATAATAAATAAATATATAGGGACAAATAACACTGATTGAGCTAGCCCCAAAGTAAGTTCGAGACTAGTGTTATGGGATACTAACTCATCGATACTATATTTTATAACAAATACATATATAGATATACGTCCAAGACACAGGACAATTTGAAAAAGGGCATTTTCCAACTTGCCCTGACCGGGGATCGAACCCGGGACCTCTGGGTGGCGGACTAGCATTGTGACCACTACGCCACGGAGGTCGTCCAATAATAGCATCATAAATACATTATCTGTGAAAATTTCAACTGTCTAGCTATCACGGTTCATGATACAGCCTGGTGACAGACAGACAGATGGACAGACGAAAAGCCGAGTTTTAGTAATAGGGTCCCATTTTTACCCTTTGGGTATGGAAGACTAAAAAGGCCACAGACAGGCTTTTATAGAAATTCGAGGTAGTGTGCAAGCTCCTGGCGGCCGTCGCAGCGTCGATATCCGTGGCCCGCGGCGCCATCGCCACCTGTCAGCTCGCTTTAATGACCGCGAAATAATTCCCGCTCCCATTGAACTCGGTTCGTACACCCGGAAGGAGCAGGATTGTCTCGGCGGTCGTTTGAGCGCGATGCGGCCGCTCTGAGGCTCCGTTTCATCCGCGACGCCGGGAAGTCGTCTATATCCCGTGGGAGTTCTCGCAGACTACGTAATATGTTAGTTATTTATGTCAAAAGATTCTGTTGCTAACATAAATTCTTAACATTTGTGTTGTGGCACAGTTTTCAAAATTTATTTTGTTTAAAAGTATTTTTGCGAATTGGTTGACAGGCGATAAGAAAAGAAAGAATGTTTGATGCAATCTTTTGCTTGCAGATATTTGAGACACCGAAAAGTAACATTGGCTATAATCTTACAAGTTATCTCGTGACATGGTACCTGGGTGAGAATACCTAACTCAGATTTTGATAGCTTGACATTTCACATACGTTGAGGCCCCCGAAGCCTCTGTATATTGCATGCTGATTGAAATCTGCCAGGCGAACGGGTCACAGAGTCACAGGTCACACAAGGTGGGTCCGGAGATGGAGGGGCAGGTGCGGGGGCGGGACAGGTCACGGGACGCTTTCTCTCCGTTATCGGATATCTGCACTCGCACTCGTAACTCCCATACAACTCCACACTAACTTCGGATGAGACGTTATTGCTGCGATATGAAGCCGAGGACGCGGGAACAAAGCTGGGATCACAAAGTTTGTTTTTAATGGCATTGGAGTTATACTCCCGTCGAGGACAGCATGTACTGATATTATCAGAGTAGCTACGTATATAAAATTCAAATGTTCATTCAGAAACCTACACTTTGTCGGGATTTTGAAGTCAACTCAAGGTGTTCCAGAAAGGCGAAAAAAATTACATACATGAAGGAATGCACTCAATCCGTATTAGTTTCATTTTTAGATGTCGTACAGCCCGGGTTTAACCCTTTGACCGCGAAACTTTATATCAGTTGCCGTGCCCCCAGCGCGAGGGTTATGAAATCTAAAATAAATACCTACAACCAAAAAAGGATGTGGATACTTAAGTTATGTGCAATACGAGCGGTTTTTTTTTCCGGAAATATCCGACGCTCGCGGAATGGGAACGACAATGTTTGTCGGATAAATCCGACGTTCTCGGTGAAATGGTTAATGTGACACATTTCAACAACTGAGTTTCGCAGACGGAAATCGATTAAGAGTTGTCTGCTTTGCGGCTTTACAGTGGACGATCTCCGTGGTGTTGTGGTCACCATGCTAGTCCGCCACTCACAGGTCCCGCGTTCGATCCCTGGTCAGGGTAAGTTGGAAAATGGCCTTTTCAAATTGTCCTGGGTCTTGGGTGTTTATATGTATATGAATTTGTTACAAAATGTAGAATCGTTGAGTTAGTATCCCAGTCTCGAACATACTTTGGGGCTAACTCAATCAGTGTTATTTATCCCTATATATTTATTATTTATTTATTTATTTATGCTTTGACAAAGAGCTCTACAGCTGTTACCTTCCAGCTACATAAAAGTTTTTAAAAATATAAAAAAGAGGAACTAACCTCAACGAATTGACTTAGCTGACTCTGGTCGCTGAGGGATGCCAGGCTAGCTATAACTAGCCTGGCATCCCTCAGCGACCGGGATCGAAACAATGAGCCAGCACTGATAGAAACAATTCACGAAGAGGTCAGACTCGAAATAATTAAGGAGGCGGTTGAGTCCGGGGTATCCGAGAGCCCTCTATGCCATTGCTAAAACATCGAGTCATTACGGTAGGCTCTTCGATCATATTAAATATTAACGCAGCTAAGATAAAGGCAGTATTTAATTACCAGAAATAAAACTTTATTACAGCCATAACCATTATTTTTATTTACTGTAAGGTGTATGCTCTGCTGACACTTTTTTTACAAACATATATATCTCTATATATACCACAAATACGCTTAGATAAGGACTAAAGTTTGTGTCCTAGTTCTAACGGACACAAGTAAAGAAAAATTGCAAAACACATTATGCTATGCTGGAAATCTACGCCGACAGGGATTTCTTCGTGAGGGATAAGCTATGTAACAAATTCGCTGAAAGTAAAATATAATTGGAATTTGAAACTTGAAGATTATCTTGTGATTATCTAAAATTACTTTATCTTAATCTTCTCCGTGGTTCGGAAGACTGTTAAAAGCGAAAAAAAAAAACCAAGAACCAGTTTTTTAGAAGAATTCTGAATACGCAAAAGAAAGTAATCGGGTCAGCACATATTTTACATATCGAAGGTAAAGCGCCATTATCTGGTTCGTTGCGCGGCGCGGGCGGACATCGCTCAAGATCAGTCTCGCCATTTTTCTCCAGCCCCGCCCCGCCCGCGCCGCACCCCCGGCCCGGTCCACTTCTCAAGATTGCACGCATTGATGAAGATGAATATCGATGCTCATTCGCCGATCAAACTGCAATCCATCACGATCCACAAGTTCGTCGAGTGTTGCGTCGCTCGCCGCTCGACCGATAACTGTATTAATACAATAATAACCACTCAGTCTACTTACTTTAATATGAAGAATCATGTAGCCACTTCTGACCGTCTATTTTCTTTTATGTCACGCGACATTACAGCAAGGAGTATCATGAAGCAGAGAGAAATTGACAATAAATATTCCCGGATTGCAACGCGTCGTTTTTTAAATGTATTTTCAGCGATTATTCGAAGACGCCTGGACCGATTTGAAATTTTTTTTTGTTTAAAAGGATATTTTACTTGTCAGGTGGTCCCAAATTCTAATTTTATTAAAGTCTTTTGTTGTCTAGTATGGGAGTGAAGGATTTTAGTTTTGAAAAATTTATTACACTGGCAAACAACTTAGTTAGAGCGTTGGCTGATATGGATGACTAGGTTTATCTGCGTGCAAAAGTTCTTTAAGTTATTGATTCCTTTATGCATGTTAACGACATAAGTAATTTTGTATTTCAAATATATAAAAACAGGGTGTAGGTTTAATATACCTGATCGTGTTTTATTTTCTACGGGTTTACAGAACTTCAATCACTCAAATAGTTGAAGATGTATAATTTAAAAGATTAAATCCACATTGCTGCGTTATTTTAGCAGTTCTCTCGTTTAATTTCGCATCGTGGCTGCGGGAGAGGGCTGTGCGCCGCTAGAGACGAAATTAAAATCGGCCCGGCCGCACTTAAATCCGTTTAGAGCTCTTAATGCGATATAACGCGCCGCCCCGCTCCCCGCCCCGCCCCGCCCCGCACAATATCATATTTACTATTTTCCCGGCCGGGAATTACTTTCATTTTGCGCCGCGAGTCTCCTTTGAGATGTCTTCTCTTAATTCTGATAGGACTCCCAGATTTTAATGAAACCTAAAATGTGCGGATCGGACTGTACGAAAGCTTGGGTCGTAACGGGGAAAATGCTGTTGCAAAAATAATGTATTTATATGGGAAGTAGGTTTCTTTTACTGGGTCTGAGATAATTTTAGTAATCATCATTATATTGACTTATTATAATTATATTTGTATATAACAATAACAACTAAGAATTATTTTCTGTTTCAATGCCCTATCAGGGTATATGGTGTACCAATTAATTTAAGAAGTGACTTTGTAGTGTGAAAAGCAATAAATAAATTATTGTTTCATAATACCACAGTGTTTTTGCTTTTCAACAAATAAAATACATAGAGACCTACCTATGAAAATGACTTTTTTCGCAATATTCATTTCCCTACTCAATTCTTTGTACAATACAGCGCCGGAACTGTTGATTTATGAACCAGGGCAACGAGTCATCGGCTCAGTACCGGCGCGAGCGATCGAGTGCAGTCCGTGAATAACGGCCCGCCGTGTTCAATTACAGCGTACATCTCGAGGCGATGCATCACGCGCCTGAAAAATTGTGGCGTCCGGCGGCTCATTCGGCGCGGTGGGAGGCCATCCATTGACAAATGACGAGCGGGAATGACTAACTTCTAAAGTAGATGATATTGATAAATCTAAATATATATAACTCAAAGGTGACTGACTGACTGACATAGTGATCTATCAACGCACAGCCCAAAACAGTGGACGGATCAGGCTGAAATTTGGCATGCAGGTAGATGTTATGACGTAAGCATCCGCTAAGAAAGGATTTTGATCAATTCTACCCTCAAGGGGATTAAATAGGGGATGAAAGTTTGTATGAAACTTTGTCAATTTTAAACCGATCGGGCTGAGACTTTGCATGCATAAAGCTACTATGACGTAGGCATCCCCTAAGAAAGGATTTTGATAAATTACATCCCTACGCGAGCGAAGCCGCGGGCAAAAGCTAGTAAATATATACGAACAAATAACACTGCTTGAGCTAGCCCCAAAGCAAGTTCGAGACTTGTGTTATGGGATGCAAACTCAAAGATACTATATTTTATAGTCAATACATATAAATTACAACGTGCAAGGGACATACCCGTAATAAATGAAACCACGTGATATACTAGATCACTATAGTGTAATGAAATTAAAATAACAACCAAATAACCAAAAAACATTTTCGACACTGCCATACAAATTGCCCGGGCAGCGGCACACTTTTGTATGGAAATGCTGATTTTTTTGTGTGTTTTGTCTGTTATTTTAGTTTCATTATACTATAGTGATCTAAAAATTACTGGAAATAGGAACAGTGGACGGCCAAAGAATAGGTGGATGGAGTGCGTTAAGGACGATATGGATAAAAAGAATGTGACAACTGCCTTGACAAAGGACAGAGGGGAATGGAAAAGACTCACATGCTGCCCCGACCCCACGTGAAGTGGGATAAGGGGAGGAGGAAAAAAAGAATACTATAGTGATCTAGTATTGCCTGTGGTTCGATTTATTACGGGTATGTCCCTCTACGTTGTATAGATAAACAACCAAGATCCAGGACAATTTGAAAAAGCCCATTTTTCCAACTTGACTTGACGGGAGATTGAACCCGGAACCTCTGGGTGGCGGACTAGCATGGTGAACACTACGCCACGGAGGTCGTCATTGACAATTTTATAACCCTTGGTGCAGAGCTCGAACCCAGAGGTCCCGGGTTCGATCCCCGGTCAGGGCAAGTTGGAAAATGGCCTTTTTCAAATTGTCCTGGGTCTTGGATGTTTATCTATATATGTATTTGTTAGTATCGTTAAGTAAGTATCCCATAACACAAGTCTATAACTTACTTTGGGGCTAGCTCAATCAGTGTTATTTGTCCCTATATATATTTATTTATTTATCATGTCTGCGGTATAGCATTTATTTACAAACGGTCATAAATTAAAAAAATTAATACGTATGGTCTTGGAAACGGATTTTTCTTGATTGCATTTTAAGGAAAGAAAGACGTTATTGTTTCTCTATTTTTGGTCCTAAGCAGCATTTGATATTTCCTTTTTGGCAGGCTGCGGACCAGTCTGGCGAGCAGTCGCGCGACGTGTCGACTCTCGCCTGCCGCTAACTGAATCATGCACTCCGCTAACCATTTCCACAGTCCCGTTTTATTAGAATTCGGCACCAAAATGCAGTGGATATTTTACGCGGCGGAATTATGCGAGCGTAGCGCTGACGGGCGGAGATTACGTCCACCGCTGAAACCGAGATAGGAAGATAAAACCCTGTGAATAATGGGTTTAATTATTGGACTAGTCGTTATTAATATTTTAAAATAAGTAACGTCTACCGGCTTTACACAAGAAAACCACGACATGTATTTAGAGTTATATAAATAAAATATTTGCTTAACACGAAGTGGTAGCTAAAGAGGCGCCCTCATTTGAAATAAATTGTTTAAAACTAAATATGGTGATAATTAAAAATTTGATTTGAATCATTATCTAGAAAGACCTTTTAACTATTTCATGAATAACATTTGAAAGTAATAATGGTAGTCCGTTCAGTTTTAAAACGGGTTTTTGCCAAAAGAGGCCACTTTTGGCGAAAACCCGTTTAAAACTATACGGACTATTAGTAATAATTTCAAAGGTTATTCATAAAATAGTTTAAAGGTGTTTCTAGACAATGATACAAACCAAATTTTTAATTATCACCATATTTAGTTTTAAACAATTTATTTCAAATGAGGGCGCCACTTTAGCGACCACTTCGTCTTAACGCACAATTAACACAAAAAGTTAAAGCACCTTAAAATATTTAACTTGCACGGATATAATACGTCACATGCGTATAAATAAGTATTTTATTGAAGTTGTGTTTTAAAGGTTCCGTACCCAAAGGGTAAAAACGGGGACCTTAATACTAAGACTCGGCAGTCCGTCTGTCTGTAAGGCTGTATCTCATGAACCGTGATAGCTAGACAGTTGAAATTTTTCACCGACTTCCAAAAAAGGAGGAGGTTATAAATTCGTTGCGATCCTTTATTTTTTTTTATGTATGTTCACCGATTATTCAAAGACGCCTGGACAGATTTAAAAAAACTTTTTTTCTTTGAAAGGGTATACTTTCCAGGTGGAACCATGGAAATTTTATTAAAATCGGTTGTGTAGTTTGGGGGTGAAGTCGGTTTTTATGTATTTCTGTTGCCTCTATAACAACTAATACTAGAAACAGTATAAAATAAATATTTAAATAGGGCTCGCATACAACGAACGTAGTTTTTATAGGTAATGGTACGGAACCCTTTGTGCGTGAGTGCGATTCGCACTTGTTAAATTTGGATATCAAACAATGATATATAATCATTATACTTAGATAAATAAAATCTATAATCTTAATAACTAATACAGATAATTGTGTCTCCAACTATAAATAAATCTATACTATAATAAAAGAGTAAAAAAAATGTGTCTGTACATTATAAATTTTTCAAAAAAAAAATCTTTGGGGCGATGGAGATATAGTAATAGAGTAAGAAAATAAAAAAAAAATGTCTGTCTGTTTGTCTGTTTGTCTGTTTGTACACGCTAATCTCCGGAAATACTGGACGGATTCGAATGAAACTTTTTTTGTTATATAGCTTTGAAGCCTAGGCAACATATAGGCTATAATTGATTTTGGAAAATGGAACATATGATGCAGAACTATAATGGTCCAGCTAAACTATAAGAAATATTAAAATGCCGCCTTAGCAAAAGTTGTTAAGTCTGATGAGAACTTTTTGTTGAGTTATAATACAACTGGCCAAGCGCGAGTCGGACGCGCGCGAATGGTTCAGTACCATAATCTATGAAAAATCACGTTTGTAATATGGGAGCCCCCCATAAATACTTATTTTATTCGATTTTTAGGGTTCCTTACCAAAATGGGTAGAAACGGGACCCTATTACTTAGACCGTCCGACTGTTTGTCTGTCACCAGGCTGTATCTCATGAACCATTATAGCTAGACAGTTGAAATTTTTATAGATGATGTTTTTTGTTGCCGCTGAACAAAAACATACTAAATCTATACTATAATAAAAGAGTAAAAAAAATGTGTATTTATATTAAATTAAAAAAAAAAGTTGTTTCGTCCGAAGAAGAACTTATAAGTTCAGTATTTGCGGACCTTCAAAGCATAACACACCAGAAAAATTCTTGGTTATGTGAACGCGCCATATTGACACCAACAAATTTACACTACAAATCAATTAATAAAGAACTTATGACGCAAATAATTGTTAATTTCTGACGACGCCACCAATTATCCAGTTGAGTTTCTTAAGTCACTTGCAGCAAATGGACTCTCGGCTCACAAAATAAGTCTTAATGTCGGAGGGCCAATAATGCTGATGCGAAATTTGACTCCGCCGAAACTGTGTAACGGAAACCAACTTAGTGTCTCAGCACTGTATGCCGAAGTTCAGCGGCTGAATTTCAGCCAATGCATGCCTGCAATGTTATTTGCATTACTAGCAACACATAATGCCGAACTTCCGATGCTTTTGCCTGAATCGGACCCGTACCCGTATCCATACCTGTACCCGTACCCGTACCCGTACCCGTACCCGTACCCGTACCCGTACCCGTACCCGTACCCGTACCCGTACCCGTACCCGTACCCGTACCCGTACCCGCACCCGTACCCGTACCCGTACCCGTACCCGTACCCGCCACTGCCGCCGCCGCTTCCGCCGACGCCGCCGCCGCCGCTTCCGCCGACGCCTCCACCGCCGCCGCTTCCGCCGCCGCCGCCGCCGCTGCCACCGCCGCCGCTGCCGCCGCCGCCACTGCCGCCGCCGCTTCCGCCGACGCCGCCGCCGCTGCCGCCGCTGCTGCCGCCACCGCCACTGCTGCCGCCGCCGCCACTGTCGCCGCCGCTTCCGCCGCCGCCGCCGCCGCCGCCGCCGACGCCGCCGCCGCCGCCGCCGCCGCCACCGCAGCTTCCGCCGCCACCACCACCGCCGCTGCCGCCGCCGCCGCCACTGCCGCCGCCGCTTTTTTTTTTTCGAACGAAGGTTACGCTGTATGCTAGAAGCATTATACAGCTCACCGGACGCGACGGAATTTAAAAGGCGGGACCAACATTTGCCAGAATGGCAAGATGTTGTCCACACCGGAAAAAGTGACAGCGCATGCCGCCGCCGCTGCCACCGCCACTATTTATATTAATACGCCGGAGTCATAAAGTCCACGCGAACGAAGTCGCGGGCATCAGCTAGTAATAAATAAATATATAGGGACAAATAACACTGATTGAGCTAGCCCCAAAGTAAGTTCGAGACTTGTGTTACGGGATACTAACTCAACGATACTATATTTTTATAACAAATACATATATAGATAAACACCCAAGACCCAGGACAATTTCAAAACGGCTATTTTCCAACTTGCCCTGACCGGGGATCGAACCCGGGACCACTACGCCACGGAGGTCGTCGAAACTATGATACCACAGATTAAAAAACCGTCATTGAAATACACCGCTGAATTTCATCAAGACGACGGAAATACATGCAAATCACTTCCCTACATTATAACAGTCGCAGCGTTCGGAATCTGGTAAAAGTCCGTAAGTCCTGCCGCCACGCACGGCGCTCATACATTTCAATTTGCCAGAAGTTGAATCCCGTCCCGGGCACACGCCGGTGGGTGTTGTGAGGGTAAGTTTTTACATTTAAACACGATTAGATACTTATTTATCAATTTTATTATGACCAAAAAGTTCTGCATGACATTTTCCACAATGCTAAATTTATTTACAACAAGTTCAGTCCTTGATACTGCTTACATTTCCTTATAATAATAAGTTGATCTTCCATATTGAATTTATTGGCAGACCGCGAGCGCGTAAGGCATGTCGAAATGATAAGCGCATCACATAGAGTAACCAAGTTGGTCCTACCAGTAGATCTAACGGGATTTCTTGTCCCAATAGACTACTTTGTACTTAGCCTAGCGATTAGTTTGTTCGATATGCGTTCTTGCCTCGTTATTGTACAAAAGTGGGCCGGGTAGAGAAGAGTCGAACACATTTTTAAATGTTATTTCAAGAAAAGGGTATAATGGGAATTATCATTACAATTATTTTTACACTAGCTTTTATCCACGATTTCGTCTGCATAAATTTAGTACTTTGTGATAAAGCCTACTTTTGTAAAATAGATTTGGTAAAATAGATTGCCCATATAAAGTTCCACTCCCCATTTTTTCCCTTAAAGGATAATTTTTTGGGATAAAAACTATCCTGTATCCTTTCTCGGGTCTTGAACTATACAACGTTTAACGGAAAGGTAGTATTAAATCAACCCGAAAGGGATATCCCCGAAATCGTTAAAAAAATTTGCATACATTTTGGCACGGTAGGAATTTAATTTAGTAAGGAGGTGAAGATTTTTGTTACAATTTCAGGGATGGTAACAAAGTAAAAGTTGTTCACATTGATTAGTATGTTTACTACCTTTCGGGTTGATGCCTCCTTTCCATTACACGTTGTATACATACCAAATTATATCTAAATTGGTTAAGTGGTTAAAGCATGAAGAGGTAACACATACAGACAGACAGCCAGAGGTACTTTCACATTTTTAATAATTAGTATATATATGGTTATGAATGTGGATACTTGGATAGTATGGATAATTAAGAATACATTTTCCATTAATTTTGCATAAAAAGAGTTGGCATGTTACAGTAAAATCCCTTAGGAGCTTTAAATACTGTAATATGCATACATAATAACGAAAATTATATCGAAAAGCAATTATACACATTATGCAAGTACACCTCTATCTCCGAGTCATTTGCTAAGGGTTATTAATTCCCGCGGTGTGTGCGAACATCATCAAACATAATTTGCGGAGAAGTTGTTGTTCTAATGAAAGCGGAGCGCCATCCGCCATCCATTACGATCAGTTAATTTGCGGCTGACAAACGACTGCCACCGCGGGCGTCAGTAAAAGCTGACATCACAGACGAACAACAAAACAAGATGGAGTTTAAAATGTGGAACCCTGGACTTTTATGAAATCTTAGTTTAAAAAAACTTTAGATCACCTTTCAACAAAAGAAAACTAAAGATTTCTTGATTTGGAAGCAACAAAGTCACAGATAGACAAACGCAAGTCAAGTTTGTAACAATAATATTTTTTCATCAGGTTCGGGTTAAAAATATTGTAAATACGGCCAGTAGTTTCAGAGTGAGAAGTACAAACAGACAGACAGGCATACGCACCGAGGGACTTCAGTTTAAAGTAAGGGTTACACAGACATTCGGACGTCCCCTAATAAGTTTTTCAAATTAGTTAATTTTATGCGTGAGAAATATTTTCTACAACTATTAAATACGAGTAAGTTAATACGGTTGCTCTTCATGTCTCTGTACATATATTATTGCATCAGTGCAATATGAATATAATGACAGTTTAAGTCCAGAAAAATGCTTAAATGTGACGTAAGTTAATATTAATATTTTTATGTATCGTATAATTATGTATTATTTATGCTTATGTATATTAATGTGCATGTATATATAAATATACACACATATGTATATGTCGGTGAATCTTTAAGTGTACAGCAACCGGCGCCCGCGCATTCCTAGGCGAATGTTTACATTAACAACATTAAGTCTTATCGAAGTTTGGAACTTTGGACACAAGGGAGTCTTAATTTTTGTTTGTTTGTAATACCTAGAAAAACGCCCCGTTTTTGGTACTGACGAACGTAGCCGTGGGTCAAAGCATTAAATGAATTATGACTGTGGTTTCCTTTGTTCTAAGCTTGGGCATGGGTGCTGAAAAGCACGCATTCTAATGAGTACGGTTGGCCAGATGCCACGTCGTGTGTAACTGCTTGCGACCCGCGTATTCGTTACCGTTTTAAGTGATCTCTGAACTTGAGTGATTTGGTCTTAGGTGTGGGGAACTTTACAGACTATGAATAAGATTTCATATTATCGTAGTTATTACCTATCTATAGTGATTTTTATGGACTTTAACGAAATATCGTTACCACTTAATAAGTTGAGAACGTGTGTTTGAATAAACTCTATACTCGTGTGCGTGCACCTTCTATTTACGCCAAAAATTGAATTGTCTTGATATATATAATGTATTATATAAGTTGATTTGTATTATATTGTAAGTTAACTTATGTAAGTTTTGCCAAAATGGGATGATCCCTCGGTATTCACGGTTGAAAACATTATTTTGTTTAGGTCTACCGTTTTTATTCAACAAGTTTATTTGCTAGACAAATTAAAAAATACTCTTACCGTCAAGAACGACATCTAGCGAAGAGTAGTGGAACTACCGATACGACAAGATATCCGTAGCAATCTATTATTTCCTAGAGATAGAAATGACTTTTAAGCAGTAACTCACAATAATTTTTACAATAGCTAAACTGATTTTTATCAGATCAGATGACTTGCTTTTTTGTAAAAAAACCGAATCAAAATCGGTCTATCCAGTCGAGCACTACGATGCCACAGACAAACAGACTGACAGGCATTAGCAACTTATAACACCTCTCTTTTTTGTCGGGGGTTAAAAATGCACTGGCTCCCTACGAACACGTTATAGATAACCGCAATAATGAATTTCTGAATATGAAAACAGCATCGTCAGCCAGCCCGCCCGAGCCCGCCTGTCGAGTCACCCAGCCCCGCTCGCGGCCGCTCCAGCCCCGGCGGTATAACACACAGGTGTGCGATAAATCAAAGGAACAGTATCGCTGCACAAATTCTGACCCTTCGATAAAGATATCCAATATTCTATTTTACTCCACATAACGTAGTATCTACTACACATACATACATATTATCACGCCTGTTTCGCACAGGGGTAGGCTAAGGACCTCCACTTGCTACGATCCTGACAGACCTCTTTCGCTTCATCTACACTCGTCACTCTCTTCATGCATGCCCGCCGGTTACGGGTACTTCTGACCTCTCCTTTTTTAAGAACGTCTGCAATTTGATCGCGGTACGTTCGTCGAGGACGACCCTGACCCGCTCTTCCACTCACGTTCGCTTTGTAGACTCTTTTAGTAAATCTCCTTTCATCCATCCTTTCTACAAGTCCGAACCATCTTAACATTCCTTTCTCAATTTTTGTTACTTCATCTTCTTTTAGTCCACACATACGGAATACAGGTCCAAGGTAGCTAGCAGAATAAAATTCGTCATTCTTATTGCTCTGAAATAAAGGCCAGTTTTAAAGTCGAGGTTCTAGAGGTATCGATCGCTGGTTTTCTTTAACGTATTTCTTCAAGCGTGGGTTGTTCCTCGTTGATGCAGACTGTTCGTCGGCGCCGGACTCTCTATAAAGTTGGGGCTAAGTTTATCAATTTACCGGCACCTTTTGTCGGCGAAGAGATTTAAACTAACCCGTATTTCCTTGTGCGGGAGTTGGAATAAAATGGTAAGTGGATTAAAGTGTTGGAGTCGCAAACAAGCGGGCTCATTGTGCGCCACAGCCCCCGCCCCGCGCCCCGCGCCCCGCGCCCCGCACGCCCCGCGGTAATCAAGTAAAGCAATAACATTAAAGTCTCCGCCGAAGCCGCTGCAGTTGCAATGCGTCCTATTCCTTTGCAGGAAGGCTCATAATTATTTGCTAGCTGCAGAAATTTTCAAGTTAGTCCCGCTAGCAACTGCGTGTATTACATTCAAATTAAACGCTGTAACTAACAATTTTCTACGAGTAAAAAAGCTACGGGATCTGCTCTCGCCCATGTAGACTACAAAGTTGGAGGGAAGTGTAGATATATCTTGAGCTATATCTCCAGCTTAACTGTCGACTACGCAGTATGACCTACTATTGCGCATTTCAAAGTTTTTAGGATAATTATGTCCTGTATTTATTGATTTTGTGAAATAAAGGGTATAGTATTATATTTATTTATTTATTTACTTTTATTTATTAAGCTTTATTACAAAAATTTAAACAGGTGGACTTAAAGCCCAGGGCTTTTTCTACCAGCCAACCTACAGGTGTTGCGGATAAAAGCTAATTTTGGACGACATGGTACGTTCTAATTGAACTATAATTTAATTACTATCTTCAAGTTTAACCAAAAATACATTAAACGATAATTTTATTCATTTATATACTTATCTATATATTCATAAACATACATGTAAAAATACACAAATATTGCATAAATTCATAAACCCTACATAGACTACATAAATATTTATAATACTCTATGATCATTGGTGAAGATAATGAGCGCGCACAGCCCTCTTAAACGCTTGACGACTAGGGGCTTTGAGGATGTCAACGGGAAGGGCGTTCCAAAACATCACGGCTTGCTTTGTGAATGATTGATCAAAAAACCCACTTCGGCAGCGAGGCACATCGAGAAGAAGATTGTTGGAAGAACGAAGATCTCTGAGATGGGTATCACCCTGAAAAGTGAACTTGTTTTTGAGATACATCGGAGTTTTTGGGTCGAAGTGTATGGAGAATAGAGTAGTGAGAATATGCAAATAATATATTGTATTGTAATCCTTCCAAACGTCGGTAAGGCTCTGTCTTGAATAAATCGAACATATAAAAGCACTGCCATATCGCTCCATGTTCTCATTAAGTACTTCATTTAACCCTTACTATAATAAACAGGAAAGTTTATTTTATTTTATTTTTATTTTTATTTGTTTGAAAGATTATCGACTATAACAATAGTATATAAGATGATTTAAAAACATGACAATCGTATACATACTGCAACTACGTCGACATCACATTTCCGTGATCAGATATTTCAACAAGAACACGCTCGACGGAAATTACATAGTTTTTTGTTTTCTTCACATAAAAACCTTGTTCCTGAGAAGTGACAGCAAAAGTAGCAAGTTGGAGTGAAGCGACGAAAAACTGTGAGCGATCCCATATAAATGCAAATGAGCGAGCAAACAGATTGCGACACCGTCACCACCGAAGTTCCTTTGCTTTATACATTTACTGGTTTTTCCCGATGATAATTAATTTTTCTGACATTCTTTTCCCGATTTTCTTTTGCTCAGAATGCTGAATCCCTTGTATCAATTGATGCATCTTCCTTCAGGCGCTCATCAGAAGTAGTATGCGTCTGTTTTATTGGCGACATAATGGTTGGTATATTTATAAGTTAAACATTTTGTTATTAACGAGTATTATTATTAGTCAAATATATCATCTTAATACACCTTTTATAAATACAACGTGTAACGGAAAGGAGGTATCAACCCTAAAGGGAGTAAACATACTAAATAAATTTGTATGGAGGTAAAGATTTTTTTATGCGTTTTCAGGAATAGTCCCATAGTAAAAGATGATAACATTGATTGGTATGTTTACTCCCTTGATACCCCCTTTCCGTTACATGCTGTATACGTCAAAATAACAAAGTCTCATGCTATTGGTTGTAAAAAGAAGGAAAGTTTACATGCAATTCCCATACCGCATCGACGAAACGCAATAAATATTCGTCGTTGTCTGCGAGACAATATTCCCGCGCAATATTCTAAAATTCGCAGCACAAAATATTACTTACTGCAACGTGATTTATGCAGCGCATTCTTCAATTTTCAAACAATCGCGTCGTAGACCCGCGTAGCAGGCACTACGAGGCGCTACGAGCTGCTACGGCGGACTCGTAGCGCATTTACTTGTCGTAGACCGTAGTAGGTATGCTTGCAAACTTGGAATGCTTCCTCGATGTTTTCTCGTAACTTATTATGCTGTTTTAACCCCCGAAAAAAGAAGAGGGGTGTTATATAAGTTTTTCGCTTATGTCTGTCGTCTGTCTGTCTGTGGCAACGTAGCGCTTGAACGGATTGACCGATTTCGATGTGGCACTTTTTTTTTCCCTTGCTGTCGTTTAAACTATGTTTAATGAAAATTGGTTCAGCCGTTTAAAATTCATTGGGGGTTAACGCTTGGTTAGGGTTTACACTATCAAGTCGTAAGTATAGTTCCGCTACTCATCACTAGATGGCAGGTTTGACAGGCGGGGGTTTTAATTTACCCAGCAAATAAACTTGTATATTATTTTTTTATGCTTATTAAATGACCGAGTGGTTTCCGGCAGAGTAGAATAGGGCCATTCTAAGTCCTCTCGGCGATGTCGTAGAAGGCGACTTAGGGAATACAAGCTAAACAAAGCTTATAAACATCAGTGAGACCTCTCCAACCCGTCTGGCCAGCGTGGAGAGTGTAGACCAAGTCCTCTGGCTGCTCTGGCTAAGTATGGCTCTGGTAGTGCAGAGAAGGTCGTGCTCCTGCAGTGGAGACAAAAAGACCTGACGATGATGATGATGATGAAATGACCGAGCGAGCGAAGCGTCTCAGTTTCGAAATTGGCCAAAACTATCCGTCTGTCAGTTTGTCAGGCTGTTCTCACCTACAAGTCGCATTTCTCAACTGAATCAGGCGATATTTTGTGAGACGGTTCGAAAATGATATAGATTTATTTCATCAATTCAATTTTCCCAATTTTTTTCAAACTTTAATATTTCAGCTATTTGAAGAAAAAAAATGTCGTAGAGCTTTTTTGTTACCCTTATTAAGACCTTTTTGTCTGAACAACTTTTTTATCCGATAAACTTCAGCGGATCGCGATGACCCGCGCGAGGCTTTAGCTCACACAGCCACTAGTTTTATATAGGGACAGCAACTTTCACGGTGAAGAGCCAAGAGTCATAACTCGTAAGACTTAAAAAGCGACGCAGTATTTTTTCGTCCACCATCGGCGGCGGCTGCGACGAAATCTTCTTTTGTGTACCTATTATGAAGTGCCATAATTATGTTCTTATGGGAGTCACTTTGAGGATTAGGAACACGCGCTATATAATTGATATCCTCCTTACGAATTGGGACTTTAGCCAATTCCGCCACTTTGGAAACAATGTTAAATAGATTTTCTGTTTTTTTAAATGGAACTCCTTTAATTTCAACATTGTTGGATCTGGCCGATTGCTCCTTTATGTGTAAGTCCTCTTGAGGTGTTGAAAGTGTATCCTTTATCCTATGAACGGTGTTGCAATTTTCCTCCAAACAGACGACTCTTCCATCCAAATCTTTCACTGATTCAGAAAGTTGTCTTTCTGACTCATGTGCCATTTCAGTCGAGTCCTTGAGATGTCGGTTTTGATAGTTTTCACGTCCTCCACCAAAGTTGCCAGTGGTGCCAATTGTTGCATTATAAGCGCTAATGTACCTTTCATTTCTTTTATTTACAAAGACACTTTGGCATTAGAGTCACGTACAGCTGCATGGGTAGATGATCCTTTACAGTCAACACAACACCACGTGTTTTTCCGCTCACCAAGTTTCCTGAAGTTTCCTTCAGATATTCCCCGAGCACAAAAAGTCGAATTGACGCTTGCGACAACTACATGTAATGCCATTGGTGGATTCACTGTTGCAACAGTGCACTAGCAAACATAATGTACGACCCTTGCGTTGCTAAACACTTGTGAATATTAGTGGAGCACTGACGTGCGTCCGACAAATGGTTGGAACCGATACTATACCCATAAGGACGTGAACTGCCGTGAATCACTGTACCTCCGGTGTACTGCGAGACAATCACAGCAACACATAATAACAATAAAGATCACGTCACGCTGTCTCCGGAAATAGAAGTAGGGCGCACTATGACGCGGCGGAAATTACGCCGCCGGCCGTGTCCGCGCCTCACGCGTTTTTCCGCGCGGTCATTCATCATCTCGCGGTGGCCACTCATTAGCGTAATCTCAGTCGGTCCGGAGATAATGTCAGCTTTTGTGTGAGTTATTTTGCTGCTAGCAATTGTTTTTACGAAGCTGTAAATTGCCTGTGGCCCGGGTAAGCCCTTCTCCATGATTTCAATGTGAAGAAGGGCGGACCACATCTTAAATATTAGGATTTACATGTGTATCAGGCGGTCCAATTATGACTTAACCTGATATATTTCTAAATATGTTTAAACATGTTAGACTGCGGTATAATCTTTAATTCTTTAACTACTACTGTGAAATTTGTATCTACCTGCTATTGTTAGTTTGGACACGACAGCCAATTAAAGAGGACATGCAGATAGTTTTTTGGCCACCTCTGTGGCCTTATGGTCATTATGCCACGATGTTACACCGGTGGTCCGGTTTCGATTCCCGGTTAGTTCAAGACGGAAAATGATATTTTCAGATTTATCTGGATCTTGGATGTTTTTCTATATATAGGTATATATTTGTTATAAAATATACTATCGTTGCGTTAATATCCCATAACACGAGGCTCGAATATACTTTGGGGCTAGCTCAATTTGTGTGATTTTCCTTGTATATTTATATATCCGTATATATTTTGAAAATGTCGAAAATCGAGTAACAGAGCGTGATTAAATTCCTTTACAACAAAGGTCTTTCCTCCACTACAATCAAACAGAGACTTCCCCTTGCATTAGCACTGTAAAGAACTGGGTTTAAGAATTTCGTTTTGGACGACAGACAGTTGAAGTCGCTGGTACATAGCTTAGCTCTGACGACGTCGTGTGCCTAGTAAAATTCTTAGCTGTGTTTGTAATTCTGGAATCCGCTTTCCCGCTTTTTCTTCTCCATTATACTTTTTTTTTTATTTAAAACTTAGTAGCGTTTTACAACATAGGCATAGGCAATATACTCAACATAGGCATGCATCGATGGCTTCAAATCTGTCTTCTATCTATCTTCTATCTTCTTCTTCTAAATATATATAACTCAAAGGTGACTGACTGACTGACATAGTGATCTATCAACGCACAGCCCAAACCACTGGACGGATCGAGCTTAAATTTGGCATGTAGGTAGATGTTATGACGTAGGCATCCGTTAAGAAAGGATTTTGATCAATTCTACCCCCAAGGGGATAAAATAGGGGATGAAAGTTAGTATGAAACTTTGTCAATTTTAAACCGATCGGGCTGAGACTTTGCATGCATAAAGCTACTATAACGTAGGCATCCGTTAAGAAAGGATTTTGATCAATTCTACCCCCAAGGGGATAAAATAGGGGATGAAAGTTTATATAAAACTTTGTCAATTGTAAACCGATCGGGCTGAGACTTTGCATGCATAAAGCTACTATGACGCATAAAGCATCCCCTAAGAAAGGATTTTGATAAATTACACCCATACGCGAGCGAAGTCGCGGGCAAGAGCTAGTTCGTAAATATAAAACTATAATGACGTTTAAGAAACGAACAAAGGATTACTGTCTTTATTATCATCATATTTAGAAATATTTTCTAATGTATTTATTAAGTATATATGAGTATATATTTATATATGTAAGTTTATTTTACGTACGTTTATGTAGATATGTTTATAATTAATTATTTATCTATATTGTTTATTTATTTATTTTTGTAATGTACACGCCAATTACCTTTTTCTTCTCTATTCCTCTCACGCGTCTGCTGGAAGAAATTTCTAAGCAAAGTAGCACCTATGTACTATGTTTACTAATAGAAATGTTTTATTTGTAAATTTTCAAATGTACATGAACCAATAAAATAAAAACATGTAATTAAGGTAAGTCAACAATTTCTTGAGTTTGCTTCTTGTGCTGCGCGGGCGGGGCAACATTGACAGAGACTTTTTTTCGTAATACTGATTCTGCAAGACGTGACCGACGAGCGAAAGCGACTCTCTTGCAGTATGTCTGCAATCAAGCGCGCCGCTTTGTTTATATCATTCTTATTGTGCATTTTAACTACGGTAACCAGCAACCAGAGAATGCATAAACTGGTCAAAGCCTTTCATAAATTCCTTTATCCTGGCGTTATTAAGTAAATTTAATTTCAACTTCAACAAGATCCTGCAAAAATTGCGATTTTTATTTCTCGATATTGTTTTGTTGTTTTTGAACGGAAGCGTTTATAACGTATTCATATATGATAAGCTTATGTCACTTAATATCTAAGCATATTTTAATCAGGTGATGTATTCCGCTGACAGGAGCACGCGTCGCCGGCAGCGTGATAAATTGTGAGGCTGAAGTATGCGTTGTTGTCGCTTCGAAACTTGCGAACGCCGGTGTCGGCGACGGCGTGATAGTCGATGAACTTCCTGCAGTACTCGTTATTTGGTATGAAGCATAAATAAACTGTGACTAGCTGTGACGTTTAGAGCATATGAACATTTAAAACAATGTTTACGCTCAAATGCCGAGGTATGCCACATCATTGCGAATATCACAAAACACGTTATCAATTAGGTAATTGGACACTGCCAAATTGACCACACAATCACAATGCTGCAACTGGAAACCAATGAAACGTTAATATTATCTGTGATCTCTAGCAAAATACAGCTGCAGTCAAAAAAGGCAATAATAATATAACAAAATATAAAAAAATCACACATTTAATGGCGTGCAAAGTGAATTGTTTTTTTTTTTACTTTATTACTTATCAGGTATGACACAGTTTTAAAACAAATGAATGTTCTGTAGATGCTCTACGTTACTATATATTTGACACAGTCACCGTTTTGATTGGGTGTTATGTTTATCTTATAAACCTCTGCTGGATAGAAGCCGATCATGATCAAAAATCATTTATTACCATTATGCAATAGATGTTGATGGCTTATCAATGATGAGCGTCCCGTGTCTCTGGTTGTGACCAGTCAGCCGGTGGCGAGGCGCCTCGCAAGTATGCAAAGCTCGCCCCCGAGGGAAACACAGTGATATTGCTTGCAAATCAGAGGAATGGGTTTGTTATTGTGGGATAATATGTCGAACAGACGTGTATGCTAACTAACGCTGGTGCTTACAAATATCTGTTTCTATAAATAGACTTATGTCGTTGGAACTAAAACTCTAGCTATGACTTTTAAATGAAGTTTAAGTACTTATCTGATTTTAATGTTCTTGATTAAAAGATCTTTCAATCAGTATTAAAGCAAGTTTGAATAACATCTCACAAAGCTTAAAACATGCAAACATGTTCCATGAAGAAAGTTATTCAATATTATCATGGTTATAATTATTATGCTCTTAATATGAAAAAATCACGTTTTTTGTATTGGAGTCCCCCGTAAATATTCATTTTATTCTGTTTTTAGTATTTTTTGTTATAGCGGCAACAGATATATACCATCTGTGAAAATTTCAGCTGTCTAACTATCACAGTTCATAAGATACAGACAAACAGACGGACGGATGGACATACGGTAGGACGGATGGATAGCGGAGTCTTGGTATTAGGGTCCCGTTTTTACTCTTTGGGTACGGAACCCAAAAATATGAGTATTTTGATACTTATACACATGTACATCGAGGCTACAGAAATTATATTTTGTAAATGTTATATTAAAATATGGTGACACAAAGTCAACTGCTTCTGAGGGCAATTATTCACGACGACCTCCGTGGCGTAGTGGTCACCATGCTAGTCCGCCACCCAGAGGTCCCGGGTTCGATTCCCGGTCAGGGCAAGTTCGAAAATGGCCTTTTTCAAATTGTCCTGGGTTTTGGGTGTTTATCTATATATGTATTTGTTATAAAACCTAGTATCGTTGAGTTAGTATCCCACAACACAAGTCTCGAACTTACTTTGGGGCTAGCTCAATCAGTGTAATTTGTCCCTATATATTTATTTATCTATTTATTTATTATAGATAGTTTCAATCACACAATGTCAATAGAACTATCTATTGTATCGATTAACCGATACTATTGAATTTAGGTACTAGCGGTACTATCGATAGTATCCAATTTTGTCGATAGTATCGAATACTTCCGATAGTATCTAAATTCAATAGTATCGATACTATCGATAGTTTTACCTTTCATCAATAGTATTGCAAACTACTGAAAATCGATACTATCGATATTGTGACTGTTTTTCGAGGTCACGATAGTATCGATAGACTATTGACATTTTATACTATTGCTTAGAACACTATTGCAAACCTTTTTCACTTCGTCAACACTCATTATTCTTTTTACGCATCCATATTTTAAGCCAGTAATATTGGCCTAGTACAAATATTAGTTACGCCAAATATAAACTTATTAGTATTTGAATAATGTTTTGGTTACACAGAACAGAGATAACAAGCCATAAATCGTATTAATCTAGTTAATATCAATGCAATAATACCTATACGGGGAATTACTAAATCAGCCCGCAAATTAATAGATCGGTAATCGATATGCTAATGCGTTTTTGTTGCACATTACAATTTATTATATTAGTAATTTTAATATGATTGAATGGAATTCAAAAATAAGTCTTTATTATTTAATTCCTAAAAATTTTTAGGGATTTTTTTGTAGATTTTTGTTGTAATTCATTCTCAACGATCTGAAACCTATAAAGAGATAGATTGAACTAAACTTGTCTGCAATCTTTGATATTTTCGCGGTCACAATGACTAATTAAAAATCAGCTCAAAATTATATTAATCGCGGTAAGTCCCGTAGGAGGAATAATTGTCTGCAATCTAGTTGCCGTAAATAATTTGCCAACCGTGTCCTGTTACGCCTAGGGTTGTTCCAATTTCATGTTTAAATTATTTCTACGTCTTCTTGCATTGTATCGCGATACACCTGTGTTATTGGTAGTATCGTACCATTAGCATCAGCGTCACAGAACTACCTTCAACTGCGCAACAAAACCTCGCGGCGCAGCGATCTCCAAAAAACAGGTGCTTGTAAATTATTCCTGGCGATCAAATCTCTACAGCTCCTGATGGAAGCGTTGAATTCATTTCGATATCGAAGCGACACTAAAATAAACAATATGATTAAAATAATTTACTTAAACATTGTTTACTCTGTGCATATTGTATTTGCGAGATTAACTAAATATTTTTTGTTAAAATATATGAAAAACCTTTTGTGCAGCTAGCCATGTTCTTATAAAATATATACTCGTAAGAACGGTCAATAGTGTTGGTAATGATCAATTAGTTTTCAAAATACGCGCTTCTTTAGCGAAGTTACTGACGTAATAGTTTCATTTGAATGTTTATTTATTTTATTTATTTACCAATTTATGTACACGGAAAATTTATACAGAGAATACATCAAATAAAAGTTGTACAAAGGCACTACTTATCTCAAAAGAGATCTCTTCCAGTAGGCCTGTGAGAGGAGATGTTTATGTAAGAGAAGCACATACACACAATTTTTTTATTTACATTTAAGTAGCAAAACAGCAACAGGCAATACGGCTTCCTGATGGTAAATGGTTGCCAATGCCTGAAAACTCCAGAAAACGTGAAAAACGCCCCTGTGAAAAGTCTTATGATTTAGTCTCTACGTAAATCCGTAGAAGCTTATTATCCAATTAAGGCGGATTTGACAGACTATATCTCTGGAAATCGTACTGTATGCGCTTTTGGTTCCAAGATGTAAAGATGAATTACCTGTCCATGTCGTGAGGTTCTTAGATAGAAATGTTCCAGATGTCATCTCCTGCAATCGGTTTCCGCTGCTAGTGTTGTCAGCCTCCTATTTTTTGTATCGCACTTAAAACTTGGATATGAATTATTAAATCCCACTCCGCTCCGACTGTAAACGCGCTGGTCGCTTCCATTTGTTTTGCAAAAAACAGACAACATTGAAAGCCTGGCTCGTAATTTATGTAAGTAGGTTAGCAGTTTTAGTTCTGCTAGACTGGGAGCCTGCAGCTTCCAAACTAACGTTGCCGTTACAAACCTACAACTATTTTAGATTATAACTATTACTGATTTCAAGCATAGAAACCTTCTTTTCCTGTCGTTTGGCTCAAATTACACTATTTTTGCCCCTCCAGTGAGTTGCCACTCTTATGCCTCTCTTGGACGCCGAGTAGGTACGTCATTATGTAACAATTATTACCAAAGTACTAATGGTACTCTGCACGGCCAATTAAGGCAATGCAAAGCTGAGAGCCCTGCGAGCCCTCTTGGGCCGATGAAGACACGTCTCTCTGGAGCACTCGGCTCCAGGTGACGTTACTCACCAACAGCTCGCCACAAGCTGCCCTGCGAGTATTGTATTATTATTCTTATTGAATGTTTCTTATTTAGTCATACTTACGTACTTAGCCTTTCGTTCGCATTCTTCGCTGAGTTTATACATTGACATAATTTAGCCGTAGGATCTCTGGCTATGCCTAAGATATAAAGCAACTCAGATAAATATGACGTGAGTGTACGGGAACCGCGGTTTAATTTCTCCGCCGTATTTCGGCCATTCGCGATAATGCCCGGTTGTCCGAGCTTCAGGAAGCTCTGCTCTGAAAGCCAGTGCAGCTGAACGTGAAATAATGTTCAACATTGATCACTCAGTTGAAGTTTTCCGCTGGAATATTGAAATGCCTGTTACATTTTTCGTTTTAACAAATTTTGCTTTGAAAACTTGGGCGATGTTTTTATAGACAGTGAAGTATTCATTTTTACTAAGATATAATGAAAAGCAAAATCTCTTCCCGTGAAGATCGTAGAAGTCGTCAATGGTCGTCAACATCGGGATTTTCTAAATAGGCAATGAGCTGACAAATTGTCTTTAGTTGGTCTCGCAGTGGAAGGGAATACTGACGTGATGTTTTACGTACACACATGCATAACTGGGTGTTAAGTTTTTTTCTGAACTCATTTATTGGATTTGCTACATTCCATATTTTTAGTAAAAACAACGTAAAAGTGTAATATGCCTTATAAAATGCGTGTTGTGCGTTTTATCAGCAAACTACACAATACAAGCTCGCACAATGTAGTTACGACGCGCGCGGTACAGGTTATGATAAATTAGCGGCAATAAAGTTATCAGGCGGTAGATAACGCTAGTGTACCCCAGTAATGGACCCATCCATCCGCGACGGCTCCCGTCTTTCAGTTTAGTCACAGTGTGGCTTGGTCACAAAGGTTGTAAATAATAATAAATCATATATTTCAGACAACAAAATGAACATTTACATTATAGGCGTACATTTAGACTAACATAACTTATAGATTAACATACATAAATATTAAATAAAACTATCACTACTTTAAAAATAACCAGCCAAGTGCGTGTCGGGCCACGCGCACTGTAGGGTTCCGAAGTTACGAATGCCGACTGTGAGTTCGTCTCACGGTTAAATGATCGACAACATCTAAAAAAACTTATTTTCTATTGAATTTGCATGAATTTGCATGATTTTCCTTTTCCGAGTATATTTTATAAGTTGCCTATACATTTTTAATTTGTAAACCCTACTCAGGCCTTCAAGTATTTCTTTAAACTTTGTTATATACACTATCGTAAATTTTTCACTGGTCCATATACAACCGTTTAGCACATAGGCAAGACACTTGACTCTAGCAAAATTTTCATTATAAAATCAAAAATTCGAAAATGGATCCCTAAATCGAAAAAAGGTGTTCAAAAGCTTACAATATTTTTGGTAAACCTATTTAACTATACTCCACATGATGGGTTAGGGGAGAAAAATAAATTAATTCCCACTTTAGAGTATCATGTAAGGGAGATACCCTTAATAAATATATTACAAGATTTTATTGATCACTTTTTGGCATGATTTATATATATACCTACGCCAAATTGCAGCTTTCTAGTACTTAAAGTCTCTGAGTAGAACTGCGGACGGATAGAAAGACATGGCAAAACTGTGAGGGTTCCTTCTTCAATACGGGATCCTAAAAGGACATATTTTGTCACTAGTGGATTTAGTATTCGAGTATTCAAGAAAACTTATGATACCTCTTTTATTCCACTTTGGTAAAACTGAATCTAAGAATCAATTATTATTTGATTAAACAATTGCGTTATGTGGATTTCGTAAGGTAGCCTATAAAATGAACGTAGATTTAACTTGTATCTGTGTGTGAGAGAGAGACAGATAGTGCCTGTGATAACAAAAAAGACTGAATAGACTTATTTACATTAATTTTCAAGTGTAACAAAATTCTATTCTTAGTAAGAAACCAGTAACATCCCGCTTTGATCATGAATAGAGTAAGGTATTGGTGTTACGAAACTGTAATAAACAGTTACTGTGACGTAATTGTACTGTGGCGAGTATCTACCATTTCTTCGCCGGCCTCCTGTCATAACTTATCACGGGCAGAAATAAGAAACAACACGCTTTTAGCCGGGAATCTTTATGTACTGCCGATGCTGTACTTAGATCGTTACGGAAAGTGATGTAACGATGTTACCCAATTCGGGGGAGATGTTTTTGTTTTAATTTTTAACGAGGGAGCGTAACGGAATTACCTTGCTCGTTAAGATTTTTTTGAATGAGTAAAGTTAAAATACTTTGATGTTCATTTTATATAAGCTTGTTTTGGAACCTTTTTGTAGTGGCCAGTTTTATATTTGTTGAACATTTTGTTGCAACATTTATATAATAAAGAACGTGGAACGGACATATAAATAATAAATCAAACCACGGGCTATACGACATCACTATAGTGTAATGAAATTAAAATTGTCCAGAACACCCAAAAAAAATATCAGCATTTTCATATAAAAGTGTGCAGTCACCCGAAAATATATATTTTTTATTGTTATTTTAATCTCATTATCCTAAAGTGATCTAGTATAGAGCCAGTGGTTCGATTTATCAAGGGTGAGTCCCTTCCACATTGAATACTTAGCGTGTAACAAAATATACTAAAAATATTCACATTGAACACCTATCCGTGCTTTGGAAGGCACGTAAAAGCCGCTGATCTCGGCTGTCATCATTATATGGCAGTCGTCAAGATATGTCAGATGCCATTAGGCAGACTGAAATCTGACATTAGTGTTGGTCACTTACACACACCAAAAACAAACAAACAAGCTATCCCCAAGAATGTAAATATGTATATCGAAATATGCAACAAAGCTGTTCAGTGCCTATATAGAAGATGGAGGCCATAGTTTTTTTCGTTTTTGCGATTGTTTCTTGGGGTAAGTTGTTCAGTAGTATGGTCTGAAGTTTTGATGATGATGATGAGCGATATCTTTTAGGCAGCTTGAGGTTAGTAGAAAATATAAACGCGGGTAAAAAAAACTACACTCTTCATCCATCTATCTCTGTGTCTGTTTGTATAATAATTCCAGCTTTCAAACGGATGGACGGGAAAACACAGAGGTGTTATATTGAAATATGATGACGTACAGTCAGCAGAAAAGTATGTCGCCAAATAAAAGCGTTTTGTAATGCGTAAAACACTTTTGATGCTGACTGTACAATCTCTTGCAAAATAGTGCAGTTGCAGTGAATTGTGTCATCATCCATGGTGTTCGTGTGTGCGCTCAGGTCAAGTTTTGATCCCTGGTACTGGAAACATTGCCAGAATATTAGATTGCTTTCAGAGGATACATTAATTGTTCATGTTGTATCCGTGGTTCACCGATTTGTCCCTCTGGTTGGACCACAGGATATCACCATGTCTGGTGGGACCACCTGATTATTACGTCACTTAGTATAAATTCTATAAATTATAGAAAATAATGAAAAGCTACGATGCGTCCAAGTCCGCTGTTGACGGAATTAACTACCTATAACATTCGTAACTGATTTGGTGACGTTTCTACAGACGGCTGCCTGCCTGCGAAGCCTTCTTGTCTGAGAATGATAACGCACAACATAAAAAGGGTTCACGGTCCAGTGCTGCCCCTTGTATTTGAAAGGAAACGGAGATATTATTTTTAATTTTGTCTCGACCAAGCCTCATATAACCCTTTAAACTATTTTATGAACTACTGTTTATAGTTTAAAGTGAGAACGTGAAGCTTTTCTACGCACATTAGTCAAAAGTGGCAGTATTATGCGTAAAAAAGTTTCACGTCCTCACTTTAAACTATAAACTAGTTCATAAAATAGTTTGAAGGGTTATCTTGAACTTGGTAAAGACAAAAATTTTAACACTTTTCTGGTATCCTCTTAATCAATTACAATAAATAAATGGCTATATAATTTATAATAACATATTTGCACTGGGTATAATCCGCTAGTAACAGATACATTCGGTATGTAAGCGACGTATCACATCGCCGTGTCATCATCCGCGGCAGACGTGCGTGAGGGTCGGGATTCCATCCCGCGGGACCGGCTGGATATTCCGCCAGTATACTGCGAACATTCCGGGCATATTACACTGCCTGTATAGATGATATCTAACATGTATCTTGATATTTGCCCTTGTGACTTCTAGACATGTTCTAATTCAATAAAGCAAGTAGTTTTTTTGCCGTTTAGGTCCCATAGTTATATTTGGCATATTAAATTTTTCACTCGAAATTTCTTTTTCTAGCTGTGACATTTAATAAGGTACCTTTAATTCTTGCTGCTGAAATAATTTCAATATCTGTAAATGATATTATAGTAGTAAATACTCTAAGATACCATTGACCCAACGTTATGCGTGTACAAATACCTAGCAGTCGCGCGTTTGTAATTCACAATGCTTTCTATAAAAAAGGTGTATGTCGGTCCATTGAGATATTACTCGTATTGTGGCTCTACTTGATATTCCGAGCCGCGACGCGGAGCCCCGAGCCCCGCAGCACGATACTCTGAGCCGGCTGATCGAGTTATCTCGTTATTAGACGACTGGGAGAGGATATGGGATGCCCTTTGTACTTTGTGTATCTTTGTAATTTTAATTATTTTTAAGCTCATTAACTCTTTGATGTAAGCATTTTTTGGTTAAAACGTGACTTGATAGTTAGACAAAGGTTAGCGCGGGGGTTAGCACATCGATTTTACACTCTCGAGACTTCGAATATGCACAGCTTGGCTAGTTTCATCTTTCCGAGCATAAATCCGCCCGTCACGTACCCATACAAATTTGTAGTGCAATTCCTTTGCTTTTATTCTAGTGGCTGCATGCAGTTGTTTGTTTGACGGGCTCAGATGCTCAGATACATATACGGGTACACGAGATCCTCCGCAACCCAAGTGGTGAGAAGCCAACTTCTCCTTAGGATTAGCCTTGTTATATTTCATCACGGCAGCCAGTAGACATTGGATAATCAACAGTCTTGGCTAATTGAGCTATAGTAACAGTCAAATTCTCGTTAGGATGCTCGGGAATACCATTTATTTCTATGTTATTCATGCGCAATTGTTGTTCAATATCGCCGAGCCTATGCGTAAGATTTTTCACAGTTGATTGAAGGGACTCGTTCGTTTTCTGAAGCTGGATGATAGTATCGATCTTATCGTCAAGGCTAGACTTCAGCTGCTCATATTGCGAATTGAAGAAGGTCAGCGAACTTTCAATCGACGAGATTTTCTCATTGAGACACCTGAATTCACTGGATACAACTTCCCTGATAGAATCCTGAAGTGTAGATTTAAGCGCTTTATGCATTTCTTGTTGTATTATTTCCCGAATATCGTTTTTGGAAATGCTCTCTGAGGCCGATAGATCGGCAGAAGTCTTATGACCTTGAACTTTGTCAACTTTACGCACTGTAACATTGTCCACTTCTTGGAATGTATTTACGGCTGCTCGAACCGGGGTATTGCTGTTGTCTTTTTTTGGTTCAGCGCTACGACATTCAGCACATTTCCAACTCTGTTTAACCGCAGGAGTTAAGACATTAAATCCTTTTGTAGTCACATTCGCGCACTCCAGATCGAATTTCATACCACAAGCGCAACATTTCAAAAATTGTTTGGTCGTGATAGCATGCCTACAGCCTCCACAGGTATTAAATGGAAGAGACATATTCGGGTATTTTAGATAAAACGAAACAAACACAGAAATAAAGGTCCAGCGCAGAATTATATGAAGTCCAAATTAAGGCCGTCTCTGCCGATAACCATGAGCGATCAATATGTCATGCACCGCAATAAAGGCCCTCACCGCGTGGAGTCCAAGTTAACCGCCTTTCGCAGTAGCTTGCTTGATGTCCGGCCAGCCGTAGCGATCGTATATCTCCTTCCTTCACTAGGCGATGCCGAGGCGGAGAGAGGGACAGAAGCGGGCGGTGTGTGCGTGTAGGCAATTGCATCCGATGCTCGCTGCTAACTATCTTATGTGTCGTAGGTCAGTTCCGCCAAGATTATTTATCACTTGTTAAATACTTTTCGTCGATTCTCTTCAACGAGCACTTTAATTGAAAAACGAAATACTGTGCGTTGTAGATAAGTAATTAAGCTTTATTTTGGTATGCGTACTGACTTGAAAATACAACAAAATACCACTATTTTTCAATAAAAACACAGAGAGCAAGTTAACGTGCAGACAACACTCGCGTAATGTGTAACACACTACATAAAGCTTTGTTCGCACGCACAGCCTTTTAAAATTTTCACCAATTCTCTATTTTCCAACCATTCAAGTCAAATATTTTTTTCTAAAAGTCAAAACAACATTTTCTGTTGGTTTGTATGAAATAAAAGCTTATGGCGACATAGTTTTTTGGAGTCAAATAACACTCTTAATAACAGTTTAACTGCAATAATAAATCTAAAATGAAATAAAACGTTGATTGTTAAATGGATATGGTCAATGAAAAGTGACATTATTTTCTTATCAGTATGAAATAAATTATTTTTCTTAAATAAATCTAAATATAGGGTGGCGAAAATAGATGGAACTTTTCCAGCAAAATGTCCGAATGACCCTTACCCGAGAGCCGTATCAACTTCCCTGACCGCCCGCAACGGTGTTGCCACACTGAAATGAAATCAGCACGGCGCGGAACAAGTTTATAAACGCTGGCAACACTGCTAACTTTAAATTGATTTCGGCGCTTGTTTAATTAGTTGCTAACTTTGTTTCGTGATAATTGGCGGGGTCGCTCCAAGATATGTTTGGGATTTCAAGGAGAATTAATTCTAGATGACCGTTTTCTTTGTTGATATATTTTTTTCCTTTACAAGTTGGGAAGCTAAGCGAGTCATGTACTAAATAGCCGAGTTAGGTTTGGAGTGAGAGTTAGATAGATAAATCTTATTTGTTTGTGAAAACTGCACATATACATACACACAAGGAAAGACATGAATGACTGTTTTGTATATTAAACACAGGTTTTTTTTAGCGATGTGATGTGTGCATGAGTCAAGATTTTGAGACCTCTAAATTATTCAAAAAAAGAACTTTATTTTATAAAAATTAGTTTTTTTACAAAAAACCTCAAAGCTACTGGTAGCTAGTGGATGAATGACGACAAATACAGAGTTTCCTGGGTTTATATAGGCCACTGTTGCCGTCTGCTGTACCTCCGACGGTGGTCCAAGGAAATATCGAAGATTAAGTAAACGACCTTATTGTTCACAGTGCTTCTCCGAAGTAGTAGTCCATGGGGAAAATTTATAATACGTGACGACTAGTTGACTCATGTATGCTGCAGCAGCACAAAAAGATCGTAGGTTCAGCGAAAATATTTCTCAAAGAGCAATGCGATGATTTTCAGCTAAAACCATAGGTAGGTGTGTAAGTGCGATCAGTTGTGATTAAAGACTAAATATAAAACAAGAATCAACTACAGTAAATATAGATACAAAATAAATAAATATTTACTACTACATAATACAAAAATGATAAATGTAGGCAGTACTCGTGATGTAAAATTCAAGAGTGTGCCGCTGACATTGCACATCAAATTCGTGTTCCGGAATAAATTGAACCATTATATTGTTTGTAATGTTGGCAGCAACCGCTACCACCGGCGACTTGTTGGATTGTTGAGTTTTAGCTTGTCTAGCAGGTGAGAGCGCATTTGTTTTTTAAACGAATTTTTAGTATGTAGTTTTATTGGCGGAGTTAAGTTGTTCCAACATTTAGTCACCTGGTATCGGAAGCTGCCTTTGAGGTGAGAGCTAGAATCCGAAGTGTTACCGCTGAGGATGCAACTGAGAAAATGCACAGATGATGATGGTATCTGGGTGTGAGAGTATGCATGAAAATAATACTGAGTGTTGACGAAGAATATAGTGACAAAAATTGAGAAAGGAATGTTAAGGTGGTTTGGACATGTTGAGAGGATGGATGAAAGAAGACTAACTAAAAAAAGATGTGAAAACTGGACCGGGTCGACTTCAACGAACGTTCTGCGACCAAATTGCAGACGTTCTGAAAAAAGGTGAAGTAAGGAGTACATATAACCGGAGAGCATGTATGAAAAGAGTAATGAGTGTTGACGAAGCGAAAGACGTTGGCAAATATCGTAGCAAGTGGCGTTCCATAGTGCAAACATGCGTGCAAATATATATGTCTGCCTAGCTCCGGCTCTCTCACTCACCGAACGAAGCATAGAAGCGGTGACGCTACTACTCAGGCGTCGATTTTCTGTGAGAGTGTGGTACCTCCCCGGACGAGCCGGCCCATTCATGCTACTAGCAAAACAGAGTTTTGGCGGTAGCGTGGCTCTACCACAATAAACCGCCTTACTAAAATAGGTACAATGAATCTTATTCTTTTAAGAATAGAGGAGAAAAAGAGATTGAATAAGCTAGCAAAGGTAAGGGGTGGGTAATGGGTTTAGTAAGGAGGGGTATACTTCAATGGGGCTTATGCGTAAAGGACAGGCGGTAGCCCTGTCTACTTTCTGCGCAACAGTATAATTTCAAAACTCTCAAGTGGCTTTTGCTAAGCCAGGAAACGATTAAAATATCGGTTATTCCATGGGTGTAAAGTTATAAAGGCTCGCGAGGTCTACTGTTCTCACAGAACTACTAGTAATAAAGAGCGAGGTGAATGTATTGGATCTCCGGTATAAACAGTTGAATCCTCTGTTTCCTTTAAGGTGAACGCACACTTATCCGAGCCGAACGCGGCGAACGAGCCGAACAAAACGAATTTTCGAATTCTTTATATCGCACATCTGACCGCGTCAAATCGTCCGAATCTGGAAGAAACACAGAAGTCCTAAACGAATTCGGATGACGTCAACAAATTCGGCGCGGGTGATGCAATCAAATCGATCGATTCACCCGCATTTCGGTGATGACAAGTGTGTGCGTAAGAGCAACGAGAGTTATGCGATCGAGTAACTACTTCGATTTATTTTAAATATTACAAAAATGAGTAATTCTAACATAATTGATTTAAAAAGCTCGTCAAGATTCATCATAATTCAAATGTAATTACAGTGCGAAAGGTGTAAACGAAATGGAAATAATACTTTCGGCGCGCTCGATTCTTTCGGCGCAGTTGTTTCTTTCGGTGCGGATAGATATCGATCGATTCGACGCGTTCGATTCGGATAAATATGCGTTTACCATTAAAGTGTTGTTTAATCCCTCCTCTCCTAATAACCTAAGCGATTTTTTTTTATTTCGCGACACTGACGTCTTCGATCGAGTAACAACGCGACGCTGCACATGCCCGCTCACTCCTCGCAGGGCTGTAATGAGTCATTCGCAGTTTTTGCAGCATGGCTTTGGAATAAATCATGCCTTTAGAAATAAAAATGCCGTAATCTTTGCATTCTTTAAATTTAGATTGAAGAAGCTTGTAAAACGTATATTGATAAGGTATTTATTTATTACTTAATATGTGTATTCATATTCGTATTTATATTTACTGTGTGAAATTTAAGTATTTATTTACAAGTTTTTATTTTATTTAGCAGTTGATTTTAGTAAGCAGTTAGGTGTAATAGACATGACGAATGGAAATATATAATTAGCCCATCGGTTAGACTATAAAAAAATATTGTATGCGTATTTTTTTTCGCTGACAAACCAAAAATGACAAAGATACAGCGAATTGAAAATTCGCATGACGTCACGAATATGTCCGATATTTACTTAGCGGTGACGTCGCAAGCCCCCACTCCGGTACTTTGATGCTCCTTATCTTTGTGAATTATTACTTTTCTGGTTAAATGAAAAATAAGGGTTCATTATTTTTGAATGTAAAAGACGGACTAATTAAAATCATACTTTTCTTTCTGACCCTGTCATTACACCTATTATTGAATTCTGTTTTCTGTTTTGTGTCTTCTATATTGTACCCACTCTCTACCCTGTGTTGTAAAATGCTGATATTTCAAAGTATGGAAGATACCCCTGTCTGGGATAAGTCTGCCTTTGTACTGTTCTCTAGTTCATACCTGTATTTTTGTCCTGTGTTTACGTATGTACAATAAAGATTTTACAAACAAATAAACAAACATTGACCTAATAATTATAATTATAAGATTGATCAAATATTGGTTTCAATTGTTGTTGTTGACTTTGAAACAGTCTCTCGGGTGTTACGTCAACAGTCCACGCAGAGCCGGGTATATTAGTTAATTACGTTTAATTGCATTTGTTGCAGAAATCAATACTGGTGCGATGCGATTATTTTATTGACTGATAAACAGGCACCTCTTGAGTGCTGCGTCAATATGGCGGCCGCACGATTTTGGTCACACTGAGCCAGTTACATCAACTACCACAAAAGAAAGCCATTCAAATGTCATAGATAGCCATTTACAGCTGGTTTGTTTTTCGTGTGTGTAAGTGGCCAACACTGTTGTCAGATTATTCAGGCTGCCTAAAGGCATCTGACATAGCTTGACGACTGCCATACTATGATGACAGCCGAGACCAACGGCTTATACGTGCCTTCCGAAGCACGGAGGAGCTCGAGAAATTTTCATGCAACTTGCGGTCACCCATCCAAGTCCAAAAGCGCTAGTAATGCGCACTTTCACTGGGCACCGAGCCATTTACAGCAAAATAAGGATTTCGAATGCGTACCAACTACCAACAAGTGTATGTGTGGTGAATGGTATACCTGTTGCACTGTGTACTATACATAACTTAGTATCCCATAAGTTTCGAACTTACTCAACTGGGACTGGCTCAATCTGTGTGATCTGTCCTTACCTATATATATTTATATTAAAAATTAATTTAGTTTTATACATGTAGATGATTAAAGTGACAATACAATAATATTTTATACGATACAGAATAAACAACTGACATTTTCGGCCGTGTCAGTTCGTTTTTATGCTGTCTCAACAGAATATCTTGTTCCTTCTCACAACTACTGATCGAAAGCTACTCGCCACTCATTTCGGTGAGTTTGTTCGACCACTGTAAGCTCTGCAGAGCCGTGTATCAGTTAATTAAGCTAGATGTATCGCCGGAGATGCAATTAATGCAATGCCATTAGCGTCTCCTGGGTGTTTGCTCTCCAATATCATTAGAAGACTAAAGTAATTACTGAGCACTTTGCTAAGTACTCAAATCAATCAATTATAAAAGTTTTCAGAACATTATGATATAATATACTTATTACTAAGCGAGCAATTTGATAAGAGGCATTTCAAATTTGGTTGACTGTCTCGCTCACACAATCAAACATTTCTGAAGATTTTTAAAAAATGTAACTAATTCGCAGAAAAGTGTTTCATTAACTGTTAATATAATTATAATGTGGATATTTTAGACACGTTTGTATATTATGTAGACATTGACTACATCGAAAATTAGGTCATCAAAATTTTAAATTTTTGATGATTAAATTCTCGATACCTACACACACACATAAAAAATAAAAAAACATGTCTACAGTGTCTAACATATAATTATACTGACAGTTAAAGAAACACTTTTTTACAAAATGAGTCACATTTTTTTGATAATCTTCAAAAATGTTTGATTGTGCGAGCGAGACAGCCAACCAAATGTGAAATGCCTCTTAATATATAATTTACTTTAAGCAAATTATCTCAGTCCTGTGCTGCTCTCATCTAGGTGTGACCCGCGACTTTGATTATGTCGTCGATACTCGAGATAGGTGGCATCGACAAAGAGAAGCCTAAGCAGTGGGCGGGAGAAGGGTTGGAATGATGATGATGATGAAGGAAATTATATATACGCCTGTTTCCCAGACGAGTAGCCACAGCTAATACATTACTATCTTCAAGAATGCTGCAAATGTTTTTCGCGGCTTGCGTTGCATTTTTACCTTTTTGGTAGTAAAATTTTAAAATGTATCTAATTTCTTCATTAGATTCACTCATCTTGACGGTAAAAAAACCAAATGAAAATCACGCATTTTCCTAATTTGAATTTGGAATTATCTTCTTTAAAATTTAAACTTTTAAATGATACCAAAACCAGCCAGGTGCAAATAGTATAGCCAAAGTGGTTTTATTACAAGTTCATACATACTATATGCGAAAAGACTTTTTCCCCAACCTAATATATCGTTCGACGATAACTCGAGTATTTTTTGGTTCATTAGTACGCGAGTGAAAGAAAACAATAGCATAAAATTGTTAAAGTTCGAACATAAGCTATATCGATCCAGCGGTTGTCGAGATATAAGTCGTGTTAGTGTAAGTTGCCAAGCCTCCTGACCTTATGGTCAATCCTTCTCAAGCTCCGCCTCAATATGTTAACTCTGACAATATTTCAACCGCACCGCGAATAAAGCGTGTAATGCGGTTACAATAAATGGAAAACCTAATTTCTCAAAAACGTTGCAAAACGACTTTCGAAGCGGGGAGCGGGGCGGTGCGCGGGCGGCGGCGGAATAATTCGATTGCTTATGCTAAGGAGAAGAAATCGCTTGACGAAATAACATACAAATCACATTTATCGTCTGAAATGAGGAAAATGTTTGTCAACAGACGTTTCGTGGTCGTTTATCATAAAATTGTTTAAAGTGTTTATTGGTTTGTAATGTTTTCACTCAAAACTACTCATTTCATATTTAAATCATTTCACTGATAGAGAGCTACATATTATTAACGTTACAGCATGCTGTAATGTAGGTAGATAACGCCATTTGGCGTTAAGTCCGCCATTTGTACAACTTTTTTGTGCAATAAAGTTCAAATAAATTAATAAATCACTCGCAGATAACGTAGCTTTTTTATGTGTGTATATATAATATATAATTCTGGCGTTTCGACGCTGGGGGATAGGAAGCCAGGCCAACTGTGAACGAAAAGAGGATTTACGAAGCAGTTGTTAACTAGTTTGTCTAGTGATACCTATGAAAATGGCAATTATGTAACACAGGATATAAAAAATTGCCCATAAACGTCATTATTAGCTACAAGAAAGTCCGCGAGTCTATCGAGGCTATGTTTTCAGCCGTTACTTTAGGTCAAACAAGAAACTTATTAAGATGCAGAGTCTTTAAACACCCTTTGCTTTTAATAAGCGACTTAGGGTACTAAGGTGTGTAAGTCGAGTTATTTTATAATACCAAGAACAAGAACAGAACTAATAAGTGTTCATTCCCAAGGTGTCTCGAAAACTTTGAAGTTATTGTAAATAAGCCCCGCATATGAACGCTTCTTAAAGTTAAAGATAACAGCTTACTCTCGTAAACCGTAGTTAGCGAGTTGCCGGAACGAGACACACCAACGACCAACAACTAAACAGCAATCTGCAAGTCGGTCACCCGCCCGCTCCTCGTGTTAACAATGACAGTTTAACTGCTTGCTAAAACAGTGATGTTTTGAATACGTTGTTTATTTTATACTCAGATACATCTTTATCTTATTCTCTTTCTATAAGCGCTGATTTTTTATCAAATAATATGTAAATTTTATCATCATCATCATCCGAGCGTATTCCCGGTTGCATCCTCAGCAGTAACGCTTCAGAGCCCGGGGTCCGCTACCTAACCAAGGAGATTTGACGAGGTTACTGGTTTTTACACAGAGCGACTGCCGTCTGACCTCCACAACCCAAAGGGTAAACCAGGAACCAATCCTTGGGTAGTTTGATGATCAAACGCTAGGTGGCGTTCGGGACCCACAGTTTTACGTGCCTTCCGAAACACGGAATCATCTTTCTTTTCGGATAATCAGGTGATTCAAGCCTGCAATATCCTATCCAGACTGGAAACAACTTTTCACAAAGTATGCTTCCCAGTGGGAATCGAACCCATGACCTCCGGGTCACAAGGATAACTCCTTGACCACTGGACTACGGAGGCAGTCACATGTAAATTCTATCAAACTAGCTAAATTACACTGGGTCTCTGTTCATATACAACTTCAAGATAATTTCTTCACAAGATTGACACCGGCAGCCGAGTTCCGAGCTGACGCTAATTACGTGCATCTCCCTTGACTAGGCGGTCTTTGGCGGTGCTTGGAGTTCTTGGAGTTACGCCGTAGTACGTTACGAAGTGTCGACCTCCGTAACGTAGTGGTCATCATTATAGTGCGCCACCCAGAGCTCTCGGGTTCGAATCCCGGTCAAGCCAAGTTGGAAAATGGCCTTTTTCAAATGGTCCTGGGTCTGGTATTTGTTATAAAATGTAGTATCGTTGAGTTATTATCCCAAACACAAGTCTCGAAATTACTTTGGGGCTAGCTCAATCAGTGTTATTTGTCCCTATATATTTATTTTTTTATTCGTAGATGATACTGAGAGATAATAATAAATAGAAAATCACGTGCTAAAGATAAATTTATTTTGCTACACATGCTAGTGCTGCCAGTCCGTCATAGCATGCTACGAAGTGGTTGTTTTAGATGCTACGCCCTGCCAAATTACGCCACAGCAAGTTAGGAAGCATCTGTTTGTACAAGTAGCTTGACAGTGAGCTATAAGAGTACGTTACGAAGCAAAGAAGACACTTGACGATGGAGGCACTTGACATACATCCTCCTTGTATTTCGGTCCGAGTGCAATAACAACATGCATTATAAAAGGACCTCAAACGGCGGCGCTTCAAAGGAACGTGCTCGTTAGGGGTATGGAATTGTGAGGGGATGGCGCAGTTGAAATGTTGGAGAATAATGAATATTTGTATTATGTCATGTACTATATACAGGGTAACCCGTTGATAGACGTCAATAGAAATAATTTAAATGCCTTAACCTAAGGGGTATCCAAATCAACCCATGTATGTTCCGCGATTTTTTGTAGTTTAGATTTTTTATATATATAAAAGAATTGCTCGTTTAAAGTATAGGATAAACATAAACGCTATCATTTCTTTCTTACTAAACCTAGGCCTGCTATACGCAACTTTTAGCGTATTGGTAGACGATGAAGGTGGAAAAAGGAATCAAAATAGTGATGGGTTGCTCCCCGTATTGCCAATTTAACATGATTTACATTTCCGCCCATCCCTCGACCGCATTTTCCGATTCGTGCAGGAAGAGAGGCAGCTGATACACTATTAGTTTTTTAAGAATAATTTTATTATTATAATACATAAATAATAACGTAATCACGTATGCTAAAAATAATGTTGCCATTACTTTAACTATAACATTAAGAGCCTTTTCACCTATGGTTGGCTGTCTCGCTCGCACAATCAAACATTTTTAAAGATTATCAAAAAATGTGGCTCATTTAAAGAAAAGTTTCATGAAACACTTTTCTTTAAATGAGTCACATTTTTTAATAATCTTTAAAAATGTTTGATTGTGCGAGCGAGACAGCCAACCAAAGGTGAAAAGACTCTTAAATAAAATAATGAGCCAAGTTTACTGCACCGCCCATTTTTAAATATTCACTTCTCCCTCTACCCAAAGGTTGACTGGAAGAGATTGCTATGCGATAGTCCGCCTTTGTATCATAAATTCTGCCTTTTTTTTTTTGTTAATTGTTTTTCTTTTTGTTTATGGTGCAATAAAGAGTATTTGTATTGTATTGTATTGTTTTCAGAGTCTGGAATTTTATTTAGGGACGTCTTTTTGATGATAAGTAGTGATAAAGTGAACACTGATCATTTGAGCGAAATTGGTCTAGAGGCTTCACAGTTCGTGGTGGTACTAGTTGTCCGAGCGAGCGAAGCGTCTCAGATTTGAGATCGTGCAAAAATGATTTAGTCCGGCTGTTTTCACCTACAGGTCGTATTTCTCAACCGATTCTCGTGAAATTTTGTGAAAAGTTTCGAAATTTATATAGAACTTTTTAGTCGATTCTGTTTTTCGATTTTTTTCTAAATGGTTGAAATAAAGGGGTTTAGAAGTAAAAAAATATTATATTTCAGCCATTTGAAAAATGTGAATTATTTTGTTATCCTTATTAAGACGCACCTTTGTTGTCTGTACAACTTTTTCTCGGATAAACTTTAACGGGTCGGGGTGACTTGCGAGGTCTGCAGCTCACAGATTCATTTGGCTCCACAAGCCTACATTTAGTGTGTATTCACCGCGGGGCAGAGTAGGACCTGTCAACTCTCCCTCGCCAGTCCCAAGCTGTCGCCACTGCCGGGCACTGATTTACCGTCGGCTGTCCTGTCGGCGCAGTCACAGGCGGCTTTATGAAGCGCACATCACATATACTCTACTTCTGCTAATTTTGGAGCAAATAAAATTACAGACAAAAACTTTTTACAAGAGGTGAGAATAGACATCAACTGGGAATCAGTAAGCGATACTCTGGAAACATATCTCTTTCTAATATGTTGTACTCGTTTATGACTCTTTCAAGCTGGTCTGGGAGAAATAAAATCTTAGAATGTATCAGCTCCTTCTCTTCCCGTGCAGATCGTTAAGGCCGAACGAGGGAATGGTCGAAAGTGCAAAGTGGCTAGCAACCCATCACCATTTTGATCTGGGGACACGGGAGTGCCCCCATCAAGACCAGTTCCTTTTACCACTTTATAGCGATAAAGCCATGATGACGAGAAGATGGTGAGTGCACCATAGCAATAGAAATATTTTTTTATACATGTGCACAATTTTCTTAATCTACAACATGTTATTTAACGAAAGAATAGAAAAAGTAACCGCCATCACGCTAAAAGTGGCCTTTTGAGCCTTGTGGACCAGGGCTCTATCTGTTAGGGCCTATGGATCCTAACAGCCCTGTCTCCCCATTAGTGATAAACATTGGTAGTGTATGTATGTTTATGACTTCTGTGTCCTGACTCTTGGCAACCCGAGATTCAAAGATTCAAATGTTCATTTAGTAATCAAACCTTTACAGGCACTTTTACACGTCAATAATAAGTATAACTCTCTTTAAAGAAAAGCTACCGATACCAGCGCTTCGTAACGACCACTGCTGAGAAGAAACGTCGAAAGAAACTCATTTTCACAGTATTGATGATTGAGAGAGATAAAATGTGATAAAGTATCTGTGCTTTACATAAATCTTATCTAACAAGAGAACTTACAATTATATGTAATTCAAACAAAAGAAAGCAAAGTAACGTGTTTGATCTCACACCACCCTGGAATTGCGGCTAGCTCCTGGGGATTCTCATAAAATTTATCGCACAGACGTGGTTTTAGCACACGGGTAAGTATGAGGGGAATAAAAATTTAATAACACCACATTTATAGAGCTACTGCGAAAATTTTGCAAACAGATATTTTTGTGGGCCAGGTTTAATAGTCCATCCTATTTATAGAACATGTGATCGCATACTACTGACAATTAAGGATGGGCCAGGCTTAGCCCTAGAACTTTAATGTATAGTGCAAAAAAATATTTTTAATCTCGGTATGGCTCTAGGAATCGAAACACAAACACGTCTCAACACCCACAGAAGATTTAGAGACTAGGCCATAAGACCCAAAAGCCACTTAGCGGTAATGTAGTTGGATAAGCAAATTAAAATTATAGCCGCCTGGCCTTATCTTAAAATTGGTAGAAAAGCTGCTGGTAGGTAACTCGACGTTATTACTTTCCTCTAAGACCAGCATGGAAGATCGTTTATTAGATAACTAAAATTAATAAATAACAGTGGTAATTCGGGAGTACCGGCTGAAATGAAAATTTGGTGTCGGTTACAGTAACGATAACAGTGTCGCAAGTTCAATAGGTTTTTGCTAGCTTAAACAATGCCCATCGCGCCTAAATAAGTTATTACTTCAAAAAGAACATACTTACCTATACTTAATATACTTCTAACATTGGTAAAAGCAACACAAATATTTATTATATTTAACTCATGACAGCGAATTCTATCTCTATTATCGCTACTTGTTAAATTAATGGAGTCTAGAAATACGAGATAAAACTTTGATCCATTCTAGTAATGGCGAGAAAATATGTGACTTTCGTTGTTTGACTTGTATTCGAGAAAATTTTGTTATTTATAGATTTAAATTATTAGAGTTAAATATATAATGTTATCTCTTTTATCATAATAACATCTGCGACGAGTTTAGTGTTTTATCTGAGTTAATTTATATCGAAGCATTAAAGCGCTGTTTTAAAAAAAGTTTATTTAATATTTATGTTTCAAAATGTATTTAAGTTGAAAAATGGCCTTTTTCAAATTGTGCTGAGTCTTGGATGTTTAACTTTTTTTTTAACTAGCCTTATGTTGTTGTGTCCCACTGTTGGGCGAAGGCCTCCCCCTTGGTCCTCCACTTATCTCTGTCTGCTGCAAGCTCTTCCCAACCAGGTAAAAACTTAACCAGATCATCTCGCCACCTCTACCCCGACGGATCTCTGGTAACCAAATTGTTGATGTTTATCTATTTACTATAAAATATAGTACGAGTATCATTGAGCTAGTAGCTCAATGTGTGTGATTCGTCCCTATACTTTTATTTTTATTGTAATATTCGTTTCAAGTTATTACATTTTGGCTTGGTAAGTTATGAATTAAACCTTATAAAATTTAACTCTTATACTCTAGACATTTTTTTAAAAATTTACGTTTCGAACGAGCCGAATGAAACGAATTTTCGAATTCTTTTTATGAAATCCTATGAAACCTCGCACACCTGACCGCGTCGAATCGTCCAAATCTGGAAGAAACACCGATATCCTAGACGAATTCGGATGACGTCATCAAATTCGGCGCGGGTGATGCGATCGAATCACCTGCATTTTGACAATGACAAGTGTGTGCGTAAGTGCAAAGAGAGTTATGCGATCAAGTTACTTACTTCGATTTTATTTTAAATATTACAAAAATGAGTGCTGTAACATAATTGATTAATAAAGCTCTGACAATAAAAATCTCGTCAAGATTTATCACAATTCACATGTAATTACAGTGCGACTGGTTTAAAGGAAATGGAAACAATTCTTTCGGCGCGTTCGATATGTGAGGCCTTAAAAACTTCGATCGATTCGATGCGTTCGGCTCGGATAAATGTGCGTTCACCATAAAAGAACACCGCACCTCTTTTATGTACAAAACCATGTACCTACAAAACAAACCACTTTAATTCAAAGACAGAATCATCAAAGTAACACAATCAAGATATAATTACTTCAAAACGTCGCTAAAAACGATTTTCATTACGTTCACAAGTAAACTCCAGGAATCCCCTACTTCCCGCTAAGGGGATGAGGGTGGGGAGCGGGGGTTAAACTTTCCTTATAAAAGAGGAATTCCATCGGCACGCCATACGTGACAACTTTGCCTGCTAACTGAATTATAGTCCCGCTTCCTGCGAGAAGTTGAAGAATTAGCGCTTGCAACACGAGTTAAAGTTAACCGTATTTTGACAATAAACCATTTATGACTTTGCAATTTATATTTTAGACTGAAATGTAGATGTGTGTATGTTATCTTCATTATATAAAATTGTTTGTGCATTGGTATTAATGGGATATATCGGTACCAGTTGTATAATAAATGGTACTAGTGGAATAAATCAGTGATTTTACGCCTGTCTACTTTTTGTATCTATTAAAATTCACAACAGAATACTGTAGGTTGGTCGGGACAACTCGTTTTACGACACTCACTTTCTTTCTGCTGACGGCTTTTTAGTGTGACAACAACATAATTATTATCAAAGATAGTGTTTAACTACGTTCAACTTAGCATGTCATAATCAAAGTTACTGTGTTCAGTTAATATCGCATAAACTTCTCTCTTCGCAATCACTCGCCGAAGGGTAGATACTAAAAAAGAGCTGTGCAGCTCACGCACTCAGACGTTCTAAATCCATCATCATTAAGCTGTTCATAAATCGGCGGCCGCCGCAGCTGTCCTAGAGAGCTATTTTTCATTTAAGGACTCACCGAATCACAAAACGTGTAGTTTTCCAACTCACCGCTCGCGTAAAAGACCATTTGGCCGTATTTTTGAAACCATCGTTACAGCTAAGAACAATATTGTTTTACGCAGAAAACATCGAAAAATGTCTATGGTTTTCTAAGAATTTCACCATGAATAAAAAAGCACCATGAATCGGAACGGATTTTCCATGAAAGGTTTCTTTGACATATCTGCGCCACAAATGTCAAAATTACGAGTGGTCGAGACCACTCGTTGCAAATCCTTTGCATACGTTCATTTCAAAAATGCACCCGTTTGGAAACGCTCGCGTAAACCATTCGTAATGTGACAAGTTATTTCAAAAATGCGTCCCCTGTAATGGCTCATCGCCACTCGACGGCGACATCATAACGTTTATAAACATCGCTACTCTTTTTATGTCACAGCACTCAAGGAGTGGACAATTTAAATATCTTTGCAACGATTATATTGTGTTTTAGGGTTCCGTACCCAAAGGGCAAAAACGGGAGCCCTATTACTAAGACTCCACTGTCCGTCTGTCTGTCTCTCACCAGCCTGTATCGCATGAACCGTGATAGCTAGACAGTTGAAATTTTCACAGATGATGTATTTCTGTTGCCGCTATAACAACAAACGTAATTTTTATAGGTTATGGTACGAGTACGTACGAACCCTTTGTGCGCGAGTCCTAAGACTCTTTTACACGTCAATTATATATATATATATATATATATATATATATATATATATATATATATATAATTTACGTTACGTGTAAATTATACTTATTGACGTGTAAAAGTGCCTGTAAAGGTCTAATTACTCGCATTTGGCCGACTTTTTAATATTTCACACTTTTTTAAACATTCATACCCTCAAAGACGAGTTGGCTAATCGGAATAATACATACATGCATATAATCGCGCCTGTTTCCCACAGCGGTAGGCAGATACTAAAGACCTCCACTTGCTTCGATCCTGACAGACCTCTTTCGCTTGATCAACACAACACTCATACTCTTGTCATGCATGCCCGCCGGTTACGGGTACTTCTGCAGACTCTAACTGAGAAGGGTAGGTAGTCTTTAGCTAGTGAGAAGCTTAGGTACATAAAAATCTTGAAAACGTTCGCTAGTCGCTATATTTCAGCCTTACCTTGACTAATTTGGCTATATTTCACTCTGTCAAATTTCATGAAGCTTTGATCAAAGGATACTCGAGTTATTAGTCGAACTAACATACATACATAGAAATGCCGGATTATTCAATTTGACTGCAATGTCGCATGTTCCCCAATATACAGAACACGATCTTTGTCCAGCACACGTAACTTGAAAACCTTCCATTTGTTTGTAATGTATTTACTGCACTAATAACATAGAATTAGGTACAGACATACTGTCTTCTTTTATTGTGTGGATACTCAAAGATTCAAAGATTTAAATTTTTCTTCAGTAATTAGACCTTTACATGCACTTTTATACGTCAATAAGTAAAATATACGTTACGTGTAAAGTATATTAAAATTTAATTTATTTTTAAAGAAAAGGTGACGACCCCTGCTAAGAAGAAACGCCGAAAGACACTCATTTTCACTGTATTGGTTTACTCGCCGGAAGGGCTTTGTCATAGACTCTCCTACTCGTTCTGTTCATCGCAGTACTTTCCGTCATCGATATCAAAAATAACAATACACATCATGGGCTAGATCCGACCCATATTCCATGACATGTGTTGTCGACAAACTATTGAATACGCGACACCCGGGCTCGCCCGAGCAGCCTTCACGCGCTCATGGCCCGGTAGGTTCCAATGAACGTAAACCATCCCTTCTGTGGCTTAGGACGGAGCTACAGCACGCAAGATGCGCGATACTAAGCTATCAACTTATTGAATATGAAATCACGAGCTAAATAAAAAACCCTGACAAAAAAAGGTGTGTAACCTCCTTTGCGGTGGTTCTTAGCTATTTTTGATAAAATACGGTTCAGCCGTATTAAAGTTATTGGAGGTTAACGCTTGAAAGTCAGGGTAACGCTTAATCTTTCAAATAAAGATGACACAACGGATATCAAGTCGTATCGGTAGTACCGCTACTCATCTCTAAATGGCGTTCTTGACAGTCAAGTTTTTTTTAACTTGCCTAAGAAATAACTATGTATTCCCTATAATATCTATCTCATGGCCTTTTAAGTACCAATCAACATAAAATATCCTTTCTGTGGCTTAGGACTGAGCTACACTAGTAATCTGAGCGATACTAAGCGACTGAAGCGACAAACTATTGAATACACGCATTTCATGCATGGTTCGATAGGTCCCAATCTCTATTGAATTCCCAACACCTGTCGACGTCACTTGTTCGCTGAAGAAAAACCGTGCGCTACCTTATAAATGGATTTTGTTGCAAATAGGGTCTTTCATGCTTTCATAAACATGGAAAAGATTCACTACCTAAACAGACTTTCTTACTAAAATCGTATCGAATCGCTCTGCGTCGTGTAGGCGCGCCCTCTTGCTAATGGTTCTAAAATAGCTTCGTCTGGTCAGCTCATTGTAAATAGTACGGTTGTCTGGGCCGGGGCGGGTCGTTTGAAGTCAATCATCCGATCCCCGCTGAATCTTAGATGTCGGAATTTCACAATTTACGGCATCTCCTTCGCATAACTATTTCAAGTGATTTATGTATTTTTAATAAGGTTGGAATGATGGAGTATTGTTAAACTCCGCAGGAATATTACTACAGCCACATAAATTTCTCTAACAACCCAAAGGTTGGCTGTTAGATAATGATTTTAGCATTAAGTCCGCCTGCTGTGCCTTTCAGTTTGTATTTTGTACAATATAGGTTAAATAAATTTAAAAAACAATGCCTAATTAAGGCACTTCTCACTTCCATTACTATAATGTTTAGATTACCTACTTTTTTCAAATTATTAAAATAAAACTTAACCGAAATGGGTCCGTTAGAGAGTTTCGATGCCACAAACAGACTACCTTTTCCGCAGGTTGAAGACTTACAAATGATCAGCCTTTCAGAACAACTGCTGCTGAGAGGATACCATGAACAATACTCATGAAAGCAAACAGACTAGTAATCTACAATTCTAGACAATATTTAAGCTAGATTCTCGATTCCAAGAAACTAGAAGCATTTGGTACAGTACATACAGTTTCAAGTTCGTAAACTAACTCTCTAACCTCATCGATTTTCCATTTAAGAACACACGGAGAACAACAATCCGATTATCTCCGACATAATAGCATCCCACACAACGGCTGTAGTCCTGCGATCTCTATTTGTTTAATTGTAATTACATATTATATGTAATTAGGTATATTTTCGTTTATTTATATACATTAGATACCTATGTATAAAATGTATGATTATGTTTAAACATTTATATAAGTACCTAAATGTAATTGTATTTAACGTTAGTCTATTTTGTACACGCCTACTGTCTGTTTTCTTTTCTTTCCCTTGCTGGGTCTGCTGGAAGAGATTTCTTATGAAATAAACGGTAGGTACCTATGTAATCAATGTTCTTACTTTGTTTGTTTCTGTTTGTTTTTTGTGTACATGAATTTTGAAAATAAAATAAATAATAATAAAGGTTTTCATAGAAGTAGGCACAAACATATTATTTATTCATCATTATTGTTATACTCGTAGGCACAAATAGGTATTGACTTTTTCCCAGACTGCGTCAGAAGAAGGGTGATGTTATTTCGAATGTATATTTCTTTAGTATGAATACAAAATATGTATGGAATATACATTATTGCTGTCTTTCTTGTTCTCTATGTTGTCATTTTAACGACGCGAGCTATAGACGATACGTCATATCTACAATAACACGTAGGTAGTGATGGTTTTCAATGAGTTTTTTAACCGACTTCCAAAAAAGGAAAAGGTTATCAATTCGTCGCGATCCTTTATTTTTTTTATGTATGTTCACCGATTATTCAGAGACGCCTGGACCGATTTCAAAAATTCTTTTTTTGTTTAAAAGGGTATACTTTTCGGGTGGTACCATGGAAATTTTATCAAAATCGGTTCTGTAGTTTTAGCGTGAAGTCGGTTTTTAGTTTTGAAAAATTATCATTCGAAAACTTCTTACTGATACGTGTACGCACTGGCTATTCGGCAGTTAATGATCGGTTGTGCAAATATTTAAATAAATTTGGTGTTAACTGCAATCCCGAATTACTCATTAAATTGTCACTGTCAGTGCCACGTGATTTCATTTTTAGAAGACGAAAACTGCCTTTTTCGAAGTGCTTTCTTCACGCACGAATTTGTATAAGTTCGCTCCCGTGCCCAGAGCCTTGAGATTGCTTAATTCTCATGGTCGGGAGTGTTGACATTTAAAAATGAGGCATTTATAAATATACCTCGTTTGTTAAATAAGGTATGTATAGCTGAGTTGTTTTAGGTTAAGCCTGTAATAACGAGCTTTATTGAGAAATAAAAAAATAAAATAAAATAAAAATATACACATTTTGGCTTAGTGGTCATCACGCCAGGCTGTCACACCGGAGGTCCCGGGTTCGATCCCCGGCTCGGTCAAAATGGAAAATGATGTTTACCTGATTGACCTGAGTGTCGGATGTGTATTTATATATAATATGTATTTGTTATAAAATACATATAGTATCGTTGAGTAGTTGTTTTTTTTTGTGTGTAAGTGGCCAACACTGGTGTCAGATGTTTCAAGCTGCCTATAGGTATCTAACATAGCTTGACGACTGCCGTACAATGATGAATGATGGCCAGAACCCGCGGCTTATACGTGCCTTCTGAAACACGGCGGATATCGAGAAATTTTTATGCTACTTGTTGTCACCCATTCAAGTGCAGACCACGCCCGGTGTCGCTTTAATTGCGAAAGCGCTAGTAATTCGCACTCTCGCTTGACCACCGTAAGTTAGTATCCCATAACACAAGTCTCGAACTTTGAGGCTAGCTCAATCTGTGGACATACCCGTAATAAATCGACCCACGGGCTGTACTAGATCACTATAGTATAATGAAATTAAATAACAGCCAAAACACAAAAAAAATATTTCGGCATTTCTATACAAAAGTGTGTAGCCGCCCGGGCATTTTGTATGGGAGTGCCATTTTTTTTTTTGTTATTTAGTTTTTATTTTACTATAGTGATCCAGTATACCGTGGTTCGATTTATTACGGGTATGTCCCTTTCACGTTGTATCCCAGTGTACTGTAAGTATTCATAATCCTTCATCAAATGAACAAACAAATGTACTAATCAAGAAAGTACAATATTTGCCTCTAAACAAATGCGTTTGACAAATGGAGATTAATTTAAATGTTGTCAACATTAGCTCGTCGTCGAACTAAGCCCTAGAGAGCAGCGGCGGCGGCTCGCCCCGCATCTGTCACGGCCCGCGGCGGCGGAGTTTTTGCAAATTTGGCTAAGCACGCCCCGGGGAGCGCGGGGCAGTTGAGAACAACCAACACTCCCATCGTAAATAGCAGCACTACGACCTCTTTGTTATCTTTGGGATGTTTCTTTGCTTATGTGTCTGGATGGATGTTTGTTACTTGTTTTCTTTTTATTGCCAAAAACAGTGAATTTATTGAGTTAGTTGGGTTAAAAGCTAAAAGATATTAAAATGTTTCTAGTATAGAAATTTATGCAAATATTTAACTACGTTTGACTGACGATAACATCCCGTGTTAAATGACGTTTCTTTTTAAGGACAACGAGTTAATAATATAATAATTATTTATTTATTTCTCACCATAACTACGAAATATTACAAAAAGTCTTAAAATTAATTGAAACAATATATACCTAAGCTTCAAATGTTTGTAAACTAATTGCAATTTTTATTTAATTTATCTAATCATAGGGTAATGGTGGGTTGATACCTAAACTCGGAAATATCCTGTATCTCAGGTTAACAACCCTTTATTTGGTAGGTAAATTAAAAAACACCGACGACACCATCTAGTGATGAATGCTGAAACTAAATATTTCAACTTATGTTAAGTGGAATTGATATCCGTACCACCATCTATTATTTGCCATATGAATTAAAAAATCGCAACCTTAAAGCATTAACTCTAAATAACTTTTAAATGACAGAAGAGTTTTTCATAAAACATAGCTAAGAACTACTAAGGGAAGTATATAGCTTGTTTTTATGTAAAAAAAATCGGAAACGGTCCATCCGTTGAAGAGCTACGATGCATGCCACATACAGAGACACAGACAGACAGACATACATTAAGCGTCAAACATATAACATACCCCTCTTTTTTGTCGGGTGTTAAAAAGGAGCTAATGTATACTTTTAGTAACGTAGCTGACTTCCAGATAAGTGGAGTTAAGAAGTCACATCCTCGCCAATCGCTGGTGCGTGCTCAAACTGAGATGTTTACGTGAGGCTGCGACGGTTCGAATCACGGCTCTGGAATGTTACTCACTTGCACTGCATTTTGCGAGTTGTAAAGTTAAATTGTAAGTCAGTTTACCACTTAAACTGAAGCTATCTTATTTTTCTACGCAAAGAATCTTTTGGGAATCAAAGAATCAAATGTTTAGTCAGTAATATACCTTTGTAGGCACTCTTAGGGTGGTACTCATTTGTCAGCACGGAACAAAACTTTTCTATGCTGTTATCTTTTGCTGTCACTCAGAACCGTCATTAACTAGAGCGAGAGAGAGAGAGAGACGGACATGCTGAAGCGTTCTGACAAATGAGACAAGCTCCCAACCCAACCCTTAAACTTCAATAATTTTGGTATGCATTACGAGTTATTTATAAATATTTAAATTATTAATCTTTGTTATTAAGGAAAAGATTATTTACTGGAATATAAGTTGAATTCACGGGCTTCTTACAACAAATTACCCGGGCAGCAGCACACGTATGGAAATGACATTTTTACTGTTATTTTAATTTCATTATACAAAAGTGATCTACTATAGCCCATGGTTCGATTTATCACGGGTATGTCCCTCCCAACGACGTTGTATATACCAATTTGCAGCCGATTTCTGAGAGAATTTCTAATGCGTTCCACAAGGGGTAGATTATAATCTGTAAAATCATTCTTATCGTCGAATTGCACATAAGTATTGTGGACATCTTTTGGATCGAAAGCGTTATAAATAAAATACTTATACAAAATAATATTATGTAACAGCACAATTTCGTAACAGCGGAAGTGGCGCGCCACCCTAAAGTTGTTTTCGTGATGGATGCAACGTCGCAAATTTTAACAACTCGGATTTATGGCTGTTCTCTGGGTTTAAATCTCTTTACAAGCGGCGGAATATTGTTTGGGATCGCGAGATACGGACGCGATCCAAGATTTCATCGCCCGTAAACCTGCGTTTGGAGGTTGCGCTGAAAGGATTTTACTGCGATATTTGATGCAGAGACTACTTAAGATATTTTTAACAGTAAAACATTATACCTACCTATTCGTTTATATACTTAGCTATTTTTAACCCCCGACAAAAAAGAGAGGAGAGGGAGGGGAGAAAGTGTTATTTTAAACGCTAATGTCTGTCAGTTTGTCTGTCTGTCTGTCTGCCTGTCTGTCTGTCCGTCTGTGGCATTGAAGCACTTAAACGAATGGACCGATTTGGATGCGGTTTTTTACGAGAAAGCAAGTTCCCTTGCGATGGTTCTTAGCTGTTTGATAAAATTGGTTTAGTCGTACAAAGTTGTTGTGGGTTAACGCTTGAAAGTCAGGGCTTTCTCTAAAAAAATATGGATGGTAATACGGATATCAAGTCATATCGGTAGTTCCGCTACTCGTCACTAGATGGCGTTCTTAACAGTTTGGGGATTTTTTAATTTGCCTAGCAAATAAACTTATCACTTTTTGTGTACTTGTTTTGCTTGCTATTGTTTCAAGTTCTGCAAATATTAACACACCCCACAACGCGCAACTAAGTAAACGAATTATGCTCCCAAACTCCCTCGAGCCGGTAGTTTCAATAAATATTGACATGTTAACATCCAGTGTTGCACAGTACCTAATGAACACGAGGAAGTGTAACTAACGTTTTAAATCGGCAAAATACTAGCCTTGTTACCTTTGTAAGCAGGGAATGGTGAATTTCATCGTTTTCCATATTCATTTGTGAACTGCGGCAGCTTTTGAAGCAACTACCAAGAGTCATATAAACCCTTACTGACCCATAGCCAAGACGTACGGTACATCATCAGAAAGGCACCTCTTTCAGATGGAATTGGGCTTGTTTGAAGACTGAAGCCTACGTCAGCTTAACGAGCTTCCCAAGCAATACAAACCGAGGCTTTCTTGCAGAAAAACAAGATCCTTGGACCTGCACTGGCACCTTCATAGCGTGCTAGCAAGACTAGCGGCTGGACCAGAATCTGGAATTCTGGAATCGTCCAAACCTATTCAACACGTGCTAGTTTTTCCTCGCCGATTCATGTGTATTGTGCAATCATTTTATTTCAGCACCTGGCAGTCGTTAACGTTTAGTGTTTCGAGTGCAGACAGTAAAATACGATGTTTGCAAAAAGGGTGGCCGAGCGCGCTAATCACCGGTTTTGTTGATAATGCTGCTGAAAATACAGCGCTCGGATCTAGTGGTTTTTATTGAAGCATTTCTATTTATTTCTTTTGTATTTCGATCTGTTTGTACCTCATACCAACGTCGAACGTACCACGATCAGATTGCAGACGTTCTTAAAAAAGGAGAGGTAAAGAGTACCCGTAACCGGCGGGCATGCATGAAGAGAGTGATGAGTGTAGATGAAGCGAAAGAGGTCTGTCAGGATCGTAGCAAGAGGCGGTCCTTAGTCTCTGCCTACCCCTGTGGGAAACAGGCGTGATAATATGTATGTACGGTACGCCTCAGAAGTGGAGTCCCAATTTTTCATACTAATTGTATGAGAAATTGAGACTCCATTTTTGAGGCTTACCGTACCTCATAATTTTGACGCGTATGTCTTTTTTATTACTTAACAACTTTTCTCGCTTTGAATAAGAAGGTTGTCAGAAAGGACAAGTGTACGAAGTAAACTATAAACACTTAACATCGGTCGTCACTCGGCAACAACTACAAGGCATTAGGCTAGGCAGTAATGCTGTAGGTCCCACAAGGTCCATCAGGGCCGACCTTGCCAACGACGCTATTCAACCAGTGACCCGTCATTGTATATTCAGTTCCTGAATTTGGAACACCTCCGGATTACGCATGAATGTACCGAGTTACCGACCCATTCCTAAAATCCAATACGAGCAATTTTTATATGTATTTACCTCGTTTAGCTAAACAGTAGCAACATAATAAGCTGTAAAGAAAACTCCATGGGTATTTGCAACACTAAAAGAGCTAGAACTGCAGACATATTTTTCTATTCAACAAATTCATTATGAGTACCTAATATCAGCACTGGTGCGAACATTGCGGGCTCCATCAGAGACGAGTGAAAAGGCAAGTAGGTATATTGCTGACGGTTAAAACTATAGAATTATTCAGGCTGCTGAGAATAAACATGAAACCCTCAAGCTTTCAGGTGATAAAGGTAAATAGTGACTCCTCTCGAGAATAGTAAAACCGGTTGTTGCATAAAGTTTGGAACGCTCGTAAAACTTCGAGCTACAACATTATGCATGTATTTATTATTGTGTTTTACTGTTACCGCGATGGAGTGCGTAAGTCGAACACAATTTGATATATCAACATATGTATCTACCCATGCTTAGATATTGTAGTAAAAATTACAGATATGTAGATAAATACAGACCATTACCAATAAAGCCTTCCAAATGTTCGGGTTTGTCCTTAGGTCATCCGTTGACTTTAAGAAACCTTCTACTTACCTTTTCTTATATAAAACCTTAGTTCGTCCTCAACTGGAATATGCAGCACCAGTGTGGAATCCTTTTTACAAAAAAAAACTCTTCTGCAATAGAGAAAGTGCAAAGAAAATTTCTGCGTACTCTGCATTACAAGTGTAATCGAAGTTACCTAGATTATCCTCAGCTGCTCGGCAAGTACAATTTATTGACTCTTGAATCCAGACGTAAGTACCTTGAAGCAATATTTCTATTTAATATAATCCATAATAAAATTGATTCAATTCGTTTAGTTGATAAACTGTCGTATACTGCCCACGAAGAAGGAGCCGCCACTGGCTCTCTCAGCTCTTTGCGACGGCCACTCGCCGTAACAACACTGGTCTTCGTTCACCAATTCGTCTTATGGTTAAGTTCCATAATAAATTGTTCGTAGGAAAAATAGACATATTTAGTTGTAAATTCCAAAAATATAAAAAACTGCTCAACGCTGCTTTGACTGAGCATGACGTTAGTTCCTTTTAAGTTAACATTTTTCTATACATTCTTCTAATTTTCTCTTTTTTTTTTACTTCTCAATTTTTTTTGTAGGCACATATATTTTATGTAATACTCATGTAACTATTACATCTAGTGGCTACTTTATAATTAAGACGCAAAATTTAAACTGCGAATAACGTAGTGGGTTACATAATCATTACCACTCCATATAATAATATGTAATATTATATCTGTTAGATAGTTAAGCCTTTATTAATGTAACTGTTTGTTGTTCCTCAATAAATAAATAAAAAAACAGAATTTTAGAACTCATTGATAAATGAGCTAAAGAACAAAGGTTGGTATTGGAGGTAAAAGTTGGATGTTTATTTGTTATGATTTAGTTTACAAGAGTAAGGCAACAAAATTGAGGAGGTAGATAAACGAGAGTATTTGGCAATTCTACCGGGAAAATAGAAATGGAAGATGAAACAAAGATACGTTTGAATGCTTGGCAGTTCATCTAAAATCTGAGGATACTTTTTCATAGAACTTATCTCTCTAGTCACAAATTTTGATATCTAAAAAGAACCTTAGTAGTCTGTTTTTTTCATTCATCGATTTCGCAAAATGTAGTATCTTGTAGCAAAATATTTGGACATCGAGGATGTTTGACGACCGCGTTATAAATTGTGAGCGCAGAGTTACGGCCGGCTTACGCGGATTACGGCGCGACGGCGGGAGTCTGTTACGGGCCATACATCGCCCTCCATGGCCCACTACCCTGGGACTTTGCTACAAAAGCTGAACGACATCGACATATAACTACGGTCTGCGATTCAGTGTCAAGCTACGTTGAGCGCTACGCAATACTGCCGGACGACAGACGTGTTATTTGTCGGAGTAAAGACTCTAGTTGCACCTTATGCTGGGTGGATATTACGCTTGGAATGTTGACATATGTATGTAAGAAAATGTTTGAAGGACGCGTCATAAATTGTGTGAACGAAGTCATTGGTCGGCTTACTGCGCTGCGGCGCTTGCCATCGATCGACCGACCTCTTGTGATAAAATTTAGATAATACATGTTACTTTGCTGTCTTCACATGCATAGTTAACTTTAAAACGTGCCATCGAGTTTGTAAAGTAAAAATGTTCATACAATTTGGGTAACCAAGTTAAGTGGACGAAGTTCTCCGAGTCTAGAACGACCTATACACAGCGTTGGAATGTGTTTAGACGATAACTCGAGTATCTTTTATAGGAAATGTGTGATAGTAAGTATACCTATTCTTGCTTTAGTAGATGAAAAAAGGCTAACTTACTCGTAGAACATATTACATGACACAAAGGAATGGAAAGAAGCAGTTAAAAAAATTGTAGGTCTATGGAAAGAAGTGAAGGTGGAGTCAAAAAAAGGGACAAGATAAGACAAAAAATAATTAATAGAAAAACTCAATTAATATAAAAACATGCATACCATACAAACGTCTGAAATGGAGATGGACAAGACAAAGAAAAGTGGATGAGACTAGTAACTAATAACGGAATGGTGCCCACATGACTGTAAAAGATACAGAGGTAAGCAAATTAAAAGACGGGAAGAGACATTAAAATGATAGCTAGTCCAGATTAATTTTTGTTAATTTATTTAAGAATATATTGGGTAACCGAGATATAGGATTGTAAGAGTACTCAAAAGTCCGTTGTTCAGGAGAAACTTGTAGTTAGATATAAGCGATGGCTAAAGAGCATAGTTAAAGAGAAAGCGTTACTGCATTTAATCTAAAATTCCAAGTAAATGTTAATTGTGAGTGGATACGATTCTTATAAAGCTCATTTGCGGAAACCGCACACATAGACTCGTAAATCTCTCCCTGCAAGAACAAATTGTAGTAGTAACGATGCCATTACTTACCGCGGACCCCTGTCACGTAAGGGCGGCGCTCCACTCGCAGGTGCGCCGCGTCAAGCCAATGATGCCTCTCGTCGATGCCGGCTAATCGCTCCCCGGGGCCGCCGAGTCTGACCGAATCACCTCTATTCGCACTCTAATCGCTTTCTATGCAAACGGTTGCGGCAACTGATATTGTACAAATGGATAACGACTTTATCGTGCTATTATTTTATAAGCATTGAGGCTTTTAGTGGTTTGCTAACATTATGGAATTTGACTGGCTACGTTTAGAACTGCAGCTCACACTATTTTACTAATCATGGGCAGTCATAGTGGTATTTAGCATACGAATATAATTTTTTTATTATTACATCTCGTTATTACAGGCTTGACCTAATAAATACAGCACAGCTTTAGATTATTTAACAAACAAGGTACTTATATGTATAAATGCTTCATTTGTGAATTTCCCCAACGAACAGCTAAGTACGTCAATGTCAACAGACTCCCGACCAAGAGAATTAAGCAATCTCAAGGCACAGGAGCGAACTTATACAAATTCGTGCGTGAAGAAGGCACTTCGAAAAAAGGCGGTGTTTGTCTTCTAAAAACGAAATCATCTGGCACTGACAATGACAATTTAATGAGTATTTTGGGTATTTTCATAGAATAACTCATAGAGGCACTGGTATTTTATAAATCATAACTTACTATTTGGGGGACCAATCCAAACGTCAGTCACTCCCGGGGTTATACAAAAAAAAAAGAGATGTCCCATAAAATATAGTGTTATCCGATTATCAAAAAAAAAACATCGACACTGTTAAGATTTATTGTCTGTATATTTTAATCAATTTCTGGTTGGATTCCTTCTATTATGGTTGAGTTTAACGATGGCTGATCCGTGCGTCCTAGTGACCAGTTGCTGCCGGGAGGGACTGGTCAGCTCGCCTTTGTTTTTTTACTTTTTAGGTATTTCTTATTACTTCAGCTATGTTTTGTAACTCATTTGCATAAACATTACATGTTTTAATTTGTCAACATTGTATAATATTATAAGTATGTAGGTACTAATTAAAAGACTATAATAATATGATAAAGCCCTTCTGGCAAGTAGGCGACCAATAATGTGAGGAGTTGATTTGCAGGCAAATTAAAAACTCTCAATACCGTCTAGTGATAAGTAGCGGAATCCTGAAGGGATAAAAATTTTAAAAACGCCTGAAACTTTTCCCAGTGTTCGGAATAACATTCCTATTTGTTGTTAATAAATATCATATTTTTCGGTCCAGTTAATAAACCAAAAAATAAAAATATTTTTAGTTGCAATTTCGTTCACCACGCATTTCTTTTGCCCATCTCGTCTAATGTATCAAAAAATGTCATATGACAGTTGACAACTTAACTGCCATTACGGTAAAAAAGCAAAGATTTAGAATATACAAGTAGTGTAGCCACCGAGCGTCCAGGGGTAAGAGAAAGACATATTAATGATTCTACGTATATTTTTTTCATGGTTGGGTTATAGGCCCACTTTAAATATATGAATTTGAAGTGTGCCTATAATCCGACCATGAAAAAATGTTCGGTCGGTGATAGAGACAACACATGGCACTCGTTTCTTTTTCTTCTTTTAAAAATCTCAATAAGACTATCTCGCTCTATCAAAGCGTGTCAAGCCCTTGTAAAAAAAGGACACTATAGCTCTGACTGTTTTGAAAAGTATGACAGTAAATCCAGAGTTAAGCTGTCAACTGCCCTATGACAGTGACAGTCAAGTTGGTAAACTGACATATGACATTATTTTTATGTATCCGATAAGACGGGCAGAAGAAATGCTGAATGGTGTACAAAATGGCGATAATTTTTTTTTAATAATTACTTGACTGGACCGATAAATCTGATATTTATTTACGTTATACAGGAGGGTTTCAGGTCAGGTGTTTTTTAATTTTCATCCTTTTCCCATTGCATAACATTCTAGTCCGTAATGCCATCTATTATCTTCCAGGTTAATTAAAAACCAAATCATTCAAGCTAACGCTGGAAATTGTAAAGGTGTAATTTATGAACCTAATCATTCAAGCTAACGCTTGAATGATTAGGTTTATAATAAACCTAAGCAGGTTTATACATTACACCTAATAACTTTTAAATGACTGAATCGATTTTCATCAAACATGGCTTAGAACCACCGCAAGAGAAGTTGCTTTTAAATAAAAAAACCGTATTGAATTCGGTCCATCCTTTCGAGCGCTACGATGTCACAGACAGACGTTAACATCAAACTTATAACAATCCTCTTTTTTATCGGGGCTTAAAAATGAGTTTCTTTCAGCAGCAATGGTCGTTGCGAAGGCTTTTATTTTTTAATAAATTTTTAAATATACAGTACACGTAATATGAATTATGCCCGTAAAGGTCTAATTACTGAATAAACATACAAATTTTGATTTATTTTAATCAGTGTGACGCTGGCGTAATTCAGATATGGCGCCCTGTGGGCCCAGCGAGCTCCTCCTAAAAATGTGAACTTAGTACTAACGTAGACTCTTGACTTGTAGTATGTTTGTGGTAATAGGTAACTTCGTTCTCTAGTACCTACTCACCTCAAGATTCCCACAACCCAACTAGACACAAGGTCATTCCAGCCAGCCCTACAAATCTAATTTGCAATAAGTTCTTATTCAACTTAGTTAAATAATCTTAGCGGAGTTGTAACCAAATAAACCCATCTGAGAGAAGCATTGAGGACAAACAAAATATCTACATTTGAATTCGAATGCGATCATCCAATAGGGAAAATAATCACGTTCCTTATTCGGATTGATGCAGACGCTCGTTCACTCAACTCAATGGAATCCATTCACTCGTTCATTCGCTCAATCATTCACTCGGCTCGAGTGGGTGCATGGCTTTATGCAGAATTATTGAATTTCGAACTCAAATAGCGCCTGCTCTCGAATGGCTCTGATAAAAATCCATTTGTGCAAATATTTATTCGCGCCCGAGTGTCGTAAAATAAAAATGTTAACAGAACGTACGCTATACTTCTATTCATTAGACCACCGAAGTTTGACGGTAGGTAGATAACTTAGAATTACTTACACTAAATAAAATCTACCAAATATATTTATTCATCTCATCCTTCGATAATATTTATTTGCTTTTTGAACCAACCATGTATTCGACATTATCAAAATACCTAATAACCTACACAGGGTAATCGTGTAAAATGATACCCGCGATGTACATGATAATGTAAGCATGTACTTCCTACAATGCATATACACCTTCTTACATGTCCGCGTACAAATGTTCATATATACGCTTTCATCGTGTGAACGTTGAGGCAATCCAGCTCCTCGACAACACGGACACAGTGAGAAGACTTAAACGAACTAAACCGTTCGAACTATTGTAGTGTACTGACAATAAAAAAAATAATACTTAGAGCGGTCATAGTGCAATAATTAAAGACACACGAACAAAGCGCCTTCCCCTTAATAGAGACAGTAAGAAAAGTGCCGATGGACACATTCTTATACTAACTAAATATATATAACTCAAAGGTGACTGACTGACTGACATAGTAATCTATCAACGCACAGCCCAAACCACTGGACGGATCGGGCTGAAATTTGGCATGCAGGTAAACGTTATGACGTAGGCATCCGCTAAGAAAGGATTTTGATCAATTCTACCCCCAAGGGAATAAAATAGGTGATGAAAGTTTGTATGAAACTTTGTCAATTTTAAACCGATTGGGCTGAGACTTTGCATGCATAAAGCTACTATGACGTAGGCATTCACTAAGAAAGGATTTTGATAAATTACACCTCTACGCGAGCGAAGCCGCGGGCAAAAGCTAGTTGCTTATAAAATTAGGTCAATGTAAAATTACTAATTAGTCTTAGATTAATAGCGTAAATATTATTATAAATAATATTAGCGTACTTATTCAACAGTTTGTAGGTACGTTATGAAAGTGAGAAAAAAATATATACGCTATTCGGTATAACCTGAGTATTAGGGATCTTGCGATAGATGCTATATAATGATATAGTGTCCATCACAAGAGAAGCTAGGATGCTAGCTGCTATGACTTGATGATGTACTGATTAACTTTTCTGTGAACTCGTTATTTTGTACTTTTGCGTTGTCAGGAACTCAGGACCTAACTGGATAACATGTTTTCATTTCAGCTGTTTATTGAAGAGCCATTTGAAAAGAATAAATTTACCTATTCTATTTCTATTCTTAATTATTATGCTTAAAATCTTTGATTCCGATTCCGACGTGTTTTTTTTAATTATGCTAAAAGAAGAACGTACTTACCTAACTGCCGAGTTAAAAGCCGATTTGACAAAACATAAAATTTACGAATTGGGAATATTGGGATCACATTAAGCATAATTTTTCAAAACTAAAACCCGACTTCCACACTAAGTAAAGTACCCAGCCGATTTTGATGAATATATCATTTCTATGGAACCACCTAACCCATTATTTATTAACCAGTATGCCTTTCCAAACAAAAAAAAAGGATTCTTAAAACTGGTCCAGGCGTCTACGATTAGATAATCAGGGAACACATAATAAAAAAAAAGAAAGGTACCATTTATAATAAAAAAAAAATAAAGTACCAATAATTTTTTTTTGCTCTTTGGTAGGTACAGACAAGTATAGATAGGGGCACGGGATAGAGGTATAGAGATACATTCGAAATAATAACCTTTTCCTTTTTCGAAATATGTAAATTTTTTTTTGTGTATATTTTTAACCGACTTCAAAAAGGGAGGAGGTTATCAATCCGACTGTATGTTTTTTTCGTATGAATGTTACGCGATATCTTCGTCAACCGTGGACCGATTTTGATGTTTCTTTTTTAGGGTTCCGTAGTACACAAGGAACCCTTATAGTTTCGCCATGTCTGTCTGTCTGTCTGTCCGTCCGCGGTTTTTCTCAGCGACTATAAGTACTAGAAAGCTGTGATTTGACATGAATATGTATAGGCGAAAAAAACGGTAAAACAAAATATTGAAATTTTTTGAATAGCTCCCATACAAGTAAAGTAAAAAGTCATTTTATTTTCACGACTAACCAATCATGTTGGGTATCATTAAATAGGTCTTTGAAAAATATTTTGAGTTTATCAGCACCGTTTTTCGATTTTGGGATCCGTTTTAGAAATATTTGCTTTTAAAGTGAAAAAAATTGTTAGAGTCAAGTGTCCCCTCCCCTCTATCTGCTAAACGGTTTTATATGGACACGTAACAAAATTCACAGTTATATGATATATAACGAAATTTAAATGAAAACTATCAGAGCTAAGTAGGGTTTACAAATTAAAAAGTTATGAGCGATTGACGTAGAAAATGTACTCGGAAAAGGAAAATTTCTTACAAATTCGATAGAAAATTAGTTTTTAGACGTTTTTAGTGGCATGAACTCAAAGTTGGCGTTCGTAACTACGGAACCCTACTGCGCGTGACCCGACACACTTAGCCAATTATTATTTGAAAGCTTTTACTACCAAGTTAATTTGGTGAACACATGATGAAGAGCGTGGTTTCCGGCAGAGTAGAATAGGACCACTCCAAGTCTTCCTGTGGATGTCGGAAAAGGCGACTAAAGGATACATTCATCACGAACACCAAACAACCAAAAAGGCTTCCGATGGGCAGCAGCGTCGGAAGCTAAATCGTGACACAACACTGCGCTCGCCAACCCGCCTGACAAGCGTGGCGAGTATTGCAAAAACCCCCCCAATGGAGGTACAAAAATAGACCAGGCCTCCAGTCCCCGGCAGCCCCGCTATTCCTGGCTCCGGTAGCGGTCATGGTAACGGCGGGGCAGGGGGTGCTAAGAATCTCCGGCAGAGATCCGGCTACCACTTCCGTCGACGACTGGCCCTGGTAACACACAACGTCCGCACATTGAGGACTGACGAGAAACTAGCTGAGGTGGAATCTTCTCGCAAACAGGTTTGATGCGTAACAGCCTCCCGAACAAGCCGGTTTCCGTAAAGGCTTTAGCACCACGGACCACATTCACACGCTGCGGCAGGTTATAGAGAAGACAGGTTATAGAGAAGATATAACCGGCCGTTATGCTTGGAGTTCGTGGACTATGAAAAAGCCTTCGATTCGATCGAAATATGGGCCGTGCTTCAGTCTCTCCAGCGATGCCATATTGACTATCGGTATATCGAAGTGTTGAAGTGCTTATACAGTAACGCCACTATGTCAGTCCGAGTACAGGAGCAGTGCACGAGGGCTATTCCACTGCAAAGAGGTGTGAGACAGGGAGACGTTATATCTCCGAAACTGTTCACCACTGGAAGATGCCTTTAAGCTTTTGGAATGGGAAGGATTTGGCATCAACATCAATGGCGAGTATATCACTCACCTTCGATTTGCCGACGATATCGTTGTCATGGCAGAATCGATGGAAGACGTAAGTACTATGCTCGGAGACCTAAATCGAGTTTCCCAACAGGTGGGCCTAAAAATGAACATGGACAAAACAAAAGTAATGTCGAATATCCATGTCGCGCCCGTACCTGTATATTTTGGGAGCTCCACACTCGAAGTTGTAGACGAGTATATCTACCTGGGTAACCAATCCGACTCGGTTGGGCAGCGTTGGGGAAACTACGCAGTGTCTTCTCGTCCAATATACCTCAGTGCCTCAAGACGAAAGTGTTTAATCAATGTGTGTTACCAGTGATGACTTATGGCTCCGAAACGTGGTCCCTTACTATGGGTCTCATAAGAAGGCTCAAGGTCACTCAACGCGCTAAGGAGAGGGCTATGCTCGGTGTTTCCATACGAGATCGAATCAGAAATGAGGAAATTCGTAGGAGAGCAAAAGCCACTGACGAACAAAAGCCACTGACATAGCCCAGCGGATTAGTTCGTTGAAGTGGCAGTGGGCGGGACACATAGCGTGACGAACCGATGGCCGATGGGGCAAAAAGGCTCTCGAATGGCGACCACGTACTGGCAAGCGAAGCGTAGGACACCACCCACAAGCGTAGGACATACAAGGTGGTCTGACGACCTGAATAAGGTCGCTAGTAGGCGCTGGATGCAGGCCGCTCTAGATCGGCCATTTTGGAAATCGTTAGAAGAGGCCAATGTCCTGCAGTGGACGTTATGCGGCTGAAATGATGATGATGATTATGAAGAACTTTGGAGATATGGAACAAACTTCTGAAAGAAAATGAAGTCGGTTGTTTTTTTTTTTAAATTGAATTATTAAATAGAATATGTAATGAATTAATAATATAGGGAATTATAAATATAATAATTTATACCGTCAGTAAAAATTCGTCACTTTGTTTACTAGTATATTTCTAAAAACAAATAGAAAAATAGAAATGTAAGTACGTACGTAAAATAAACCACTAAAAACTTAACCTTTTTTCAGCGCTCGGTTGAAAATCAAAGTTATATTATAATCTGCCGTACAGGCTCACGCCTAGTGCAGACACCAGACTCCTCACAAGGACTTATTCTTGTGACGAGTAAATAAAACATTTTATTATTTATTATTATTATTAATCTGTCACCCATTTAATAGTATATTGCAGGTTTTCTTTCTTTGCTCATTTAATTTACGAAACCGAACGTCAATGTCACGTCGTTCAACTGTCAATGTCACTATTGTCACCACTCCGAAATGCCAGGTTACCGCGATGCTTAGCGTCCGTCCGTGTTTATTTTAGAAATAAATTCGCTTATAATACAGTGTAATTGTTCTTGAAATTAATTTGTGTGGTGTTATAATAGTGTTTGAAGATGTTAGTGCTATTCGACACCCCGGCGGGGTACGCGATCTTCAAGGTAAACGACTACACGTGGGGAATCATAACCTATACGATTGAACGCTAGCCAGTAATTTTAATCATAATAATTTGTAAATCGCATGAGGAGTAATAAAAAATGTAACCAATGTACTGCTAAAAATGTTACCAATTCTACCGATATGACATTTTGATAATTTCACTAGTAATGAATGGATTTCTCATAGTAAATTTTTGATTTGCCTATTTGAATACTCAATAGTAGTACTGAGGCCATACCACTTTGCTCTTTTCTTGTAGACCAGTAGTTACATGTGATACTAAATGCAATGTTTGTACTTATTAAATTGTTTGTGTTTGTTTCAGTTGTTGGATGAGTCCAAACTGACCCAGATTGATGACCTTTATACAGAATTCAACACTCCAGAGGGCGCCTCATCTGTGTAAGCATGTTTTTTTATCATTAATCTGTTGTTATTACATTCATATTTATTTAACATACATGTTTATCATATCTACATATTTAATAGACACACGCTCATACTATTTCATTTACACACAAACCACATTCGCCTGTGAGTCACATCCACATTGAAAACCAGCGTTGCGGTTACATCGTGACCGTGACATATGTTGAATGGGTCCTTTTGCCAAAAAACTATACCACGCTATGACAATGGTGCACAAATGTACGAGATGAATTTCATTTCATTTCATCCTTATCTTATTGATTGATGTACTTTTCTTTTTAATTAAGTGTGGTGGTATTTTTTGGCAATTAAGGAAATTCTATTCTATTTATTATAAGTTTCTAATGTTGTCATTTGTTTACAGTGTGAAACTAAAGAACTTTGTCAAGTTCGAAGACACAACGGAGGCTCTAGCAGCTACCACGGCTGCCATTGAAGGCAAAATCTCTAAACCACTGAAGAAGGCTCTTAAGAAGTATGTTAGTAAAGAGATCCAGGACCAGTTGTTGGTGGGTGATGCTAAACTCGGAAGTGCCATTCGAGAGAAGTTTGATTTGCAATGTGTGTCCAACAGTAATGTCCAGGAGCTGCTCAGATGCATCCGCTCTCAAATAGACAGTCTCCTGTCTGGACTTCCTAAGAAAGAGATGACAGCCATGGCCCTCGGTCTAGCTCACTCGCTTTCCCGCTACAAGTTGAAATTCTCTCCAGATAAAATTGACACAATGATTGTGCAAGCACAGTGTCTATTAGATGACCTAGACAAAGAATTAAATAACTACATCATGAGGTGTAGAGAATGGTATGGTTGGCATTTCCCAGAATTGGGGAAGATTATAACTGACAACACGCTGTTTGTCAAAATTGTAAAGTTGATTGGAACCAGAGACAATGCATCAAATACAGATCTGTCGGATATCCTTCCAGAAGACTTGGAAGAAAAGGTGAAGGAAGCTGCAGAAATATCCATGGGCACAGAGATATCTGACGATGATATTATTAACATCCAGAATCTGTGCGATGAAATTATCTCAATCACAGACTATAGGGCACATTTGACTGATTATTTGAAGGCAAGAATGATGGCAATGGCTCCAAATCTGACTGTTCTGATCGGTGAACATATTGGAGCGAGACTCATAGCCCACGCGGGATCATTAATGAACTTAGCTAAACACCCTGCATCCACAGTGCAAATATTTGGTGCCGAAAAAGCTCTGTTCAGAGCTCTGAAGACAAAGAAAGATACACCAAAGTATGGTTTAATTTACCACGCACAGTTAGTTGGTCAGTGTAGTACAAAGAACAAGGGGAAGATGTCTCGTATGTTGGCAGCAAAGGCAGCTCTGGCTACAAGAGTGGATGCATTTGGAGAGGATGTGTCGTTCGAGCTAGGAGCGAAGCACAAGGTGACGCTGGAGAACCGGCTGCGGCTGATGGAGGAGGGCAACCTGCGCAGGATCAGTGGCACCGGCAAAGCTAAGGCCAAGTTTGAGAAATATCACAGTAAGAGGTGAGTGTCATTCAGTATTCAGATTTTGGGTTGGTGACATTTCAGTTTTTTTTTACAGATTTTTATCTAGTTACACCTGTTCTGTTGTCTGTTTATCTGTCTGTCTGTCCGTCCGTCTGTCTGCCTTTCTGCCTGTCTGTAATCAAATCTTGTAAGTTAAATTTGCACTACTGTTTAGTTTCCGATTGAGCAAAAATTTTGCACACATAATTATATCATGTGACAAATGCAATATTCTAACATGGAGCTAATCTGATGATAGAGCTGGAAGGTGGTTATGGCATATCTGTAACTTTGAAACGGATCTAAGATCTTTTATATTCAGAAGTTTGTTTGAAATAGGCAGGCATATTGTTTTGTTTAACGGGCTATAATCTGATGTGTACATTTCTGTTTACATTATATCCTCATCATATTGCATAGCAAAATTATTTTTAAATTATAATCATTTTCATATTATTATTTTTTTTAAAACAGTACAGTGTATGTTAGTTTATTAAATAAATACATGAAGTTTTCGGGGTCCAGTGCTGCCCCCATGCAAAGGAAACATACATATCATTTAAAATTTTATCTTGACCAAGCCCTAGATAAATAACCCTTTAAACTATTTTGTGAACTACTGTTTACAGTTTAGGGGGCTACCTAAATTTGATGAGGTCCAGTGCTGCCCCCATTTGAAATAAATAATTTTAAAAGAAACGTAGATATTATTTAAAATTTGGCTTTGATATAACCCTAGATAACCCTTCATACTACTTTATGAACTACTTTTTATATATTAAAGTGAGAACATGTAGCTTTTTATAGCATTTTTGCTAAAAGTGGCCGTTTTTCGCAAAAATTCTTAGCCAAAGCCAAATTTTAAATAATATCTCTGTTTCTTTTCAAATGGTTTATTTCAAATGGGGGCAGCACTGGACCCCTAAAAATTCAGGTAGCCCCTTAAAGTAAGAATGTGAAGCTATTCTACGCGCATTAACCTAAAGTGGCAGTTTTTCGCACATGTGTGTAGACAAGCTATATGTTCTTACTGTAAACAGTAGTTCATTAAGTAGTTTGAAGGGTTATCTAGGGCTTGGTCAAGACAAAATTTTAAATGATATCTCCATTCCCTTTCAAATAATTTATTTCAAATGGGGGCAACACTGGAGCCCGCAGAATTCTGCTAGCCCCTTGATATCTCTGATCATATTCACATGAACTTGGCTTCACTAACGACTTTTTGCATATTTGCTCGACACCATATTGCCGGTTCATGACAAAGCACGTATTTACACGAAAAAGTTTGAAAGCTTTGCATTTTTTCTCTATGATCTGGACAGAGTCTCAAGCAAGATTTTAAAATTTAATATTTTAGTAATAAGTAACATTAAAATGAGATTTGTTGTTTTGTGCATAGTGAGGTGTTCCAGTACCCGGTGGCCGGAGACAGCACACTGGGCAGGAAGCCCGTCAAGAGGGAGCACTCGCCCGGGGACGAGGTCGCGGCCAAGAAGATCAAGCTCGAGCATGGGGCTGGGGATGTGAGTTCCATACTAATAAATGTTAAATAGATGTCCGAGAGAAATGAGAGAAATTGGGTATATACAATATGTAACAAAAACCCTGTCCGATCCTTGTAGGAGCAACTCAGGCCGTCAATAGGAACAACTTTGCATATATTGAAACTAAAACAAAAAACGGAATTTGTATGAAAATGACGATTTTTAACTCTAGTATCAAGCATTGGTCCCATAGGAAAAGTTGTTTATATTGACGGTTTGAGTTGGTCCCACAAGGATCGGACAGGATTTTTGTTACATATTGTATAAAAAAATACCTGACTTGCATAGGGTATGTAATGCTTCAACATGAAACAAAGCACAAAACATTACGAGGACTCTGCTACCAGTTAACTCGTGCAGCAATTGAAACCAATGCTGCACATCACTTTCTCAGTAATAGAGTGATTAATAACTGGAATACACTATCAGAAGTAGGGGTCTCTATTAAAAAAAGACTCGGCAAGTGGATAACGACAAATAAAGTGTCTAAAGTGTCGTTAATAATAAATAAACTGTAAAAAGATTTTATGGACTCTCAGCACTGTGTGAAATAGTCATTATATCAGCTCCAAGCTGCTCATCTATAAATAAATAACAATAATAATATTCGGACAAATCACACAGATTGAGCTAGCCCCAAAGTAAGTTCGAGACTTATGTTATGGGATACTAACTCCAAGGTACTATATGTTTTAATAAATACATATATCAATAAACATCCAAGACACAGGTCAATAGGTCCACTCATGATAAGTTTTAGAACTTTTTTTTTACATACAAAAAAAAATTATGATGACCCTCACCCGGTTGACGTGGTTCGACCAAGCTCATTGATTAGAAGTCGTAGCGCAATGATACATACCTTGTCGGATTGCTAATTATATAAACTTCACAATATATAATGACATAAATACCAAAAAAATGCATGGTTACTGAGAAATTTGTGGAAATACACTCCGATAAACAAGTTTTTTTTGGGAGAATTGAAATAAAAAATCAAATTACTCGCAAAGTATAGAATTTCTGACATTATTATTAATCAATTTATGACATTTTTTTTATGACAACTAACAGAAGCTTACATGCGACATACTTTCTGGTATACACAATATTCCGAAACGCGATAGCGGCCATTTTGATGACATCATAACTGGTGACCCGACCACTTTAGAAACTGTCTCTCGATGGTTTTTTACTCAGAATAACATGCATACTAAAATATAGTGCTGGTTTCATCAAAAGCACCATTTTTCCTCTAAGAGAAGCGATTTAATAGAAGAAATAGAACGGTAATTTTTTTTTTAATTTCTTCACATTGTTTTTCTTCCTAGGCCTCACCGAAAAAGAAGATCAAAATGGAAAATTCTGAAAACGATATCAAAGAAGAGCCAATGGACGACAGCAACGTCGACGAGCCGCTCTCCGAGAAGAAGAAAAAGGAGAAGAAGAAGAAGCAGACTGCCGGGGAGCAGGCCGCCGACGAAACGCGGCCCCGCGCCGGGACGGCCAGCGGCGAGACACTCCAGCGAGAACAAGCTGGTGAGGTAGAAGAACCTAAAAGCGAGAAAAAGAAGAAAAAACACCAGCAAGAACAAGCTAGCGAGCAGCCCGAGGTAGAAGAACCTAAAAGCGAGAAAAAGAAGAAAAAACACCAGCAAGAACAAGCTAGCGAGCAGCCCGAGGTAGAAGAACCTAAAAGCGAGAAAAAGAAGAAAAAACACCAGCAAGAACAAGCTAGCGAGCAGCCCGAGGTAGAAGAACCTAAAAGCGAGAAAAAGAAGAAAAAACACCAGCAAGAACAAGCTAGCGAGCAGCCCGAGGTAGAAGAACCTAAAAGCGAGAAAAAGAAGAAGAAGAAACGACAATCGCAGGCAGAAGAGTAAGTGGAACTTGTAGATAGTGGAGCTCGGTGGCCCGGCGGGAGTGCGCTTTACTGGCGCTTTCGCGACGTAAAGCGACACCGGGCGTGGTCTGCACTTGGATGGGTAACCAAAAGTGGTAAAAATATTCTTGAGCTCCTCCGTGCTTCGGCGGGCACGTCAAAACCGTTGGTTCCGGCTGGCATCATTGTATGGCAGACGTCAAGCTATGTCAGATGCCTTTAGGCAGCCTGAAAACTTTTAACACCAGTGTTAGCCACTAACACACGTGAAAAACAACTTGTATATAGAACTTGAAATAATTATGATGATAATTTCGGAGTTGATTATCATGATGACAGTAGTTCATTGTCGTATACGGGTCGTTTGTATTTGTACCCCATCGATAATACAAATGTATTTAGTGTTGTATAGTGGTCTTGATAATTAAAGTCAGAATTATCAGATAGTTTAACCTAACGATGAGTGCGGGAGGCTCGAAAAATGTTGATGGATTTATTTTTTTAGCGTTAAGAGAAAGTGTTATTTTTAATTTGTGTAAAATATGACTCATTTTACTGTAACAAAGTTGGCAATTAAGAATAAATTACTTGCCATCTCTGAAGTATGTTATATTTGATAAAAAGTATAGGGTAAACTTCCAGTCAATGGACGCTAACAGTCATTGGACAGAACACAATTAAACCGTATTAATTATTATGTCTGTTCACATTACTGAGAACAGCTAAAATTATCCTAATGTGTCATAAAATTAATTGGTTTTACTAATTCATTATTTATAGAACTTATTGCAAATATAAAATTGTAAGTTCTCATTCAAGTGAACAATGTATGTTCTTATGAGAAATAAATACTTTTAACCTAAAACCTTATTCAAAACGGGTACATAGCAGCTACAGAGTATAAAAAGCTATTGGCAGCCCTGTGTCACTCCTCGTTTAGGTATCGAAAATATACCTACATTCCACTCCAGACCACTCCGGAGGGGATAATTCAGTTACACGAATCGTTTAACCAGAGTAATAATAATGAAATTGGCTTGCAATGAATGTCTAGGTATCTGAACGAAGAGGTGCCGAGTTCTGACGCGAGCTAAATTAAAGCATTAACCACATTAAGTAGACTTTTCTTTGAATTGATTTTCTGAGTAAGACTTCTGTACGTGAGTACATAGGTCTTATAGGTACTCTGCTGTCGGCCGCAGTGGACAGACCTTATTTATTAAGGTTTTATTTTGTTTTGTCCAATGACTGTTAGCGTCCAATGACTGGAAGTTTAGTAGCCACAGGCAGGATATCTGTGCGAGTGATGTGAGTGCTATATAGGTACTATACTATGTACGTTAGTATGTATGTGATGGATTAAGATACCTATTATAAGAGTTATTTTTCCTCAAGCCATTGTTTTATTACATTGTCCTTTTTCGTGCACCATAACGTTGAACTGAATTTCAGTTGTGTATTAATTTTATATAATATATATTGCCATATTGTGTATTAATTTTATACATATTTCATTTATATTGCCTGTTTTGTAAAGGTCATAGAGAATCTCATTATAAAACCAGCATCTGAATTTCAGCACGTATTCCCGGCCAAACATGACGTAAAACCTGTAAACATACTGTCATCTGTCACAATACTGGCGGTAAATTGGAATAAAAATTTATAAATTATTTGTATGGGTATGGAAACCCTCAATGCGTGCGTATACCTACTTGGCCGGTTTTTAACCCCCGACAAAAAAGAGGAGTGTTTTATGTTTGACTCTAATGTCTGTTTGTTTGTCTGTGGCATCGTAGCGCTCGAACGGATTGACTGATTTCGCGCTTGAAAGTTGGGGCTTTTTCTAGCAAATAAAAGATGGCGCTGCGGATATCAAGTCGTATTAGTAGTTCCGCTCCTCAGCATTAGATGGCGTGCTTGACAGTCGGGGTTTAATTTTATTTTAATTTGCCTAGCAAATAAACTTGCAGTTTAACCAACGCTACTATGTATTGTTATACATAATACCTCTATAAAATAATAAGTACCTAAAAGTATTTAGTGAAGGTCCAAATGATGAGTATTCCCAAATGGGAATTGTAATGGAAGTCTGTGTGTAAATGTGCCTCGCACAACTAAAAATTGTCCCATTCGTCCGGATGGGATATACCCCAAATGATAACTTGTCTTTTCAGAAGTTTAACAATCCTAGCGTAAGTACCTACTCTTGTTGCACAAGTTCGTTCATTACCGTCCGGCGAACTGTACTGAGCGAGAGTAGAAGGTATTGGCCTACGGCAGAACGAGGTATCGGAATAACGAGACCATCTGCACTGCTCTCTGTACATTGTGTTCTACTCGAGATTTCCGTCCAGCGAACTGTTCATTGCTTTGTAAGCATAACGCGGTAACAACTTGTTTTTAAGTTATTACTTATACTAAACTTTGTGTGTCAAATAGTAACTTTGTAGTTGTAAGCAGGTACACATTCACATAATTTCTAATATGTAAGGTAGAGTATAAAGATCTTAAAGAGTTAGATGGTAAAGTAAAAAAATAAAAAAAATCGTGTGGCATTCGGGGACTGTCGCGGTTAAGCTATTGCATAGCATTTTTTATCAACTTAGGCAATTATAATTATTTATTTATTTTTTATTTATGCAGTATTTTACAACTTTGTCGGCATGATTAATAGTCTGAGTAGAATTGTGAATAGACAGACATGGCGAATCTATACGCGGGTTCCTTGTTTACTACGAAACTCTAAAAACTAATAGTAGAACCACTAGTTTCAAAAACTCTACAAAACCCTCCTAACCCTAAAAAAATAAAGAATATATTGCCATTGCTGCGTCATTGTCTATGGCAGAAGGTGCTTAAAACTTGCCCGGGCACGGCGCTCCGGAAAGAAAGCTAAAGGATTGTACTTACTACAAATAATGATGTTAGGCAATTATGAAACGGCGGCCCGCCGTCCCGTCGGTAAGTTCCGCCAGTCGGACAAGTTATAACTTGATCAACTTCAGGCGGACGTTCAAACACTTCAACTTAACGTTATTACAGTTTCAATATTTTTTATTTGCGAACTAGCGGCAGGTATTTGCAAACTTTGAATTCAGCTACTTAGTAGGTAACTTTAATTGTTTTCGTGAAAGAATGACTTAAAGTTCTGGCATGTACCTACTACTACGAGTAGATACTTTAGTTGTGTTGTGTTACACTTGTTGGCACAACCACTGGAGATTTAATGGGAACTATTTTCAATGGAATCACGCTTTCGGATGTTAAAGCTGCCAAAAACATACATACAGCCTTACAACTACCCTTATTGATGACCAGAACAAAGAGCGAGAGACGATACCGGATCTAGAATTTTTTATAGAGGGCGGGGGGGGGGGGGGGGGCAGGGTCAGTGCGCACCACGTCGTGTCTCTGTAAGGCATGGAAGGGGTGGATATATTTGACGATTTTACCGCCCCTCTGACTTCGCCGCTCGGGGTAAGATCCTCCTCCTATCCTGCACTCCTATCCTGCACTCCCCCTGCATCCGACCCTGGCGAGAGAGAGCGAAGGAACGCTTCAGCATGGCCAGTGCTGAAGCGTGCCGTCACTCTCTTGCTCTAGCTGATGACGGTTTTGACACGACACGACAGAAAAGAATAGCAGCATAGAAAAGTGCTATTCCGTGCTGACGAATGAGTCCCAAACGAACCGGTAACGTGCCTTCCAAAGCACGAAAGATGTATGTTTTTTGCCAGTCAGGCGTAGGTTTTAATTCAAGTGGAACCACGTTTGGGATTGGGGTCTAGCCTAAGTCTTCTGGGCCGTCGAACTCAGTTTTATTAATTTTGCAATACCTACGTAGCTGCCTCTGAAAGCTGAAAGAGTTCACGGCGTTAAATAAAATTACTCGACCGAAAAACAACTGAATTAAAACTCGATTTCCTGTATTGACGCAGTGCGTTTTTGTGGAGCAACTGACCTGGATTGTCTATCGGCTATCGGCCATTGTGACCACATATTTGCATATTGCTGTGCAAGCACCACACGCAAACAGAAACCACAGAATGATAACTCGTTTCATTGAATATTTTCTTACCTCAGAAATACTAGGAATACGTCGAGCCGAGGAGGTTATCAATAATAAGTAGGTATTAGACAAAAGTTACCTTTCGAATATACTTAACTCTTCAAGCACCGATTGGCCCGATCGGGTCAAAAGAACAATTCAATTGTGTCTGCGATTTATGTGCTTGAAGGATTAATTCTTGGTTGCTTGTTATTTGTCGCCTACAAGTTTGTTTGTTTACTTGTAATAACTTTATTGTACCAAAACATACATTACAAAGATAACATACGAAAGAGCAAATATACAAAGGCGGACTTATGCCAGTAAGGGATCTCTTCCAGTCAATCTGCGATAAATTGAGAGGATATTTACTCAATTAGAAGGTAGCAAGTACGTACAAATTAACTATAAGATCATACTGCATAATTTTTATATATAGTTACTTAAATGCATATACAGGGTAACTTTTATAACACCTCCAACATTACATAATACTAAAATACTTTTCATAAAAACAACTTTCGAAAAATTCAAGAAATAAAAATATGACTTCCATACATGATTTGTATGGATCGGCCCTCAAACAAATGGATTTTGTATGAGAGGACGATGTTTTTGTTATAGATTTTCAATATATTTTATACAATATGTAACAAAAACGATCCTTATAATATTATATCCTTGTAAATATTTCGCAAAATCCTCGGACCGGCAAAAAGTGCTGATGGAAGCTGGAGAGTCCGAAAAAATGTGGAGATAGAGGAGCTGGTAAAAGAGCCGAATATAATTGGTGTCACTAAAGCGCTCCGCTTACAATAGCTTGGGCATCTGGAAAGTATGAAGGAGGATCGTAGCGTGAAAGCAGCATATATGGGGAAAGTATCAGGCCGAAGACCAGTCGGTCGACCCAGATATCGCTGGAGCGATACGGTGCAGGCTGATCTGCGCGAGATGGAAGTGGTCGGCTGGCAAGATATCGCTCAGAACAGGAAATTGTGGCGCTCTTTGGTCTCGGAGGCCAAGATCCACTTCGGGTCGCTGAGCCAGCGGAGTAAGAGTAAGTAAGTAGGAGCAACTCAGACCGTCAATATGAACATCTTTTCCTATAGGACTAATGCTTGAAACTCGGAGAAAAAAATCGACATTTTCATACAAAAGTATTCGGCCGGCCTAGCAATTTGTATGAAAATGTCGATTTTTTCTTCGAGTTTCAAGCATTGGTCCCATAAGAAAAGTTGTTCATATTGATGGTCTGAGTTGCTCCTACAAGGATCGTCAGGGTTTTTGTTACACATTGTATAGATTTGAGTATCATGGACTGAATCCGCGCCTAAAATGTAGCTGGTGTTTAAAAATTAACCCTGTATACTTACCTCATCTTATTTATACCCCAGATAAATAGTTATAACAGGATATCACTGTCATGAAATCATTGTTTTGGATTGCTGATAGAAAAAGTACATCAGTGGTACCTACCATTTTTTAAACGCGGTGTCACTAAACGAACGGTTTTTTATACGGAAAAACCATTCGTTTAGGTTACTCCCCGCTTCAAAAATGGTACCTACTTCTGAGTTGCCGTACAGGCTGTTACCTGAACCTTTTGTTACCTGTGTCTAAACCACAAACAAAAGATAATAATAATAAGTAAGTACAATGCGACACAAATAAGTTGAACAAAAATGGCGGACTTCAAAGCATTTTCGTACAAATTCACAAGCACCAAAATACCGATCGTCGGCGCATAATTTGTACCTGCGCCGATAACCGCCATTTTGGTTCAACCTACGTACCGGGAATTTGTACAAAAATGCTTTCAAGTCCGCCATTCTTCTTCAACTTATTTGTCTCGCATTGTATCTATTTGTGATGAAGTGTGAAACTTGCGAAGGAAATAGAAAGAAAATTCCATAGTAACAAAATAAGGAACTGTAGTTTACGTTTGTGCGTTGCTCGAATGCACATTGTCTGTGAGACATCTGTTCACATCTTTAATTCGTGTGTTTGCAAGTGGATCAGAATCAAATCTCTCTATCGAAGGGGTTTTGGTCATCAGCCGACCCACTTCCGCCCGATTTCAGCCGATATTCACGACTGCAAACCAAATAATAAGCGGTTGGGAAGATATCGTTTATATTTGCTGTTAATTTATAGGTAATTTATTGTGATCTAAAAAAAATAAAATAAAAATAAAACGACGGGTTGCACTCCGGGAGAGCCGGCATAAGTAAAAACTTGAATATTAACGTTGTGCATTTCCATGGATGCGCGTGGCACGCTGTAACTAAACACAAACGAACATTCGCGCAAGCGCCCTGCACCATCTGAACGAAACAGCAGGCGCAGGCATACATTTTTGCCGCGCCGTAGAAAGAGAGGGGGATACTTCCTTTCCTACGCCGCGCCGCGCCGGCTGCGTCTGCCGTCTTACGAATTTTCGATCAGGTTACGTGTCCTGACGTCCTGACGCGAGTTTAACATTTATTACCCATACCAAAAAGTGTACAACGCCGCTAAAGAAGTTTTCACTTCAAAAAATATGTTTGTTGAAATAAAAACATGCAGTCATCGAAATGATCTAGTTGGCAGATAAAATAACCGGCCAAGTGCAAGTAGAACTCGCGCACAAAGGGTTCCGTACCATTATTTATAAAAACCCACACACACACCCCATATAAATACTTATTTATATTATTCTGTTTTTAGTATTTGTTATTATAGCGGCAACATAAATACATTTTCTATAAATAAAATTCAACTGTCTAGCTATCACGATTCATGAGATACAGTCTGGTGATAGACAGATAGAGGGACACACAGACGGACATATGGATAGAGGAGTCTTTGAAATAGTCCCGTTTTACCCTAAAAAGACAACACAGCTTTTTAGACCGTCCTTGTAAGGCAATTTTCTCTTTTAGCGTATCGATGGTTTATTTTTACCCGACTGCGCCAGAAGGAGGGTTATGTTTTTCGAGAGTATGTTATGTATGTATGTAAAATTGTTTTTCACGCTCTGCAGCCTGAACGGCTCGATGGATTTTAGTTTGTGTTGTTTGTATATAAAGATAGCCGGTTTTTCTTTTAAATAAGTAATAACTTGTTATATTCTATCAGCCCAATATTGAGCTACTCTGACGGCGTCGTCAGTAGACGCACATAAGTCGTCCACGGTGAGCAGGGTGCACGTGTTACGACACCTGAGACAAGAAAGCAGGTACGCTAGGTTTGTGGGGAGAAGCCACACTCACACACGTTTTGAGAGCTATCTTCAACCTGGACAAAAGCTCTTCACAATGACCTGCTTGGTTTCGCAGCCGGTTGAGCAATTTCCAAGCTGGCCAGGGCAAATGATATCCACGTGTATAATAAAATTGGGTACCTTGTGAACCCCAGAGCGGTCTTATTTGGTGATACCATCGTGGTGACAGGATTTGCCAGCCTAGAATCTGTGTTACCGACTCTAGCTGTTTCCAGGCGAGCTGCGCTGCAGGGAGGCTCTTATCATGCATCCCAAAGGCAAAAATAACCATCCTATCTTCTAATACGATTAAGTATTGCTAGCTTCCTACTCAGTAGGTAGGGTAAGTGTACCTAGTACTCAAGCAAGCCATAGCGCATCTCAGCGCCCGTCGTGTCAGACTCTCGGGCAAGCCCCGAAGTAATCTAAGCTAAACTGCTCGCGAGTACAGCGAGCAGAAACATACGGCTGTAAATTAGGCACTGACGGTTCAACGTGTTCTACGAGTATTATAGAGTGGCAAGTTCCACGATTTGCCTTAAAATTTTGTGAATTCAAATACTTACAAAAAATTCTAAAATATTTATTTACTGTACGATATTTAACTACATGTTGTTGGATTATGTTGGGCATTTCCCTTAGAGATCGTATCCGGAACACAGAGATACGAAAGCCGACCAAGGTTACCGATGTAATCAAAAGAATAGCCACACTAAAGTGGAAATGGGCAGGTCATATCAGTCGTAGAGAGGACTGAAGATGGAGCCAAAAAACATTGGACTGGCGACCGTGGATGGGCCGCAGAAGTCACGGCAGACCAATCACACGATGGAACGACGACATCGTCAAAGCAGCCAGTCCACTATGGAAAAGAAAGGCGCAACATCGTGAGGAATGGCGTGCAATGGAGGAGGCTTATACCCTGCAGTGGATAGAATTGGCTGTAAAAGAAGAAAGAAGAAGATTTAACTACAAATTCTCATAATAATACTTAGTCATTGATTGCTTTTGCAACAGATGGTTGCGATTAAATCTAAAAAGCTAAGTTTTGGCTTCTGGGCTTTTATATTCTCCGCCTCCGCAAATCTTATCGCAAGAGGAAGAATCCTATAGTTACTCGTAGAAAGTACGTTCCATGCTCGAACGCAAAAGTTTCTTGAAGTAATTTTATCTAAACTCCTTGGACGCAAGTCCGCAAGAGGGTTATATTTGGGTTATATTAAGAATAGGATATGTTGTAAGAATGATATTGCTGACTGGCCGTATCCTGTTAAATCATGTAGGTTCTAACCTATAAGCAGATTTAGCAGTTTCATTGTTTGACCCAAAAGTTTTCTGAATGTTTCTCGGAAGCCTCAAGCGATATTAACTTGCAGTACATTTTTGAATAAGAATGATGTAAATTGATATACTTCATAAGCGACTTATACAAAATAATAATTAAACTTTCCAAAAAAAAAAATACAAAATAAGAATAACTAATTGTAGCTATATAGCTATTAGTTTATTTTTTATTTAATTTCCTATCTAATTTTATACAGTTTAATTAATACATAGTAAATTGAGTCCTTCAATATTTTTTTTTTCATTTCCAGCCATCACATGTCCCACTGCAAAGGAATCGTGCGGTCCTGTGTTAAGTCTTTTCATTCTTTATTAAATTAAGTTGAGCTCATCTCGCTATCGTGTCCTTGTCCTACAGGACTTTCTGGTGATTGTGTGGATTCCTGGATTAGGAGACCTTTGCCAGAAGTGGCTTGGCCTGCAATACACGTGGTCAGCCCAGTCCCACTTCAGCTTTGCGGCCTTCAGAGCTACGTCTGTGATACATGTCTGGGAGCATTTTTCACACCTACTACAAAGTTTTGTGGGTACTCAAAGAAAGGTAGATGTTATGAGAGATATAAATGGATAATATAATCTTTTTTAACCCCCGGCAAAAACAGAGGGGTATTATAAGTTTGAAGCTAATGTCTGTCGGTCTCTCTGTCTGTCTGTGGCATCGTAGCGCTTGAACAAATGGACCGATTTCGATGCATTTTTTTAACGTAAAAGCACCCTTGCTGTAGTTTTTAGTTGTTTGATCAAAATCAGCTCAGTCACTTAAAAGTTATTGGAGGTTTAAGCTTGAAAGTCAGGGCTTTCCCTAAAAAAATATAGATGGTGCTACGAATATCAAATCGCATCGGTTGTTTCGTTATTGATCACTAGATGGCGTTCTTGACATTTTCGGTAGGAGCTTTTTTTATTTGTCTAGCAAATAAACTTGTATCATACTAGTATTATCAATCAATCAGATACTCATTTGAAACTAAATTGACCTGAAAAACGTTCTCTCCCGTAATTAGCGGTTTGTGAAAACTAGCGTGGAACCTAGAGAGGCGTGAAACGCGCGCCAGTCGCGCCTGATTTGAGTGGTGCGGTCGGCCGCGGATTCCCGCCCGTGAGTTGTGTATGCATTATGCATTAGTTGTGGTGCAATAGCTTTGCTGTTTGCACCGTTTTCTGGTCGGAATTTTATGCGGGTTTATAAAATTACCACGGAAAATTCGGAACGGAAAACTTCGTTATACATAGCGTTGTCCTCGACCTTCATTCGATAGGTAATAACTTATCATTATTACGGTCGTCTATGTGAGAACCACTTCAGAGAATTGTTCTTTTGCTACGACATAAATTGGAATCTTCCTGCAGAATTATTACAAATGGAGAACGATAACTACTCCGATATTCCTATGATTTAGAATCTGCACGTACCTACTTATTTTTCTTCAAATCTCCTATTGTTGGTCCATCTTCTTCCTTCTGTCTCTTTTCCAAAGATTCAAAGATTCAAATGTTTATTCAGTAATTAGACCTTTACAGGCATTTTTACACGTCAATAAGTATAATTTATGTTACGTGTAAAGTATATTAAAATTTAATTTATTTTTAAAGAAAAGCTACCGATACCAGCGCTTCGTAACGACCACTGCTGAGAAGAAACGCCGAAAGAAGTAAGTCCGTATGTCTCGACTACATTTCTTGGAATGCGTCGAGAGATCGTCTCGCCAGCGCTCTCTTGGCTTACCTAGGCGACACGTGCTTAAAAGTAATTACAAAATGAGGACTAACATTTGTACTAGATTTGAAACATTATTCCCCAAAACTGTACCTACTATGTAAGGAAGATTTGGAGTCGAGCCAAAGATGGTGAATTCCCTGGTGTCCGCCGCGCTATATCCTGTGACACGCCACCGAATTACCAGCGTGATTGCTCTGTCCATGGATATTGTTCAGGTGACAGCAACATTTCGTTCATATATGTACAAGTATATTATAAGGATACAAGAGACAGAAGGATCAAGATAAATAAATAGGGACGAATAACACTGATTGAGCTAGCCCCAAAGTACTCGTAAGTTCGAGACTTGTGTTATGGGATATTAACTCAACGATACTATATTTTATGACATATAAATATATAGATAAACATCCAAGACCCAGGACTATTTGAAAAGAACATTTTCCAACTTGCCCTGACCGGGGATCGAACCCGGGACCTGTGGGTGGCGGACTAGCATGGTGACCACTACGCCACGGAGGTCGTAGGAGGAGGTAGTACGGACAAAGATAGATAAGTATAAAGATAGTATGCAGCTAATTGGTTTGTTTACTTCAATCTAACTGTTCTAGGAGAGTCGAAAGAGGTCTCTAACGGAACCGTAAGTACAGCGAGGTCCATAGTATCTAGGTACATTTCATATAGAGAAAATCTATTTTAAATCTTACAAGAATCTATTCTTTCTTCTTATATTTAGATAAGAGCTGGGTTCTTGCCGGTGGAGTGCTTTCCATGTCTTTCCTCCGCCAAGTTCTTAACCTCCTTAGATGTTTCACGTTTAATTTTTCTTTTATTTGATCTATTTTAATTATATATAAGGAATCTATAAAAGACTTACCCCCATATTCATAAAATTTAATAAACGTTTTCCAAAGCTCTTTTAGCTAAAATATGTTTTGTCTCGGTCTCTTTCTATGTCGAATATTTGAAAGAGGTTTAGCAAACGGCTGTAAATTTTTATGAATATGAGGGTTAATATCTACGAGTAAATAGGACAACAGTCTGTTATTTTCTTCAACATCAAAATAATGTGGTTCTCATTAATATTTATTTTATCATATCATAAGACCGGTTTCCGAGTAAAGCGTGGGTGGCTGGCAATGTACAGACGATATGTTGGAGGGTATTGCTCTTCTTAGTGAAAAGATAATTATCGCTAAGTTGATATTGTCGTTATGATTGCCAAGTAATCCTAATCGCCTCGTGCACGTCACGACTTTGTGTGAATATTAGAGTAGTGGCGTCGGAGACTTCTAAAGAGAATGGAACGAGCGTAGCGACACCAACAATTAAGACCAATGGAACGATTTGTTAGGGTGCCTCGAACGCAGGTGTATCAGTAAGGTTTTTCCCCTAATCGCATTTTGCCACGATTGTGTGATAGAAAAGAATAGAATATCTTTATTACAAATTTGAAGAACGTACTTTTTTATATATCTATTACATATATGTTGCATGTTGTACAAAAATGTATCGTCTTAAATTTTTACAATTTTGTATATTTTTATTAATTACATTGTAATATAATAGTCATAATATAAAGACATAATTAAAACATTTAAATTAGTTAATAGATTCAGGTGTTACTTTGCGGAAGTCAAAGTTACACACTACATGATTTGAATTACTTTGTGGAATTCCGCCACCAGTTAGTTCATGCAAACTATTGCCGGTAACATTTAAATTAGTAAAAAGTCTCTAGTACACGCTTGTACGCCTCTCGTACGTAGACGTACGATATACTCGTATGTAGACAAGTACCTGCATCACTTTTTTTTGCTTCTTTCACAAATGCTTACCAGTCCACTCAGTAGACCGATGAACAGCTAACTCGACTGTCTTGATCTACATTGGAATCCCAATCCCAACTAATATAAAAAATGTGAAAGGGAGTTTGTATATTGGTTTGTTGGTTACCTCCTCACGATTCAACTACTGAACCTATTTAGATGAAATTTGGTATGGATATAGTTTGAGTACCAGGGAAGGACATAGGACACGCGACATAAAAATAAAGTAAAATCGCGTAAAAACTAGAATATAAAATATTTTTTTTTTGGATGAACATATACAAGTGTAGGTACCTGCCTTTCAATAGCTGTATGTCTTTCATTGTGTGTCTTCTATTAACTTAGCAAACTCTGATCTTTTATCAATGGCAAAAGACGGTTAATTTTCCGAATGACAAATTAAAAGAAAATTAAAATTTGACATTTTCAAAACAGCAGTATTATTAAGACAATATTGTTAATGTCATGCGGCAGATCTATTCTCTTGACGCGTAAGAGGTCTACGTAGCTTCTGTGACGGCGTTCTGAGCAAAAGCGATTATCTTCACAATTTCCTTGTTGATCGTGTTGTCCAATTCGGTCATATCCTCCCCGGGACGCGGCAGATTGCCTGTTAATTATGTGCTTCTGTCCTTTGGTGGTGGGCGTGCTGGAGATATATGACGAGAAAAGACGGGTATGACACACTTGTTGTGTTTGTCAGATGGTTGCATGGGTGGTGTATTATTTTGACAATTTACTGGTTGAACGCGTTGTCCAATTCGGTCATGTCTCCCTGGGACTTGTGCTTCTGTTCGTTTGGAGAATTATTGATGGGAATTACAGGCGAGAATGGCTCGCTTTTGGTTTTTGGCTGTAGGTTGCAGTTGTGTGAGTAATATTTGGAATGATAACACGATTCGGGGAAATGGCTCCCTTAGCTGTAATAAGTCAAAAGCAAAGTCAAAAATCATTTATTTATCTTTGGATATTTATATCACTTGATAATTGTCATTTCTTTTTAGTTAGTTGTTGACGTCAGATCATTTACTTACAACTAAGTTTACTGCCGCCTCCTAAGCGCAAGTATAGAAGAAGCGGTAACAAACTGTACTGCAGCATTTTCTTCAAAAACGTCAACCTTACTATTATACTGATATTAAAGTTAGATATGTGGACTGAGAATACATTGCTATGTCATAATTATTAATTAAGAATGATGTCAAATTTGAAATTAATGTCAATGTGTAAACAAAATACATGTACCGATTGTACTCAAATTATGACATTTGTGAGTGTACAAATACAAACCTTTAAGAGGGACCCGCGCCAAGCTCAAGCCAGACGTTCTTGTCTTTAAGATATCATCGGTTCGTAATAAGCCTTCTCACAAAGTACTTTCTTTACATAAGGGTACCTTGTGACGCCAAAACTCTAAACACATTAGTATCAAGGCTTGAACTTGCTTAAAAATTTATCGTTTGAAGTTCACGTCGCAAAGTCGAGTGACTTTAAAGCACAGCTGATAATAGTGGTAAACTCTGGGTTTATACCTGCTAACGAGCATCTGGAGTAGGTAAACTTATCACAGAAAAGACATGATTATATTTCTCATCATTATTTATGTATCTTTTCTACAAATGTAATAGGCGGACCTAAAGCCTTTATGTACCGGTACACCCACTGGTGATGCCGGGAAAATTAAACCTTTAGAATTTAAGGAGGTGCAAAATATGTAATTTTAAATTCATAATATTATAAGATATAAACATGCATATGTTTATTAGAATAATAATCTAAATCAATTTTAATTTGTATGTAAGTTACATTAAAATTAAACATAGATATAAGATAGCATAACCTATAAGTATACTTCATTTATATTATCTGTACTCTATCTGATAGTTTCCGAAAATAATCATCAGGTCTGTTTTTAGTCTATACGCTGCAGGAGTATAACCCTATCTGTTTTATCAGATCCTTGACCAAATCTTCTGGATACTTAGCCAGAGTATCCAGCAGATTTGGCTTCTTTCTCCACGCTAACCAGACGGGTTGGAGAGGTATCATTGATGATTTTAAGCTTTATTTAGCTTGTACAAATACAAATTGCTTTGTTGTTAAACGCTGGTAAAATATACATAGGTCTTAACATTACAAAAGTGCCTCCATGTTCTGTCCTAATAGGATATACAAAAATTAATATTATTATAAATTTATTATTAAGTCCATGCAATGTGAGCATTTACATTAATATGGGTACGATATAAATTATAATTAAAATCAAATATAATATGTAGTCATTTAAATATTCTTTTATAGCGTAACATCATTTGTTTATCAAAAATAGTTTTACCTTGTATTTAAATGTCTTCAAAAATTGCTTAAAACTGTCAGGTAATTTATTGTAGATAGTTTAATTTCATTTACTTTTTTTAATGTTCGTACAAATTTTACGGTTTATGTATTTGTATTACATTATTGTTCATTTATTTGTTATAGTCTGTACTCCTATTATTTATTGATATACTTATATTCCTCTACACTATAATACTCTAACTGCGCAGACTCCCCCACATCTTTTATAGTTTTCTTTATCCAAAGGTTGGCTGGAAGAAATCGCTTTAGTGATAAGCCCGCCTTTGTACCTACTAGATTTTAAATGTACTTTTGATTATTGTCACACTTAGTTGGTGTAATAAAGAAATGTTATCTTTATCTTGTAATAGATGCCATGCAAATTACACTATTTCCTATTTGTATTTCCTTAGGCGCCTTTTACGACATTCATGGGAAGACTAGGAGTGGTCTGGTCATACTGAATTCTACCGGAAACCACACAGTTCTTCTATTGCAGAGAAAATTCATTTTCTATGTTGTGCACTGCAAACGAATTCGCGAACTATCGTTGTACCATGCCTTTAGGAAACACGGCGAGATATTACCTCGGGGACGTGATATCCTAGTTTTGCTGTGCTTACACACGATTCCCGGACCGAAATAGCCCGACTTAATCCTAAAAGCAACGGGTACCGTAGGGTTCTTACTCCGACGTTAATCTTATGTTGTTTCAGTAATTACTTCACACAAATCTTGGGTCTTACTTAGAATGTTTCCATTTAGCACTTTATTTTTATGCAAATAAACCCTTTATGATCATGCTGCCTAGAAATCAATTCAATCAAATATAACTTTATTATAATAGGATATTTATAATATCTCTTAATAATCGTTACTTTGTTTTGTTCCACAATAATTGTTGACATCAAAAAGTTACTTAGAGCTGTAACGATGTTACAATATACCTCATCCTTCATGTTTCCGTTTACCTCTTTACTCCATTTCACATTGTCCACCTTTCTAAAAAATAATTTTACTTCCAAATTCAATTTTTAAATTTTAGATTCCTTCCTCATCATTCCTCATTATTCCACTGCCATCTCTCGAGCTGATTACATCTATATCAGTATTGTATTGTGAAGTTATAATTAATAGATTAACTCTGCTGCCTATTTATTTCTCTTAAGCTCTCTACTACGTACCTTACCTATCTCTTCATGTAGGAGCTCCAACTGCCCCAGCTAGTCCGTGGCTATCTACCTACTAGGAGTTCCTACAGAGCTAAGTTTACTGCCGCTTCCAAAGCGCTAGTGCAGAAGAAGCGGTAACAAACTGCACTCCAGCATTTTCTCCAAGGACGTCAATTCGCAATGAAATTAATAATTAAAGTTTATATGTGGACAGAGAATACATTGTTTGTTAAGTCATAATTTATATATAAAAGAACGTCTATGCCAAATTTCAACTAAACGGAAGCAAAATGCCTACCTTGCAATAAGACTATGCAGCATTTAAACTAAACCTTATATTGACTAGAAAGCAAAAAAAAAAGAATTCTGTGACCTGCAACAAGATTCTATCTGGGATCGTCTCGATCTACTGACTCTAACTAGCGTGGTTGCTTGACTTGCGAAAGTACTAGTAATGCGTTCTAGCATCGAGTTAACGTCCTTCTCATATAATCCCATACCATGAATCAATCCCGGAACTTTTAACTAAGTTCTAAACACGCCTGACTTTTCAAGTTGTTTACGAGTACCTTTAATTTTGACCACTTTATATAGAATTAACTAGGCACTACCTCCAAAGCTTCCATTGGTTCCTAAACTAACATTCTATATATTCGTTGCGGCGGACTTCTTGGAATAAAAGGACATGATATAAAAAAGGACAACTTCATGCAACACTTTACATTTGAATAACATTCGTTGAATCAATTACCGACGAAGCGAATAGAAATGTTTATTGCAACTTGTTAGTCCAGAGGCCGATCGGCCTTTACCTCGCTTCGTCTCCCTCGTGACACGCGCCTCGCAGTTCCGGATTACCCTCCTCCCCTCCAAATCCGGATAAAAAACTCATTTTCTTCCTGGCTTAATTCGTTACCATAACGGTTTTGTTCTTTGACGGACGGAAAGGACCGACCTCTTTTTCAATTCGATTATGAATAACGTAATATTTCACCTTGGCCCGCGGAACCCTGGACGCTTCCTCTCCAAGGCGAGCAAATAATTCTTTCCGGATTAAATAATGTCAATAGACGTCAGCGCTGTTTGTGCGACGATAAAATAAAAACAGTATTCGATTCGTTCCGCGTAATGATTTCATGTTTCTGGTCATTCGCGCACAATCTCTGGTATTCACCAGAGATTGTGCGCGAATGACCAGAGATTTGCCGGTGAGCGGCAAAGCGACCAAATTTTTCGGATTTTTAACGTATTGAATTTGGTGTGACGAGCGTTTTGGGATTTATTTCGATCGCTTTCGAACATGAAGCGGTCGTCATCCGCGCTAATATTTGTGTAGCCCGTAATGTATTTCTCTGAAAGAAGAAATTCATCCTGCCGCGTAACGATTTCATGTTTCATTATCAGCACTCTATACAATTTTTTCGCGTCTCGAAAGTGATTGATCTCTACTTACACAGATACTTGCAATATTTTTTCTTTGGATGAATCCAAACCAAATATATAACTAGAATTTCTTCGTGGAAATATGAGTGTAAATAAGATTTCGTATCAGTTAATGCGAGTATGGCTCGATATACCAAAAGTTATTTCACTTATGTGACGAGTATACAGAGACGTTATTCCAAAGCTTCAAAAAGTAATAGTACCGTTTGTAAATAGAGGTTCTTATTTTTTGAATCTAAGTACATTTGCGCTTTGTTAACTCGACTCAAATGCGAATTTGTTTCTGATTAAAAGTATTGTTTTGTAACATCAAAGCTTTCTGAGCTATAAAGGATTACTGCGGGAATAATACGTCATACGGTACGTTATTAAATAATTTTAAATAAAGTTATCATATTTGTGTATTTTACCTACATACCAATCACATAGTTTTAGCAAGCTCCTTAGTAAGTTTTTAAACTAGTGTAATGGCTACTCAACTATATTATATTTTATGACAAATGGGTATACAGGACCTACTTTATATAGACAAAATACCGAGACCACGCGCGCATAGCGCGTGCTTTTCAACAAAACACGCGTAAGCATGCACGTTGTGAGTTCTACTCTTTACAAGCTTTTATTTAGTTTCACCAGTCCCGCTGTCGGTCTGTCTGTCTGTCTGTAATCAAATCGTGCGAGTTAAATTTGACCCACTTCCCGGTTTCCGATTGAGCTTAAAATTTGCACGCATACGTATATCGCGTGACAATGCAATATTATGATGACATGGAGCTGATCTGATGATAGAGCCGGTAGGTAGCCATTGAAACTCTGTAATGAAACGACGTAACTCGCTCGTTTGATTTATTATTTTAATAAAAAAAAATATTTTTTATATTATTTATTTATTTACAAAATTCGTGTACACAAAATACAAACATAGGAACGAACAAAGTAAGAACATTGAGTACATAGGTGGTGCTTATTTCATAAGAAATCTCTTCCAGCAGACCTGGGAGAGGAAAACAGGTAGTAGTAGGCGTGTACAAAATAGACTCAAGTTAAATACAAATATATAGGTATAGGAAATAATTCCTCGTTTCTCAGACCCTATAATAAATTCGTCATAAATATCTAATCTAGAAATGATACTGTACACATGTCTGCTCTCCTTGCGTCCATGGACTCCCAAGTGCTTGCGTCTGACATATTATCTGCCATTTTTCAAAGTTGGCACTTGTAGGCACTCCCAGCGGATTCCGGAACTTTCCTACGTAAGTATTATATGTCTGTGCTGGCGGTTTGAACTTCCAAACTTTTTCTACGAGTGTCATGTTCGGGGAGATGGCCCCTTTTTGTTGAAATCTCACTTTTCATTAGAAATTACACGTGTTGTGTTTATGAGTTGACTTTTGTGTCATGCATGAATATGTCACACTAAACCACACAGATTTCTTACTTACCTACATACTATTTTTGATGTTCACTCCTATGTCTCGACCCAGAAACACTATCTCATTTGGTGTTTTTAAGACAGCGGCCGTAAGAAATATCTTGAAGAATATTCTATTGCCATAAGTATGATAGTATCACCAAAAACATAAATGTGAAACGGGAGCCAAGGTCAAAATCCGACAAAAGAATTGAGATCTAATCGGCTGCCAAGTTCCGTAAAGAATCCCGAAATTTATTTATAAGTATCTTAACATTTGACCTGGCTAGTTTTAGTAATGGTTGTTTCGTTTGAATATAGGAAACACAATATTCTAGTCTGGATTTTTGTCACTGACTCAAAGTCTATTTTGATTTGAAACTCAGTATATAACTAAGAAGCTGTGATCGAAATATTCAAGACCACACATTTCGTGTAATTTCACAAACGGAGATAAGATGTCGGCAAAAACAGTGGAAAGTGAAGTCGGGAATTTCATAAGAAGTGCACCCGAAATATCGCGAATTCTCCCGAAATGAGCATTAAATCAGGCTATTGAGGACAGATAAAATCTGATTACAGCATTTAGAAGGTATCCATCGCCCCCGAAAGCGAATCCTTTGAAGGTCGGATATTGTTCTGGCAATTAACAGAGGGAATTCGCCGGGAGACTAACAATACACCTTTTACTGTAAACTGCGTTGTCGGGTAAATTAGCGCGATTGTTATAATGGGAGTAAGCTGATAGGGGTAGGCTTACATGGATCCAAGTTAAGTTTTCACAAAAATAAACATGTTCATATATAAGCATTTAACTTACATCATTTATCGGGAACCGGCAAAGTAAATATTTAAAACCAACAACATTTTCAAAAGAGTTGTATCATACATCGGTGGCTTATAATAGTAATAAATTGATTCCTTGTATTAAAATAAATCTTTATTTATATCCACACATTTTTTAAACCTATACTTTATTATAACATTACAAAAAAAATGTGTCTAACAACAAAGTACATGTTCAATGAAAGTAATTTTGAGGTTTCAACAAAAGAAATATTTTCTTTATTTGTTAAGCCGAAGCGTTGATATAATAGCGAACTTTTAGGCTGAAGCATGTCTCATATTATTATCTACGTTCTGGGAGAAACAAATTTAATAAACTTAAGACACCATTCATTCCATATCTAAACAACAAAGACCTCTTCATGTATACCGCCCCCACCCTGTTTCTAACACAATGTACCGCTTGTGGTCTTAAACGACCGCTCTCAATTAATCGGACGCGGGTACAGTTCAGAGTTGCCAAGTTGGGACATTAAATTGTTATTAGTTGTTTATTGGGGAAGTTCGAGCCCGATCGACGATTCAATAGTTAGTGAACCTACTTGCTAGTTCAAGCTGTAGATTTGGCTAAGTTACGGCTTCAATAAGCGCCAGGAAATGGTAATTCCTATCGGGAAATTATTGTCTGAGTCGATATTGCGGAGATTGCTTTTATTCGACTGCAAAGAAGTATAGTTTGTTCTCATGGTGTGTCTTATTTCTCGTGGATGTGTGACGAATCGCAAAACGTTCGTACCAGAATTTGTTTACGTTCATTTGTCCATATCCTGTGTTTTAGAGGAAATAATTTCATCTAAAAAAAAAAAACATTGGATTAGGAATGATTTGTATTAAGCGTTTTCTCGAAACGCAGGCAATTAAAAAATAAAATATATTTATAGGGAAAAATCGCACAGATTGTGCTAACCCCAAAGTAAGCTTAAGCTTTTGTTATGGTAACACAACGATACTATATTTTATGATAAATACATGTATAGATAAACACCCAAGACCCAGGACAATTTAAAAATTCATTTTCCAATTTACCCTGGCTGGGGATCGAACCCAGAACCTCCGGATCCGGCGGACTAGCGTGATGACTATTACGCCAAGGAGGTCGTCAAATATTGATTTATAAGAACTAAAAAAAAAACACACAATATTAACAATAAAGAAAGAACATACACAATATTATTACACACAAAGAAGAAATAACAATCTAGTTTTGTTGAGAAGTTTTAAGTGCGTTTTAGCAAATGGGCTGTGGCTCTGTCTTGGGAAGGTCTATGTTCAATTGTTATTTAATTGTCTCCCTGTGGCTAAAGATGATTTGGTTGGATTAATTTACCAAGAAATAAGTTTATTTTGGTTATATTATGTCTTACTTCAACTCAAAATTTACACATCATGTGATTTGATGTTATTTTACTAAAAAAAAAGTAGTTAGGTCTCTAGAAAATTAATTGACAAAGTACATTTATACATACCTACAAAGTAGTTTCGTTCAATATGTACAATATTAGTCCCTACTTGAGACCGCTTCTAAACCCTGTTTCATGTTCTAGGGAGTCCCTATATGAAACAGGGTTGAGTGAAGCGGAGAGGTTTCGTTTAATAAAGGCAGGAATCCGGCCGCCGACTGTCATCGCCGGCCGGCCTCGTGTTGCCTTTGAATCAAAAGATCTGCGTGATTGACGCCTTTGATTCAAGTGTCTCACATGTTTTGTAAAATAAATACGATATTTTGTACGAGCGAGGTTAATGTGTGTACACATTTGACTTTTTTTTTAAAGTATCGAACAAAACAGTGCTTCCTTAGACACAGACAATTATATTTAAGTTACATTAAAAGCGTTTTAAAGCATTCTCAGTTGACTTACTAAACTAGGCCGTAATTTTCCTATAACAACTTTCAAGATTTTCTTATTCCATAAAAACTAAAATATATTTCAGGAAAACTCAACCAAATAAAAATTAAAAACGCAAATGTACTTTCCATTTCCCAAAGAGACTCTACAAACGCCCCTATTACTTTCTGGAGCTTTATAAAAACGCGACATAATGCCCAAAGTGAGTCTGAAAGACGTTAGTTGTGCTCAAAGTGGGATATAAAACGTAATAGGCTCCGACGACCGGCGCCGACACAATGCGAGAAATCCGGACACTCGCGGCGAGAGGCGCGAGGTCGCGCGGCATTTGAATGGGAACTCCTTGCTCTTTCGGGGATTAGAAAATGTGGGTCAGCGGGAATTTGCCTTTGTTTATTACCTATTCTTTGTATCAACATTTTTATGTACATGATAAATGATTACGAATTAAAAAATTAAAAAATACTAATCGTAATCTATCTAAATAAATAAGTAGATTTGTTTATGACTTAAAGTTAAACTTGTGGAAGGAAAGAGGGGAGGCTTTTGCCCAGCAGTGGGACACAAATAGCTAAGAAAAAAAAAAGTACTTGTGCACTTAGCACTAAAAGTATAAGTTTTGAAAATGCCGCAAAACCAGGGAAATAATAAAATATAACTTCGACAATGAGGCAGCTAGATTATTCCAAAAAAATTTTCATTTTATAAAAAAAAGAAGCTTAACTGTAGTTATATAAAATATAAAAATATTGATGATAATATTTCCACTACGAATATTCTTGGAATTTTGTTTGAAAAATACAATCCCTGCGTAATGTAGGTCGAGATTAATCACTTCGAGACGCGGAAATATTGTGTAGAATATAATGTAACAAGAAATCGTTTCGCGGTGGATGTTTTTATTTCTTCCGAGAAATACATCAGGGGTTACGCGAAATGTTAGCGGGGATGACGACTGCTTATGTTCAGCGAACGAAATAAATCCCAAAACGTTCGTCTCGTGAACTCCGATACATTTTCGTGAAGCGTTAACAAACCAAGAAACAGGGTCGCTGCAGTCGGCTTTGCCGCTCAAATACTGAGAGATTGTGCGCGAATCGAACACGGCGAAAACTGTTTTTATTTTATCGCCGGACAAACAGCGCTGACGTCTATTGACATTATTTAATCCGGAAAGAATTATTTGCTCGCCTTGGAGAGGAAGCGTCCAGGGTTCCGCGAGACGAGGTGAAATATTACGTTATACATAATCGAATTGAAAAAAGAGGTCGCTCCATTCCGTCCGTCAAAGAACAAAAACAGGATGAATTAATGTCCAATGTTTGTGCTTTTTAGGGTTCCATTTCCAAAGGGAAAAACGGGACCTTATTACTAAGACTCCGCTGTCCGTCTGTCACCAGGCTGTATCCCATGAACCGTAATAGCTAGACAGTCCAAAATTTTTAAAGATGATATTTTGAAAATAAACTAAATATTCAAGTGCCCCCTTACAACAAACGTGATTTTTTATAGATTCGTGCGCAAGTCCGACCAGCAATTAAACGGTTTTTTCGCTTTTTGGAACGAAGTTCCTTACGGCAGGCTTGGAGGAGATAGGGATTTTGCTGCGCGACCGAACTGAAAAAAATGTGATAGTAAAACCGTAAGGATGACCTCGTTAAATAAAACCGTTAAATGAGACGTGCGCAGGCGCGACAGTCGTATACACAAGAACTTTTGAACTTCGTTCCTACCTGGTGTCCCACGACACCACATTTCTTTTTTTAAATTTTTCATTTCTTTTCCCTGGCTAAAACAACAATATTGTTATGTGCAATATGTACAGAACAATTAATCTTGGAAAGTTAAACCAGGTCCTTCCCCGTTGCGAATAAAATCTAGATAAATAAATAAATAAATAATAAATATATAGGGACAAATTACACTGATTGAGCTAGCCCCAAAGTAAGTTCAAGACTTGTGTTATGGGATACTAACTCAACGATACTATAATTTATAACAAATACATATATAGACATCCAAGACCCAGGACAATTTGAAAACGGCCATTTTCCAACTTGCCCTGGCCGGGGATCGAACCCGGGACCTCTGGGTGGCGGACTAGCATGGTGACCACTACGCCACGGACGTCGTCAAGTAGATAACCCGAAGGTATTGTTTTTGAGGCACTGTCCAAGTTCTTTTTATTAGGTACCACCGTCTAGTATTCGTTTAGGATGTACAAAATGACTTTTGAATTAGAGTTAAGTATATTAAATAATGTGATAGGAACCCACAATGTGTTTTTACTTTTGAATTTAACCTTGATCAATCAAAAAATGCACTAGAGGAAGTAAAATTAAAGCACTTTTCGGGCGGTGAAACCTTAGGTCACTCACTTTCGGTTTGGGTGGCTAATTTCTTTGATTATTAAACGTGAGGTCCGCTTTCCGGCTTATTCTCCACTTGGCACGGTCTCGAGCACTTTCAGATCTTATCGCCTATAATATTAAAAAACCCATGTTGGGAACCCTAGCAAGACTCTTCCAATGTAATACTAGCCGCTCGAGCCGGTCCATCATCTTCTGTTCGTTAAATACAGCGCAGTGTTGCCAGACGACTCGCGGCACAGCGGGCCTTTCTTTTGCGTTTTGTTCTCTGTTATTTATTATTCAGTTTTTATTTTTTGTTACAGCGTTTTAAGTATAAAGACACTTTAGACACCGGAGAGTAAATGTTCCGTTATGTTGAGTTAGTATCGAATGGTCTTAAACGCAAATAGTCTATGTAGCACCTCGTCTAAAACGCTCAGTGCCTAAATCGCATATCGTCATATAGAGAAGCGGTCTCGTCCAAAAATACTCATGATTCTTTTGGACGAGATTAACCTTTAGACTGCTTTAGAAAACCAACTCTGGTTTACAATAAAGTTCCTGAGGAATGAACGCAGGTGAATTCGTGGGAGAAAGTTAGTCATACAAAAGCAAAGGTGAGGCGAGCCACTGATGGATGATGCAAATGATTTCCACGTAGCTCAAATTTCATTTTCCTTGTACATCCGGGCACCACTTTACCTCGACCATGCAAATCTAAGGGTGATACAGTGAACACAACACAGAAGGTAAGGTTCGGACAGTCAAGCGACAGGGTCCCAACGACATCTTGCGATGCGTTTACTCCATAAACTAATACGTTAGTCGAACGATAGTGACGTCCTATTTCTATGTCAAACCAAATTAGACTTTATCATTATACGTTAGTGCTCAATGTTGCTTGTCACTGAAACGCGGATATGCAGTAATTTCCGTCTTGCGTAGGTACTGCTTTTGGAGTAACCCCCCAGGGGTCGCATTTTTGAAATCACTTGTCACATCACGAATAGTTTACGCGAGCGTTTCCAAAAGGGCGCATTTTTGAAATGATAGTTTGCGAAGGATTTGCAACGAGTGGTCTCGACCACTCGTAATTTTGACATTTGTGGCGCAGATATGTCAACGAAACCTTTCATAGAGAATCCGTTTCGTTTCATGCTGCTTTTTTTATAAGTGGTGAAATTCTTAGAAAACCATAGACATATTTTCGATGTTTTCTGCGTAAAACAATATTGTTTTTTGCTGACACGCCGGTTTAAAAAATATATCCAAATGGTTTTTTACGCGAGCGGTGAGTTGGAAACTACACGTTTTGTGTTTCGGTGAGTCCTTAAATGAAAAATAGCACTCCTGGTCGGCGGCCGTCGCCGGCTGACGCTAACTGTCACTATCGGTCGCCAACTGACTTCGACCTTCGCGATGTGCGCGAGTAGTCGCTATTATGGATCTTTTGGATAGGCATGCTTAATCCTAGTCTTCATCGTCGCTTACCATCAGGTGAGATTGAGGACAAATGCCTAAACCAATATATTGTAAAAAAAAAAACTGTGTTACGATTCATTATTAAGTGATGCAGTTAAAATCAGAAATTATCTCAGCGTTTAGTTTGACTCGTCCTAGCAGTTGTAAATAGGAGTTGTAGGTAGGTATATTGATTAGCGGCGGTAGGCAAATAAAAAACTTGAGAGGTGTCAAGAGACACCCGGATGGAACGTCGTTACAACTTTTGGTCTTAATTTTTTCCGTCTAGCTCCCCTTCGCAACGCGCGATGAGGAACTTCGTTCCAAAAATCCTCGACTATCAAGAACGCCATCTAGTGACTAGTAGCGGAACTACCAACACGACTTGACATTCATCTATTATTTGCTAGACAAAGCCCTGACTTTCAAGCGATAACCCAAAATAACTTAAAAACGTATGAACCGATTTTCATTAGAAATAGCTAACAACCACCGCAAGGGAAATTGTTTTCACGTAAAACAACCGTACTGAAATCGGTCCATCCGTTCGAGCACAGACCGATAGACTGACCGACAGACATTAGCGTCAAACTTATAACACCCCAATTTTTTTTGTAGGAAAAATAGAATTTATTAAGAACATCGCTCTCTAACATTAATTAGCTGATTGCTCGTATAAACACATGGCTTGTAAAGAATTTTGGAATAAGTAGAAAAGAATCTACTTTAGAAATTACGCATTGTGTATATCAATCAAAGATCTATATTACTAAGTAGGTATTGAGGAGCTCGGTGGCCCGGTGGGAGTGCGCATTCCTAGCGTTCTCGCAAGTAAAGCGACACCGGGCGTGGTCCGCACTTGGATGGGTGGCCACAAGTGGCATACAAATTTATCGAGCTTATCCGTGCTTCGGAAGACACGTATAAGCGGAAGACACGTTGGTCCCGGCTGTCATCGTTGTATGGCAGTCGTCAAGCTATGTCAGATGCCTTAAGGCAGCTTGGAAAATCTGACACAAGTGTTGGCCACTTACACACACGAGAAGCAAGAAAAGCAAGTAGGTGATAAATTTGAGGTAAAACATTACAAAAAAAAAAAAAAGCATGAGGCATCAAAAGTTCAACAAGAGATTGATTTCTGAACTAACGTGTACTGTATGAAAGCTGCCAGGATCCCTCAATTTCAATTCTAATACTCGCCTGAGACCCGCTCGGATGTAATCGCGATGGAATATTTATCGAAACAAATTAAAGCAAATAGCGTTATTACGGGATCGCAGCTAATGGATGCCGCTCCTATGAATATTTATCTGCTGTAGATATCATATTTTAATGTGAGTTGGCTCCTATTGCCTGCTCGCTGTATGTATAGAGGTTTAAGAACACAAACGAATAGGATGGGATTGCGATCACAATTTTGCCGTAGGAAAGTACACATAGACATTTTCTTTGACTACTTAGTCTAAGAAGAATTTATATGCGCTATGTCTAAGATAAGGAAACAGATGGCATATGGAATAGTGATTGTAGTAAGTACTCGTAGCTTATAAATGCTTGAAATGCCGAGAATAAGCGAAACACAAGTGCCGACACAGGGGAAATCTTTTTCAGGAATCACACATTAGGTATAGTGTAGAGGCCAGCCAATTAGTACGGTCAAATTTATTTGCTAGGCAAATTACAAAACCCCGGACGACTGTCAAGAACGCCATCTAGTAATGAGTAGCAGAACTACCGATACGACTTGATATCAGTAGAGCCATTTATTATTTTCAAGGGAAAACCCTGACTCTAAAGCGTTAACCCCCAATAACTTCAAAACGGCTAAAGCGATTTTTATCAAACATAGATAAGAACCACCGCAATAAAACTTGCTTTCACATGAAATCGGTCGATCCGTTCGAGCACTACGACGCCATAGACCAATAGATAGTTATCATCGCACAAAACAGTCTCACGAATTTTATACAAAGTGACTGTCGCTTGACCATGAGCCAGCGTCAACTGTCGACCCATGTCCGCTATGTCGCAGCGTCATAAAACAGCCGCTGATTGGTCCAGCAATCGGGGTGCAGAGTCAGGAACTGAATAGGCGGAGTTGGCGACGGACGCGCTGTTTCAGAAAATAAAACTTAAGACGAAGTGGTAGCTAAAGTGGCGCCCTCATTTGAAATAAATTGTTTAAAACTAAATATGGTGATAATTAAAAATTTGATTTGTATCACTGTCTAGAAAGACCTTTTAACTATTTTATACCATTATGAATAAAAAATCACTTTTGTTGTTTTGTTGTAGTAGTATTTGTTGTAATAGTGGCAACAGAAATAGTGAAAATCTGTGAAAATTTCTACTGTCTAGCTATCACGGTTCATGACATACTGCCTGGTGACAAACAGACAGACGGAAAACGGAGTCTAGTAATAGGGTCCCGTTTTAACCCTTCAGGTACGTACCCTAAAAAGTAGGCTTAATGAATAATTTGTATCCATAAAATTACTGGTAATGTAATGCTTATGAGCATCTCGTCTTTGAGGTCTATATTTTGTGACGTAAGAGTGAGTGGGTGACAAATTTCAGGTGCTTCATGTTATTTAGGTGCGGCGAGGTGCGGGCGAGCGACAGCGGCGATGAAAGTAAAAGGTCTATAAATAAGGGCGCGAGAAATATTTTATTGTCGGAAAAAATATGCCGAGATAAGGCATTTACTTCTACATGTAACAAGATGTTATCACTTATCCTTTGTTAGACTTGCGTAACAAGGTTGCTTTTTACAAGCATTTCTAACACTTAAGGGTTCATAATGCATGTAAAGATTGTCTAATTTAAGGCGAACACAGGGCAGAAGTAATAATAATATTTGTTTAAATAAATGTTGACGTTTCTATTGCAGTATCCCAGCATCAGTCCATCCTAATCTCATTCCATCCATAGACCTATCTCTTTTTCTTGCAATAGATCTTTCTCCTGCCGTAACCTGTTTAAGGATACACCTTTAATAGGTATTTCAGGAATGGGATATAATACATTCAATAAAAAAAATTGACTTTGACTTTGGATATGCATCCCCACGCAAGCCTCCCAAAGAACCGGGGAGAAAAGACCCGAGAATCTAAAGAAGATATATAATAATTGTTTATTTCATATATTAAGATCCATAATTAATGCTAGTATCTAATAAAATCATAATAAAAAGTCAAAATAAATTAAAATTAAGAATTGACGCGCTCATTTGAAATAAATTATTTTATCGTTAATATGGTGATAATTAATATTTTACTAACTTCAGGCATTAGATAGACCTTTCAATTATTTCATGAATAACCTTTGAAAGTATCCTTGGTATCAGCCTAGCTTTAAAACGCGTTTCTGCTAACCTAAGTTTGGCGAAAACTCGTTGTAAAACTAGACAGACTAACGCAATTACTTCCAACGGTAGTTTATAAAATAATTTAAAGTTCATCTGCAACATGTTAATTATCACCATATTTAAAATAACACAATTAATTTCAAATAAGGACGCCACTTACGCCCAGTTTTTGCCGAAATAGGTGTTAAGTAATTAAAATACATACAATTTTGTTTCCTCCGTTAATGGTCATTCATTGACTGCTTATCAAAATGCCGAACCGCAAGATCTGTTGCCTAACTAGTGCATGAATTATACAAACGCGCGACAGAATTAGACAAACTATACGGTTTAGACAGTTACTATATGAATACACCCCACGTTCAATCAAAACACACTCGCCCCAAGAGGGCGCTGTCATCCCCAGCAACCCCTTTAAACTCGTATTCCTAATCGCACTCGTATCCTAGCTCTTGAACACTGACACTGAAATACGGGATTTTGCGATGACACGAAACGCTGCTCTTCTAACTACACTTTACTATCTTGGTACATATCCCGTTAAATATTTTTTTCTGAATATGCAGAACGGAGGTAATTGAAATTTTAAATGTGGAATAGCGCGGGGGTAGGCCGATCAAGGGGACTAAGGGAAGTGCATGTATCACACATCGGACATGTATCACGCCCGCCTCCCGCACCTCCCTCATTCCCTACAAGTCACCATACCCCCGCGCCCCTGTACCCCTTAGGCGAAGACTCATTACATCGGTATAACAAAACCGTTATTAAATGACGTGAGTTTTGGAAGTGGACAAACCTTTCACTTTCAATAACTTGTACTTTAAAATATGAGGAGTGACTCCGGTGTACTAAGCCGAAAGCCACTCAAAAGTCAATATAGAAAATAAATATGAAATGAAAAGCCAAGTAATGAACTTATTCTCTGATTGAACTGAATTCATAGATCAAACAATGTGTTATATTCTCGGACCAGTGCACTCCGAGTGAGCAGGCACAGCCGGCCATGAAGCCAGATAACAAACACTGTGATGTGATGATGCAACAGTCTCATTAGCATTCATTGGGCCCGGCCCTTCTATGATAACCAATTAAAACTTACGTTAGATAAATCTATACATACAGGGTGACTTTTTACCCACCAGCCAAATTTTTGGAGCAAGTGATGTCCATGATATTAAACTACATTCCGTAAAAATAGTTAATGAAAAACGAAAACAAAAATTCGGCTACAAATCAGCACTCGGCCAAACGAATTTGGTTTGGGAGGGCGAAATTTTTTTAATCGATTTTTAACACCTTTTATTATGGAAAGTAGTTCAGTGTAATGGACTGAATTTGGCTGGTGGGTAAAAAGTCACCCTGTATATTAAAACAGTAAAAAAATGGTGTCGGTACGTTTAACATATTTCCAAAAAAAAATATTGAGGCGATGGAGACATAGTATTAGAGAAAGAATTTAAAAAAAAATGTCTGTCTGTTTGTAAACGCTAATCTCCGGAAATATTGGACGGATTCAAAAGAATCCTTTTTTGTTATACAACGTGGAAGGGACATACCCGTAATAAATCTAACCACGCGCTATATTAGATTACTTTAGTATGATGAAATTAAAATATCAGTCAAAACACAAAAAAAAATTCGGCATTTCCATACAAAACTGTGCAGTAAATTATACTTATTGACGTGCAAAAGTGCCTGTAAAGGTTAATAAACTAAATAAAAACTGAATAAACATTTGAATCTGCAGCCGCCCGGGCAATTTGTAGTTATTTTAACTTTATTATACTATAGCGTGGTTTGATTTATTACGGGCATGTCCCTTCAACGGTGTATAGCTGTTAAGCCTGGGTGAAATAAAGAGTATAATTGATTTTGGAAAATGGAACAACTGATGCAGTATCATAATGGTCGAGCTAAACTATAACAGATATAAAAATGAGGCCTTAGCAAAAGTTGCTCAGACTGATGAGCTTTTTTGTTGAGGTATTAAAATAGAAGATCTGGTACACCTGATGCAGATTGCAGATACGCCGGAGTCATAAAGTCCACGTGAAAGAAGTTGAGGGTATAAGCAAGTTCATTATTAAAATGATCAAACAGTTATCCTAAATTTCGACTTGCTAAAACTAGAAAGTCACTCTTAGGTCTAGGTATAACATTATTTAATAAACTTCCCGAAGCGATCGTTAACCTACCAATGGCAAAATTTAAAACACATGTTAAAAAAGTTTTATTGAACAATGCGTACTATACTATCAATGATTATTTAAGAGATAAAAACGCGTGGATACTTCCTAAACATTTTCCATTACACTCCACACATGAAACATAAATAGCTGCATTTTCTGTAACCATAATAAGCCTACTGTAAAAACATGTAAATGCTCTGCGATCAATAAGTGACCAACATATAATTAATATTTTCTCTTGACAAGGTCTGCGAGTTCGGGTTTTTCATGCTCACTAAAATGTCCAATCCGGTGGTGGCGTCGCTGGTCGGGTCGTTGGATTCCCTCTAATATGGTTGAGTTTAACGATGGCTGATCCGTGCGTCAACTCGTGAACGGGTGCTGCCGGGAGGGACTGGTCAGCTCGGCTTCGCTTTTTTGACTACTTAATATTTTGTATTACGCAATTTATGTTTGTTTACTGGTTCGCAAGCATTACATGTTATAATGTGTCAACATTGTATTATATTATAAGTATTTATTAATTAAAAGACAATTATAATAATATGACAAAGCCCTTCTGGCGAGTAGGCGACCAATACTGTGAAAATGAGTTTCTTTCGGCGTTTCTTCTCAGCAGTGGTCGTTACGAAGCGCTGGTATCGGTAGCTTTTCTTTAAAAATAAATTAAATTTTAATATACTTTACACGTAACATAAATTATACTTATTGACGTGTAAAAGTGCCTGTAAAGGTCTAATTACTGAATAAACATTTGAATCTTTGAATCTTATCTCTAACCAATTTTTTATAGCTGTATCATCAATTAGGTTGGCACACACAAATGTTAAAGGAATTGTTTAAAATAAAAATATATTTAGTACGTATGCTTGTTACAAAGTATGTATAAATAAATAAAGAAATAAACATATAGGGACAAATAACACTGACTGAGCTAGCCCCAAAGTAAGTTCGAGACTTGTGTTATGGGATACTAACTCAACGATACTGTATTTTATAACAAATACCTATATATAGATATACATCTGCAACTTTGTCAACTACACTTTGTCTATTATTCGTAAACCTAAGATGCTGCGCTCCGAAATTCGTTGACAAACCTTGCGTTTACAACAAAAAGTTATATTTTGTTATTTTTTATTTAACATTTAATATTATATCTTCTACATAATACTTATTCTTTTTTCCCCAATGCCGGTTACTTGTATGTAGTATAATAAAATTAAGTTTAATGACATAAAATATGTACTTAAGTAAAAAATAATGACGTTTCATTTTTACATCAGTTGGTAAAGAATTCAGATGTAAAATATGAAAGTCTTTTATTATGTGATATTGTTTTATGAACATTTTCGCAAAATGAAGCAAGGCATTCCGGGCACATTCTCTTGATCATAAACTTTGCGATATTAAAACACCCGCGGCAGGTAAAACACGTACATTCTGCGACTATTTGAGGAATTCAGGACATTGTTGACTGCTTGCTCTTATTTTCAAAATGTTAATTAAGGCGGCCGTTTCTGTGTGTGGACCGGTTGCTTGCTCAAAATACATTAAAATTATTGTAGAAAATAATTCAACAAGTAAAGTTATGCGAATTAGCATGCTTAATCAGGTATTTTGTTCTAAACAATTAAAAAATTAAAGAAATATAATTACTTTATAATATAGAAACAAATAAGTCAAAAGTAGATACATACTCTCGCGTTATCCTATTCCATGTAGAGTGAAATACGTATTCGCTGAATAGTCATTTGCTAACGAATGTCCGTTATTCCTTTTGGCAACGAAGCTCATATGCCCTACTCTGTGGTCAAAGCAATGCAGGTTAAATCACGCGTTTGGAACAATCGAACGTTTGTCAAAGCTGTTCTTCCAACGTGTTCCCAACGCGCAAATATACGGATAAATGGACCCGCGGAAATTATCCCGCACCCGCGGCCTATGGGCGGGCCGTTTCAAGAGTGGTACACACAACAAGCGACAACCTATGTAGTTTTACTAAAACGACATTTCCGTATAAACGTATGATGGTGAACTAATAACTATTAGTACAGTTGTGAACTGTACCGTACTGCTCAGTTAATTATCTAACCACGCTCAAACGTTAAATTGTGCAATTATTAGTTGTGCACAACTAATAATCAAAGTCTCTCGTTCGCGCGGCATGCGTCACTAATAGGGGAAAGAGCGGCACCTGTATTGAGAAGGTGACGTGTTGTCGACGACTTCTTGGGAAATCTGGTACAAGGCCCTTAAGATTTTGTACCAGGGGACTTTTGTAGCGACGATAACGTATGCTGCGGCGAGTTGGTTCCACCGTGAGCCACGGTACGTTGTGAGGAGTGCGCTCCTGAGCACACAGAGACTCGCTTTGATCCTTTTGATCAAGGCGTATCGGATGACGAGCTCTGCCGCTTTGCCGGTGTTGGCTGGCGTGCTGCCGGCCGACCTCGAGGTAATCCGGGCAGGCAGACTAGGTTAGGTGCGTGAGTCCGTGGGTTTCCAGGAGGAGCTCCAGCGTGCCAAACTCAGTATATTTGAGTCCGCGATGGCCGATTGGCAGTCGCGTAGAGACGCATCGACGGGCGGGAGGGTCACATATCGGTTCTTTCCGGATGTTAGGGCACGGTTTGACGCAGCTTGGGTGGATTCGGACTACGAAACCACGCAGATCTTGTCGGGCCATGGTTGTTTCAGTAGGAGGCTCCATGAACTTGGACTCTCCGATGTGGGCCACTGCTCCTGTGAGGAGGCAGTTTTTGAGGATGTGCACCATGCACTATAGGAATGCCCAATTTACGGGGACGTGTATAGGATTCTATTAGATAATGTCGGTTCGCTCAAAGTGGGGCCGGTATACTACGGCAATCTTGTAGGATCTGAGACGAATTTCAGGCGGCTAGCAGAATTCGCGCACCGGTGGATCATATCCGGAGCGGCCTCGAGAGAGGCGAACACCATGAGTGGTAAAATCACGGAGGTCTTCAGCAGAAAAAAAACAGGGGAAAAGGAGAGTGGAGGGAAACAGTGGAAACCTCAGGTGGAAGGAAGAAAGATGGATCAGGTGTGCTGTGCACGTCATACGCCCAGATAAGGAAGAATAAGAAAAAAAGGAGTCAAACTTAACAGATTTGTAGAGAGTGAAGAGAGGTACATTCTGAGAGCGAATACGTAAGTAGAGTGCACCTCTTCCACGATTCGGCTCATACAACCGAAAGGTTGGCGGAGGCATGGGATGGCATCAATGAAGGCCAACCTTTTCCTTCCACCTGGAAGGAAAAGGTTGGCCCTCATTGATCGGTTTTATCGGTATCTTGTACTCGCATCATCTTGTAACATATGGGGATATGAGTGTCAAAGTTACGCTCCAATCTTCTATTCACCAAAGAATCTCCTCTCGCCTCATCCCATAACTTGCACCCCACGTCCACACACACCCAATCCACACAAACACGCATCGATCTTGCCGTCGTCGTGTTTGCGACCGCCACGTCTCTAATGCAGGAAACCGGAGATAAATTGTTATTGATAAGCGCTTGTCTACCAACTTTTAACGAGCGCAAACAAAAGTAGTTTTGAGTGCAGCCGTGCAAATGACTTCAATTTATCACGGTGAAAAATGAGCGCCGGTTACTTAAGTGGCCTCTTTATGCGATCCCGCGGCGGAGTTTCCAATATTGTTCAGGGGAAATCTGCACCTAAGTTCGGGATATTAGCGCGTCAAAGTTTGAATTTCGCACTCGTTTTAAAAAGCATTGGAATGCTTTTAAGTGAGTTTAAATTTAAGCTCACACTTTTAAGTGCATTTTTAGTGCATTCATTTAAAAATTTTGTTTTGTTTTTAAATAAGATTTTATGAATAAGAATTTAAATCATATTTCAATCGAATAGCTTTTATTTATTTCTCCCTACTTCTTATTTAAGTATTAGCTTAATCGTTCTTAACTTACATTCTTATTTCCTATTTCATGCTTTTAATTTGTTGTTAGGTTTATAAAATAATGTTAAATAAACGATTTTCAAGTCCATCCGTGACCATTTTTCCCAAAGGAGCTTCAATATTTTTTTGTTCATGTTCGTTATAAAAAAAATATATAACACCATCAACTGAATTAAGTACAGTTTCATTGTAAACACAGAAATAGTTTTCTATTAAAAGTGAATACAATCAAATCTAATATTTATGCAAGTGAATGAAGTTATTATAGCGCACCGACATTATTACTTTCAGTCACACCTCTGGCTCCAATACTGAACTAGGATTTATCAAACGAGCATCGGCACGCGATAGCAGCATGGCGGCGGGAACTGTTGGAAGCCAGCCAGCGACTGACTGGCCTGCTTTTTAGTTCGCATCCAAAGGTAGACTTTTTGTGGCAATGCATTGATAATTAAATGGAGATTTATATACTTCATCTATCTGCATTTCATTTTACAAATAATAAAGTAAAAATAGTATGCAAAAAACTATACAGTAACGACAACTTGAGATCACCACATTTATTCGAATTATTCTTGTCTGATTAACTGTTTAACACAAAACCGTTTGTCATTTATCGTAGATAATTTTTTTAACTTGTTATGGCAAAAGAAGAAGTACTTAATATGATCCCAAAAACTTAAATTTCCAAACGTAGAGCCGTGTACTTAGTGTTTATCTACTGCAAAAACTCTGAAGCAAACACGCTCCCCGAACCCGTTTAGTCGTTTTTCATAGAACGCCGCTGAAATTCGGCCACGAAGAGTTTGCAGTTAGAGTGCACACAGATTTGTTAAGTGCGGCTGAGTGCAGGTGGGCACCGGCTAAAGGCTATAGCTCGAGTAAAACGCGGCTAAAACTCGGCTTTATTTCGCTTCAACACAGCTTAGCGCAGTTGAAACTATTTTGATTGAAACTGCGCTTCAGCTAGACTCATTTGAATAGCCGTTGGCGTTAGCACAAGCTGTATGAGTGTCTATGAGGCTACAATAATGTTTGTGACAGGCTTCACCTACTAGACAAAAATAACAGTGTAATAGGACAAACCAGAACCTTTCCGCTTAGCGTTTGTTGCAGCGCATAGTGGCCGCTCTTAAAGACAATCTAAAATTTTCAAATTTCTGGAATCTCACGAAGACAACACTGATGATTTCTTTTTTACTTGACATAGTATTCTCTTTATTCAAAACAGATGCGTACGATAGTAATTTTATTATCTATGTAGTTATTATAACGTAGCTACTCAAATTCTAGAAGTATTAAGCCACGTTATAATTCAAGTGTAATCATAAGATGAAAAAGGAAATTCCTTTTTAAAATAAAGAAGTAGGAACTAACAGCGCCCTAAACTTTTATCCCCAAAAATAGATTAGCAAGAGATATAACTTGATAAAAAGCTTCAACCAGATTTGAGGCTGTGAGCTTTGAATCTCAAAGTTGCGAGTTGCGGCGCTTGCAGGGTGTCATCAATCAAGGCTACCACGCCTAGCCACTAAGTTATTCAATGTCGCCGCTTATCGTCGACGTCTATTATTATTGTCTAGAGGAGCTCGATGAACCAGCGAGACATCATCGCTTGTAAAATTTAAGCAATCCCGGACTTGGTAAAACATAATATCTCCAGCTTCTCTGTGCTTTGGAAAGCATTTACAGCAGTTTGGACTTGGCTGTCATCTTTAGATGTCGTTAAGTTATGTCAGGTGATTTAAGTGATTCCCCATTCATAAGCATAAAAATTAAGCTATAATGTAACATGGCGTACTGTTTTTTGGCATAATGATTTTCATGCATAACTTTCTTAAGCATAATTTTATTTGAAGCGTTATTATGTTTAGGCATAACATTATAAAGCATAAATGTATTTAAACATGATTATACAAAACCATATTTTACAGACAAATACGCAAAACAGTTAGGTACTAAAATGTTTAAATTTCATACATTTTTTTCTACAATATTGCTGTAATACAAATTTAAAAATTAACTTGAACCTAACTTCCCTTCAGTCCTCACTGTTGTGCCGGGTGATTATATTCTTTTTCATGATAATTGAAGATAAACACTTATAAATAATTTAATATTCTTGTCAAACTGTTCCTCTGTTCCTAAAAATATTATGCCTTAATAGAATTATTCTTATGATTATTAGGCCTACCGAGATTAAGCAATTTAACGTTATGACAAAACAAATAAGCATAAAAACTATTATGCCAAAACCGGTATGCCAAAGATCATTAGGACAAAAAATTATGCGAAATAAAGGGATCCCGATTTAAGTACGTATATGAGACCAGATCAACGATTATAAAAGATAAATTATGCGGTACTAAACAAAGTTATTTTAAAAGTGGCGCTTTGGCTCTTTATGGAAGGAACAATATATTTAACACGGAGTTGGCTGATCTAGATAAAAGTAGTCGTTGATCCCGAAGCCGAAGTAGTGACACTTTTAGTTGCGGATAGCCCCTTTTTACGCCGTCGTCATTCAAAAGATTCATCGTAAAAATTGTCACGGGAGACTTATACTCTAATGGCATCCTTTTTATTATTATCTACAGATTATTATGTCCGTTGTTTTACTTTTGTGGTCAATAAAGATTCAAATAAATAAATAATATTTACGGGGCGTGAATGCAGAGTAAAACATCTTTTGTGAATGTGATTTACGTTAAAATTTACGTTAAACGAGCTATAGGATGATTTTACTGTTTTTTTTTTTCTGAACTGATTATAGACTTCCACGGTCACTATAGTTATGGGTTTACGATACGGGATTTATAGCGCTTGATTTTTGTTTTTCGACTACCCTACGCCCTACCAATGTCACAAGACTGTGAATCTGCGTTATACGAGTATATAAAATTATAACATTCCTCTTTTTTTATCGGGGGTTACAAAATCATCATCCCATGTCATTCTATACGGCTGGCAAGTTGTGATGTTGGTTGGATATTAAACGCTTAAATGCTTGAAGTGAATGTTTACAGTCAAACAACAAAGTCACCCTTAATTTGCAAAAACAGAAACAGTCAAAAAAGAAATGTGGTGTCGTGGGACACCAGGTAGGAACGAAGTTCCTTCGGCTAATGTAGAATCGACACAATTTGCAAAAGAAAAATCATGCTCAAAGGTATTATACACTACTCGCTTGTGTATACGACTGTCGCGCCTGCGCACGTCTCATTTAACGAGGTCATCCTTACGGTTTTACTATCACATTTTTTTCAGTTCGGTCGCGCAGCAAAATCCCTATCTCCTCCAAGCCTGCCGTAAGGAACTTCGTTCCAAAACTTTCAGTTGTAACCGTAAAGCATTAATGTCACCTGCAAAGTTCGAGAACTTCCAGTTAGAGTGAGTCAAATTGAGTTTCATGAAACATTTTGTAAGAAAAAGTTGAAAATATTATGAAAACGTCTGATAAAAAATTCGAAAGCGAACGGTATGCTAATAAAATAAGAAAAGACTAAAGAATCAGTTGAGAAATGCGACCTCTAGGCGAGAACAACCGGACAAACTGAGAGCCGGATTTTTAATAATCTCGAAACTGTGACGCTTCGCTCGCTTTGCTCGCTCGGTCAATTTATATTCATAATATTTTAGTATTTCAGTTTAATTTATATTCATAATATGTTTTGTGTAACGGTTTAGGAATTATCTTGTAAAGTTAGTTATGTGAATGAAACAAATAAATAATCATAAAAATTGTTTGTATTGCAAACAGTTTTCAACTGTCTCATAATAATTTTTCAAAACTAAAAACCGACTTCACCCCCAAACTACACAACCGATTTTGATAAAATTTCCATGGTACCACCTGGAAAGTATACCCTTTCAAACAAAAAAGAATTTTTTAAATCGGTCCAGGCGTCTTTGAATAATCGGTGAACATACATTAAAAAAAATAAAGCATCGCGACGAATTGATATGCTCCTCCTTTTTTGGAAGTCGGTTAAAAAGGTGGAGGTTTATTGGTTTGTTGTATTTTAGCTTTTCTGTCACTGTCACTGATATTGAAGTAGTTTTTTTTTTTAATTAATAATGTGATTAAAACTGCCACAGGTACGAGTACATTCGAACTTACATTCTGAATCAACACGGTGCTGGGATTGTACAGAAGACGCTGAGATCTTCTAAATTTAATCACCGTGATGTGTGTTCAAAATTATTGTTCTTTGGTTCAAAATATGCGTGTCTTTGTTTAAGTTATAAGTACTTTATTATTCAGCTTTGTTCCCTCCTGAAGTATATGTCACCTGAGGTCTGAAGCTAGAATGTTTCGTAAAGTCCTGTCACTGACAATGTTGGAATAATCTAAATATATTTAACTCACAGGTGACTAACTGACTGACATAGTGATCTATCAACGCACAGCCCAAACCACTGGATGGATCGGGCTGAAATTTGGCATGCAGGTAGATGTTATGACGTAGGGTTATGACGTAGGCATCCGCTATGAAAGGATTTTGATCAATTCTACCCCAAGGGGATAAAATAGGGGATGAAAGTTTGTATGAAACTTTGTCAATTTTAAACCGATCGGGCTGAGACTTTGCATGCATGACGTAGGCATCCCCTAAGAAAGGATTTTGATAAATTACACCCCTACGCGAGCGAAGCCGCGGGCAAAAGCTAGTTAAGACATAAGACTTAAAAAAACGATGGGTTGAAGTAACGAGTGGCTTGTTCCTTTGAAGAGGAGAAATACAGCAGGAACTAATTAAACCGATTGGCTTGTTTACCTATTTAAGGCCGGCCGCCTGCCTGACCTTATTTTTAGGGTTCCGCACCCAAAGAGTAAAAACGGGACCCTATTACAAAGACTTTGTTATCCATCCGTCCGTCTGTCTGTTACCAAGCTGTATCGCATGATCCGTGATAGCTATAGACAGTTGAAATTTTGACAGATGATGTATTTCTGTTGCCGTTATTACAACAAATGCTAAAAACAGAATAAAGTAAATATTCAAGTAGGGTTCCCAAATACAACAAACTTGATTTTTTGTGTGTAAATGAAGTGGTAAACTCAATATAATAGGTTTACTTAATGAAAATAGTTCACTAAAACACCACTAGATGGCGCTAGTAGTAATTAACTTGCATCTTACTATGAGGATTTCAAATGTGATATTTTGTATTAATTTAAAAACTTTGGAATTGTGCGAAACTTGCACTTAGCCGGTTTTTTTATGTACGCGTAAGTTTCTTGCCTACTTTTATTCTTTACAAATGGAATTGAATAAATAACACAACCTCGCGACCTATTTTCAGTGAAAACTTCATGCCGATGCTAGCTATAAGAGGTTTAAAAGCATTTTCAATAATAATTGGACGAGCAGAATACAATTGTACTGTACCTAGGAGAATCTTAATGTCAGTACATATTGATATGCATATTTTTACAATACCTTGCACTGACTGATTTATTTCTAGTCTTGTCTAATGACATTTTTGATGAGTTGTATTTTCAATAAAGTGGTCTACCAAATTAATCTTAGCCATCCAAATACTTATCAATCGTATTGTCTTTGGCGATGAAGATAGAAAAATAAAAAAAAAATATATTTCGATCTTTGATTGTACCTTCTTTGTCATTTCATTTGTCACATTTTGACGCGGGCTATGTGGCTTAGGATACGGTACTCTTCTCTGTACTCAGTTTTCTTGAAACCAGCCTTTTTACAAGCTTGTATTTAAGAGCATTTTCACCTTTGGTTGGCTGTCTCGCTCGCACAATCAAAAATTTTTAAAGATTATTGAAAAATGTGACTCATTTGAAGAAAAGTGTTTCATAAACTTTTTAATATATTATATGTTAGATATTGTAGACATGTTTTTTTTATTGTGTGTATCGAGAATAAGGTCATCAAAATTTTAAATTTTTGATATTTTAAATGTGTGAGCGAGACAGCCAACCAAAAGTGAAAAGGCTCTAAACTTGCAATGTACCTTGTATGTACATATGTATGTTTGTTTAGGTCAAATTTTGGAACTCAATTTTTAACTAGTTGTCCTCAACCGACGGAGCTGAAACTTTTCATACTTGTGTAAGTGGGATGACAATACAATATTATGGAGTCATTATGCTGTTCTGATGAAAGAGTCGGCAGATTATTCGACAGAACTTAGTAAACAGTGCTACCCCCATTTGAAATAAATTATTTGAAACGAAACGGAGATATCATGTAAAAGTTTGGTCGAAGCGAAAAACGGCGACTTTTTACTAATGTGCGAAGAAAAGTTTCACTTTCTCACTTTGAACTGTAACCAACAGTTATCTAGAACACGATGAATACAAAATTTTAAATAATATTCCCGCGTTTCCTTTCAAATAATTTATTTCAAATGGCTCTGGACCCCGAAGAATTCATGTATCTCCTTAAGTAGGATTCGCTTAAATTGTCTTGATGAGCACCTCATGGTAGACGATGTCTAAGGTCTGATCATGGAGACAGATAGTGGTCGATGTACCTCAGTATAAAATGACGCAACTCCTTCGAATTTGGGCTCAATACTATATCATTTATTGCCTCTTATTGTGGTTACATAGTTTGTACATATGGTGTAAGGAGCACATTAAGTTCAAACATGAACCCTGTTAACAGCAAAATAAAATAATCTAAAATAATACGATAATTTGATCAAGTAAATTGAATTTATTGTCATGCATGTGTCTGATTGACTGAAATAATTGTTGCAAAATAAAACAGAATGTGATCATCAATCATATGAAATTATTCTACTTAGTAAAAAATCCTTGCAGATTGTACTAGCTGTTCTCTATGAGATAATCTTTTGACTGATTTAAAAATGTTTTAATATTATCTTCGTTTTGTTTGTGTCTTGGTAACATAATATATATTTTTATTGCATGTACATATGGGCTTATTTCTGTCTTCTCTTCTTGTGCCTTATCCGTATCGCACTATTTATGTGGGGTCGGCACAGCTTGTGAGATCTTTCCATTTTTTTCTATCTTCAGTCCACCCGTCCATACCAGGGGGTACTCATATTCTCCTTTACACATTCCATCCAACGTTCCTTAGGTCTGTTTCGGTGTCCTTTGACATTTAAGTTCAGAACCTGCTTGGCAAAAGCTTATTTATTTATTTAACTTTATTACAGTAAATGTAAATCGCGGATTTAAGGCCTGAGGCCCTTTCTGCCAGTCAACCAACAGGTAATGCTGAGAAAGCAATCTTTCGGGTCTTTTTGATCTCTTATTTTATTTATATTAAGACGAAGTGGTAGCTCAAGTGGCGCCCTCATTTGAAATAAATTGTTTAAAACTAAATAAGGTGATAATTAAAAATTTGATTTGTATCACTGTCTAGAAAGACCTTTAAACTATTTTATGAGTAACCTTTGAAATTATTACTAATACTCCGTCTAGTTTTAAAACTGTTTTTCGCAAAAAGTGGCCACTTACCAATATAACTTTCAAAGGTTATCCATAAAATAGTTTAAAGGTCTTTCTAGACATTTATACAAATCAAATTTTTAATTATCACCTTATTTATTTTTAAACAATTTATTTCAAATGAGGGCGCCACTTGAGCTACCACTTCGTCTTAATAAGTACTTTGGCCCCACAATAAAAGCTTGTACAAAAAATGTCACTATTTAAAAAAAACTTATTACTCCTAAGCTCCCAGGGTCTGACTAATAAAAATATTACAGCTGAAAGATCCGAAGGTCGGTTTAACTCATCTGCTGGAGCTATTCCTAGATTTACAACCTAGCAAAAAATGCTTTCTGTGTCAGCCACTAATTCTTTCATATTCCCTCCATTTATCTACACTAAGTTATGACGCAATTATTAAGTAAAGCGGTCGAAGAGAATTTTATTGTCTACCGTCTTGACAGTTTAATGTGCGTGATGTATGGGTTTCTTTTGAAAATGCGAAATAAGTGAATAATGTTTGTAAGATTTTCCGGCTAATCAGAAATATATGTGATAAGTCAAACATAGGAAGTAAAAATCAGCTTGATCGGTGAAACTATTTTCTTGCTCTTCGTAATATAAGAAGGTCTAAAATTTATTGTTTTTCCTGCAAACATCAATACTTACGACAATGATGTTATTTTTGTGTATAAACGTACCTAAAAGTTCTTCTATAAATAAAAACAAGCTGGACGATGGTTACTTCTTTTTTATAAAAATCATTTTTTTTTGCCTCGTCACTCCCTAAATACGGAGTTTTATCAAAATCGTTTTAGCCGTTTCCGAACGATTGTATATATGAACAAGAATTGCTCGTTAAAAGTAAAGGATGCACGTCAAACGGCGTAAAATGTCTTTTGTAACAGTTCGCAACCCATATGCCGCTGTGATTGTCTGATGAGATCAGCTCGGGTCTCAAAGAGCCGTCACAGCCAGCCGCGATTGACCAATCGATTGCCCTTTGCTTTTGGAACCAGATTGTTCAATTTCAATGTTTTTGATGTACGTTGTGCAGTGTAAAGTTGAAGCTCTATGGCAATATTTAAAAAGAATAAAGCCACCAATCACCGCAACAATTTACTGGTAATTAACGAACCAACCTTTTTTGAAAACGTTGTTTTGAATGAAGCCGGGATTTTTCTCACTAGCGAATGACGTCATATAATGTACATAATTAACGTGATGTCATAGTTCAAATAAGCCAAATGGCGTCTGAACCTATCACCATCATCATCATCTGAGCCGCATAACGTCTACTGCTGGACATAGGCCTCCCAAAGGATTTCCAAAATGACCGATCTAGAGCGGCCTGCATTTAAGCGACCTTGGTCAGGTTTCAAACTATCAATTAGTACTTCAAATGTTATTTTTAGGGTTCCGTAGTAAACAAGGAACCCTTATAGTTTCGCCATGTCTGTCTGTCTGTCCGTCCGCGGTTTTACTCAGCGACTATAAGTACTAGAAAGCTGTAATTTAGTATAGGTATGTATATTAATTATGCGGAAAAACTGGTAAAATAAAATACTGAAAAAAAATTTTTTTTAATGTAACTCCCGTATATGTAAAGTTAAAAGTCAATTTTATTTTCTTAACTTATCAATCATGTGGGGTATCGTTGAATAGGATTTTTAAAATATTATGAGCTTGTGAACACCGTTTTTCGATTAAGGGATCTCTTTCTGAAATATTTGTATAAGTGTCCCCCCCATCTATCTGCTCAATGGTTATATATGGACAATTGAAAAAATTCACAGCTATAGTAAATATAACGAAATTTAAAAGAAAACTATTAGAGCTTAGTAGGGTTTAAACATTAAAAAGTTAGAGGCGATCAACTTATAAAATGTGCTCGGAAAAGGAAAATTTCATACATTTCCAATAGAAAATTAGTTTTTAGACGTTTTTAGTGGCATGAACTTTGAGTTGGTATTCGTAACTAAAGAACCCTATACTGCGCGTGGCCCGACACGCACTTGGCCAATTATTTAAAATGGTTTGATTGCAGCTGAGTTTTTGCGTTTCTCTAGTTATAATCTAGCTAATTCCCGGATGCACCCTCAGCTGTGGCGGAGGGTTCGCTATTATTATATATGTCAGTGATGTCATAATAAGTATCAAAATGGCTTCTAAAACCATCATACTGTCTGCCAAGATTGCGACTCAAAAGCGTTATGATCGCGGCGGCAACACTGCGGCGCCGCGGATTGACGACGCGTTTACGACAAGATAGCACCAGTAGATGATGTCGTAAGATATACTACGTCATATAACAATCGGGAACTCATAGCTCGAATAAGGCAAATGGTGTCTAAACTTATCATAATACCAAAAACTGAATAAATAAACATACAACGTGCAAGGGACATCCCCGTAATAAATCGAACCACGGGCTAGACTATAGTTTATTTAAATTAAAATAACAGTCAATAAACAAAAAAAATATTCGACATTCCCATACAAATTGCTTGGGCGGCTGGACACTTTTGTATGGTAATGTTGTTTTTTTTTGTTTTTGGACAGTTATTTTAATTTTATTTTACTTTAGTGATCTAGTATAGACCGTGGTTTGATTTATTAAAAAACAAATAATACAAATTGAGCTAGCCCCACAGTAAGTTCGGGACTTGTGTTATGGGATACTAACTCAACGGTACTATATCTTATAACAAACACACATATGGATAAAAATCCAAGACCTAGGTCGATGTGAAAAAGATCATTTCATATCTTGACCTGACCGGGGATCGAACCTGGGACCTCCAGGTGACAGCCTGTGTCGTGTCGCCGCACTAGCCGCACATATTAAAGACATGGAAACCAGGCTTTAAACTAGAGAACTACACCATAAAATACACTTTGTAATATCATAAGATTCATAAGCTATGCCAGTGACGTGAGATTGTCATATAATAATTAGCTACATTGACGACCTCCGTGGCGTAGTGGTCACCATGCTAGTCCGCCACGCAGAGGGCGGGTTCGATCCCCGGTCAGTGCAAGTTGGAAAATGGCCTTTTTCAAATTTTCCTGGGTCTTGGGGGTTTATCTATATATGTATTTGTTATAAAATATAGTATCGTTGGGTTAGTATCCCATAACACAAGTCTCGTACTTACTTTGGGGCTAGCTTAATCGTTGTTATTTGTCCATATTTATTTATTTATTGACATAAATATGCTAACATAAGTCAACTAGATTCAATTTTTATAGCGTCTGGATCGCGGCTGTGACTTCGCGTCGCCAGTCGCCACACGTATTGAAAACGCGGTCGCAAACGACATTAAACTAGCAAAATGACGTCATAAAGTGCACTTTGTAATATTACAATTTACGTTACTATAGTTATAACTGTCATAAGCCACAATAGCGTCTAAACATCTTTGTGCCAGCTATGATCGTGATTTTACATCGTTTTGATCGTGGGTATAACTTCGCGTCGCCGCGCTGAAATGTCTTCGTAAAATATACTTTGTTGTATAAGTACAATATTCCTTTTGTTTCAGACTTTACTGAGAGTACTCAAACACATTAGATCTTACCGGATCGCCGCCACTGACGACAAGAGGCTATTCTGTTTGTCACCAAATTAGCAGTAAGTATTAAAACTGAAGTTAGTTAAGTAAATTTAAAATATACAATATACTTAAAGTAACGTATATTTTACTCAGCTAGTGTCATCAAATAATTATTCAGTGACGAAATTTACCCAGCGTTCTTGCTGCCACGCTGTGTATTTAAATTACAAAACGCAATTCCTACGCTGGCGACACCGGGGGATTACTTCAAATATTCAAAATCTCCAATTTTTTGGTCATATCACATTATTAACGGCTCAGACAGTCCTTGTAATCTTCTTTCTTACATTATATCGGTCCTATGTATTTACAGTTCTTTTATTTACTTCCCAGTATAGTTAACATTTAATTAGTTAGCGGATAGTGAAGTCCCTTTTTTTCTACGCTGCATGGTTATACTTAGGTACTTAGTAAAAATCCCAAGTTTATAAGCATTCCTTGGATAATGTTTTTTCTTTGCTCTCAGATCAGCTTGGTATGACTGTGTATAAGGGCCGTAACAGACGGGGCGCAAGTTGCGCCGCGTTACAGCTAGTGATGGGAGTTGCATAAATACTCAATCAACCCATTTGAATATTTACTCAGTAGATTGAGTAAATACCCGATAAATATCCTAATTTATCCATTTGGTGAGTAGATTTATTTATATGAGTTGCGACTTAAATTTATATTCATAATAATTATTTCATGTTTTCATGACAACTTTGATCTTAAATCTAGAATACACTTGTAATTCTTGTAGGAAAGTGTGTGCATACACCATAATAATGCTTAAAATGTCGGTAAACGTTACATGCGACGCTAAAATATTTGAAAATACCATACTAATCATACACTGAAACTAGGCTTCTTTGACTAATTATCATTTTTTGCTGGGAGGTGTGCAAAGACGTTATTTTATGTTAAAATAAGTACACAGACATCAAATGCGATGTCAATATATGAGCACGCTCTATTTACTCTATTTATTAAATCAAGTGAGTAAATACTCAAATGGGTAGATTGAGTACTATCCACTGCCCATCCCTAGCTGTTACGCGACGCAACTTGCGTCCCGTCTGTTGCAGCCCTAAGTGAAACCAAGATGTGACCAATCCATACTAAATGCAACAATCTCTGATTAATGTTATGGAGCGCTTGAAAACTAATATTTTGTAGTTTGCGATAATAAAGAAATTTCACGGCACACACGATACAACAGTAATAAAATACAAATTACCTCTATTACTCGTGAAACAGCGGGTTGTGTTCTGCGAATTCATTATATGAGGGGAGAAGGCGGGGTAATCGACTCGGGTATTATGCTGATTTTTATGTACGAAACATCGGGTATCGAATCACGAGGCACACGAGGTGAATGAAAAGAGCGATGCCTTAGAGGAGGTTATTCTGGTAAGAAACGCGACAATAACACAATCAATATGTAATATACAATAACAAATACAGTGCGTTCAGTTTATTTCTACTTTTATTCGAAGTTTTTATTTTATGTTGAGATTGTTAGATATGTGGCGACCTCTACGGCCACTACGAGGAACTACAATCAAGAGACAACTGACAATATAGTTCACAAGAAGCATATGAGATGGCGCCAGCAGTATCCTACATCTCGATCTCAGAGTTCGCCCGATTCGCTGCATATATACAACTTCCGACGATACACCGTCGGAGCCGCGGTTCCCAGGCGCAACACCATGCCTGGCGGGAAGATCTTCCCTTTGTGGCGGTCGAGCATATCACCTCGCTCCCGCTACAGATACTTTCAGCCGGTTTAAAGAAATCTAACTAAAATAAAGTATCTAAACCCTCATTCAAACCCATCATGTTAGTTTGTTGCTGTTTAGGGAGGGATTAGAGCAAACAAAAAAATTATTTGCCAGGCAAATTTAAAAAAAAACCTCGGACGACACCATTTAGTGATGAGTAGGAGAACTACATATTCCAACCTATGTCAAGAGGAATAGATATCCGTAGCGCCATCTTTTTATTTGCTAGGTAAATTAAAAAATCCAGATTTTTAAGCGTTAACGCCTAACAACTAAAAAAAAAAATTATCTAAGAATCACCGCAAGGGAACTTATTTACTACTTAACTTAAGGGAATATACGATGTTTCAAACAGAAACACAGACAGACAGATAGACAGATCGAGAGACAGACTAAAATTAGCGTCAAACTTATAACACCCCTCTTTTTGTCAGGGGTTAAAGGTAAAAGAGAAATAAAACCTAAACATTCTTTAGTCTTTCTTTTTCAAGCTTTTATTTAGTTTCACCTGTCCCGATGTCTGTCGGTCTGTCTGTCTGTAATCAAATCTTGAAGTTAAATTTGTCCCACTTTCCGGTTTCCGATTGAGCTGAAATTTGTCACCAATACTTATATCGCGTGACGATGCAATATTATGATGACATGCAGCTGATCTGATGATGGAGTTGGAAGGTGGCCATAGGAACTCTGTAATGAAACGAGGTAACCCTATCGAGTTTGGGCTCGTTTGATTCGTCTTGAGGAGTACTGATGACAAAAACTTGTTTTAAAAATATATTTTTCAAATAATTACTTGTTTGTGTTCTATTTACGTTACTTCTTGATGCGACCCCTACTGCGAATTTTATGTAGCGTTTGCATTTGTATTGCTTACAAATTGGCTTTGTTTGCAGAATAGGCCCACAGGTAGATGATAAATTAAGGGTACGTGTACGACGGGATACGGTAAACAAAAATGTTTGCGATCAATAAGTGATTGGGTTTCTGCGTCGTCATGGATATGCTGGGATGCTTCGAAGTTTCATTGAAGGCCAATTTTGTTTTTGGTTGTTTATTACAAGCAACCTTAGCGCAGTTTGTTGTATGTAAGAGGCCAACACTGGTGTCAAGTTTTTCAGGCTGCCTAAAGCATCTGACATAGCTTAACGACTGCCATACAATGACGGCAGCCGGGACCAACGGCTTATACGTGCCTTCCGAAGCAAGAAGGAGCTCGAGAAATTTTTGTACCACTTGTGGTCACCCACCCAAGTGCGGACCACGCCCGGTGTAGCTTAACTTGCGAGCGCAGTCAATAAGGATAAGTAAGGTTTTTTTAAATAGGTTTATTTTTTGTACAAGCTTTTATTTATTGTGAGGCCAAAGTACTTATAAAGATAATCCCAAACTGGATGGAGTTGCGTCTTTTTATTACTGAATTCCATCGATCTTTTTTCATCTCCGTGATCAGACCCTAGATATCGTCTATCATAAAGTGTTCGTCAAGCAAACTCGGAGTCCCACTCAATGAGGTTGTGGTTTTATAACTGAGTTCCGTCGAACATCTCCCGGCTCCATCATCAGAACGGCTTATTGACGCCATAATATTATATTGTCATCCGACTTACACAAATATATAAAATATAAATAAATATATAGGAACAAATAACACTGATTGAGCTAGCCCCAAAGTAAGTCCGAGACTTGTGTTGTGGGATACTAACTCAACGATACTATATTTTATAACAAATACATATATAGATAAACATCCAAGACCCAGGATAATTTGAAAAAGGCCATTTTCCAACTTGCCCTGACCGGGGATCGAACCTGGGACCTGTGGGTGGCGGACTAGCATGGTGACCACTACGCCATGCAAGTATGCAAAATTTCAGCTCAATCGGTTGAGGACAACTGTTTGAAAATTGAGTTGCAAGATTTAACCTTAACAAGCAAACCTAATTACATACAAGATACAATACAGTTAAATAAAAGCTTGTAAAAAAAGTTCTAATTTCTTTAAACTACAGGTTAAACATGATAAAGGTAAGATAGTAACATCGCTAAGAACTATGAATGGTAAGAATTTTTTTTTTTTGAATGATTTTTTTTTTATGAATGAAAGAATGACAAATTTATCCAATGTCTTGGATGTTTATCTATATATGTATTTGTTATATAATATTTTATCGTAGAGTTAGTATCCCAAAACACAAGTCTCGAACTTACTTTGGGACTAGCTCAATCAGTGTAATTTGTCCCTATATATTTATTTATTTATTTACAACATGTTACGAGCGACGGTCGTCACGCTCACGCCTCCATAGCACATGACTAGTGGCAGCTAATAAAATTTGTAGCTCGTTTGTCCACACTCTGGATATAAAGTTGATAAATGGCGCAGCCGTGAGACCGTGCTCACCATATTATTTGGTATAAAACTTGCCATTAGTAAAGCCAACCCATATTATGGTCCAGTACTTACCTCCTGGTCACTCGTTTGTGCTATTTTTAGGAACATTAACTAGAAAAGGTTGAAAGCTGTCGTTTTGCGAACTAATAAAAATACGGCGGAGGTTTGTAAACAGTACCTCCTTATACAAATAGTTATGGATTTAGCAAGACCAGGCCTTGGATAATTTACTCCAAGGCCTGTAGACTTATATACTATATATAGATTTTAGCATCATATGGATTCTTTGGTGCATCATTACTTAATATTTACCAAATATTATTCATAACTTCTGACAGAATCATAGCTAGGACGGCAGCGTATTTTGAAACATGCGTTGTTGTAACTAGCAATTTTTTAATCTGCTAAAACAGTTATGTATGTAAGTTAATGTTGAGTCAGAAATACTTTTACCATAGGACATCGCTTGGTAAATGCTTGATCCAAACATTTTGATTGATTACAAGAGCATGACACCTGACAATTAACAAGAATAAGTCCTTTCCATTATCTTTAGGTCTTTCAGCCACGTATTATGCGTTATACGGGCGAGGCCGGCCATAAAAGGGCGCAAGTCGTAAACACTAGCCGAGTGGTAGTTTGGGCGTTACTAGAAACCAACTAAACATTCATCCCTTTGTCCCTACTTCAAATCGCCATAGGCCTCGATGTCTTGCGTACGTAAGTCGTACATAATATATGAGTGATATAGATGGACTAGAAATCGGTCACAATTTCTGATTACACGAGAATATTTACTTTGTGACTTCGTGTGCCTCGTAAGGAATAAAAGTAGGATTGTATGCATTGTAGGTGTTTGTTTCTAAAGTAAAACTACACGAATGTAGAGTGCAATTTGATATTAAGAGCGGCCTTCCCGTCTTACTTTTCATACAAACGCTCGTACGTGATCATGACGTTGTAAAGCTGATCTTTCTTGAAATTTTTTGAACTAACAGGAATCTTGTGCGGTATTTCTAGGTTTCCGTCGAAATTAAAATTTAAAATTTGGAGAAACCAATAGTATAAGCCTCCAAAAATGTGCTTTTTTGCACAAATTTTACTCGAACTTCGACCTTTTATAAAGTACTAAATATATATCGATAGAAACCTTGCAAATGTAATGAGAATTTTAAATAAAAAACATTTATTTGAAACACTTGTGAGGCCTGCTGAAAAACACGTATCATAATTTCATTCAGTAGAATGTAAACCGAGCCCTCAGGCGATATCCTGGATGAAAGCTTTTCAAACTATGCTGGCGTTGACGGACGACAGAGCTGCCCAGAAGGGCAAAAAATTAAAAAAGATTCAAAATGTTAATTCAGTAATTAGACCTTTACAGGCACTTTTACACGTCAATAAGTATAATTTATGTTACGTGTAAAGTATATTCACCGCCTTAACGCGCTCTGAATAATCAAATTATTTGCCGGTGGTCTTGCACCCTGTTCTCTTTATCCAGCATGTTAATAAATTACGTGTAAATGGTGTCAGAGTTTTCGAGATCTATAAGTGCATCTGACGTAGCTCTGTAATCTAATGACAACAATCGTTGTTATATACCTGTAAACTAGTGTCCAGTTTATTCACGATGTTTCTTTCTCGCCGTATGATATTTACTACGCAATTAATGTTTGTTTACTTGTTCGCAAGCATTACATGTTATAATGTGTCAACATTGTATTATATTATAAGTATTTATTAATTAAAAATATACAATTATAATAATATGACAAAGCCCTTCTGGCGAGTAGGCGACCAATACTGTGAAAATGAGTTTCTTTCGGCGTTTCTTCTCAACAGTGGTCGTTACGAAGCGCTGGTATCGGTAGCTTTTCTTTAAAAATAAATTAAATTTTAATATACTTTACACGTAACATAGATTATACTTATTGACGTGTAAAAGTGCCTGTAAAGGTCTAATTACTGAATAAACATTTGAATCTTTGAATCTTTGAATCAATTTGAAGCGGTTTCCCTATAAGATAAGGCGTTACATATCTAGCGACTATAAATTCGGAACACTATGTACCAAGTGTGATTAACTTAGCAGATCCTTCGGTTTGAAGCGGTTTTCTTATAAGATAAGGCGTTACATATCTAGCGACTATAAATTCGGAACACTATGCGTATACGGCAGGGCGATCGTAAACTCTGCTCGTAAACATCGCACGAGTGCTACTTTTGCTGCTACGCGCAACGAACAAATATTTATTTCTTTGTTCCTTCATACATTTACTTATCTCCTGCAAAACGCTCGTAATTTGTGGTTGTAGTGCAAATAAACAAATCCCTTTGTTTCTTGATCGTTAATTCAGCTTTAATTCAACAGTCAAAAGTATGATTCAAGTCTTTTCCTGGAATAAAAATTAATAAATTCAAATATTTTTTCAGTAATTAGAACTTAACAGACACTTTTACATATCAATAAGTATAATTTACATGAAGTGTACTATATGTAAGATTTAATTTATATTTAAAGAAAAGCTACCAGCGCTCAGCAACGACCACTGCTGAGAAGAAACGCCGAAAGAAACTAATTTTTACAGTATTGGTCGCCTCCTCGCCGGAAGGACGTTCTACTATTATTAATATTATGTTTTTGATTAATTAATACGTATAATATAATAAAATGTTGACACATTATAATATGTAATGTTTGCGAACGAGTTAACAAACTAAAATTGCGTACTAAGAAATATTAAGTAGTCAAAAAGCGAAGCCGAGCTGACCAGCCCCTCCCGGCAGCACCCGTTCACGAGTTGATAATTAGTTACTTACATAGGAATTTGTTTCATTTTAAACTTGCAGTGTGGTGATGACCTTTCTTTGCCTCTTTTTATTATCTATTTATAAGTAGAAGATTTTCGAGATATTGAAATTACTCGTAATCTTTGTGTAATCATGGTTCATAAGACAATGTTCTTCTGATATTAGCCTGAAGCCTGTACCTCAGATAACGTCGAGAACACATTGTGCGAAATATTTTTTTGTTTCCAGTAAATCAAAGCCGACGTTTTTATGGCTTCGCTGGGAGGCGGTAAAATAAAGAATTTTCCCCACTAATTTGGGGCTAAATACTGGTCAAATATTGCCGAGCCAAAATTAATTGGACTTCTTAAATGGATTACAAGGATAATTTTGTTAATCTCTAAGGAAAATCGTTTCTTTTAAATTGTTGAATATTTTATAAATGTAATTTGTACTCGACCTTCTTTATATTTTATTTAAATTCCACCGTATTTCCTGTAGTTTACATAGTACTTTTAATATTACTTAGTTACCTGTTTTGATAATATCATAAAATCTTACCATACTTAGAGACTTTTTTCTTGTACTTATTAGGTACAAACTTGGAAAACTTTACTTGGAAATAGCTAAATAGATTCTGGGTGGGAGTCATAAGAAGTGGAAGTACTCTGAAGACGACAGATGGCTGTAGACTGTGGATTCATCTAGCCCATGGAACATCTACTTTCATGCCCTATGTTAAAGATAATATAATTACTAACCCACGTCCACCGCATTCTGTTCTAGAGAGGATCTCATGGAGGCCAACCAAAGGGCTATAGATGTAGCGAAATTCTGGGCCAATACAATCAAGATTACAATTATTTCCATTGACACGACAAGAAGCAGACTAACTTTATTGCAAGCACATAAGCAAACATACTTGGAAGATTTATATTTTTATATATTATTTTAAGAAAAAGGTTATCTATAAAAGATATTGAACAGATTACCTGGTAAAAATCTAATTACAAAATTTCACTATTCAAACTGAGCTGAGAATCGACCGATCTATTTCGAAATTCGAAATTTATTTTTCGATTAAATACGGACGGATTGATTACGTACCCTTAAAATATTATTTCGCCTTTTTGAAAAACCCTGTATAAACTGTCACATCGCTTGAATCTCGAATGGTTCCACGTATTTTAAATTAGGATTTCCACATGCAATAAAACAACGAAAGAAATTAAACAGTTATTTACATGTCTGCATTATTAATTTATTAGCCTCTGTACAAATAACAATTAGCAAACCATGTTCAAAAAATTCTCATAAATCATCCGTGAAATATTAGTAATCAGTCATTGTATAAATACTTATGGTATTCGGACTATATGAATATTAGCCTTATATTAGGAACGCGAACATGTGGTTTAAAATTTTCTCTGTCTTCGCATGCTTCTTCGCCGTCTTTTCGACAGGTAAAATCAAGTTTATGTTTAAATATTTTTACTTTAAATTCGTGTAATAGAGCAGTTCCTTAACAGTAAACATAATTTGTGTAATGCACGGGCTTGTTCAGAGGACACGCATTATATGCAACAAATTTCAAAGCGCGCTAGACATGCGCTAGGCTTTGGCTTTGCATGCGCATGTCGTTTGAACGCCCCCTAAGGTGTAACTTACGTTAGTATATAGGTGTAACTTTACATTTGATTTTATGAATTTACCAAATTAATATATGTAATATAATAAATACTAACGTGAGTGCACTACTGTGTGTGTACTATGTGATAAGAAATTTCGTCAGGAAGATTAGAAGCCACGATAGCACAATAGGTAGTGCACTCACGGCGTTAACGTGAGGGACGCGGGTTCGAATCCCACTCGTAGCAAAATTTTTCATCACATGTTTTAATTTAAATAATAATCCGAGCATTGCAATGCTGTTAAAAAAGCAATAATTTAAACAAAAGCCTTCTTTACTTTAATCAACTTTCAATTCATCTAAATTGAATTAAGTTGAATATCACACTTCTAAGTGGGTAGTAGTGAAGAATAACGCATGCTTCAAATGCGTGTGTACTATGTAATGAGAAATTTCGTCAGGAAGATTCGAAGCCACGATAGCTCAATAGGAAGTGCACTCATGGCGTTAACGTGAGGGACGCGGGTTCGAATCCCACTCGTGGCGAAATTTTTCATTACATGTTTTAATTTAGATAATAATCCGAGCATTATTATGCTGTTATAAAACCAATAATTTATAAATTAGTGCAGAAATGCAGAAATTTCAGTATCATGGAGTGAGTTTACTCGAAAAATTTGACAGGTGGTTTAAATTTCACCCCGTCTATTGTTGATAAATATTATTATTTATAACGCCCAACAACAAAGAGGGGTTTTATAAGTTTGACGCTGATGTCTGTCTATCGGTCAGTCTGTCTGTCTATCGGTCAAAGTCAAAAGTCAAAAAAAGTAAAAAATCATTTATTTATTTTTGGATATTTATATCACTTGATAATTGTCATTTCTTTTTTCTTTCGATTTCTTAATAGTTAGTTGTTGACGTCAGATCATTTACTTACAACTAAGTTTACTGCCGCCTCCAAAGCGCAAGTACAGAAGAAGCGGTAACAAACTGTACTGCAGCATTTTCTCCAAAAACGTCAACCTTACAATTGTACTGATATTAAAATTAGATGTGTGGTCTGTCTGTCTATCTATCTATCTGGTTGTCTGTGTGTCTATCTGTGCATCGTATATAGCTCTCAAACTGTATTTTTTTTACGTGAAACCAAGTGCCCTTGCGGTGTTTCATGTTTGATGAAAATCAATCCAACCATTCAAAAGTTTTAGACCGATTATGATGCGTTCTTTTTTACGTCAAAGCAAGTTCTTTTGCGGTGGTTCTTACCTATATTTGATAAAAAATGGTTTTGCCTTTTAAAAGATATCGGGGATTAACGCTTGAAAGTCGAGTATTTTTAATTTACCTGTCAAATAACAAATGACTCTACGGATATCAATTCCCCTTAACATCGGGTGGAATATTTAGTTCCGCCAGTCGTAAGTCGTGTTTTTAGGGTTAAACGAGAAAAACGGGATCCTATTACTAAGACTCCGCTGTCCGTTCGTCCGTCCGTCTTCACCAGGCTGTATCTCGTGAACCGTGATAGCTGGACAGTTGAAATATCTGTTGCCGCTATAGCAACAAATACTAAAAACAGAATAAAGCAAATGCTTATTCGTGGGGCTTTCGTACAAAAAAACGTAATGTTTTATAGATAATGTTACGGAACCCGACATTCACGAGTCCGATTCAGCCGGTTTTTTAATTTGCCTGGCAAATAACTTGTTGCATGATGTTTCAGCGTCATCGGACCTGTTCGGGCCGTGCTGGACCGTGGGCGGCGTGTGCACCCCCCGCCCCCTCTGCCAGGGGCGCCCCGTCATCGGCGCGCGCTGCGACACCCCGGGCACAGTGTGCTGCGTCTACACATAGAATGGAATCTTCCGTTCCCCCTAACGACAATTAAGTTCTGTTAAAATAAAGAAAGGAAATAATAAATATGGTATCGTATTATGATTTTTGTATTTTTATGTCTCTACACGTTACTTGAAACGATTTTATCGATATAAATTACTATTTCAATGGAACTAATGCCTCAACATAAAAAAAAAACATGCGACAGCATACAGTTTCTGGTCGGGATGACCCTTTATAAGGAATTAGTTTTCCGAAATTCATTGTTCTTGGTCTTAAAAAATACAAGTTAAAAACGTAAGTTTGTATCGATCGTACATAACACACACACACACCTTATATAACCTTATACAAGGTCTAACAAAATATACTGAAACTATTTTAAGGCAGTATAAGGTCCATGATACTGAACAACTTTCCCCTGGAAAGGAACATATATCGACATATAAAAAATATTTTTTGACTTCCCATACATGTTGACCGATCAGCTGATCCGAGTTTGTATGGGAAGTCCAAAATTATTTTTCATATTTCGATATATGTTCCTTGGGGAAAGTTGATCAGTATCATGCACTAAATTCACCCTTAAAATAGTTTCAGTATATTTTGTTAGACGTTATATACTTACCCTCGTATTCATAAAAAATAACAGGCGTTTGCTAAAGATGTTTTAGCTAAAACATCTTTTGTCCCTTTTCCTCCTTTCAATATTTGACGTAGTAAGAAAGCGACAAAACACATTTTAACTAAAAGAGTTTTAGCAAACGTTTGTTAACTTTTATGAATATTGGGGTAAGAGGTGTTTCCGGAAGGCAAAATAATCTTAGAAGGGCATATTTTGCTCAATCCATGATATTTATACTTTTTAAAGAAACTCTATCAGGCTAATACTTTTATTAATTTTTTTACTTTTTAAAATATTCTGTAGGACATAAAATGTAATCATTATGTTGATTTACATGCGACATATTCATAAAAATTAACAACCGTTTGCTACACCTATTTAAGTTGAATCAGGTTTTGTCCCGTTCCCTCTTTTCAATATTAGCCATTGAAAGAAAGAGACAAAACATATTTCAACTAACATAGGCTGAGTTAATTTTTATAAATATGTCAGTAGGTACAGCATTACGTGATCAGTACAACACGTTTACCGCCGCGATAAGGTGACGCCTTCAGCTTCCAAGCTCGTGGCTGTTTGCGCTTCAAACCTTTTTAAAACCCATTCAAAAATTAGCTTTAGTTGGTATCGGTTAGTACACAACACCCCAACCCTTCTAGCGTTACATAATATTGGCATCCAAGGTGAGAGAGTAAGAATGATTCATTGCCTCCACATTCGTATACAATTTGTTACAAAAAAGGGGCTATCAACCCGGTTATATAATAACATTCACACGACCTCGTGAAACATGTCGAGAAGTCTTCAGCAAATTCAATATGTTGACGGTCACGGGAACGTATGTTTTTGAATTATGTCGCTTCGTTCGTAAACACACGCACTACTTCGAACGATACGGTGACATGACTCGCCGTTTTTGCATCACGTCGAGCAAATGATTTAATTCTACCCGCATCACATCTCGATTTTTATAAAAATGGTCCCTATTACATGGCTATCACGGTATACAATCACCTTCCAAAGTATATAAAAGAATCTCAGGGACCTAAATTTGACGCTGAATTAAAAATTCTTCTGACTAATAAAAAATATTATACATTGAAAGAATATTGGGACGATAAATTATAAGTTTTATAAGACTGACATTTAATTTATTATTATGTATTATATAATTTAATTCCATTCCCATATAAAAATAGACAATTTAAAAATTATTGAACAATTCCGTTTAAGTTAAATTTATTTGCTAAATTATTTAATTATTTGTAATATATAGACTTCACTTATATGGGTAAAATTTGTAAAATTATAAGACCTTTTTTGACAATGTAATGAAATGTGCATGTGTACTTGTTAAAAATTTTATGTGAATAAATGAATATGAATATGAATATGAATATAAACATACTGATCAGTGTGAACAACTTTTTCTAATGGACCATACCTGAAATCGCAAAAAAAATCTGCAGCTTCATACAAAATCAAATACCTACCGTGCCAAAATGTATGGAATTGCAGATTTTATTTGCAATTTTAAAGTAAATCAAATCAAATCGTTTATTTCGCATAAGTGCAATACACCTGGAAACAGCTCCAGCATACACAAATAATTAAATAATACATTCAACTTATGTCATAATTTTGGTCAAAGTAAAACAGATACTTCAGGTATGGTCCCATAAAAAAAGTTGTTCACATTGATTTGTATATATTTTAATGCTTTTCGGGTTGATAATTCCCCTTCTTTTCGTTACACGTTGTATATCTTTCATAGTTATTCGCATATATCTTTCAAATTATCTATTATCTCTTATCACAAATCTCGAACTTATTTTTTGGCTATAGCTCAATCAGTGTAATTAATCAATATATAAATATATATTTATTTTATCTAATTCATTTATATTTTGTTAAATGTGTTTGTTTTAACACTATAAAGCTCGCGAAAAATATTAAGGAATAGTAGCAATCTCAACTGCACCAAATAAAACTTTATACCCTCAAGAGTTTAAAAAGATTTTAAGCCCCGATAGCCACGAGCTCTGAATTTTTTTATTTATTTATTTAATACTTTATTTACCAATAATAAATGGTACAAAAGGCGGACTTAATGCTAATAGCATTCTCTACCAGTCAACCTTCGGGATAAATAGAAATTTTGCGTAGTAGGCGTAAAAGTAATGTATACTCAAACAGTATGCACCAAACATACAACATATTAAATACATATAAAATAAACATATATTATACAATATACATAAATAAATAATATATATACATAACCATACAAACAATAAATACATTAAATAAATATGTCTTATTACTATAGAAAACCAGTATAAAAATTTCTGCTGCATTCAAGGAGAAAGTAAACGCATATGGACTTTTTTCTTAAAAAGATATCTGTTTGTAATAGTTTTAAGGTCCTCAGGCAGGGCATTCCAGAATCGTATAACTTGAAGAGTGAAAGACGTAGACATGAAATTGGAGCGAAACAAAGGAATTTCTAATCGAAGTGTATGACTAGAGCGAAGCTCTCGACTGTGGGACACAGACTGATATTGAAATTTACTCTTCAAGTATTCGGGAGCAAAAGGATTCTTTAGAATAGAAAATAGTGTGCAGAGCATTCTCTGCTGAATCTGAAAGCGTCTCCTTATCGCAGCAGTAAACGTGTCGTAATGATCACGTTACGCCCTAATCTCTGTACGTGTAACAGTTTATGGTCTGCAAAGAATTTCATAAGGCTTTTTGTTCCACCTTGCATGATCTTTGGCATCCTTGGCAGATTATTGATATGATTACGAGTATATCTTTTAGACTTCTTATCGTGTCCTATGTTTTTTTTTTCAAATAAAATTTCTAAATAATTTTCCCACGCAGCGTAGTCCGAAGCCTCATAAAAACCAGAATACGTGTTCCAAGCAAGGAGAGAACTTCACAAAACCCCGCTTTGTAATACAGTGCATGCGGACTGATAGTGCGATGGCACAGTAGGTTGAACTAAAATTTTTCATTAATCCTTTGATGATAAAAATTTCATTGACGCCACAGATAAATACCAATAATAATAATAATAACAGATAAATCAAATGCTACCATTTATATTTTTTATATTTGTAATGCAGAAATTAAATCCGGACTCCAAGTGATGAAGAAGGTTACTAGGAGTACATACAGCAGACATTTCCGGGCCGCTCGCAGAAGGCAGCGTAGTTTATAATATGTCCGAAGCACAGGTTGGGAGCGCTGCACGTCCCCCCGAAGTTCCAGCACGACTTCACGACCACGTGCACCGCCGATGACACTGAAACGAAATCACGGCGTTTCTTTGTTCGTAAATTCGTTATTTAATAACTACAAGATAACAGTATAGACTTATCTCAAAGTAGCTTTTGCCCGCAGCTTCGCTCGCGTAGGGCTGTAATTTATCAAAATCCTTTCTTAGGGGATGCCTACGTCATAGTAGCATTATGCATGCAAAGTCTCAGCCCGATCGGTTAAAAATTGACAAAGTTTCATACAAAGTTTCATCCCCTATTTTATCCCCTTGGGGGTAGAATTGATCAAAATCCTTTCTTAGCGGATGCCTTCGTCATGACATCTACCTGCATGCCAAATTTCAGCTCGATCCGTCCAGTGGTTTGGGCTGTGCGTTGATAGATCACTATGCCAGTCAGTCAGTCACCTTTGAGTTATATATATTTAGATAGGAATCTCTTCCCGTCAAATTTGAATTAAGAAAATAATTTGCAGCGTAAGGTGCGGTTTACTAGGAGAGTGGAAACTTTTTACTTCTTGCAGAAAACCGCTGAAATATCTCAAAATGCGACTGTCACAGTTGTCGCCATTGTAGTAAAGTTAGTATGGATGGTCTTAAAAACCGCTCACATGCCTTTAGGTAGTGTGAAAAATCTCGCACCAGTGCTGAAGTACCATTTTTGAAACGAAGAGTCATTGAAACGAATTTTTCCATACAAAAAACCGTACATTTAGTGACTCCGCATTTGAAAAATGGCACCTCTGGCCACTAACACACAAGAAAAATTAACAATTATAACTTATCTAAAGTTAAAAAAAAAAATGAATATAAACTCATTGTTACCATCACTCATCAAAACGGCGGCGCAGATTGCGAAGACAAAGAATATTTTGTACCACATGTTGGTGTACACGGCGGGCTGGTGGTGGTTCGTACCTACTCGTCACCGTCCGACATTACTATTTATACAATGTCTAGGTTAGGATTTCACACATGATTTACAATTGTTTATTGAACACGGTTAACTACTTGTTAAAGGTTTGTAATATATTTGTTATCGCTGTTATGTATTTAATTTACTTTATTTTATTGTAATTCAAACCTTGCCTACTTGCCTACTACGTTTATAAAAAGAATTTATTAATGTTATAAGCTGTAGTTCTATGAGCAAGACCTCGATAGTCTGTCTTTTCATAGCTTAAAACCGCAACGGCTCCTTTATATTTAAATATTTTTAAATCGAATCGCCAAAAAAGTACATGTACCTAAGTTTTCCATTTTACCTACTGGTAGTACTATTGGGATCAGCTCAAAATTTCACGAAAATCAGTTGAGAATTGTTGCGTACAGACATGTTGTAAAGGAGGCGTACATTACTGCAGAGGCTGGGAAATATGGCGTTGATGGACGGGTAGTTTTACAAAAATTACGAGTCCAGCAATGCCATTCCCGCCGAGGCATGTATAGTGCTTTTCTCAATAAATGTGAGGAAATCATTAAAAGAAATAACCAGAAATATGCAAATACTTACCGAAAGCAATTAATGTTTACTTACTGCAAAGAGTATCTTTGTACTTTGAAAGAAAAACGAAAAACTGCTTTCCCGCATTTTTTAGTGCAAAGGAAACATAGCCCATACGGCCTGGTCATATTTTACGTAAAAAATGTAATACCGTAGATTTTTTTTCTATCGCAATTAAAATTAAGCATATTTTTGTGTGATTTTATAACAACATTATTTTAATTAAATTGTGGTCATAAGAATATATTGTGGTAGCAATTGGCTGTATGACAAGTTATGGAATTAAACGCTTAATATCAAGATGCTAAATGTAAAAACAGAATTGTCATCTGAAACGTCAATGTCACTGTCTTGTCATTCTGAATACACTTTATTAGTCTTTTTGTTTTGAGCAGCGGCCAGGAATGAATTTTCATACTACTTTCCTGGCCTAGCCCAGGAAAGTCATGCACGAGCCAAGAATTACAAACTTCGTGTCTTCTTTTTACTACAATAATGCCTACATTTCCGATCATGTTTGAGAAAAAGCATTTTCCCAAGCTGAAACGGAGATGTTTCTCACTTCGCGCTCGCTCGATCAACCAGTACATTTTCATGATACAAACCAAACTGCGCTTGAGTTTCACCAACCATTCTAGCTTGTGATTCTTGAAAGTCAAATTCAGCAGCTAGGGCCAAAAACGCGGAGGAGCAGGTATATGTTAAGTAAAGAAAAATATAAGGACATTAGTTTGTTTATTTGGTACAAATAAAAATAAAAACTAATCAGACACTATGAGATGGTTACATCATTTCCAACAAAATAGTTTCCGCTCAGCATACTCGTATGTCACAGCATAAGCACACTGGTATCACAAAATAAGCACTGGTACTCACGTACAGAAGTCATACTCAGAAAAGAAATTCAAAGAAATATCTACTTAATGTGGTTAGCAATATGGTTTAATTTAGCTCGCGTTAGAACTCCACCTCTTCGTTTAGATACCTAGACATCCATTGTAAGCCAATTTCATTCTTATTACTCTGGACAAATGATTCATGTAACTGAATTTTCTCCTTCGAAGTGGTCGCCGCGCGCATAGTAATAATAGAGGTATATTTTCGATACTTCAACGGGGAGTGACACAGGCCTGCTGGTATGCTGCTTGCCGCAGCCCTGTGCCTATAAGGAGGTCACGGGTTCACTTCTTAATACTAGTTATTGAACCATCCTGTTTTGAGGGATGTAATACGAAAAAGTTCAAGCTGCCTATAAATATTTTATTGAACTCCCCGGAGCACAGAAGGGTTTTTAAGGTTTCCGTACCCAAAGGGTAAAAACGGGACCCTATTGCTAAGATATCGCTTCCGCTGTCCGTCTATCTGTCACCAGGCTGTATCTCATGAACTGTGATAGCTAGACAGTTATTTGCACAGATGATGTATTTCTGTTGCCGCTTTTTATAGATAATGGTACGGAATCCTTCGTGCGCGATTCCGACTCGCACTTGGCCGGGTATTTTATATAGCATATAGAGATATGCAAAATAAAAATAAATATTGTGTTACTAATACGTCCGATTACCCCATACGATGACATGACATACTACTCGTATGTCCGCGCAATTCTTAAACGCTCTACCTTGTTTCATAACATCCTCTCCTAAGATATCAGCCGGCAAATGTAAGGTCAGGCTTCAAAAATGGAGTCATAATTTCTCGTGTAATTGGTATGACAGATTATGACTCCATTTTTGAAGCGTACTGTAAATAGGTACCAAAAATCCTATTACAATGTTACGTCCTGCTGCCGGGTGACCGACAGCCCACAGGTTAGCCATTCACTAGAAATTAAGGATATATTTAAACATATTAATTTTCCAGGAAAACTTTTTATCCGATTTCAAGGGTTCACTCCCCTCTTATTTTTAACTGTTGAACCGATTTTACATCAATCATACATATACATACATATATAGGGACAAATAACACTGATTGAGCTAGCCCCAAAGTAAGTTAAGAAGCCTATACTATTCCTATAATCTATTTGTTTTAATAAAGGTAAACAATCTTGTTGTCTTTTTATTAAAATATACACTTTTTTACAATATATTGGTTTAGGCATTTGTCCTCAATCTCACCTGATGGTAAGCGACGATGAAAATCAATACTTTTGCTAATTACAATTCAATTTGTTTATAAATCATACTTATTTGTAATATGTGCAGAGAATAATTTTCTAAGTGAATATTTCTCTAAAAAGACATGTCAAGATTGTTTACATTTACACGTATTTTTAAATACCTAACCAAATGGACCCTATGGTCCATTTGGTATCAAATCAAAACAACAGTATCTACCTATGTAGATACTGATGTTTTGATACGCGCGCACCGCTCTGCCATCTTCTTTTTAGCTATAGGTACGATTATAAGAAAAATCTAGGTCTAGGATTTGAAATAAAAATCAAAAATCTTGTAGCACCATTTATTTATTAGGCTTATATTTGTAGATTACATGTATATATAGCACAAAATAAAGTTGGAACGTTTACATTTACATTATATTTGTAGATTACATATATGTATAGCACAAAATAAAGTTGGAACGTTTACATTTATGAGAAGTGATGACTTCATTTTTAAGGGTAGTAATGTGTGTAGTAATGTGGGATACAGCACACATACCCAGGCACATTACAGAAGTAGTCCACCAGCGATCCGCGACAGAGGTACAGCGGCATACACACTCCGAAGTTAGATGAACAGGACTCAAAGATGCCTGAAGCTGATGAAAGCAAAAAACGTTAGGTACAATGTTACACAAATAAGTTGAACAAAAATGGCGGACTTCAAAGCATTTTTGTACAAATTCCCGGTACGTAGGTTGAACCACAATAGCGGTTATCGGCGCAGGTACAAATATTGCGCCGACGACCGCCATTTTGGCTCAATTACGTGTCAGGAATTTGTACAAAAATGCTTTGAAGTCCGCCATTTTTGTTTAACTTATTTGTGTCGCATTGTACTACTTGGTAGAGGACAACACGAATACGGAAAATTCAGTTAAATGAATCGTTTGTCCAAAGTAATAAGAACGAAATTGGCTTGCAATAGATGTCTAGGTATCTAAACGAATAGGTGAGGAGTTCTGACGCGAGCTAAGTTAATCCATAGCGCTAACCACATTAAGTAGATATTGTTTGAATTTCCTTTCTGAGTAAGACTTATACGACTGTCATCTAAGTTCACACTCTGTAGAAGTTATAGATGTCTCCTTCATTAAGTTGGGTTATAACTTGGATCCATTAGACAGGCAAGCGCTTTGCCTTTTTATTTTTTGTATATTTATAAATTTATACCTACAATGTGGAAGGGACATCCCCGTAATAAATCGAACCACAGGCTATACTAAATCACTATAGTATAATGAAATTAAAATAACGGCCAAAAAATTTTTCCGCAAGTACAAAAAAAAAGTGTAGCCTCCCGGGCAATTTGTATTGTAAGTGAAAACTTCTTTACCGGCGTTGTACACTTTTTTGTATGGGTAGAAAATCTTAACCTCGCGTCAGGGCGTCAGGACGTCAGGACACGTGACTCTGATCGAAAATTCGTAAGACGGATGAAGAGAGACAGCCGGCGCGGCGTAAGAGAGGAAGTATGCCCCTCTCTTTCTACGGCGCGGTGAAAATGTATGCCTGCGCCTGCTGTTTCGTTTAGGCGGCGCAGAGCACCTGCGCGAATGTTCGTGTGTGTTTATGTTACAGCGTGCCACGCGCATCCATGGATGGTGACAGTGACAGCTGATGGCTCGACCATCTGTATAGTAGCCACACTGCTGTGTATTGGTAAAATTCGTGTATATAAAGTGTTTAATTAATGTAATATAATATGTCATGTTTATGCACGATAGCGCAATAAATAAATATTGTATTCTGCCATATAAATGATAGTACTTTTATACTGATAATTAAAGCAATTCGTGCAAAATTATTCCCTAACCATTCCAAAATATCAAAAATGCACAACGTTAATATTCAAGTTTTCACTTCTGCCGGCACTCCCGGAGTGCAACCCGTCATTTTTTTTGTTGTTATTTTAATTTTATTATACTATAGTGATCTAGAATAGCCCGTGGTAAGATTTGTGATGGTTATGTCCCTTCCACGATGTATAGTTATAGTAGTGGGTCGATTGTTAAATTGGGTGGATGTTGCTGAGGTCTGCCTTGCCAGATTATGATGTCGGCATATCGCGAATTGGCTGTCTTTACCAGCCATCTCGTTCAAAGATCTTTAATCGATTATTTATTTTAATAGTTTGTTGATAAAAAAGTTTTGATGGTAAAAAACCGGTGATAGTTATACCGCCATCAGTAGCCAGAATGCTGAGTAGCCGACGATACCGTCGGCTACAAATCACATCCATATTTGTGATTTGTAGCCGACGGTATCTGAGCCGTTAATAATGTGAATGTGACAAAAAAATCGTAGATTTTGAATATTTAAATATATAATATAAATAAATATAAATATATAGGGACAAATAACACTGATTGAGCTAACCCCAAAGTAAGTTCTAGACTTGTGTTATGAGATACTATGTCAACGATACCATATTTTATAATAAATGTTATAGATAAACAGCCAAGACCCAGGTCAATCTGAAAAAGATAATTTTTCATCTAGACCTGACCCGGGATCGAACCCGGGACCTCCAGTGTGACAACTTGGCATGATGACTACTAGGCCACAGAGGTCGCCAAAAACAAAAACGAAAGCAAAGGAAAAATAAAATTAACGACAATAAAAAAAAAACTTACCGTTAACCGTCACGAAAACGGCGACCATCGCGAAGACAAACCATATCTTGGCCCACATGTTGGCGTACTCGGCGAAATATTAATATTGTCCTCGTTTGTCACAACTATTTATACTTTATTTAGTATGAAATATTTCACACATGATTTATCACATCTTATTGAACACGACATTCTATTTGTTATTTCATAGACATTCTGAATACATTAGTTATACTTAATATTATTTAATCTTAGCTTATATTTACACATCGACTAAGAATTATGTATTAACCTACATGTCGAATATTGAATTTAAATATGATACGCCAGTGAGAACAATCTTATGCATGCAAAGAAGCGTTAAATTACGGTGGCGCCAAAGTAGACGTGTGGGTAGAATTCGAAGAAAGCGCCAAAAATGAGTATTTTTTTTCACTGTACAAGACTTACGTTAACTAAAATGCTATTAAAAGATTACAAAAATTAACACACTCGCTGCTCTAGCAGCATTCTGTAGGAAATTGGAACTGTTGTTTACTGCTTTCAGCTGGACAATATTACAACTATTCCCCTATATGTAGGTATAATAATAATGTTTCTCCTCCGTATTTTAAATTGAAACATCCTCACCAATATGTCAGTGTCTAGTATCATAAGATCCAAAGGCCACTTTAAACGTGATGGTGGTAACATGATTCAGATTCTCATCCACTCTCGATCGGTGAACAGAACGGTCGGTTCCTATCCGTGAACGCATATAAATGCGAATCCTCATTTATATGCGTTCACTTCTCCTCAATACCTAAAATGCAAATTTCAATTTCTTTCCGACGCTCATGATCGGCAACTTCGCTCTGCCGATACTCGTCTTCTTTCTATTCCTCCACATCGCACAAATTTATGGCAAACTCTTTTTTTCTACAAGCTTCACGGCTCTAGAATGCTTTACCCGTTGACATCAAGAACATTTCAACAGAATTTTCTTTAAAAAAAAGTACACTCTCATCTTCTAAAATAGTGTATTTTTCATTTTTACCATCATCATTTATTATTTATATATTTAATGTATGTTTATGTATGTATATACATGTTATAAATGTAGGTATATTATTAGGATTTATTTAGTAATTATTTTGCGCCGCAACTAGATCTCTGTTTATCCCTATGGTTGACTGGTAGAGAACGCTTTTAGCGTTAAGTCTGCCGATTGTAAACAATTGTGTTTTGTGGATCAGTAAAGTTTTATACATAAATAAATAAATGAATCGGCTTTTACCATCTTATCATGTCATGTCACATCATTATCATATCAGCCGCATAACATCCACTACAGAACATAGGCCTCTCCCAAGGATTACCAAAATGAAGATCAAGAGCGGCCTGCATCTAGCGCTATCCAGCGTTCATGTCAGAATTTCAGCTCAATTGATAAATGGGATTTGTTGACAGACAAAAGTGAAACTAAACAAAAGTTTCCGAAAGCGTTAATTTATTGCGTTTTCTTTACATACATTTTGGGTTGCGCGTTGGTCCTTTGACGAGAATTACGTAGGCAGCGAACAACAAACGTAGTAATAGACAGGGCCACAAGTAGCGTTTCTTATGAAGTGCGTTGAACTAGGACAAGTGGTAGTGCTGCAGAAACCTCCTACATCTTCGCATTTGTTACGGGACGGGTCTATCCAAGAGCCTAGCTGAAACAACACACGACATAGTTAACTTTGTAGCGGGACCGAGGTGATATGCTCGACCGCCACAAAGGGAAGATCTTCCCGCCAGGTGTGGTGTTGCGGGGAACCGCGGCTCCGACGGTGTAACGTCGGAAGTTATGTATTTAGGCAACCAGACAAAAGAACTGTTATCGAGATAAGGGTGTGTCAGCAACATCTTGTATGCTCCTTGTTCACGATGTTGTAGCTTCGCTCTTTGTGGTTATAGTTCCTAAACTTATACATAGGAAAATCACTTTAAGTTCAGTCAATAAACAAAATAGTTTATTCGTAAACACGGTTATGATTAATATTGTGTGAACAGTTATACAATTGAATTATTTTATGAATAACAAAAAATCAATCTAGCCACATTTTCTCTCAGGTTTTTCATCGTGCAAAGCTCGGTCGCCCAGGTTTAATACTAAAACATACAAAAAATATAATTAATTAACACATCACACAGATTAAGCCAGCCCCAAAGTAAGTTCGAGACTTAATAGTGTTATGGGATACTAACTCAATGATACTATATTTTATAACAAATACATACATATATAAGTTCAAAAAGATATTCCAACTACAGAAAATAGAAGCAAAAATATTAAAATACCAAGCATTATGCAACCTTAGCCAACAATACTACGTTCCACCAAAGTAATTGTCAAAATTGACATATATTTATATAGTTAGTGTAGTACAGGAGTACTTGAGGTACATTAGACGTCATGTTGAACAAATTAAATACGCCTGTTGCAATAATTATATTTTTAAACATCTACCATGCTAGTCTGGGAGAAAAGAACAAATGCAAATGTATCAGCTACTTCACTTTCCACGCTGATCGAAAATGCCGATCGAGGGATTAGCTGAGAATCGGCTAGCAACCCATTTCTATTACGCCCGTCATTGTGCCTTCAGGTCAAGCGGTACGGGCACTGTTTACCCAACGAGGGGGGATTTTTTTAATGTTTCTGTACGTGAAACTATGTTATTAGCGTATGGTACAAATCAAGTACGACGCACACACCAAATTTGGTTTGTGAATTTCCGCAAGTTGCGTTCCACATTGGTTCCACTTAGTCACTTTAGGGAAGAACAGGGGACGCAGTTTTGAAATCACTTGTCATATTACGAAAGGTTTGCGCGAGCGTTTCCAAATGGGCGCATTTTGAATCGGTCGTATGCGAAGGATTTGCAACGAGAGATATTAACTACTAAATAAGTGAAAGGCACCTTTCATAGAGAATCCGTTCCGATTAACGCTGCTTTTTTATTCATGGTGAAATGTTTAGAAAGCTATAGACAAATTTTCGAAGTTTTCTGAGTAAAACAATATTGTTTATCACCGACACGATGGTTTAAAGAATACGACTAAATGGTATTTTACGCGAGCGGTGAGCTAGAAAACTACACGTTTTGTGTTTCGGTGAGTCCCTCAATGAAAAATAGCATTCCAGTACTCTCCAACATCTTCGCAAAAATAATTCAGGCGGTCTAGCAAGAAGCCTAGCTGAAACAACATTTGAGCTTAAAATCCACATGAAAAACAAAGTCAGTTAAAAATATAACAACTTGGCAATGCCACGGCAACATAAGTTTCTCAACATTTCTCACAAAATATGATTATATTGCTGTGGCACTGTCAAGTAATTTTAACTGACTTGGTTTATCGGTTCACAATTTTTTACGGTGGTAAAACCTGCGTTGCGATTGTTGCGAGATTGGCATTTTTCAACAAGTTTTGTTTTACTTTAAGCTAAGCCTAGCCTTTGGGTATTAAGGCGGCCCTTCCCGGCGGCTCTGTCGTCAACGCGAGCATAGTTCAAAAAGCTTTTTTTTCATCCATAACAATGCAAGAAAAAAAAGCAAACCAAAAAGAGAGAGATAGAGCCTTAGGGCACGGTTTGCACTGCATTGAATGAAATTAGTATTATTATTAACTATCCTTTGAACGAATATTAACTATTCATAGGTTGCGGAAATTTCATAAAACTTGTTCCAGCATATATTTTTTTGTCAGTAAGCCTTACAAGTTTGTGAAATAAATGTTTTTTATTTAAATTTTTTATTATATTTGCGAGGTTTTTATCGAAATATTTTTTTTTATTTTTATAATTTATGAGTACTTTATGAACGGTCAAAGTTCAGGTAAAATTTGTGCAAAAAAGCAGATTTTTGGAGGCGTATACTAAACTTGTTTTTCCAAATATTAATTTTTTATTTTGATACAAACCTAGAAATAGTGCACAAGATATCTGTTAGTTCAAAAGTTTTCAAGAAAGATCACTTACAACGCCATAATTACGTACGAGCGTTTGTATGAAAAGAACCTGAGCTCTGTCTACCTTGTCAGGGACAAATACGTGAAAATGTAGATACATTATCAAATATTTATATTGATATCCTAAAAAATTGATTTTTTTAAAGGAATATTGGCTGTTTGAATTCGTAAACTTTAGGGGATATTTGGGGTGTTAGCTTTGATAATTGAAAATTTCGGCTTCTATAGCTTCTGCCACTACGACATAAATAAGTTGAATAAAAATGGCGGACTTCAAATAATTTTTGTTCAAATTCCCGACACGTAAATTGAACCAAAATGGCGGTTGTCGGCGCATTATTTGTACCTGCGCCGATAGCCACAATTTCGGTTCAACGTGCGTGCGGGGAAATTGTACAAAAATGCTTTGAAGTCCGCCATTTTTGTTCAACTTATTTGTGTCGTATTGTATCAAATGCCTTCGAGAAAAGTATGGTACGTCTGGTTCCCTTAGTTTACTCGACTTGGCCCTGTCTTCAGATCAAAAAACATGTACAATCCAATCAAATGAAATGAGCCGAAAGATCAAAAACGATATTCTTACCCTGAACACTCATTATTGTAACAAAAATGCCAAACAATACGACCATTTTGGACCACATGGCTACGTTACACCTAAGTAGTTGTCACAATGATCACACATTTATATATTTTCCCTGCCCTTGAGGTTCATTAGACGTCATGCGCAAATAATTGGACACGGCAACTTTTGTAATAATTATGGTTTTAGGGATCTAAATCACAAGAACAGAAACGAAATCTATGTCTCAGGTGAAAATTTTTGATAACATAAAGATAAAGATATATTTATTTGCAATAAAACACATCATTTATGTTAGCGCCTTTCTGGCGCTGACACTTGCAACACCGTGTAGCGGCTGGCAACATCGTAATGTAGCGGGCAACCCTATCAGATGGATAGCGGCACGATATTGCGCATGCGCGGTCAACGGTCTTCTGGATTCAAAGCTTGCCGCGTAAGGTTGTGTCAATCCATATATTATAACTTATTGAAGTAATTGTAGATATTTCATAAAGTTCTAGTGATCAATGTATTAAGCTTAACGGTTTACCTAGCAAAATAAATATGTATTACCTATAACTGTGTCGAGTATTTATATTGCTCACATTTACAAAAAAATATTGCATCTGTAGATAAAGTCATGCAGTGTGCTTTTACCCTAATAATGGTATGCAAATATGGTCAGAAAACAATAAATAATAATACCTTACTAATTCTTCTTCTTTTCGTGTCGATGGTTCAACTATTTATAATATAATAATAACATTATTTCACGTTTAACAGTATACAGAGTAGTGTCAATTTAGTAGGTTCTTAATTAGGCATACATAGTTGAACACTTAATGATATCGCCTACCCGCCGTAATAGTAAAAGATTTACTGTATAACGGTCGGATAGTGATTCCTCTCTTGTAAATGGTACATAAGTCAGTTGCTATGCGAAGTAATATAATAATAATAATAATAATAATAAGCCCCCTATAAACCCTACCTTACGTCCGTGCCGAACATCTGGCCACGTGGGGGGCGGACACGCGTACAATCAAAACTTACGCGGCCAACAAGGTAAAGGTCAATCCAAGCCAAGGTGGAACAGCATATGCCGAGGGCTGCGTGGCTATGGGGGAGCATAGTCATTAATATGCGAACTCTGGATACCGGGGGACCTCCAGTTTCAATTACCCTTGCCACGGTATGCGGGGCTCTGCCGTGGTCGACTCTCAATCCCTTGCTGCTCGTGGGAACCACATGAAGAAGAAAAGAGAACAAATATTATCTACCCAGTGCCCAACTGCTGTAGAAAACCAAAATAAGGAAACAACATCCTACCATCCACAGAATCAAACTGCAACTACTAGTAATCCACAGATAAACTTAGTTAGGAGGAGCACTAGACGAACTTGTAACAGATACAGAAGTTCATCCCCTGCCCCCACTTTAGAAACATTAGAACCATATAGCCCCACACCCAGCACGGTATCTTACACTCCGTCATTAAATTCTGTGGATGAAGATCCTAGCGATCTGTTAGCTCCCATTTCAAATACTGCCTCAAATGTTACGCAGGAGGTGAATACCTTTTTACCTGCGTCCACTAAGGCGGGAAAACCCAGAATGCGCATGAAATGGTCTAATGATGTCAATATATTTATCATGCGCACCTACTATCTTATAACTAAATTAGAGACTGATATGACCTGTTACAGAAAAACCCTGCATGAATTATTCGAACAAAAGTATCCGGAAATTAGTGTATCGGAACAAAGAATATCCGATCAAATGAGAGCTATTGTTAGGAATAAATACCTTTCAGGTGAAGTTCTAAATCAGATAAAAAATGAAGTACAGCAGCAACTCGAACAAGAAAACCAAATTAACAGTACACAACCCCAGTCGTCACCACTATTTCAAACTATAGAAGAAGACGAAGATTTTTCATGCCTCATGTCACATACCTCATTACCTAGACAGACGATACATAATTCATCAGAACCTAACCTTGCATTCGTAAATACTTGTGAAAATTCTACACAGACCTCGCACAGCTCCACACAAACACCATTTACGCAAACATTACTCTTAGAAAATGAAATAGAAGTTATAGATCAGACCTGCTCAGACGATTATACTCAAAAGTTAAGTGATCAATTGCAAGCAACGCTACTACAATATTCCGGAATAGACCCCACATTGAGACCTAAACTACCAAAATTAGAGTATAGCAAAAAACTATCTAATTTAGTATCAATATTCAATAGGGCTATACTTAATCGATTCATAACCACAGATGCATTATTAACTGACATACATACACTTATATATTGTAGTGCATTTGTTATTACATCAAAATTAGGATATAAAATTTTCCCTGAAACACAGCAACAACAAAACAAACCGAAACACAAACCTGCATGGCAAGTTCGTCTTGAAGATGATATAGGGAAATTACGCGCAGATATTGGAAGATTAACACAGTATAACAGAGGAAATGGATCAATAAATTTAGTTCAAAAAGTAGAAAAAATATTAAGAAATAATAAAGTACATACAAGACACGAAATACACAACAATACATCCGTTCAAGTCTTAGATACACTCAAACAAAAACTTGCACTAAAGGCAAATAGAATAGCTAGGTACAAAAAAGCGCTGAAAAGAAAACAAGATAATCAACTCTTTACAAAAAATGAAAAGTTATTCTATAGGCAACTCAAACAAGATACTCAAAAACATACACAGACCCAACACAATTCTGGCAGTAATAATATTCCCTTATCTAAAGAAAAATTAGAAGAATTTTGGTCAGAAATATGGGAGAAACCAGAAAATCACAATGAAGGAGCAGAGTGGATAAAAGAAGAAGAAAATCGGTGGGACAGAATAGATGAAATGGAGTTTATAGAAGTTGAAGAAAAGGATGTAACAATAGCAACAGCTAAGCTTCACAACTGGAAATCTCCAGGAATAGATCACGTTCATAATTTTTGGTTTAAAAAGTTTGTTAGTTTACATAAGGCCATAGCCAAAAACTTTACAGAAATTATATTAGGTAGACAACCCATTCCCGATTTTTTAGCTAAGGGAATTACCTTTATGATCCCAAAAAGTAACAATCTTGAAGATCCATCACAATATCGCCCAATTACATGCCTCCCAACTATTTATAAGATTTTAACTTCAATAATCAGCAGCAAAATTACCAAACATCTAGAAAAACATAATATTATTGCCGAAGAACAAAAGGGTTGCAGACGGAATCACTTGGGGTGCAAGGAGCAACTCATAATTGATTCTACTATTCACCGACAAGCCAATTCTAAGAAACGAAATCTCCACTGCACGTATATAGATTATCAGAAAGCTTACGATAGCATCCCCCATACATGGCTGATTACAGTTCTATAAATATATAAAATCAACCCAACTATAATTTCATTTTTAAAAACAATTATGCCATTCTGGAAAACTAATTTGCATGTAAGAAATAATACTGACACTCTTATTAGCAGAGAGCTTCAGATTAAAAAAGGGATATATCAGGGCGACTCCTTGAGCCCCATGTGGTTTTGCCTTGCTTTAAACCCTTTGTCTCATTTACTCAACAAGCAAAATAAAGGTTATCAACTAAAACCCAATAGTCTACAAACTGCAATATCCCATCTTATCTATATGGACGACATTAAATTATATACTAGTAACAAAAAGGATATGAAAAAATTAATTGAAGTTACAGCTAAGTTCAGCGCAGATATTAATATGAGATTTGGAATAGAAAAATGTAAAACAATAAATATAAAAAAGGGAAAAGTAATATCAGGAGATTACACAATAAATAAAGAAGTCATAAAAGCTATGGAACCGGATGATCTTTACAAGTACTTAGGATACCATCAATCAACTCAACTAGACCATAAATCTCTCAAAACATCCTTAGCTAATGAATACAAAAACAGAGTAGCTATAATTTGTAAAAGCCAACTAATAGGTAAGTCCTTGATTAAAGCAATTAATACTTATGCCATCCCTTTACTTACTTACTCTTTTGGGATCGTAAAATGGACTAAAACAGATCTGAATAATTTAGAAATCAAAACCCGTACAATACTCACCAAACATCACCATCTACATCCGAAATCAGCCATAGAAAGAATGACAATAAAGCGAGCAAATGGAGGGCGAGGTCTAATAGACATCCAAGAGCTATGGCGGAAACAAATATGTTCTCTCCAATCTTTCTTTCTCTCTAAAACCGAAACTAGTAACATTCATAAAGCTGTAGTTGAAAACTATAATAAATACACGCCACTTAACCTTTCAAACACTATAATAGAAATAAATAACAACAATGATGACCCCCAAAAGGAAAAAATAGACCAATGGAAATCTAAAGTTTTACACGGCAGGCACCCTCATGATCTTGAACATTCTCTTGTAGATCTTGAATCTTCCAATAAATGGCTCACAAATAGCAACCTTTTCCCCGAAACTGAAGGTTTTATAATAGCAATTCAAGACCAAGTCATAAACACCAAAAATTATCGCAAACATATTATCAAAGACACCTCTGTAATAGATGACAAATGCCGTAAATGTCACACACATTCCGAAACCATCCAACACATCACAGGCGCATGCCCAACTCTCACTCAATCTGATTACACCCATAGACACAACCAAATTGCAAATATCATCCACCAGAAACTTGCTATTAAACACAAATTAATACCAAACAATCCTTTACCATACTATAAATACACACCGAACTCAGTACTTGAAACCAGTGAATATAAACTATACTATGACCGTGCAATATTAACAGATAGAACAATTCATTACAATAGGCCCGATATAGTGTTACAAGATAAATTAAATAAAAAAGCTTATATAATAGATGTAGCAGTCCCCAATACCCATAACCTTGCTAAAACCATAACAGAAAAAATAAACAAATACACAGATTTAAAAGAAGAGATAGGAAGATTATGGAGAGCAGATAAAGTATACATAGTACCTGTAGTTCTTTCATCAACCGGGGTCATCCCCAAACATTTACACAATAGCTTAAAAGTTTTAGATCTACCAAAGAACACATATATAAATATGCAAAAAGCTGCAATCTTAAACACGTGTAGAATTGTAAGAAAATTCTTGCAGGGTGATGAAACCCCAAATATTGTAGAAATTCAGCAATAGTACAATAATTTACAGCTTTATCACTTGGCTCACGCCCGTGATAGAAGTTTAAGAATACCAGCTTATTAGCTGAGAAGAGAAAACTCTTTAAAATAATAATAATAATAATAATAAATCTTTATTTTCAGGTATACACCCATATTGATACAATGTGAAAGTCAAAATTTAAATATTTATTTACAAAATTGTAAAAGTAGTCTTATTTGTATAAATAAAAAATTTAACATACCTAAGCACTTACTTCCTGTTCTCACTCTGGTGAAGTGAGATCCAGTGTCTGAAAATGGGGCTGTCTAAATCTGTACACACGGCACTCAAAACACTGTTTCGAGAGCTGCACAACCTTTTCCAAAAAGATGCAACCCGCGTCCTCAGGACCGCAAAGAAATCGGGCACCCCCGCCTCGGCAAACATGCCGGACGCGCTGCAGTACCTGGGTAGGCGCATTAGGATTCGAAATGCATCATTGTATTGAACCCTAATGGCGTCCCAACTTTTTCGTTTAAATTTTACCCATAGTTGGCAGGTGTAGAAACTTAGGCAGTAGGCGTTGAACAATGTCACTTTTACTTCGTCACTACACCTGCCGAACCTACGCGCCAACATATTGCAACGAACCGAGAGTGCCCTTCTCTCACGTTCCATGTCAGCATCGTCTTTTCCGTCCTCAGTCAATATATGCCCTAGGTACTTAAACCGGCTTACCACCTCAACCACTGAACCATTCAACTTTATTTCCGGCACGTTCTCCGGACCCTTCCCTGACTTGAAAACCATAGCCTTAGTTTTTGCTACATTATATTTCAGGCCATGTGAAGCAGCATAATCTTCACAGACTGAAAGAAGCTTTCTTAGCCCTTTGATAGATGGACTGAGAAGCATCATATCATCAGCATATGAGAAGCTATTTACACATACTCCTGCCATGTGACAACCAACCCTAGTGCTCCTCAGTCTCTCTATCAGTTCGTTAACATAAAGGTTAAAGAGATCCGGAGACGTCAGCCCTCCCTGGCGAACACCGCATTCTAATTTGTTATGATTAGATGTCGCGTCACCCCATCTAACAAAGTTAGTTTGGTTTCCGTACCAGTACTTTATTAGGTTAATTAAGTTTCCCGGTACTCCTGAGTCGCGCAGTTTGTCAAAGAGAATTTTATAATTCACCAAATCAAACGCACGACTCAGGTCCAAAAAAACCACATATACTGATGTATTTCTAGAAATATAATAATTTAGTGTGTGCTTCAAACATATTATTGCGGAATCTGTCGAAAGGCCTGGTCGGAAACCAAACTGTGCGTCGTCAATCTTAATATGGCTCAGTAGATGAGGCTGTATCAGTCGTTCAAGAATTTTCCCTGCAATAGTACCGAGAGAAATTGGACGGTAATTATCTGCTGCTGAAAGATCCCCTGTTTTATTTTTGACTAATGGGACAACTAAAGTTTTCATTAAGTCATTAGGGAGATATGAGTACCGCATGCAGAGATTGTATAGGTTACACAGCTTCAAAGGCAGCACCTCACTTCCGTATATAAAATGCTCAATACTCAATTTGTCATGACCTGGGGATTTACCCCTCTTCATATTTCTTATCGCCAATTCAACGTCCTCAAATGTAAATTGCAAAATAAACGAATCATTGGTTTGACACTGATTATGTTCTGTGGTAAAAGGTACTGGTAACGCTTCGGCCTTGAACCTATGCATAAAAACATTTGCTATATCAGCTGGTTTGCACACACCATTTACAGACGCTGGTAAGCTTTGCTTAGCGCTAAACTTTTTCGTGTCTTTCCAAAATTTCACAAAATTTTTTTGCTGTCTACTTTTAGCTAATATATTTAATTTTATAGTGTCTTCATTTTTTTGACACCAAGTCAGCTTATTTTTAAAGTTTCGGCGCCTATCACACATATTTGAATAAATAGGTCCTTGCGTGGGTTTACCCGCTAAAGCCCAATAGTTAAAATGCAATCTATACATTTGATGTGCTTCTTTGACATGAAAGTTCCACCCTGTCACCTTCTTAAACTTTCTTTTACCACCAGGATGAGAACAGGAAGTTATACTGGCACCGGTTTGTAAAACTAGCATTATTTCAGCATATAAGTTGTCAATAAAATTATAATGGCATTCTATATTTTTACAGTCAAAGTTATTAATATTACTAATACAGTCATCGCAGTGTAAACAATCATCTATGCCTGCTAAGTTTTTTCTACAATAATTATTATATGCTTTTATTTCATTTTCATTACGCACTCCCCAGCTGATATTGCATCTCACTTGGCTACCGTTCTCGCTGGCCGTGTGACGTACTGTACCGTTATAAGTACATTTAACGTGCAGAGGAAAATGATCTGACCACTGTACGTCCACTGGGACGTCAGCTGATATGATCGTAGTCAACCCAGCAGACGTAGTAAGGAGGTGGTCCAACCATGAACGAGAGCCATGTGCGTCGCTTATGTACGTGTATGTATTGGCATTCAATAATTTCAAGTCTGCACAATGAAGTTCTTGCTCGTTACAAAAATGAATAAGTTCCTTACCAAATGGCTGGGACGGATGGGCATTAAAATCGCCCAAAACATATGCTACCTGGACGTCACTCTCTTCAATTATCGCTTGTATACGAGATAGGCACGTAGTGAATTCACATAAGTTCTCGGGCTCATCCGTCGGCATATACACGTTCACTATTAAAATATTGCCACTGTCCATTGTAACACGAATCGCCGCGAGTCTATCACAGGCACAGTCAATTACCTTAACTTGCGTAAACACTGACTTCCTCCACATTATCGCCAGGCCTCCATACGGCCTGCCTCGTAAAACACCATTTGAAGTATCCACCGAAGATTTGGCTGTACATGCGAAATTCTGGTCGATGCTATGTATAAGTTCTAGATCGTGAGGCAAAAGCCAGGTCTCCTGCAATAGCAGAAAGTCAGTGGATTTGCATAATTCTTGTACATATTTATAAGATCTTTTTACAGATTTACAGTTGTAAGTAACCAAGTTTATCGTGTTTTGTGTACTATCCATATTTTTATTTTTTAAGGCTCTCATTGATATACCTGGGACGTTCCCGATACAGTCGATATTTAATACCTTCTGGCCAAAAATCATTCTTCAAAAATGTCTCAATTTTTTGTTTATCCACGATTATTTTAAACGAGTTAAAAGAAGTCTCATATTTTTGTTCCAGCTGCTGTACGTCCAATGCATTTTCGTTCATATCTTTTATATATTGTTTTATGTCCTCTGCGCGGGTTGTCTTAGCAAGCCGAGAGACGTAAATAGTTAGCCGTGATTCTGCCGCTTTAATCTTGGTGGAGCCCTGCGCCGTACCACACATGTTATTTTTAAGTTTACGCTTCTTAGTCCGGGCGACCTTAACAAAACCATCGTCATCTTTCCTTTCGCACATAACTTTTTGCGATTCAGTTACAATATCTCGGTAGCTAGTGATAAACGTCGTCTCCGGCAGAGATGACTCATCGCGGACTATTGCGTGCAGCGGTGCAACGGCGGCCGCCTGCTCGATAGTAGCCGGAGAATAGGTACTATGATCGCCGGCCGGTATGATCTTTTGTTTCGACACCTGTTTATTGCGTAACTGTTTTTTTACCGGCTTTTCTTCATTACGGACTTCTACTGGTGTAGACAACATCGTTGTTTCTACAGCATTTCTCCTTGTTAGCTCACTAGCCTTTTGTTGTTCATGTAAAATAATTTTAATTTCCGCTAATTCAGATTTAAACTCTGTAATTTCTGATGTTGAAACCGAACTTGATCCCTCTTGCGCTTGTTTAGCCTTCAATGTTGCCACCTCATGTTTCAAGGCAGCCATTTCCTTTAGGAATCCCGTAATATCTATGTAGTCAAAAGTCACCGAAGGTAATTTCGAAATAATTCTTGCTGTAAATTTTGGCAAGCTGTCGGGCTCGAACTCCTTGACGAGCTTAATAATTTCTTGAATACTTTTCTGCTCGGAACATTCCTTTCTTCTTGTGATTTTCTTGTGCGGTGCAAGCAATGACAATGCTATGTGCCTCGCACTTTCGATCTCTTCCGAGTTATAGAAACCTAAGCATATTTGTATGATAGCCGGCTCCGGTAACGTATCTACCTTATCCGCAATAAAAGCTAGGAGTTCATTAATAATTACGCCACAGGTGGGACACTTATCACAATCACTTTTATCATGTACCGCCGTGTTGACCGCTCGGTGCGGGGAACGCACCAGCATTTTGCACGTGCGTACGCGTTACGACCTTGCGACTGACTATGCGACAAAGTCTGGCTTGAGCTTGGCCTTTAAAATGGACTAACCTCCAAAATTCGATACCTCTCTCTTCGTTTCCTATGTCCCCCTGTCGGCTCATCGGGCAGAGACAACACGTCGACACGACAAGTTCGACACCACAATAATAAATAAATCTTTTTCACACATTTTTTTTACAATTTTAAATAAAAGAAGCAAAGCCTAAAAAGCTTTTTTTTAAATATCCTAAATAAATCATATTTTCTTTTCAGAATGTTTACCAGAAATCGTGACGTCTGGTTGTGCTTCCTGTTCTCCAGAAGACCAGCTGAGATACGCCACAGTGTTGATGGTACTCGACTCCCTGTACCAAGAGGATCTCCGGGCTTTGCAGGTAAATAGGGACGTGGAATAGAAAAAAAATATTAACTATATAGAACGTCAACTAGATTATCCAGAAACAAAGGACGCATATTTATTTTTCTAGTCAAGTAGTAAAAAAATTGAAAATTCACAAAGAAAAAGCGCTTTGAAGTTTCGAAATGGTTTACGTCACCTCGATAGTGGCAAAAGTGTATGACTTATTCCAATAATCTAACCCTTATATTCATAAAAATTGACAGCCGTTTGCCAAACCTGTTTAAGTTAAAATATATTTTGTCCTTTTCCCTCTTTCAAATATTCGACATAGTAAGAACGAGACAAAACATATTTTAGCTAAAAGAGCTTTAGCAAACATTTGTTAACTTTTATGAATATGGGGGTAGTCTTTTAAATGATGCACATGCACGTCGAGCAATATTGCTTGCCGACCGCCGCCAGCCGGAGCATAGAGCATAGGTTCTACTATATTTTGTCACTATATATATACTGTATACGATATATATAATTGTACATCTATGACAATCAGGGCCGTCTTAAACTAGGCTGGGGCCCTTGGGCACACAAGATTTGAGGGCCCTTTTGGAAGTAAAAAAGAAATCAAAATGTCGTCAACTTTACATTCTTTTATTTAAGTTTAGATTGAGGAAGCTTGGGGAAACTTCCGAAGACTTAAGTTGAGTTATATATGTATATAAGTATATATTGCTTAGGTATATATTTATTGCATAGGTATATATTTATTACATATTTATATATATTTTATGTGTGTATTCATATATGTATTTATATTTACTGTGTTATAGTAAAGTATTTATTTACAAGTATTAATTTTAAATAGTTAGTAAATAGTTGTAGTGTAGTAAATAGTTAAGTGTAATTGAATTCTGTTTTCTATTGTGTGTCTTCTGTATATTGTACCCGCTCTCTACCCTGTGTTGTAAATTGTCCTCATATTTCAAGGTTGACTGGAAGAGATCCCTATCTGGGATAAGTCCGCCTTTGTACTGTTCTCCAGTTCAAACCTGTATTTATACTGTGTTTATGTACAATACAGATTTTACAAACAAACAAACAAAAAAGCGAATTATAATTACATTTTTTTACTAAGTATGACCATTTATTGTAATCAAATACAGTATGATATAATATGTCATTAATGTTATTAGAATGCTGATGGTTTTTTGGTTACGATTACGATAGTGGTTTCTATCGGGATTTCTTCGGGAAAAAAGTGTAATGTGCCCGACAAAAATGTTTTGAGAATAAATGTGTGAAAGAAATTGTCGGTCCTTCGGGGCCCCGTGAGAATGGGGGCCCTGGGTACGGGCCCCGTGTGTTATGATGAAGACGGTACTGATGACAGTCTATACAAGTAAACATCCGTACAGTTTATAAGGCCTTAGGTGTGCGTGCATGCCAAAAAAGTGTAGATTTTATTTCTTAAAAATACCCAAAACGTATTCTCGTCCTCGACACGCGCGTGGCGGCTCATTTTCCTAATCTTTCAATTAACATGTAATTTCTTCACAAGTAACATGCGTAACCAATACCACTCGTTCAATATTATGAAACAATATTCAGAAATACTAAACAGTTTTACGCTTACGTATAACAATATATTTTATTACAAACATTTACGAGTTTATTGGCTTGATTACCACGAATGTACTGCACATACTCGTGCTTAAAAAAAAAACGATTTTAATGTCTAGGGATTGGAAATATATTAGTATCTATTTATTGTATAACATGTAGGTATTAACTATCTAAAATTATTATTGATATGATACAATTGATTGAGAGAAATGAAAAATGAAATGCTACTGAAATATCTGCTGTTTTTTAAATCCCTCACTCTGTACTTAGCATAATTTTTGTCGACCTCCGTGGTGTAGTGATCACCATGCTAGTGCGCCACCCAGAGGTCCTGGGTTCGATTCTCGTCAGGGCAAGTTGGGAAATGGCCTTTTTCAAATTGTCCTGGGTCTTGGATGTTTATTTATATATGTATTTGTTATAAAATATAGTATCATTGGTATCCCATAACACGAGTCTCGAACTTACTTTGGGGCTAGCTCAATCAGTGTTATTTGTCCCTATATATTTCTATTTATGTAGGATGAATTTTTAAAAATTGCAAATATTACATTAAAAAAAAGAGTTTATTCTTACTTAAGCGAAAGCTCGTCAAAAGATCCTAAAGCCTTAAAATAAACTCATTATTATTAATCATATGCGGGTCGCTTTCGCGTCACTGCGACTTATTTGTCAAAGGAGGGAATGAAGAGTTATTTTAGGATTGAGTTTTCTCTGGGAGTAGGTACCTGTGCAAAAATAGTAAATTTTACACCCGGATGGAACGAAGTAAAATATAAATATAAATAGGTCTAAATTACATTCAAACTCTTTTCTGCGTTCTAAAATCAAGTTTTTATTATCTTCATAAATTTGAATGAACAAAGTGTCGTTAGTCGTCGTTGGTCTTAATTTTTTCCGTCTAACTCCCTATCGCAACACGCGATAAGGAACTTCGTTCCAATAAATCTTAGATCGCAGGGTTTTTTAACCACCACTACTTTCCTACTTACTTTTAACCAACAAACTACTTTCCTTAGTCGAAACACATCGTAAGGAGATGGCGTACTAAAAGTGTTAAGTAATTATTATGTAAAATTAAGGTTGTTGCAAAGTGTAACGTCAAACTCTACTTAGAGAGTGGCCCGTCACTCTTTGGACAGTTATAATATTTTCTATTAAATGTACAGTACTTTCCTCTGTTTAGACTTTTATTTAACGTTTCCTTTTTCATTGTTTCTTTTTTTTTATTAAACTTCTGCAATAGGGCGGAATCTTCTCTTTCCCAGCTTTGAAAATAAAATGCTGCTTTACAATTTGATCGCAATGTTGGCGCCGCAACGCGCTTTAAATTTAAGGTTGTTTCCAGCTCTAAAATAAAGATAGCTTTGGTGCAACTTTAATAGTGCTGCATGGGGGTGAAATTCCCATACATAGCGAATATCTCGTTTTGAACGACGTTATCTATTAATCTCATTCCGGACTAAATATTAAAACTACTTTAAGTTATTAGTTTGTTAGAATTTGTGGAAATGTCGCAATACATGTTTTCTCATTTTACGGTTTTACGGTATAGTATAAGTTAACAAATAATTTCGCACACTTCGCCTAGTACCAAGTCTGATTGGCGTAGCGGTTAACGCAATGGACTTAACATAATTGAGATCTAAGGAATCTTAGATTCAAATCCAACCTCACTGCAAATAAATTTTGTATTTGATATTTTATTTTGGAATAATATTAATAGATGACACCACATTTGCGAGTTAATTTGTCAGCAGAAAAATTACGCGAGGTGGCTCTCTATTTCAGGTGTGCTGTTTGGAAATCATTATTTTTCTTTGTAATCTATTCAAGGGCGAGACGGGTTGGCAATAGTCATCGTTCATCAACTCAGCGCGATAATATTGCGTTGTGGAAGATTGGTTCATATTCAGTCATTCAGTCAATGTTGAAACAGTGGCTCTGTGAAATGTAGACCAGTCATCTTGACCTGTTGAAGTTTATCGGATAAAAAAGTTATCCAGACCAAAAAGTCGCGTCCCAATTAGGGCACCAAATAGTTTTATGACATGAAATATGATATTTTTAAAGTTTTCAGCCCCCATATTTCGGGCTTGTTGAAAAATTTCGAAAAACTGAATCACCAAAAATAAATTCTACAAAAATTTCAAACCTTGTCACAAATTTCACAAGAACCGGTTAATAAATGCGGCCTGTAGGTGAGAACAATCAGACGAACTGACAGCCGGATAGAAGCAGCAAAGTTGAAGATGCAACCGGTAACGCGCTAAGATGAAGAAGGAAGATTCAAAATAAGCCAAAGACAACGATGACATTTTCAAATTTTTACATTTTTAAGGTTCCATACCTAGAGGGTAAAAACGGGACCCTATTGCTATGATACCACTGTCCGTCCGGCCGTCTTTCTGTCTGTTACCAGGCTGTATCTCATGAACCGTGATAGTTAGACAGTTGAAATTTTTACAGATGATGTATTTCAGCTTTGATGCTATAACAACAAATGTTAAAAACAGATTAAAGTAAATATTTGAGAGGCTATATAACAAACGTGATTTTTTTATAAATTTAATGGTCTTATTCGTGCCTTCGTTTTATTATAGTATTTCGCCATATTATACTCGATTGTACCTATTTGCTATAGAAATTATAAACAAGAAACAACTACATTCTCCATAAAAACAACCCAGATATTGTAACGACCTAAAAAAGAGCTGGAAATCAATAATCAATGCAAAAAGGTCCACTTTCCTTTTTCGCGACAGCATAAGTTGGCAACTGAAACACAAACAAGAAGCAACGCCGGCGATAGCCTGGTGATTGAAAAGTTGCGATCAAGGCCGTCCAATAACAAAGTGCCATTTTTGAAACGCGGACTCACTGAACGAATGGTTTTTTGTATGGAAAAACCGTTTGTTTAGGTGACTCCGCTTTTCAAAAATGGCACTTCAGACGACGTTCTTCATAACCCGATACAAACAGACCGACAGCGCTACTTTGTAATTTGCAAGAGCCCTTCGAAATGGCTTTTTCTTTTTGATCGCTTCTCGTGTAAAATAGACACGTCTACGCCAGGTCTGTTATATTGAATAGAAAATTCTATTATAACTTTGACGCTGCTTTTATTTGTTTTAGTATATTATATTTATTACATAAATTCTTATGAATGTGATAAATTATCGCTATGAGAAACTATTTACCCGACTACGCCACAAGGAGGGTTATGTTTTTTGAGAGTATGTATGTATTGTCGCGTAAGGAGATGAATGACACTGTCAACGTCACGAATTCGAACAAAATGAATTCAACTGAAGGAAAATTTCATCATTAGCGTCAGAGCACCATTGGCCTAGTGGTCTAAGCGATAGACTGTGAATCCAGAGACCGCTGGTTCAAATCACAGCCACTTCTAGTGTTTTTGAAGTTTTGAAAGAAGTTTCTAGATTATTTATTTTTACTTTAAGAACTTAAATAACATAAATAAACTATGACTAAACTAAATATAACTATTATTATAAAACGAAACTAGATATAAGTACTATAAATAACATCAAATGATATAAAAAATTGAACCTAAATCGCTGCGCTCGCAGGATAGGGTACCCAAGAGACTGGCGGCATTTCTGCGCTGAATGGCCAAGCTCAGCCTTTGGCCAAAATGCGCACCAGCCCTTGGATCCCCTGAGGCGTCGATAAGGCGTGCGGAAATCTCTTTATACAACTGACGGGCTTCCGCACCCCAAGGCCCCAAGGTCTCCACGGCAAAAGGAGCAAAAATATACGGCTCTCCCAAATCCGCATACTTGCGCCTCTTATTGGCTTCTGCCGTCGCCGCAGCTGCACCCGCCGCTCGTACATGGGATGGGGCAACAGTATCCACGCAAGTTGCATCCCATACTAGCAACCGCCCATTTTTCCAAGGTATGAGCGTCATTCCATAGGATTGTTGTTTCCCTTCCCATCCCCAACCCACTCTCGTGACAATATGTTTGTTAATTGTTAGGCACGCTCTGCACCCTGAATGGCTCGATGGATTTTAGCTTGAGAGGTGTCGTTAGATTCGTATTTATTGCGCGAGTAACACTGGGCATATCAAAATAATAATAAAAAAATAAAGTAAAGAAGTCAGTCGGGTTTTTTGTTTTTGTAATAATTACTTGTTTCTCATAGCGATAAGCAGAGACTTAGCTGCTTCTCAACCCGCGCAGAGCGTACTTAAATGTAATTTTATCAAAATTGGTGCTGCATTTTGGTGCTGAAGTCGGTTTAACTTTAACACCTACCATCACGCTAAACGTAACCTTTGAGTCTCACGGTCCTAGGTTCTACGTACCGTGTTAGGAATTTTATTCCTACGTGATATATCTGTATGTGTAGTATAAGATTTTAGTATGCGAAACTATGGCCAATTTATCAGTACATTCCAGCATCGAATGAAGTGATCAACCGGCAAATCGCATCAGCATAGCTCGCGTGCACGCGCGTGCAGCATTCCGCATTCCAGACGAGGCGGCGGTTCACTGACCACGGTGGTGTTCGTAAAACCTATTCATAACAGTAACCCGGTTAACCCTGTTGTATACGATTCTTGCCAACGGGGTGTAATTAATTAATACACGGAAAACCAGTCTACTATCATTAATTGCTTCACTAGGTTAAGCATCACAAAAATGCACACACGAAAGTTGTTGATACATTGCAACAGGAAGTTGCAATGCGGAACCAAAGACAAAGTGTTGTCAGTAATAGATAACAGGCATAGATTTTATAATGCAACAAACCCTTTTTCAGTTAATCCTTTGTTTCGGTTAACCATACGATAAGGTTAATAGTAACCGTTTTCTGAATAGGTTTTTGGTGATGCAGAGCCGTTTGGTTGAGTCATGCAAGCACTTTTACAGGGATACCTACCGTGACCGAGTGACGAGGAATGAATAACGTGTAGTATCATGCAGAAACCTATATATTGATTCGGTTAAAGTTAACGCAATTATGGGTTAACAGGCTGTTTATATTAACCAAAATCTATGTAAACCCATTTGAAATTCGGTTAATAATAGATACTGACAACTTGACATTACAAAATAGGAGATTCATTTCTTAAAGGGAAATAGGGAAGCCGCGATTACTGGTTTCTGGTGTGTCTTCAAACAAATACTTACCCATGTATATTAAATGGCTTTTAATTATTAAATTGGCCAAGTGCGAGTCGGACTCGCGCACAAAGGGTTCAAAGTCAAAGTCAAAGTCAAAATTTTTTATTCAATGTAGGATAAATTTATCTCTTATTGAAGGTTATTTTTTTTAAATATTATTTGAGTGCAAAAGCTAAAAACTACTAGCATTTCGGAACGACCACTGCTGGGAAGATTACGCCGAAAGAAACCCAGTTCAGTATTGGTCCCTACCCAGCCTGATGGGCTATATTACAGTTACAATACAAATTTACGCTTTAGTTAGGTATACATTATACTATATATTTAAACAATACAATTAAAATTTGCAGTCATCTATTTCCAAGAATTGTGATCAGACTATTATAAATAGTCATTTACATGATAATACGCATTTTTGATTAAATGATTTTTAATGGCAGTCTTAAACTTAGATAATGGTAACGCTACTACATTATCTGGAATATTATTATAGAAGCGTAAGCCAATACCCACAAAAGTTTTTTTTGTTTTTTGCAACCGTAAAGCTGTGAAAGCTAATTTATTTTTATTTCTAGTGTTTATACTATGAATATCACTATTTTTCTTATATAAATATATATTTTGACGCACGTACATAATGTTCGCATAGATGAATTGCGAAGGGAGAGTCAAAATATTAATGTCTTTAAAAAGTTCCCTTAGAGACTCTCTAGCACCTAATTTATATATGGATCTAACAGCAACCCAGTGGGAATCGAACCCATGACCTCCGGGTCACAAGGCGAACGCCTTGACCACTGGACCACGGAGGCAGTCATTGCCACAGTTTGAACTACAACTACAAGGTAGAAAAAGGTCTGAACGAAAAGAGAGGCGGCTCTTTTATTCTGTTTTTTCCTCTATACCCCGACCAGCAAAGTAATATTTTTCTTACATTGTTGCATAAATGAGTAAGGTTCCTTCACTGCCTGCCACTACCTATCTATGGCCTTGTGACCCGGAGGTCATGGGTTCGATTCCCACTGGGAAACATACTTTGTGCAAAGTTGTTTCCAGTCTGGATAGGATATTGCAGGCTTGAATCACCTGATTATCCGACAAGAAAGATGATTCCGTGTTTCAGAAGGCACGTAAAACTGTGGGTCCCGAACGCCACCTAGCGTTTGATCATCAAACTATTCAAGGATTGGTTCCTGGTTTGCCCTTTGGGTTGTGGAGGTCAGACGGCAGTCGCTCTGTGTAAAAACCAGTAACCTCGTCAAATCTCCTTGGTTAGGTAGCGGACCCCGGGCTCTGAAGCGTTACTGCTGAGGATGCAACCGGGAATACGCTCGGATGATGATGATGACTACCTATCTATGGCAGTACTGTAATACCTTTCAGTTATAAATTGCAAACTGCAGTTAAAACAAATGTGTGCGCGGCCCGCAAGTGACTTAACATTCCCGACATGATTCCTTTGCATTGTTATTACGTAATAGCATAATAGCATCCTGGATTCCTCAGCCTGTATATTACCAGCACCTTCATTACGTTCCTTACACTATTATTACTACACCTAGGAAATAACGCGGCTCATGCGAGCGAATATTGTTGTTGTATAACATTACATGCGTTCCTTAATTTCAATCAAATCTGAAAGCATTGAATACTTACATTGAATGTGCTAACTGCGCTTTCTTACTTATACGGTTGTTGACTAGATCAGAAAAATATTATCCAATTTAATTCGTGAGATAGATTATCCGAAAACAAAAGACATTTACCTAATAAGGGTGGATTTGACCAAACTAGTTTAAAATTTATTCCGAGAATAAATGGCAAAATACTCAAGTATAACTCGATTTTGCGTTTTAGCAATTACTTATCCAAGAATAAAATGTCTATTCCAAGGTAAGCTCTTTACACCGCCAATTTTCTAGGAATAGTAAACTAAGAGTATTTTAATGGCGGACTGTTAACAGCTGATGAGATGACATCTACGACGCATGTCTTATTTTGTTTTTGTATTTGACTATCTCATGCTAAATTAAATGGTCTCCGCAATCCAAGTCAATCTATGGAACGTGTATTATACGGATTTTAGTCGAGTTTTAAATTCACTTCCTTAAATACCAAGGATTACTTACACAGTGTAGCGAGATGATATGCTCGACCGCCACAAAGGGAAGATCTTCCCGCCAGGCATGTTGTTGCGCCTGGGGAACCGCGGCTCCGACGGTGTATATTTTTTTTTTTTTTTTTTTGACGTGACAGACATAGGTTGCCTCGGACGGCATTTCCTATTTCACCCGGACAAGGTTTGAGGAGCGGGCCAGAGGCCCGGCTTCCTATATTTTTATACTACTAGCAGCAGCCGACGGTGTATCGTCGGAAGTTGTATATATGCAGCGAATCGGGCGAACTCTGAGATCGAGATGTAGGATACTGCTGGCGCCATCTCATATGCTTCTTGTGAACTATATTGTCGGTTGTCTCTTGATTGTAGTTCTTCATAGTGGCCGTAGAGGTCGCCACACACAGGAATAGAATGGTAAAACGTCAACGAAGTTATTCGAGATTAAATTTAATGATTAAAACTATCTCAAGAATAGTTACACTAGTGTAACTTAATGTTTAGTCGAATCCGCCCTAAGTCACGAAGATTCAGCGAGCTCCGGATTGCGGGCTTATGACGTCACCTGTGAAAATTGTACCAAGTCTTACGCCATACGTAAATTGAACTTGAAAAGCGCTATATGTCTTTTTTTTAAGTCAGAGAAAAGAAAAAACATGCTTGAGTGCCGTGGAACAATTTGTTAGAAATCGTTACGGAAAAATCTTACACTTTTTCTCACCTAGCTCTATCCGCCAAATCCGTGCCGTCCGAAAAGGTACATCATTCGAAAAATACATTTAATATTTTAGGGATCCGTACTCAAAGGGTAAAAACGGGACCCTATTATTGAGACTCCGTTGTCTGTCTGTCCGTCCATCTATCTATCTGTCCGTCTGTCTGTCACTAGGCTGTATCTCATGAACCGTGATAGCTAGCCAGTGGATTTTTTACATATGATGTATTTCTGTTGCCGTTATAACAATAAATACTAAAAAGAGAATAAAATAAATATTTAAATCGGGCTCCCATACACAAAACATGATTTTTAATAGATAATTATACCTAGGTTTTTACCCTTCGGGTGAGGAACCCCATAAAGTCGGAGAGGGAAAATCTTATTTTTATGTTAAAAGACATGAGGTGTTCAAACTTATATTGGAGGAGAAAATAGAAGGAAAGAGAAGCAAAAGAAGAAGTTTAGAAAACGTTTATAAATGACTTTGGTATTTGATAAATTTTCTAAAAATGCTTTTTAAATTTTCCCAAAATAAGTTTCTGAAAGAATTAAAAAACTAATTGGCTTTAAAGTTCTCAGTAGTAATTCAGCACGGCCAATCGTAATTACCAGCGAGCCGAGTTCAACACTGAATTACGTGCGCCAATTCGCTGGTCGCCCGCTAAATCCCGCTCGTTTGGAATGCTCGCCGAACTAATTCAACTACCTAATAGAAGAACATACTTGTTCTCGCAATTTCACTGGGTTTATGTTGGTAAGTCTTTATATACATTTTAATAGTAACTAAGATTTAATGCATTTGGCAAACACATAACGGTGTTCAAACATCTTAGGGGTTATATAAATTGACATTTAAATAACTTTTTTTAAATATTTTTCTATATCGTCGAACTTTAAAACTTTCATCTAGTTTATTGTATATTTTGGTGCTAGATAAGAATAATTTCTTCATTCAAATGCACTCCTAACAAAAGAAATTTGGCAATTATTAACTCGCTTTAGTCTCTTTTGTGGTGGCGGACGAGTGTAACGATGGTAGCGCCGAATGCATTGGAAAATAAACACTTTACGCACAGACAGTACTTCAGTCATATTATAAAGCAAGGTAGTGCAGGCATAGTGTCTGCATAGCTGCAGTTTCTATGCTTGCACTTGCTTGGAATACGTTATTTATGCGATTCTTTATTTATGCCTTGAGTTAGCTTGACAAACATTCATATTTACTAAAAAAAAAATGTTTGTTTTTCGTGTGTGTAAGTAGGCACCACTGGTGTCAGATTCTTAGGCTGCCCAAAGGCATCTAACATAGCTTGACGACTACCATACAATGATGACAGCTTGGAACAACGGCTTATACATGCCTTCCGAATCACGGAGGAGCTTGAAAATTTTGTATGCCCCTTGTAGTCACGCATTGAAGTGCGGACCACATACGACGTAGCATTAAAAAATAAAATATAATATGTTTACTTGGATGTTTTATTGTTACAGAAGAATTATAACTACAGAATTAAAACTACTAAAATTCATCCAAATTCAATTTCAATTTTATAAAGCAATATTCATTTTTACATAAATAAATATTTATTAATAAATAAAGGTAATATACATAGGATATAAATAAATATTTTAACATAAAAGAACTTAAAATACTTAAATTAATTAAATCTAAACTAAAACCTAAAGAAAAAGAAAATAAAAGAAACTAAACATGAAATACTTCCTCAAATGCATCTGATTGAGGCAAAGTACCTAAAACACTCGCAGCGTTCCCTCCCTGAATAGCAAGACAAATTCTTTGGGCAAAGAAGTTCATTTTTACTATCAATTACATTATATCGTCAAATCAAAACACTTTAATATATGAAATTACAACATGTTTTACTTGTCAATTTGTACATGTAACGGCCGATCGGTTCTGATCATCATCGCATCAGAGACGCAGTCCTTATGCGTAAAATTGCTTGAAAATACATCCGCGAACATCCCTGATGCGCTGCAGAATCGAGGCAGTCGCAATAGCATTCTAAAAGCTTCAATGTATTGAACTCTCAGGGTGCTGACAGCTAGTGCTGTATAGTTACCCATAGGCTGCAGGTATAGAAAGTTTGACAATATGCACGAAACAAAGTTACCTTTACATCAACTGTGCACCTCGCAAACCTGCGAGCCACCATGTTACAGCGAACTGCCAGCGCCCTGCGTTATTTCTACATCTAGGTCATCATTCTCTGTGACTATATATCCCAAATATTTAAAGTGTGTGACGCGCTCCAGAGGGACTCCTCCCAGGTTCGCTATAATCTTCAGGCAAGATTTTACAACGCGAAATAACATTACTTCACTTTTCTTGGAATTGTAAATGAGCCCATGGGACTTTGCATACGACGTGCACACTGCCATCAACTCCCTGTCCCAGTAATGCACTCTCCCACCGGGTCACCAAGCTTCGCGATAGAATATTACCTAACATTATTTGCAGTAAAAATATCACACGGCAAAAAGTTAACGTTCGTTCTCTTGAACAATTTCTTCAATCTGCGTAGACGGAGAAGCATCTGGTACTTTCCATGTTATTCAAAGTAATTTGCCATAACATTCATTTTTCACAAGTCCATTGTATCTCGTTTTCATTTACGAAGCAGCGATACCTTTCCCAAACTCACTTACGAATTCATAGAGTGCGCAGCTCTCGAAGAACCTCCATGTTTACAACATAAACCCATACAATACAGGTCGTTCCATAAAAATATGCTTAGGGAAATTCGGCGGAGCGAGAGCCTACTGCGGGGTCGTATTTATCCTTTGGCCAGAAAGCCATTGCCTGGGGCAATACACATAAGGGGCACCTATTAAATTATTAAACTGGTACTTATAAATTATATGCCATTCCTTGTACGTTCTGATTTTCACATATAATCAAAATTATATTTCGTACAATCATCTCTAAATAAGATTTTTAATAGACTTTTGTTAAGATTTGAAAAACAAAGAGAAGGGTTGGCAGGTATTATGGCTGGTTTGAGCTAAATGTAAACTTTACATCCTACCTTCATCTGCCTGTAACATCCTCCCTGTCTGACACATAACTATTTTAGTTTTTAAAAATCAACAAAAGTTTCATTTGCCCTAAAATTATACAAGCTTTTATTTAACTTGCAATGTATCTTGTACGTATGTCTGTTTAGGTCAAGCCTTGCAATTCAATTTAAACCAGTTATCCTCAACCGATTGATCTGCTGAAATTTTGCATACTTTGTGTAAGTCAATGAACTGTTCTGATGATGGAGCCGGGAGATATTCGATAGAACTCGGTTATAAAACAACATAACATCATCGAGTAGAACTCGTTTGATTTGTCTTGTCAGGCATTTTATGGCAAACGTTAAACGAGGTTTAGGGTATAATAAGGTGGTCGATGTAACTCAGTAATAAAATGATACAACTGCATCAAATTTGGGCTTATTTGTGTGTGGCTTGTCTCAATAAGGACTTCGCCATAAAATTTTTGTACAGTTTTTTTTAAAAGCTATCTACATCAAAATACGGGGCACCTAACTAATATGCCCAGGGCTTTCAACCTACAAATACGCGACTAACCTTCTTTGAGCAACAACTCAATGTTGACCACCGAACGACGCACTTCCGGCGAAAAATTGAGGAAAAAGATTGAAAATACCTCCGCAGCGGGATGTTTGGCTGTCCTATAATATGGCGAGGCCCCAATGACGTGAGCTTACCCTACTTACTCTCCGGAGTCAATATTTGGCTGGTAATAATGGCTAAATATTTGAACGAAATTGAAATCAAACTTTTCCTGTTGTTGGTGGATATTTGATATAATTATATAAAATTATAAATTTAAAAAAGAAGCTTGACGGATAAGCGGATGTACGCATTATTAGCAAGGCATGGTTTATAAGTGCATTGATTTCCGCGACAGGTATAATATGCACCAAGAAGAACGAAATGTCTTTATACGACTGCCCCCGCGGTCCAGCCTTGTGACCTGCAGGTCATGGGTTCTAATCCCACTGGAAAGCATACTTTGTGAAAAGTTGTTTCCAGTCTGGTTAGGATATTGCAGGCTTGAATTACCTGATTACTCGAAAAGAAAGATGATTCCGTGTTTCGCAAAATACGTATAAACTGTAGGTCCCGCCCAAGCGTTTGGACAAACCTATCCAAGGATTTGGTTCTGGTCCCTTTAGATAACGGAGGTCAGTCGCTCTGTGTAAAAACCAGTAACCTCGTTAAATCGCTTAGGTTAATCCATCCGGTAGCGCCCCGAGGTGCTTTTTTGCATCTTGAAAAATTACCAACGTGCCGGTGTCGCTGGTTTCAGATCATTGGCCACTTTAAAAATAACCGGGGAAGTGCGAGTTGACCTCGCGTGGAGAGGGTTCCGTGCAATACCATAGATTTTCCGTGAGTGAACGTATTATATTGAGTTTACCAATTTATTTTCAATTGATAGAATTCTTATATTATTTTACCTGTAATCTACACGCAATGAATTATATTTTGCATTTTTTTTTTTAATTTTTGGCTCAGTAGTTTCGGAGATCAGGGGGGGGGGGGGGGTGGTAAATTTTCGTGTTCTTTTATGAATAAAATCAAAACTATTTATTTTACAATAATAACAAAAATATATTTGAGATCCTCGTAACGAGCCCTTTCATTTGATATATGAGATAATAAGGTTTGCAAAACTTTTTTTCAAATTATCTAGTTTGTCCATCGCAAATGACTCTTTTTTAAAAAAAATATTTACTTTGCATATCAGTGTTTGGTCATAGGATTACACCATCTTACCAAATTTCTCCTGATTTGGTCCAATAGATTCGGAGCAAATTGGCTGTGACAGACGGACGGACAGACAGACGCATGAGTGATCCTATAAGGGTTCCGTGTTTTAATTTTTTGTACGGAACCCTAAAAAGGAAAAAGGGGAGGGGGCAGAGTACTAGACTAACTAAAAAGTCTTTCTTCGAGAAGCAACAGTCACGTTGAAGTCTTGATAGAGTTATCGTACTAGCTTAGATTCTACTTGGAAGTTCAGAACGAAGCGGCCATGATAGTAATTGCAAATCAGTACATCTGTATTTGTTGTCACAGTTCTGCAGCAGTTGTCGCCACAGTTGCCGCCACAGTCGCCGCAAAGTTGCCGGATAAGCTGAATAGTTGTACGCAAGTCCGCAAGTTGTTAGCGTAGAAAGTTGCTTGTTTTGCATAGCCTTATAACTAGTTTAAGGGAATTTATGGGACGGCTTTTGTGAAGTTATGTGCGTGTTTGCATTATTTATACTCGTTTATTGTACATTATTTTTTAAATATGTGTTTTTCTATATGATTTACAGTCAATGGGAGGCTATACGCGTAAATATTATAAGTAGGATAGAAGAAGCATCGTAAAAATATTTTTTATAATAGCAGTTAAGAATCCATGAAAAAATTCGAACTGTGTCTTAAATTATACAGACAGACAGATACTTTATCACGTATTTTTCCTGTCAGGGTAGACCATGCTGACAGATATAAGACCCAGAGGCTATTATGTGAGTTTTTACTAGCTTATCTCCTAAAAAAGATGCTAAGGTTTACGCCTGTTCTACGACCTAGATGCAAGGAGCAGAAAAAAGCATTTAGAAACAAAGAAAAAGCCATATCTAAAGTGTACCGTACTTTAGATACTTTTTTCTTTGTTTCTAATTTCACTTTTAACAAATCAAGAAATTTCCATAGAGTAATCTTAACTTATCCTCGAATACATAAACGTTCAAGCGCCGTTCTCCAAGTAGACGCGAAGAAGTAGTATGGTTTCTTCTAATATTTTAATACCTTTATTACTACTAGTAATTTCTTCCAAAATTTGCTTTTATCAGAACCACCCATAGCTTGACTAGTTAGTAATAATTTCTGGATACAGCACATCGATGTGACTGACGATCAGCAGAACAGTCGTCGAAAAGGCCTTGGGCCTTAAGTCCGCCTATTACATTTTGTAATAAAGTTGAATAAATAAATAAGATATATACTGTAATTGTATATTACATAGTAATATTTTATAATGTAAGTATATATGTATTGATTTTTTGGTTGACTGGGAGAAAATGTTCTTAGCATTAAGTCCGCCATTTGTTGAAAGTATATTTGTACTTTAGAACAATAAAATTTGATAATAGTATATTATGCAATAGTTGTATAAGAAGGGTAATAAAATGCGAGTGGCTCATATTACGATGCGAGCTTTGGCGAGCATCGTAAGGAGACGCCATCGAGCATTTTTTGATATACTTATACAACGTTGCATACAATACTTTTTCTACGACTACATTTACTAAAATAAATACAAAAATAAACAAAGAAAAGTATGAAATACTACCATATGTTTGGATACTAGGTATCTATGGAAGACTTAATTTTTTTATTGACGTCTTCCTAGTGACCAAAAGTGCCATTTTTGAAACATGGAGTCACTGAAACGAATGTTTTTTTTACAAAAAACCGTTTGTTCAGTGACTCCACGTTTGAAAAATGGCACTATATATTAAAATAACGATTTTATTATGTTGGCAGTATGGTAGATCTAAAGAAAAAAAGTTATAGGTCTATGGCTAGGAGTATCGTTTTGGCGAAATAATGACACGTGTGCTATTTTATTAGGAATAGACTATAGACTTTTCTGAAATCATATAATCTATGTCCTTATATTAGTGTTCGGGACCATTTAAAAGACAGATAACAGTACAGGAGTAGAGAAAATAAAAAATAAGAATCTTTCTGAAATCAAAAACCATTAAAAATAATCATCCAGCAAAGTAATCCAAAATATAATTCCTGCTTTAGACAATTGGGCAATTTAAATCAAACAGCAGCAACTAACCCCGCATTAGATCCGCTAATGAGCTCCGCGCCCGGACAATGGGGAAGTTCGGCCGTTCTCAACAGTTGGCATTCAACGAAACAGACTGGAAGGATTTCCTTGTTGTCTTTTTATTGCAGCAGGTTATTAAGTAAACTAAATCAGTTTTAAAGGACTTGAAAACTTAGGTTCGAAGAGAGACTACTGCCATGTAGTTTGGACTCTACTTCCAACTTGATGACCTCCGTGCTATGCTACTTCGCCACCCAGAGGTTCCGGGTACGATCCCCGCTCATGGCAAGTTAAAAAATGGCCTTTTTCAAATTATCCTGGGTCTTGGATGTTTATCTATTTAAGTATTTGTTGTAAAATATAGTATCGTTGAGTTAGTATCCCATAACACAAGTCTCGAACTTACTTTGGGGATAGCTCAATCAGTGTTGTTTGTCCCTATATATTTATATTTATTTATTATAACGTACTTTTTCACTGGCTGAAAAATATGTAACAAATTTCAAGATGCCTTTCCATTTAAATGTATCACAGGTAAATCATATTTCGATGATTAACGTAACACTAACAAAAACAATCTAAATATAATATGTACTCTTAGAGTCATATTTCAATTGTAGTAAAACTTTAAGGCCATGTTTAAAACAGTGGATTTGAAATTGAAGATCGAAAACAGAATCACAAATAGTGACGGTTAGCTAAATCATACCCGACACTTATAAAAAGAAAGTAGATTTCACGAGCTGTATTTTTACTCTGAACGCAGATTGTATGTATTAATTTTTTGAATTTATGCTCCTTAAAAGCCAGATCAAAATAATTCCAATAGTCAGTCAACGCAATTTCAGAATACCTATATTTTATTTAAACACGTTTTTCATATTAACACAGACATTGAATTCTTATTTACGCAAAAAATAAATTTATTTCTCATTCATAATTCAGCAATCACGACAACGTAACTTTCGATTGAATGTTCGCGTCAGTAACACAAGTCTAGACGTCTTTTGATTCGTTTAAATGGGTTTCTGCGAACTATTGCCAATGTATTACTATACTCTAACTATTTACGAAGTACTCAATGCCCAGTACTCTTCAGGTACTATGTAATATAGCTGTACAAACTCTACACATATGCGGTGATTGAACAGAGAATACATTTCTAAATTATTGTAAGTTTGAATAGATTTACTTTGTTTGTTGAGCGCAAAATGTCTGATTCGCAATCGGAATGTAAATAAAGAAATTTACATTGTTAAAATCTATTAATTGTTATGCCATAAAATGTTCATTTAGAATAATACTGCCGTGGTAATCCATTCTACCATCGTGGTATTTGTAGTCAAATGTGTTAGTGCATCATACAGCCGTTAGCTCGGTGGCCCGGCGGGAGTGCGTGTTACTAGCGCTTTCGCAAGTAAAGCGACACCGGGCATGGTCCACACTTGGATGGATGACCATAAGTGGCATACAAATTTCTCGAGCCCCTCCGTGCTTCGGAAGGCACGTATAAGCCGTTGGTTCCGGCTGTCATCATTGTATGGCAGTCGTCAAGCTATGTCAGATGCCTTTAGGCTGCCTGAAAAATCTGACACTATTGTTGGCCACTTACACACGTAGTGTAATTTTTTGAAGAGAGCAGTGAATAACGGTTTTGTTTTAAATAGTTGTGCAGCCAAAGTTATTTCGGTCTGCTATTATGAGCTCCAATTTAATAGGAATGTGAACTAGGTAAAGAATATAATTATTTTATTTAGTCCGTCAACTGGTCGATTAACCAAAATTAATGGACCCATATTTTTCGTTTCGCAAAGTAATAAAAATTCAGAAAGATACAGCGCGTCGAAATTCTGGAGAGGGAGCGATTTACGTCGTTTTCTGTTAAAAATCGTACCAAATCGAGACGTCACGCGGAATTTAAATGCAATGTATCTTTGTCACTATTTGCTAATTGGAGATAGAAAAAACTCGTAAACCATACTTTTTAATAATCCTCTTTTACGATACTGCTCCTCCCTCCACTCTAACAGTAACGAGAATGGCATAACAACAGTTTGTGCATCAATTGTGTATTTTTATGTGGAAAAGTTTAGTATTCGGAACGTGCGAAGTGGGTGGAAGCGGTAAGGAAAACGATCGTTGCGCTTGTCGCGGCAGAAATGTGCAACCAAAGGGGCTCGGTCAGCAAAACAAACTTGTCATGTTTTTAGGTTAGGAGAGTACTTACGTTTAAACTTGTTTTATAGGGTGTTGGGGTCACCGATGTTTGACGAATGATGGTGACTCTTTATTTCTTTTTATCATAGTTTGAGGCTGGAAAGTTATTATATGTTTTACACTCTCAAAACCAGTTTTTATAATAATGTCCATTTTTCATATACAGTTTATAACGAATTCCTCTAAATATACCATTTATTTTCTTTCAAAATAAATTTTATTTACCCCAATCTATGCATTTGCAAGGTGGCGCTACTGTCGTGTACACGTTCCGAATAATCAAAGGTATCATAATTTGCAAATAAGCCTCGTTCTGAACAGAAGACAACATCAATTAATATTCTTTTCTGTATTTTGACATTTTGTGAATCATGTATTATGCTTTACCTCATGTTTGAGAATTATTATTTTTGTATATTTCTTTTAGAAAGTTGAAATTGAAGCTGAATAATTCAATGGCTCTCAGAAACGGAAAGTTTATTTTGAGCAACTTTGGGAGCGAATTATTTTTGTTACAGTAATCCCCAAGCTCAGACCGAGTGTTTACGGCGCGGCGGGGTGCGCATGCAAATGTGGCGGGAGGGGCGTAGACTTCTAGGATTATCAAGTCCAGTTACTTTTTATAAAAATCGCCATTTTTCAATTAAAAGTAACTAGATGTATATTGTATACACGGGCTAACTACGAAAAATTCAATGGCATAAGTTTGTTTGTTGGTTTTTCGTGTGTATAAGTGACCAAATGGTGTCAGATTGTTCAGGTTGCCTAAAGGCACCTGACATAGCTTGATGACTACCATACAATGATGACAGCTGAGACCAACGGTTTATACGTGCCTTCCGATCCATGGAGGAGCTCAAGAAAATTTAATGCCACTTGTGGTCACCTATCCAAGTGCGGACCACGCAGGGTGTCGCTTTACTTGCGAGAGTGTTAGTAATTCGCACTCTTCGCAAAGAAAGAAAGAAACAAAGAAAAAACGTTTCACACTTATAAAACTTAACAATTTGTTTAACTGCATGAACACACACAGTAATTAAAACTTCAACTCAGTTATTGAATGTGTGATTTCAATGTTGCCAGCCTGTTTGAGAATATTTAATAACTGATGAAACGTTACACGTGTCTGTAGCCAAAATAATGCAATACAAACCGAGATTATTTCCTAGTATAATATTCAACGACAAAATGTTGTAAGTATCAACTTACTGAGGTTGATTGGACTGAGTATTTTTTCACAACTGTATGCCATAAATAAATAAAAAAATAAGAATATGTAGACAATAATAAATCAATTCCTGAAAATTACCAACTACGTTGAACAAAGAGGTCTATGTGAGTAGAGTTAACACGCAGGTTTTACGACGTTAGGCCGCGAATACACAATGAACTGTTATGTGGAATGGGCGGTTTCTGCAAAATGCCAGGTGACGGGACTGTATGTGCTCCTTGTTTGATTGCGGAGATTTTTTACAATTGCTATTGAGGTGCAAAAGCAAAAAAAAAACATCATCATTGTTTTGCAAGCTTATTTTTTTAATTAGCATTCTTAGATTGCCTCGGACGTCATTTCCTACTTCACCGGCCGGAAAAGGTTTGAGAAGCGAGCCAAAGGTTCGGCTTCCTATATTAAAAACTACTAGCAGCAGCACAAAGGGCTCCCTAGGGGGAAACCTCAGCTTTGGGCGCGCTAGGGATTATAGCACTTTGGGGGCTGCAACACCCATGTTTTGCCGGAAGGGCCGAAGCTACGTTGCCAGAAGGGCCTACTTAGGACGCAAATAGTCCAAGTGCCGCCGGGCGGTACCTAGTATGCGAGCTAATGTTTCTACGCCTACGTATTCGATTATGACGAACGCGACTGGATCGGATCGCGAGGTTCCTCTGGCTACTCGGAGCAGCGATGGTGTGATCACCAGGATCAAAGAGGATGTTTTGCGACCTCCATGGCGTATTGGTTAGGACGCTAATCCAGATCCAGAAGTCTGCCACAACCTCAGCCTTTGATCCGCAGCCATGGCAAGTAGGAATAGTTTTCAAATTGTCCTGGGTCTTGGGTATTTTTCTATGAGTCATCATCATCATCCGAGCGTATTCCCGGTTGCATCCTCAGCAGTAACGCTTCGGAGCCCGGGATCCGCTACCTAACCAAGGAGATTTGACGAGGTTACTGGTTTTTACACAGAGCGACTGCCGTCTAACCTCCGCAATCCAAAGGGCAAACCAGGAACCAATCCTTGGATAGTTTGATGGTCAAACGCTTGGCGGCGTTCGGGACCCACAGTTTTACGTGCCTTCCGAAACACGGAATCATCTTTCTTTTCGGATAATCAGGTGATTCAAGCCTGCAATATCCTCTCCAGACTAGAAACAACTTTTAACAAAGTATGCTTCCCAGTGGGAATCGAACCCATGACCTCCGGATCACAAGGCGAACGCCTTAACCACTGGACCACGGAGGCAGTCAATCAAGTCAAAAAAGTCAAGAGGTATTTTTCTATAAGTATAATGTAGTAATAGTATTAAAAAAAATATATCCTTATATTTGATATTCCATAACACAAGTTTAAACTTACTTTGGGGCTGGCTCAACCATTGTAATTTGCCCCTATTTAGTTATGTATTTTAAAATTTTGAGATTTGCTTAGTATTTAACAGAGTACAAGTATCTATAATTTTTTGGGATAGAACACAAGTTCACTCAGAAGCTCATGATTTGATTCTTAGTACAAAAAAAAGTTTCATCCTTGTTAACGAATGCGAAAAATGATATTTCCGGATCAGGTAAGACGTAAAACGATAATACTGGCTTTAGTTAACCTGTCATGTCCCAATGACTAACTGACTATTGAGGCCTAACACCAAAGCAGTTGGGAAATAGGAAATTCGACGGGTTAATACGGTATTTCAATCAATTATATTTTTGTTATTGATATCAATAAGTAACATAATCCAAAACCGAAATTTATTTTTTAATTGGCCCCTAAATTAAATATAAGTTATAAGCTTTTAAAATTTGTTGAAAAAGGAAACTGTCAAACAACAGAAAAAGGATGCACGTGCAACGCTCTTGACGTCACAGCTATTAAATTTCACGTGTACGAAAGAGATAGGGTGATGTCCCCACCTCGTTCTCACTCTTATATATGAAAATCTTATTGCTGCTTTATTATCTAACCACATTTTTGTTTTCAAAAAAATATTCCGTTTCAGTAATATTTTTTGTTTTATAAAAAATATCAACCAAAAACATACACAGTAAAAAAAGCCTTTTCCTTTATTCGACTTCGAAATTCCTCTAATTCATCTATTCGAAAATCAAAGGTGGACATTTGCCATCAAATTTGTAAGTTATAATAGGCTTATGTTAAATAAATCGATACCTGTGTCGATCGGTACACATATCGAATCCATCCATATTTAACTAGGGATAAACTTCATGTGTACTTAGGCACCTGTCGAGGGATCCCGACGACTTGAGGCCGTTACGTCAGCATGTCGAGACGGGGTATCGACGACATGTCGCGTGGGCAGGTGTTAAGTTGCGGCTTGCGGATAATACAGATATATCGTAGGTATAACAATTTGTTAAGTAAAAAACCGACCAAGTGGACGAAGGGTTCTGTACCATTATCTATAAAAAATTACGTTAGTTGTATGGGAGTTATTTTATTCTGTTTTAAGTATTTGTTATAGCGGCAACAGAAATACATCATCTGTGAAAATTTTAACAGTCTAGCCATAGTCTAGCACGGTTCATAAGATTTAGCCTGGTGACAGAAAGACAGACAGTGCAGTCTAGTAATGGGGTTCCGTTTTTACCCTTAGAGTACGGAACCCTAAAAACGATCTATTTTTGTCCAGTCTAAAGTGGCTTGCAACTAAAAGCGTTTACACAATATATAACAAAAACCCTGTCTGATCCTTGTAGGAGCAACTCAGAATATCGTTACGAGTATTATTTTTCGAGTCCAAGCATTCGTCCCATAGGAAAAGTTGTTCATATTGACGTTCTGAGTTGCTCCTATAAGGATCGGACAGGGTTTTTGTTACACGCCGCGGCGGAGTAACAAACGCTCACACAAGTTTAAATGCCAGGCAAATTGAAAAACTCCCGACTGTCAAGAGCGCCATCTTTCCTACGCAAATTAAAAAAAACCACGTCTTTTAAGCGTTAACCCCAAATAACTTTTTAAATGGTTGAATCGATTTTCAACACACATAGCTAAGGACCACCGCAAGGGAACTTGTTTTCACGTTAAATAATCACATCAAAATTGGTCTGTCAGTTTGAGCACTACGATCCATAGAAAGACAGACATACAGACCTTTTTATGTCAGGCGTTAAAAAACAAAGCACGCGAAACCGCGCGGCAGGAGGCGGCAACGTTATGTCAGTATATTGACTAACCCTCATATTCATAAAAGTTAAATACCGTTTTCTAAATCTATTTTAGTTAAAACATCTTTTGTCACTTTCTCTCTCTTTAATATTTGACATTGTAAGAACGAGACAAAACATATTTTAACAAAAAGAGGTTTAGCAAACGTTTGTAATTTTTTATGAATAAAGGGGTAGATATACAATTTGGAAGGGACATACCCGTAATAAACCAAAACAAATGTCGACCTTCGCATACAAATTGCCCGTATGTTGGAAAAATTTTGTATGGATATAACGATTTTTTTGTGTTTTGGCTGTTATATTAATTTAATTAATTTCGTTATACTATAGTGCTCTAGTATAGCCTGTGGTTCGATTTATTACGGGCATGTCCCCTCCACGTTGCATAATTAATATTGAGGTTCTATAAAACTATCAAAGGATCAAAAGCCCAGTTTATGAATTCCGGCGAACTTAGCTCCGAAACTTTGCGCATTATCAATTTGCGGAGCTGGCTTTAATGGCGGAACCCCGTCGTTCATGCCCTTTGAAACTGGGATTAGCAGCTCATTATGAGCTTCATTATTTTTCATTTAAGTATTTATTTATTTTATTTTATTACCAATTTGTGTATATGGAAATGTATAAAGAGAACACATAAAATAAAAGTTACAAAAAAGCGCTATTTCAAAAGAGATCTCCTTCTGTAGGCCTGTAGTATTCGCTTTTATTAAAATAATCACTTGCATGAAAAAAGAAAAAAAACATACATTAAAATAAAATTAATAAGTAAATACATATACAGGGACAGATGACACTGATTAAGCTAGCCCCAAAGTCAGTTTGAGATTCGTGTTAAGGGATACCATGAGTAGTTCAACGATGCTATATTTTATAACAAAAAAATATTTAGATAAACACCAAAGAACCAGGACAATTCGAAAAAGGCCATTTTCCAACTTGACCGCGGATCGAAGCCGGAACCTCTGGGTGGCGGACAAGCCAACAATTAAATATTTTATTATACGACAACGTTAAGTTGCGTTCGAGAAATTCAACGTATATAACGTTGAATTTCTTTTACACCAGACAATCCATAAATTGCAATACGAGGAGTATATAATGGAGCCCTCGTTACATTTAAGGGTTACAATATAGTGCACGCAGTAATACTTAAAAAGCTTCCACTTAATAAGTTTATAGCTCAATGTTTCACATGAGCCATTAGCCGTGCTAACCACTAACAATATCACATGACCTGGAGACTTGGGGATATAGTAAACGTCTAGCGCACGAACTGAAACTTAATCATACCTATCACGTCTATTTATGCCTTACTGGATGAACTGATCCTAGGGTCATAAGTCATAACAGACTATAAATAGGTCACTAAATAGTCTAACACGATTTTACTCACGTAGTGTAGTTGTAAAAGCCCGAATAGTTTCGATCGGTTCAGACGATCATAGTCAGGGCGAGTTTTGAGACTAAGTGAGTTGTTGGGCGTTTCGGACCGCGAGCGGTTCGGCCCGCGGTCCGAAACGCCCAGGTACTGTTTCTGAAGAGGGTTTATTCGTACCGCAGGGGTTGAAGCGGTGCGAATGGCCCAAGGTATCTTATGGAATGGCATAAAATTTCTCGAGCTGCTCCGTGCTTTGGAAGGCACGTATAAGCCGTTGGCCCCGGCTGTCATCATTGTGTGGCAGTCGTCAAGCTATGTCAACTGCCTTTAGGCAGCTTGAAAAATCTGACACCAATCATTCGACATTCGAATTCATGACGATCTCCGTGGCGTAGTGGTCACTATGCTAGTCCGCCAGAGGTTCCAGGTTCGATCCCCGGTCAGGTCAAGTTAGAAAATGGCCTTTTTCAAAATTTCCCGGGTCTTGGATGTTTAATCTACATATGTATTTGTTATAACACAAGCCTCGAACTTACTTTGGCGCTAGCTGAATCAGTGTGTTTTGTCCCTGTATTTATTATTTATATATATTATTATTTATATACACATGATTTTGACCTATTTCCAGTTTTCTGAACACTTATTTTAAAATCCTGCATGTAAGGCCTATGTGCAGCAGTGTACAGTCAAGTACCAAGATGCCTGACCAGGCCCTCAACTTATATCTTGAATTTTCTCTTAAACTAAAAATGATATTAACATGAAAATTTATATTCAGACAGATTTTCATTAAGTCTTTCTGAATATAAATTTTCATGTAGATTTTATTTTTAGTTCAAGAGAAAATTGAAGCTGTAAGTAGAGGGCCTGGTCAGGTATCTTGGTACTTGACTGTACATCACCCACATAATAATGATCACGTGTTAAATAGTGAATTTCTAAGCTTCAATCAGCTATGAAGCGTTACGGCTGAGCACTCAGGTCACTCGAGCGTTATTCAGTGCTCGGAATAAATGCTCGACTGCTCGAGTTCTCAGCGCAATAACTGGAGAACGAAAAGTGCTCGCTAGACTGGGGTTAGGCAAAACAATATATTTTGATATGTATTATACGTATGTCTATATTCTAATTTATGTAGTAAAAATAAGATTTCTTTTGATCTGTACACTTTGACCTCTACCCGTTCTGCCCATTTATTGTATCCTTTCGCTAATACTTGGTCGGCTGGAAGAGATCCCATTATAGTATATAGGGATAAGCCCGCCTTTGTACTTACACATTATATCTTTTGTAACTGTTCCTATAATTGTAAACTGTTTATTTATATATTCCCGAACGTACCTCTACTGATCATACTAAACAACTTTCCCAAAGGAACATTAGTCGAAAAATGAAAAAAAAATGGGTTCCCCATATGAAACTGCTAATCAGCTGATCGATTAAATTAATTAAATGGAAAGTCCATTTTTTTTCATAATTGGACTAATGTTCCTTGGAGAAAGTTGTTCAGTATAGGTACGTTCAAGAATACGGCAACGTTACAGCTTTACACGGTGTATTCAACAACAACAACAACAAAAAACACAACAATTCGAGCTGTAATGAGAGTTCGTTACCACATGTCTTAAATAGACTCTTAAACTACTCCTTAATAGAAATAGTTACAGGTTTGCTTGGTCAGGCAACTTAAAAGATACCCCGAGTAATGTTGAGTGGGAAACTACATATTTCAACCGATTTAATATCCGTAGCGCCATCTATTATTTGCAGGTAAATTAAAAACTCAAGACTTCCAACGTTAACCCCCAATAATTTTTAACGGCTGAACCAATTTTTAGCAAACAAAGCTCAGAATCACCGCAAGGGAATTTGCTTTCATGAAAAAACCACATCGAAATCGGTTCATCCGTTCGAGCGCTACGATGTCACAGACAGATATAAGCGTCAAACTTATAACACCCCTCTTTCATGTTGGGGGTTAAAATACAACCGATACCATCAATCAATCATCAATCGTAATGTCCACAGCTGGACATAGGTCACTCCCAAGGATTTCCAAAATGACCGATTTAGAGCGGCCTGCATCCAGCGCCTTCCAGCAACCTTGGCATAATACAATTTAATCAATATAAAATCTAATCAAATTCAAATACAATTAAAAAAACTGATTTTACTGCGTTCTGCATGAACTTGAACTGCAAACTGTTACTTTTTATTCTTCCATTACTAAAAGTTTTTCTTATGTTACTCGTGAGTTTGCATGTTAATGTTAGAATGGGCAGTGACACTACAGCGCGGTGGTGGTGATGGTTTACTTCTGTGTGGCGCGAGCTTGATCCTTGCTAGGCGCGAATTGTACCTCTGAGTTTTTTTTTTAAATGTAGTGCGGCAAACGAACAAGCGGTTCACCTGATGGTAAGTGATTACTGCTGCCCATGGACAACTGCAACACCAGAGAAGATAGAGGCTCGTTTTTGGAAGGTTTCAATGTCGTATCGGTCCGGGAACACTGCTGCAGGAAGTTGATTCAACAGTTCGGTCGTACGTGGTAAAAAATTTCTTTTAAAACGTACGGTGGTTTGTGCTCATGTACTGTCGTTTCAACTACCACCACTTGCTTCTGGTGAAGGAAAACAGCGTGATGAAACCTGCACACTAGTTAACTAGTGTGTTATTATAACTTTGTCACTGCATGACAGTCATTGAGCTACGTCAGAGCCTTTAGTGAGTTCGTCCGACACCAGAAACATAAATAAAAGGCGGCTAAGTTTTAGTCGGAATCGCCCATGAAGGTTCCGTAGCAACAAGTAACATAATATAAAAGTCTTGTAGTTCGTTGTAACTTTGATCGATATTTTAATAAACGTATTAAAAAAAACTACTTACTAGATCCCGTTCAAACCAATTTTCGGTGGAAGTTTGCATGGTAATGTACATCATAATTTGCTTTCAGTTTTATCAATCTCTTATTTAAGAAGTTACAGGGGGACACACATTTTAGCACTTTGGAAGTGTCTCTCGCGTAAAACTATTTGGTTTAGAAAAAAATGATATTGGAAACCTCAATATCATATGTATATGTACGGTAGGTATCTAGTTTAAGTGTTACTCATTTACTCTAAAAATGTATGGTTGCTTTACAAACTGCTTGCTTTGTTACTTTAAATTTAATTTTCGGTTTCACTTATAAAAAATTCGTTGTAGTATGTATGCACTCTTTAAACAAATAAACGTTATTTTATTTATTTATTTATATTTGAAGACCTATCTATAGATACCCCACACGAATGGGTATGATGAAAAAACATTTTTTTTTATTTCTGTTCTAAATATGGGGAAACCCCAAAATTTTTCTTTATTCTTGTGTTAAAATCTTAATGCGGTATACAGAATACATCTACTTACTAAGTTTCAACAGTATAGTTCTTATAGATTCGGAAAAAGTGGCTGTGACATACTGACGGACAGACATGACGAATCCATAAGGGTTCCGTTTTTTGCCATTTGGCTATGGAACCCTAAATAGTAAAATTAAAAATTCAAACAGCTGATTAAGTCATGGTTACCTTACCATATCCTTTCAATAGCATTGAAGTAACACGGTACCAAATTTCGAATCGATCGGACATAAGGAAGTTAGCCAGATCCCCTCATCAAAAAGAAAAGTGCTGATGATCTTCAAATGGCTGAACAGTTTTTAATGAAACATGGCTTAGAACACTCAGGATAAAATTATCTATGACACAAAAAAAAAATAAACGAAAATCGGTTCATGCGTTTGGGAGCTGCGATACCAGAGATAGATACACAGATAGCACTCCTCTCTTTTGCGTCGGGGGTTAAAAAGAAAGCTGTTTAGGGATACTTAGAACGTATGTCCATTGTCTCCTGTAGAATGGGGTAGATACTCGTCGACTTAATACGGTCAGCTGGGCAGCGGGTACAGGTGAGCGCTCGCCGGCGGAGGCAAGCGGCTGGAACTGGATGCTAAGAATAAATGCGTCGATGCACTTAGCTTTGAAGTGCACGAGCGGTTAAGAAGCTCGCTTTCCTGCAAGACCTGTGGTCTACATCTTCGAAGATCCCCGGGTCACATATTGATACTATCTGTGCCCGAGGGCTTTGCTTCCCGTGGGAATTTCGGGATGAAAACTACCCTATGTCCTTTCTCAGATCTCAAACTATATCCATACCAAATTTCATCATAATAAGTTCAGTGGCTAAAGCGTGAAGAGGTAACAAACAAATATATAAACTCACTTTCGCATTTATAATATAAAGTTAGGATATATTATTTTGTTTATCTAAACCCATGCTATGAATCCTCTATAAAAGTTTCTGAAGCAGTTAGCTTATTGCCAACATTAAAACACCCAGTGTCATAGTAACCATTATATCACCCAAACGAGTGTTATAATGTTGTACTAAATTTCATTATGCAACGCAAAGTCAATTCCTTCCTCACTCATCAAACAGCCACATTCTTTATGAATTTGAAAAAAGAACATTGTCCTGTACGCGCGGTTCACTATCTCAGCTCAGTAATTAAAATAAGGAACATAATGGTTATTCGAATTCACGTCGTATCCTGCCATTTTCGTTCGATATTTACGAATATCAAAAAAAAATAATAATTTTCATTCCAATAATTGTATGATCAAAGTTTAAATTATTATTACAATAAATAATTTAATTATTACCTATACATACATCGTTAATTTGTATTAGATACTCAGCAATAAACTTATCAAGAATTTACATAGAGTTCTTACAACACTGTACAACACCCTATGGATTTAGAACCTTTTATAGAGGATTCATGGCATGGGTGTAGATAAAATTTTGTATGCAACTGTAATAATTAGGTATTAAAACATTCATGTAATAACGAGGCGAAGCCGAGTGTGATAATAGTAGGACTCTATTATCACACTTGGCTTCGCCTCGTGTGATAAACCCAAATTCGTGTTTTAATACCCCTTATTATACCACAGTTGCATAAATAACTAATAGTTTATGCAAATAATAATGAGCGCGCACAGCATTTTTATAAGCAATCTGCTGTAACATGTAAGTATTTTAAAAGGTACATACCATAAAATCTATATTTTTTGTTTAAAATATTTAGTAAGTAATAATAAAGAGATGTTTTCAGCTAAATTGATTCCAAAAATGTTTTCTTTGCAACATTTATCAAAATCTCATTATTATCACGTTATTACAGCCCAGACTGACGTGCGCTCTGATATTGTTTCAGTGAAATCATTACTTAAAGGCGTTATTTGAAAACCGTGTCTATAATCTTGATAAAAGCTGTTAAAGTATTATTATAAATAAATAAACAGCACAGATTGAGCTAGCCCCAAAGTAAGTTCGAGACTCGTGTCAAGTGAAACTAAATCAACGATGCTATGTTTTTTACTAAATACATATATAGATAAACATCCAAGACCCAGGTAATTTGAAAAAGATCATTTTCCATCTTGACCTGACTGGGGATCGAATCCGGGACCTCCGGTGTGACACTGTGGCCACTAGGCCACAGAGGTCGTCATGATTTTGAAGATAGGGAATGCAGTTGCTGTAAAAAATGTTTGTGCTTAGTTTTTTAGTCTATTCTTATGATTTACACAAAATATAGGTCTTTTTTCAGGCCAGTAACCACACAGTACAAACATACTTAGTCGTATCCGGCTAAGGGCCAATCAGGGATCGGTAGGGAAATCGTTACAGCTAGCATTACCGGGCTTTTATGTTAAACCCTTCTCATGTGGAAATTGCAAATTAAGTTGAGTTTTTACAATAATCCGCCGTATTCATTTAAACGCGCAATCATCACGTAGAGATGCAAATCTCCACACACATCTTAAAACACCTTAAAACAAAAGCAGAAGAGTTGAAAATCGAAAAGCTAGAGTATTTTTTATGTTTGTGATTCCGGGCATTTGCAAATGAGATGGCCGGTAGCTCGTTAGGAGATCAAATTAAAATTCGTCCACACCGTTCCTTCTTTTCTCTCGCTCGGGGCTTGTACGAGTATGTGGGGCGTGATTCATCTCCGAGATAAGGCAGTCACGGCAGATAATTTGGCACATAATTGTGTATCACATTTCCAGATAAATTTAGCCGAGTTTTTACAGCGTCGTTGGGACGCGTACTAATGACATGTTTTAGAAAGCAAACAAAAGAGGGCACTTTGTCCTTGGAAGGGAAATTACAATTTAGCTGAAAAATTTCTTCGTCATAAAGTTTAGTCAGATATTAAACTAAAAAATAGAGTAGAAGACTTGCCTCGTTTTAATTTCTTTTGTTGTATCTTCTCAGCCATTTTTTAACAACCTTGTAATCGCTGTAGGCTTGAATAGAAATTCCTTGTATAGAAAACGCTGCCACCCTTTATTTTTTTTACCTATATATGTACCTCATTCTAGTTACCTCTTGCGACGTCTATGGGATAGGAAATAAGAAAAAAATAATTATAGAAATAATATTTTACTCTGCCGTCGTTGTTGTTTTGTAGTTGACGTTGACATTAAGTAAAAATAAATAACCTTGCACTGAACATTATTCGTTGCTTTTATATTTTTGATCTGTGCAACCTCTATTGATAATCCTGAAATCTTTTTGAATAAAAGTACATATATATTTCTATGCATACACACAGCTAGCAAATGTTCATATACAAAGTATCTTAGCGCATGCACCATAAATCAAATGAGAGGGCGAAGTCCCCGGCAAAATATTTTCTCTCAACATATATTTGGAGAGAAAATAAAACTCCAGTCGCGCTCTCCGTCAATACAGAATGTATTGATGCAGTGGAGCAATCGGCGAGATCATTCCCCGGGGACGCGGTCGTAAGGTCAACGCCTGCTAATATGCAACGCGGATCTTGAATGCACTGCACCTAAGAACCTTTCTACACTAGCGTTTGTCGAACGTCTTTACTAGTACGGCGTGACAACAACTATAGACCGAAATTGTAAAATTGACAGAAAACACTTGTGTTAAATGTGGGGAGGTATCTACTGCATTTTTTACAAGTGCAGCGATATTCTCTAACCCGTTTATTCATAACATATACGAACGTTTGCTAAATCTGTTTTAGTTAAAATATGTTTTGTCCTGTTCTTGTAATGTCAAATATTGAAAGGAATGAAAGGGACAAAACATATTTTAACTAAAATAGGTTTAGCAATCGTCTGTATATTTTTTATGATTTAGGAGGTAATTCTATTAGAAAAAAATTATTTCATGTACCTATACATGTATGTTTAACGGTAACTCGATGACCAAATGACTCTATGACCAAAACCAAATGACCAAAACTTTATACTAATTTATTAGATGAGTTGATAAGAAAATTTGAATTGAGTTGCATGAGTTAAATAAATCAATAGATTACCGAGATATTTTATGGGATTTTCGAGGCTGTGTGTTCATAGTTTAGGGTGAACTACTAGTATAGATTCTTCAACGAGAAATAACGTTACACACTCCATACCTAAGGTGACTTGCACCACAAAATAGCTATAGTTTTTAATTAATGTTTACTCGTATCCACTTAGTGTGGTGGGACCATGGTGACAGTAAATTACCCGTAAACCCACTGGCGAAAACAGTTTGGAACGGTAGGACAACGGGTAAAAGAAAATACCCGTGGACCCACCAGGAGGACTTGTCTGTGGGTCCACGGGTCCAATAAGTTCTCAGAAATGAAGTAGTAAAAATTTTGTTGACTAACTGACTTGCAAATGGTTATTTAATTAATAAATTGGTAATGACCGCTAGTGAGATAAGAGCTTTAGGTCGGATGGTTCCGAACATGCATTGTTGATATTATTGATCAGGTAACGTTGCTTGTCCGTTATTGTCGGATAATATTATATTGAAGCTAGGGATTATAATCAGAATTCAACTATGTTCTAGTGATAATAGTTTTATTACCGAAACAATAATGCTTTAGAATCATTGTTAATGTTAAAAATTATTTGGCACTGTTAAAAAAATAACACGATACAAAATAATGTCACTTGACATGATTATATCCGTTTACAACGTGATTTTAGATTTGTTATTGTAGAAAAACTGGTATAAAGAGCGCTATTTGACTTCAAAAAACAATGACGCCATTAGTTTATATTTCATACAAATGCCATAGAACATGTTTGTTGTGACGTTAAGATAACAATATCGGATTTCAGTTGTTGAAAAGTAGCAAATTACTTTTTTTTTTCATTATCAGCCTATAACAGTACCCTGCTTGACTGAGGCATCTCCCAATAAATGAAAGATCTGCTCATAGTTACCACGTTAGAAAAATGGGTTGGTAATCACAGTAGATAGTATAAATTCGTAGTTCAGAGGACGATCAACCTCTTACGAAATCTGCAGAAGGTGCAGTGGTGACAAATGTGTTCTATTTCTTCTACTTCTTTCGAGTCGTAAAGTAAATAATGCTTTAACAGTGTTTGGCCACGGCGCCTGCTAGATTATTTGTGTCATTGAGGTCTTGCTTAGTGCAGTGTGTAGGGGACTTTGGGCAGGATAATAAATGGATCATTGACTGGATAGCACCGAATTCACATCACATCTGTCGTTTTTGGAGAAACGCCACCTAACCTGGTTTTCTTGACATCTCCCTACACCAGTCCGGAATCTATTTAATGACTTCCAGACGGCCTCAGTAGAAGCCGACCTCCGGTAAAAGTTTCTCCGCTGGCACCAGGCAAAAGTAGCTAACTGATTACTAGTCACCACACTAGTAATCAGTTAGCTAATTTTGAATACATAAGAGTATATTTTATTATTCGCATAGGATAATAATCATCGCACGCCTTAGCACTTTATATTGCTGTATGTTATTTTGTTGAAATTCTTAATATTTTTATTACGGTACATTACATCAGTATTTTTCTTAATGTGTTTAGTAAAAGTATTATAAAAGCGTATGCACGCCAGTTTTCTTCGTTCGTTGCAAATGAGCCCGACTTACGCCATGTTTGCTGAAAGCTGGTTATATTTTTCTATAAAACTTATCTTATAATATTATGCAGATTTAAGGAAAATTGTTTCCATGCTTGTCTGGGAAAATGATGAACGTAACTTTCTAAGCACTTTTTTTAAACAGATTAAGGGAAATCCAAATCTAAATATATATAACTCAAAGGTGACTGACTGACTGACATAGTGATCTATCAACGCACAGCCCAAACCACTGGATGGATCGGGCTGAAATTTGGCATGCAGGTAGATGTTATGACGTAGGCATCCGCTAAGAAAGGATTTTGATCAATTCTACCCCCAAGGGGATAAAATAGGGGATGAAAGTTTGTATGAAACTTTGTCAATTTTAAACCAATCGGACTGAGACTTTGCATGCATAAAGCTACTATGACGTAGGCATCCCATAAGAAAGGATTTTGATAGATTACACCCCTATGCGAGCGAAGCCGCGGGCAAAAGCTAGTTTTTAACAAAGCGAATTATTCATAGTTAAGGAATTTTTACTAAGAATTAGTGTTGTCGTGGTCCACTATTGTTTTGCTTCTCATAATACATAAACTATTGATGCTATCAATAGTATTGATAAAATATTTTTGACACAAGAAGAGCTATTGATATTATCGATAGGCCTATAGATAGTTTGGCATTTTTCGATTGAAACTTGATTTTTCGGCAACGTAATTTCAACTACTAAACAGTCATCATCATCCGAGCGTATTCCCGGTTGCATCCTCAGCAGTAACGCTTCAGAGCCCGGGGTCAACTACCTAACCAAGGAGATTTGACGAGGTTACTGGTTTTTACACAGAGCGACTGCCGTCGGACCTCCACAACCCAAAGGGCAAACCAGGAACCAATCCTTGGATAGTTTGATGATCAAACGCTAGGTGGCGTTTGGGACCCACAGTTTTATGTGCCTTCCGAAACACGGAATCATTCAACTGCTAAACAGTGCCGTGTCTAAAGTGTCTGCTTCAGACACTTTAGACCCGGCACTATTCGTATATACTATGTAATCGCCTCTACTGGAGCAATGCGCACTCCTTCCTAATGAGATCACGTGCAGTTGGTTACTGCTGCTGTTTCTCGCTGCACTGGCTGGTAGTGCTATGAATCTAACTGGTGGCGGAATCGCACAAACTAATTCAAATCACATAGTACAATCACTAAGAGAATCACCGATGTTTTGTGTAAGGGCCGGAACAGATGGGGCGCAAGTTGCGCCGCGTAACAACTAGTGATGGGCGATGCATAAATACTCAATCAACCCATTTGAGTATTTACTCAGTAGATTGAGTAAATACCCGATAAATATCCTTATTTGTTCATTTGGTGAGTAGATTGATTTATATGAGTTGCGACTCATATTTATATTCATATTCATAATTTCATGTTTTCATGACAATTTTGAAACTTAAATCTAGTATACACTTGCAATTCTTGTCGGAAAGTGTGTGCGTATGCCATAATACGCTTAAAATGTAGGTAAACGTTACATGCGACGCTAAAATATATGAAAATACCATAGTAATCATACACTGAAAGTAGACTTCTTTGACTAATTATCATTTTTTGGTGGGAGGTGTGCATAGACGTAATTTTACGTAAAAATAAGTAAACAGATATCAAATGCGATGTCAATACTTGAGCACGCTCTATTTACTCTATTTATTAAATCTAGTGAGTAAATACTCAAATGGGTAGATTGAGTACTATCCACTGCCCATCTCTAGCTGTTACGCAACGCAACTTGCGCCCCGTCTGTTGCGGCACTTAAGTATTTACTTATTGTCTTTTCGGACATTGCCCCAAGTAATTCAGGGATAACATATGCAGGCTTTAGTTTCGGATAATATAATAAAGAAAATCTTTTACATATAATTAGTATTAATAAATTTTGATAACGTTAGATTTTCAATACCTGACGACCTCCGTCATCATGCCACGTTGTCACACCGGAGGTCCCGGGTTCGATCCCCGGTCAGGTCAACATGCAAAATGATCTTTTTAGATTCACCTGGGTCTAGGTTGTTTATCTGTTTATGTATTTGTTGTAAAATATAGTATCGTTGAGTTAATAACCCATACCACAAGTCTCGGACTTTCGTTGGGGCTAGCTCAATCTGTGTGATTTGTCCGTTTATATTATATTTAATAATTAAACATCAATAACCAACTGGACCCCAAGATACAAAACAAAAAGAAAGAGAGGTCGATCTAAAAAGAGATGGTCGATTTGAAAAGTCTCGCAAGGTCCTTATGGAGGAGAGTGGCGAGAGATAGAAGCTCTAGAGGAGGCCTATGCGTCACAAGGACACGCTTGAGTAGCCAACGACTGATTAAAGTCCTTTGGAAAATGTATAAATAACAATTATTGTAAATTCAGCAATAAAGGCTATTGAAATCCTACAGTTTCTTTTCTCGTTTAAACTTACAGAAAGCAAGTCTACCGGAAGTACGGGAAACTAAACGACAAATCATGTCGTCTGGCAGGAGGACGTTCCGACTTACATGCAATAAATACGGGCAACATGGCCGCCAAATGGCTTTGATAAATGACGACACGAGGCGCGCGGAAATTTAACGTCAAACACGATTGACGAAGGTGGACAAAAGCTTTCCAGGCATATTCCGAGGCGCCTTAAGCCTGAACACGCACTAAAAACTAATAGTTTGCTCAAAATTGTGACCTCACGATGACTTTTTTGAAACCTACTGTGTATTTTTTATTTATTTAACTTCATACACAAATATAAGTGTAATGGCGGACTTAAAGCCTAAGGCCTTACGAGTATCTACCAGTCAACCAAACGGTGATGTAGAGAATGACAGGGGTAGTGCAAAACTTGAATAGGTACATGGTAAATTTTGTAACCTATGGATTGATTCTCCATCCGACCTTTTTAGGGTTCCGTACCCAAAGGGAAAAAACGCGTCCCTTTTACTAAAACTCCGCTGTCCGTCCGACTGTCTGTCCGTCACCAGGCTGTCACCAGGTTGTGATGAACCGTGATAGATAGACAGTTAAAATTTTTACTTAAAATTATCACGGTTCATGAGAAACAACATGAACCGTGATAGCTAGACAGTTAAAATTTTCACAGATCATGTATTTCTGGTGCCAGTATGACAACTTTATAAACTAAAATCACAATACAATAAATATGTGACTTGCTGACGACTCGGACACTATATTATTCGGACACACTGTCCGAATTGACACTTTTTAATTTTAATATTTTTTCACTGACACCAATAAAGAAAAATTGTTTTGTACAGTCAGAAAGAAATTTCTGATGATACTTTAAAAGACAAAAGCTGTAAAAAATAGTTTTTCAATCAATCAATGTGACTGTCGTTTTTTTGTGATTTTATTGTAGATTAACCAATATTTATAAAATGTTGATTTTTATACCAAATATATAAATATATAGGGACAAATAACACTGATTGAGCTAGCCCCAAAGTAAGTTCGAGACTTGTGTTATGGGATGCTAATTCAACGATACTATATTTTATAACATATACATATATAAATAAACATCCAAGACCCAGGGCAATTTGAAAAAGACCATTTTCCAACTTGCCCTGACCGGGGATCGAACCCGGGATGGCGGACTAGCATGGTGACCACTACGCCACGGAGGTCTTAAAACATATAAATATATGTTTTAAGTGATTTTAGTTTTCATTCAAGTACATGTCCAAGTATGTCCACAAAGCATTTTATTAAAGTCACTTTAATTTTTTTTTCATCTGGTAACGCTTTTTTTCACATAGTTAAAACCTTTTCTATCTGACTGTACTAAATTTGATGGTGTCCGAATTGTCAGTGAAAAATATTAAAATTAAAAAGTGTCAATTCGGACAAAGTGTCCGAATAATATCGTGTCCGAGTCGTCAGCAAGTCAAATATTTAAGTGGGGCTTCCTTAAAACAAACGTGATTTTTTTATAGATAATGGTACGGAACCCTTCGCACGCGAGTCCAACTCGCACTTGGCCAGTTATTGTTTAAATATTTAACGTTTCGTTTATGATCCTAAATTTAATTGTTTCTTTTATTGTTTTAGACATTTTATACCTTATAACACAAGTCTTAAACTTACTTTGGAACTAGCTCAATCTGTGTGATTTGTCCATTTTTATTTATTTATTTATGTAATATTCCTAGTAATAAAATTAAGTTAAGTGTAAACAGCAATCTGCAGACGATCTCTGGCTGTGCTGTGAGAGTCTCGCCGGGAGATAACAGCTGTCGCCTCGGTGCCCTCGGCATTTGCATATAGAGGCAATGCAGTTAGGGCGACCGGGCCATGAAACTATACATCTTTTAACAGTTATTTATGCAACTGTAGTATAATAAGGGGTATTAAAACACGAATTTGGGTTTATTATTAAATAATAGTATCACATGCGTGTTTTAATACCTAATTATTACAGTTGCTCGGAATAATAAGGAGGGATAGACCTCCATTGATGCAGCCATCTCACTTTTTAGATAAAAAGGTACTAAAAGGCCTCTTCATGTTGGCTTTGACCCTATGAACGTCTCAAAGGACCGGGTCCCCATGGACCCGTGGCTGAAAAGCGTACCAACATAATAATATGACAAAGCTCTTCTGGCGAGTAGGCGACCAATACTGTGAAAATGAGTTTCTTTCGGTATTTCTTCTCAGCAGTGGTCGTTACGAAGCGCTGCTATCGGTAGCTTTTCTTTAAAAATTAATGAAATTTTAATATACTTTACACGTAACATAAATTGTACCTATTGACGTGTAAAAGTGCCTGTAAAGGTCTAGTTACTGAAAAACATTTGAATTTTGAATTTTGCACACTTTTATTGCTTGTCTTTTAGATAAAGTAGAATAGATTGTATTTAAAAAAAATCTTTTTATAAGCCTACAGCTTTGAACTTTAAAATTTTCTGCATTTCTACCAGCTCGTTGCAGAGTTAGTGGCCGCACCGGGAGTGAAGCCCTCATAGCTCGCTCCAGCCGATATTTGTGCAGTCGAGCTCTCGGCCGGGAAATTCTATTCTCGCTTATTGACGTGTTTGCAGACAAACAGACAAACAGAACCGCTCAAACACCTCGCACTCGTTACCCGCGCAGATTGTGTTACTCGCGCTACGCTACGAGTACCTATATTTAGACGTCTTTAGAACTAATGGACTGACAAATCTTAGTTAATATGATCTGGAAATTTTGCTGGAATTGAGAGATGCGATGGGACTGAGAATACAAAGGTTAATGGAAATGGAATGAATGGTTCTCCAGTAACAATGTGTCCAGTCCATGGCTCATACAAACACACATATGCACGCATGACGAAAACATATAGAGAGTACATAGATACCACATCCCTACAGCGGCCTTAGTATGGTGTTTTAACTGAGAGGTCTTTACGTAGCTTCCCTGTGTAAAAATGTACATGACAAGATAAAATTCTTGAATGGACACGCAGTAAAATGAGTCATCACACGCAGGCAGATTTTAAACAGTGTTTCTAATGTCTGCTAAAAACAATATAATTATAAATTAAATCATGCCTTTTTGTAAAGCCACCACTCTACATAAAAGAATTATATAACGTTATAATTCCCAGAAATGATATTGCAATCAAGGAGTATTAAAAATTATAAAAATTAATCTATCGGTGGCTATTATTTCTTTATGTCGTACAGCCAACATAAAGAAATAATAGCCACCGAGGAGGTATGCACTCACCACCGGCAGTGTTTGTTGCATTCATCAAAAGATGGTGCTATAGTTTCGTAATAATTTTCTTTTTAAGTTCTTTGACTTTAATTATACATTGTTGAGAGATGTCTGCTTATATTTAAATATGTAAATAAACATTTGATATTAATTCAAAAGAATAACTGTTTAAAATAAAATTGAAAATGGTTAAGTGAGTCTTATGTGGGGTAGCAAATCAACGACAAATTTACACGATTTCACGTTGCCAGCCGTCAAAATGTCTGCTTAGACCTGACAAAACCATGCTCGCACGCTTAAGCGTGAGATAAAATACGTTTTATGAATGAAAGTTTTTGTCTATGTTTGTTTTTATTTTAAATTACAAGGATAAAAATTTGTCGCCGTCACCATGCTTGGCACGCATGGCATTGAGTTTAGAGCAGTGGCCGTCTAGCTGGTAAATGGAATCAAAGTAGTGGTGGGTTTTGTATCACGTATTGAAAGATTGCATGGAGTTTGGCCCAATCCCATGATCAGCTTTTACAATCAGCGCATGAAAAGAAGCAGCTTGCGTTGGTGCAATGTTTCGTAAACTTATTTTCTTAGATAAAAACCTTTAATTTTCACGTGGCATTTAATGTGAACACTGTCAAAATAACAAAAAAAATTTACCTGTTTTCTAGATGAATCCCGGGAAATTTTCTAGATAATTCGGAGGTTGGAAAACTCCAACCTTCGATTTTTAGAGTTCCATGGAAAAGGGTACAAACGATTAACATATAAATTCAACTTTATGAAATAATTACAAAGTTTTTTTTCTCGTTCGTATCGTTGAGTACTTCCTAGAATACTAAGGATGAAAATAAAACAATGAAAGTACTTATTACATCAACTTCAATCTTTAAAAATACTGGATATTAATGTTCATGTGAATAATTCGAGAGTTATCCTTACTTTTTCAAATATCACTTCTTAAATATAATTATTAATCCGTTCTTCATAAAAAAGAAAAAAAAAATATTAAAATCACACGTAGAAGTTGCGATTATGTCTGTAAGAACTTTTCTATTTCTAACCGACTTCAAAAAAGGAGGCAGTTATCACTTCGTCGTAATATTTTTTTATGTATTTTTTATCTATTTACTAGAAGACCCCTGAATCGATTTAGAAAAGTCTTTTTTCGTTTGAAAGGGCATATTTTTCTGGTAGTTTTATAAAAATCGGTTGGGTAGTTTGGGGATTTTCTGAAATGCTGACATGAATTCTAAAAGGCTGTGTAAAGTGGATTAACGGTTACACTTTCCAGAAAAAACGTAGAACAGGGGACCCCCTTTATTGCATAACAGTTAAGAATGAACCCAAGCACACAGAAAGAGTTTGTTCTTTGTTATCAAAAACTCATCACTTCACTCTTAATTTCAAACAAATGCGAATAATCATACTGAACCCCGCAAGCTCGTTACTCGTTTACCCAAAGGTGTGAACCTGTAGCAGATGGACGGTTTGCTTTCTTTTGCCATCAAAAACTCGTTACGTCCCGCCTTTTATCCAAGTGTTTGGAGGAATTGGAGGAAAACGTTTAAGCCCGGCTAGATCTAGGTAGTGTTCTGCTTTTAACTAAAACTAGATTTTATTTGTTGGACGAAAAAGGAAAAACTAGAGATCTTTTGATTAACAAGTAATACTTTTTGCAAAAGGCAATTCTACAGAGGGTTAAAGTCAGGCAGGTACCGAGTCGCAAAAACTCTTTAAAAGCCAAAAAAATCGTTAACTTTTGAAACGAAGTTCCTTTTCGGACGTTACAGACTTGGCGAATTGGGGCTAGGTGAAAAAAGTGTAAGATATTTCCGTCACTTTTTTCCGTCACGAATTAAAGTGTAAGGTTATTTCACAAGTTTGACTATCTCGTCGGTAGATCAGTTGGGAGAGCGTATGCCTGAGTTCGACACACCCGGTTTAAACTCAGCAACCTCAGTTTTTAGTTTTAATTTATTTTTATCAATAAAAAAGTAAGATTTTTCCATAATTTTTTTCCGTCACAAATTAATAATTTACTATGAAAGTCACTTCGTTCCAACCGAGTTTACCACGACACTAATGTACTTTCTTTTCATATATATATATATATATATATATATATTACGTACACTTTCACGTCTTATTATCATATCTGTAAAATGTGGCTCTTAAAGACAGACCAGACCCCAGGATCGCAAGACCCAAAAGCCACTTCTAGCGTGTGTGACATCGCGCGGGCTCCAGCACTCCTCCGCCCCTCTTCGGCGCAGCGGGGGGGGCCCATGCCCATATATAAGGCGCGGCGGCCGGCGCTCGTCCTTCTTTAGTATATAAATATAGGATGCCGGGCCTCTGGCCCGCTCCTCAAACCGGGTGAAGTAGGAAATGCCGTCCGAGGCAACCTATGTATGTAATTTCAAAAAAAAAAAAAAAAAACGCTCCTCCTTCTTTGCTTCGGCTGCATCTCAAGCTAAGTAGTTCTTCTACCTAGAAGGGCTACTCAACGGATCTAGTGCCTATAACTCACGACCCTGACTACCTAATCTGTACCTAGTGTTCTTGTGAATCTTTGTAACTAATGTAATGTAATGGTTGTTCATTATACCTATCTCATTTGCCAATATCTAGTCTTTCCTTTATCTCATCTATCCTCCTAGATCCTAAATCTAGGTTTTACTAACCAAAACGGTACACGTGGTGGCGGGCGACAAGGTGAAAAAATGAATCGAATAATAGTGATGGGTCAAAACTAATTGCAATTAATTTATATAAATATTTCCCATCATGTGGATTAATATTTCTTTAAAAAAAAAGGTTCGTAAGAAAGCCAGCTTGTTGTTGATAAGCAGTATTATCTCTAAATTAGTTCCTTCTTCACAGTATAGTTTTAATATAATTTTATTCTTGTGCAATACTGCAGTGTTATATATTTTAAATGTAAATTAATGGTTGCCCGCAAAGTTTTACAGAGTTATTAATGTTATCACAGTTAGAGCCGTAGTTTTCATTTGCCGGCATTGTGCGCAGAATTATGATTGGTCATTAAAACTCCGACGTGCGAGCATTTTTCAGACACTCCGGACCACTACGTGCTAAACTGTCGCCGCACCGCCGCTTTGTAGGGTTAACGTCACTGACCAACTATGTGAAGTAGACAGCGGAAGTGTGATATTGATATTTGCAGGTTTAAACTCCAGCGTGCGAGCATTTTGCAGCCACTCCGGGCCTCTACCACAAAATAAGTACCAGTACTAACGTACAGAAGTCTTACTCAGAAATGAAATTCAAAGGAATGTCGCTGTGGTTTAATTTAACTCGCGTCAGAACTTCACACCTCTTCGTTTAGACACCTAGACATCTATTGCAAACCAATTTTCATGTAACTGAATTTTCCCTTTCAAAGTGGTCGCCGCCTGCATAGTAATAATGTAGGTATATTTTCGATACCTAAACGCGGAGTGACACAGGCCTGCCTCTAGTTGACAAAGAATTTCTGTTTTGTTTGGACAAAAAGAACACCAATCTGTAACGCCGCTTTGTCGAAAAGCAATTAGGTATTTAAAGTAGATGATAAAAGTACCATATTCTGATTGGACATTAAAATTCAAACTTACGAGCACATACAGCCATTCCAGCCGTAAGCTTCTGTCGCCGTATGCAAGTATATTTCAACCCTCAGGTGTCTACGTATTGTACTGTCACAAATATTACAAGATATAATACCTTCAAAGAATAAAATATGTTCAATACACATTATCGTTACAATACTTTCACCTACAAGGAGTAAACACATCTTTAAACAGTGTTTTTGTGGATAATATTAGAGCTTAAGACACATTTCGACTTGCACTGCTGCGGTGTGTGCAATATCTCACTTACCCTATGCTCTGACGGTGCTAGAAATCACATCACACTAATTTTATAAAGGCGAAAGTTTGTGAGTATATGTGTGTATGTTTGTTACCTCTTCACGCTTCAACCATTGAACCTATTTAAATTAAATTTGCTATGGATATAGTTTGAGACCCAGGGAAAAACATAGCCTGCGGGCACAGACAGTAATAAATATTTTCATTGCATCTATTTCTATGTTTATCTGAGAGGGAAATTAAAACAAAAATGTCACCGCCCGTGGCACGAAATGGCCGCGTTAAATGCAAATTAAAATGCTTTCAAACTAGGTACCCATAGTTGTGCAAAAACAATGGAAAGAGCTCGTTTCAACAATATTGTGCATTTATACGTTGTCATTGTTGAGGATGTGTTTTTGGACAAACAATAACGATAGCAAACGCTTTCAAACTTCTTCCAACTTAGCGTGTTTACGGTTGCATTGTCAGGGCTCTAACAGATGAGTGACAATGCACGCGACACCTGTCGCCGAATGTTGCCGACGATCACCGACGATCGCGTGACACGTGTGCAGCGGATATACTATCATCGCTCGTGTGTGAAAGCCCTTAGCTAACTACGCCCTTACCTTACTAACGTAACTTAAAAGCACGATTTGAATTTTCCGGCTTTAATTTTCTCCTCGAACGATTTATATGTATGTGTTCACGCAAGCTGAAGATGATGCGACGTGAAGAAAAAAAGCCGAAATCCGTTAAATTATTTGTCTATCGACAGCCGATAAGAGAAAATGCCTGCTTATAGTTGTGGAAGGTGTTGTCACCTCTTGCGACATTGACGGAAAGAGATTTAGTGGTCATCCGTGACTTGACAACACATAACAAATGCTCTCAAACCAATCGTGGCAAATATAATTACGAGGCAGTCTATATATATAGGTAGAATAGTCTGCATAACTTTGTACATTAATTATTTAGTATTTTGTTGCGAGTCTGTTTATGAAATGATAAAATTGTAAATTAAAATTTTATTATTTAACATGCTGCAACAAGCATTATATATGGAGAGTTGTTAATTATAATTGCATCGCTGCGAGCATTTCAAGTAATAAAGTAAAGCTGGGAAATTTGGAGAGCCGACGAAAACGAGATAAAATAAGCGGCCAAGTGCGAGTCGGACTGGCGCACGAAGGGTTCCGTACCATTATCTATAAAAAAAACACGGTAATTGTATGGGAGCCCACTTAAATATTTATTTAATTCTGTTTTTAGTGTTTTTTGTTATAGTGGCAACAGTGAAAATTTCAACTGTCTAGCTATTACGGATCATGAGACAAAGCCTAGAGACAGACAGACAGACGGACAGCGGACTCTTAGCAATAGGTTCACGTTTTTACCCTTTGGGTACGGAACTCTAAAAATAAAAAGTATACTAAAGTTATAAACGCTTAAGTGTATTTTGTTTAAAGGCTCGTTTTGTCAAATCAAAGCAATGAATCATAGTTTGGCTGGAAAATTCCTAAGATACTGGAGAGTGACATAGATTGATAGACTAGTTGTTAGTACTCGTAGTTCGTACGCTGATATAGCTTTTTGCGACTAAAAAGACGAGTATGTTTGTAGGAGTGCACTTTTGTGACCGTTAGCCAGGCAAATTATAAAAACCACTGACGTCACTATCAAGTGATGAGAGGCGCAACTATATATTTCAACCGATAGTAAGTAGAATTGATATCCGTAAATAAAAAACCCCGACTTTTAAGCGTCAACCTCCATAACTTATAAACGACTGAGCCGATTTCCATCAAACATACGAGTAGCTAAGAATCACCGCAAGGCACCTTGCTTCCACATAAAAAACTGTATCGATCCATCCATTTGAGACCTAAGATGTCACAGACAGACAAACTGACGACAGACAGACATGAGAGTCAAACTTATATCACACCTCTTTTTGTGGGGGGTAAAACATATGGCACCAAACCTCTAGTGTTATATATCTTCAATTGTGTCGATTACATACTGGTCTGCCAGAGCTAATATTAAAACGCACTTTGCAAAGGCAAATTAAGTCAATCTTAGCTATATGTATGCTGATGACATGGCTCCCCCGCTCCTCGTTCCAGTAATTGCGTACCAGTGAACCGGCGACAGACACACATTTGACGACCTGAGAATCCTGCTGGGAATAGTAATTTTATAAATACAATATTGTATTTTTTTATTCAGACAGTGTCAAGACCTACGTATTGCGTAGAAAATATTCGTTTTGACGTTAAAAAGTATCTATTTGACTTAGTGAAATTGGCGAATTATAACGACGATGGAATTATATTTTGACGACTTCTGTGGCGTAGTGGTCACAAGGCTGTTCCGCCATCCAGAGGTTCCGTTTTCGACGTCAGGGCAAGTTGGAAAATAGCCTTTTTCAAATTTTCCTGGGTCTTAGCTATTTATCTATATATGTATTTGTTATAAAATATATTATCGTTGAATTAGTATTCCATAACACAAGTCTCGAACTTACTTTGGGACTAGCTCAATCAGTGTTATTTGTCGTTATATATTTATATATTTATACTAAGTAGTACGCGAAAAGAAATAAAGCAATGGCAAACCACTCCTTTGCCAAAAAATTTCCTTCAAAAATAATAAAACAAACAAATAATGTTAATTTTTTCTTGACTGACTGACTGACTTTAAGAATGACTAACCCTAGTCAGGCACTTATCACTATTTCCCAATTTAGTTATGTAGGCATTGCAAAGAGACTTTTTCTACTTAAAATCATCATTGTGTGAGTAATGGTCTCATGCTACCAAGAGCCTGGTAAACAAATCTAGTGGTAGGGTGAATGTCCTACTAAACTCGCAGTAAACAGCAAAATTGGCGGCGTATCAATATGCCACAGATACCGTATTTCCCCCGTCTGTTTGCTGACAGCAAGACAGCTTCGGTAATAAACGAATGATACGCAAACATTATTGTTATTGGTTGGCGGTTTGTTTGGTTATAATTTGGTAGAACAATCACTCAAATGAAAACTGATGAAAGAGTAAAAACGACCCGTATTTCATTGTATATCGTTGGCTTTCTATTGGCTAAAATTTGTACATCGTTGGCTTTCTATTGGCTAAAAATTGTATATCGTTGGCTTTCTATTGGCTAAAAATTGTATATCGTTGGCTTTCTATTGGCTAAAAATTGTATATCGTTGGCTTTCTATTGGCTAAAATTTGTATATCGCTGGCTTTCTATCGGCTAAAAATTGTATATCGTTGGCTTTCTATTGGCTAAAAATTGTATATCGTTGGCTTTCTATTGGCTAAAAATTGTATATCGTTGGCTTTCTATTGGCTAAGATAAAGCAAAGCAGCAATATGCTTGACCGCCGCAAAAGGGAGATTTTTCCATCAGACATGGAATAGGGTAAGAAAGTGTAAGTATATCTGCAACCAACAACTAACCGATGGCCGATGGGGCAAAAAGGATCTCTGAACTTATATTATTTTATTAGAGCAATAGGAATAATAAATAAATCTATTTATTTAATCCAATAATTTAAAATACAATAACTATATTAAATTATGTACGAAAAAATCGAGGCAACGTGTCCAGAATACTGGCAGTGTTCCCTCGCTGAATCGCGAGACTTATCCTCTGAGGAAAATAACGGCCAACTCTGGGGTCTCCCGTAGCCTCGATAAGACGCGTCGTGATGTCTTTCAAGAATAATTTAGAAACTGTTTAAGGACAGAAAAATGCCTTACCCTGACATTTTGAGATGCTCCGCTTATGAGGCGTGCAAAAAAAAAAAATGTACATGAAAATAAAAATTTAATGAAGTAATAGAAGGCTTACTGTCGAAGCAAATTTTTGCATTGTAACTTCTATACGACCTTAGGCCTTCTACAAGGTTTGTCTCTCGTAGACGTTTTAATTCAACAACAAAAGCCTAAAAAGTCGCAGCTGATAGGCGTATGTTAGATATTATAATAAAATAATTAAAGATGATATTTCCTTAAAAAATACTAAATATTGCTTTTACAAAAGTTACTTTATATTTTCAAATGTTAAAACAATATATTTCATGTGGCAACATTTCTTGTGACATACGAAGCTTACGTATTTTGTGATAATCAAATGGTCCTCACTTTTAATTCTCCCTCACCCTGGTATTTCATTTTCTAACACGTTCGTAGCTCAGCTACAATCTTCTACAGCATTATAGAAACTTGTATACAATAAGAAATAAAACCACATTATATCGAAACTTAACAACCAAAAGTCGTTATTTTCATCATTGGATTTACCTGAATTTAATATCTACAAAAACAATTTGTTTTTAAAAAGCAATCATATTCCAAATTCACATTTAATCAACTCTACTTATCTTGAAATTAATAATATCACCGTAATATTTTAGTCAATTTCTTTCGGCTCCAATCCTCGAAGCGGGAAAATTAATTTTCCACATAAAAGCAATATCGGCCATCTAGTTTTAATTTGGACGCGGCCGTAAGGTTTTGGCAATAAAATTAAGGGAAAAAGCGGGTCCCATTTGATCTAATGCCCAAACTATTAAACGACAGATTAATTCTGCGAAAACGTAGACTTCTTCATCAAAAAATAGTTTTGATACATTGAGGAAAACGAATCAAAAATTTAATTTCTTTATTTATTTAATATCACGTTATTACTGAAGTGATTTTCAGTTTGGTGGGGTCAAAGCATCTCCAATTTTATTAAATTTGCTTAACTTTGAAAGATGAGTACTGTATATTTTTTTACATTTGTGTAACTATTATTAAACTATACTGTATTATACAACAAATGAAAGGACGCGTTATGAGAATTTTAAATATATTTCTGTTATTATAGTAAAATAAAAAGTTTTGATTTTATTCATGCAAAAAAACAAACATTTACCATACTCCCTGATCTCCGAAGCAAGGGAGCGTAAAATATTAAAAAAAAATACAAAATTCATAGCTTGTAGTTAACATTAAAACCTATAAGAATTATATCAATTGAAAATAAAGTGATAAACTCAACACAATACGTTCACTTACGGAAAACAGTTCACTAAACACCACTAGATAGCGCTAGTAGTAGTTAACTCGCGTCTTACTGTGAGGATTTCAAATGTGGTATTTTGTATTAATTTAAAAACTTTGGCATTATACGGAACCCTCTCTACGCGAGTTTTACTCGCACTTGGCTGTCTTTATTATTTATTTCAAATCATGTGTAAATTTTGAGACACACTTTTATTAGATTTCATTTCAAACTTACAATGTTTATTGAAACAAAATATTTACTTTTAAGCTATTGCATAGCTTTTATCGCGGGCTTTGAGCGCGGCGACCGGATTAAGAACGAATTCCGTAACGAAAATAAAACCTAACACCCATCGTCTAACGTCGTTTCAGTTCGGCAGACTTCGGCGCGGTGTTTGTGTGCGTGCGACGTATGCTTGTAGACTAACTGCAGACTGCACATAATAAAAAAAAAAATTCCTGAATAACCTACATGTATTGTAAGATAATAAAAATATTTTGAACGATATTAACTTTTCATTTATTCAATAAAAGAAAAAAAAAATTTTTCTTAACGGTCACCACGCTCAAAAAGTGTTACTTGAATTAATATCAAAGAAAAAAAAATACTGCATAAATAAAAAATAAGTAAATAATTATAATTGCATAAGTCGATAAAAAATGCTATGCAATACCTTTACCGCGGCAGTCCCCAGTTTTTTAAAATTTTTAATGTAACTAGTCTACTTGTTAACAAGAAGTCAGTGTCTGAGAACCGTCCCCCCGCTCCCCACTCCCCGGAACGGGACAAATTTCACAAGTTCCCAACGTTAGGATGTAATGTACGTTCCGGCGTCGAGCAAAAACAAAATTCATTACTGTTTGCTGAACGCGACCGATACAAATCGCGTCGGCAAAACATTTCATTGTTTATTACTTTGTAAAGTTGTACAGATATAGATCGATATCGATAAATTTTGACGACCTCTGTGACCTAGTGGTCATCATGTCAGGTTGTCACACTGGAGGTTCGATCAGGTCAACATGGAAAGTGACCGTATTTTAGATTTTTTTTTATGTCATAGGTTGGCAAACGAACAAGCGGGTCACCTGATGGTAAGTGGTCACCGCTGCCCATGGACAACTGCAACACCAGGGGTATAACAGAAGCATTGCCGGCCTTTCAGGACGGGAAGATGCAGGGGGAGGGGCAGGGGAGGGAGGCTCCGGCTCTCTCACTCACCGAACGAAGCATAGAAGCGGTGACGCTACTACTCAGACGTCGATTTTCTGTGAGAGTGTGGTACTTCCCCGGACGAGCCGGCCCATTCATGTTTATCTATTTATGTAGTTGTCATAAAACATAGTATCGTTGAGATAATATCCCATAACACAAGACTCGAACTTACTTTGGGGCTAGTTCAATCTGTGTAATTTGTCCGTATCTTAAAAAGCGGCCAAGTGCGAGTCGGACCTGCCCTTGAAGGGTTCCGTAGAAGCAAGTAACATAATATAAAAAAAATCTTGTAGTTCGTTACAACTTTGATCGATGTTTTAATAAACGTATTAAAAAAGCTACTAGCTTAATCTCGTTCAAAACAATTTTCGGTGGAAGTTTGCATGGTTATGTACATCATATATTTTTTTAAGTTTTATCATTCGCTTATTTTAAAAGTTACAGGGACACACACACACACATTTTACCACTTTGGAAGTGTCACCAGCGCAAACTATACAGTTTAGAAAAAAAAAGTTAGAAACCTCAATATCATTTTTGAAGACCTATCTATAAACACCCCACACTTTTGATGAAAAAAATGTTTGAGATTCAGTTGCTAAGCATGGGAAACCCCCAAAATTTATTGTTTTTTTTCTTTGCTATTTTTGTGTGAAAATCTTAATGCCGTTAACAGAATACAACTACTTACCAAGTTTAAACAGTATAGTTCTTATAGTTTCGGAAAAAAGTGGCTGTGACATACGGACGGACAGACAGACAGACAAGACGAATCCATAAGGGTTCCGTTTTTTGCCATTCGGCTACGGAACCCTAAAAACAACGTCATCGTGACGGAACGATGACTTTCCAATAGCACGATTGTATTGTGCTTAGTGTATGACTCCTTAAACTTGAGCAACGTAACAATTACAACCATATTTTATTTAAGCGTATGGAATGGAAAATGATTCTGTAAACATAAGAGAATCTTTATGAATGTTGACCAGTGCAGCTATGGCAGGCAACCAGTAATTGACATTATAGGTAAATAACACAAAGAAAAGAATATTTAGCACTAACTACTAACATTGGGTGTTTATCTATATATGTATTCGTTATAAAATATAGTATCGTTGAGTTAGTATCCCATAACACAAGTCTCGAACTTACTTTGGGGCTAGCTCAGTCAGTGTTATTTGTCCGTATCCATATATTTAAAAAAAATACATTAAACATTAAAAAAAAAACAGAAGTAGCTGTGGACAGTGCTAAATTTGTTAGTCACGACTTAAAATTACTTTGGATATATCGAGTTACATGCCAACAGTTAATCCTTGCATGGTGTTTTAAAGTCGTCGTGACTTTGCCTTCCTTTAAGAAAACAAAAGGTCATTAATGGGTCAAGTAAAAGAAAAGCCAGAAGTCGTGCCACATAGGGAGATCAAACATTTAGCCAACAATAGGGAGACATGAAAAATACTCCACCAAAGATTCAAAGTTTCAAAAATTCAAAGATTCAAATGTTTATTCAGTAATTAGACCTTAACAGGCACTTTTACATGTCAATAAGCAAAATTTACGTTACGTGTAAAGTATATTAATATTTAATTTATTTTTAAAGAAAAGCTACCGATACCAGCGCTTCGTAACGACCACTTCTGATAAGAAACAGTTAAGAACCTAGTTTTTAAATTTATTAATGATGATTATAAACTGCTGATGGTGATAAACTTAGGCTCGCTATCAACTCTTACAAAAGCCATTTTCATTTAAGAAAAATGAGTAACAGTTTCCAAATACTTAACGTTAAAATGTTGAAGTCGAAGAGAAATGTGATCCAGAAACAAAGTCATCGTAAAATAAATCACGCGGCAGTTCATTTCGCGACCGTACGGAACAGCGACGAGATCCGCGCCACGGACCCGCCAATTTTTCAGACGAACCTGGATCTAGAACAAACGTGACCGGGGCTCAACCTTGTTCATATGGAGCAAGTTGATAAGCGAGCGGAGAGGCGAGTGCTTTGATTCTCCAAAGTTTCTATAAGTCTTGCGTCATTTATTTATTTATTTATACTTAACTGCACAAAAAATAAAACTGTACAAATGGCGGACTGAACGCCGTATAACGTTCTCTGCCCGTCAACTATTGGATCAAACGGAAAATATGAAAGGCTGGCGTCTTGCGTCACTACAAGCTTTAATTCACCTATCCCGTTGTCTGTCTGTAATCAAATCTTAAAAGTGAAATTTGATACACTTCCCGGTTTCCGATATAGCTGAAATTTTACATGGGTATATAATAATGCAATGATCTGACGATGGAGCTGAAAGCTGGCTATAGGAACTCTGTAATGAAACGACGCAACACTATCAAGTTTGGGCTCCTTTGATTCGTCTTGAGAAGCACTTTAAACTATTGTTTGAGATAAAAGCTTGTTTAAAAAAAACAATAGTTATTTATAAAGTTACAAAGTTATAAAGTTTTACTAATGAATCAACTGAACAAGTAAGAATATTTTTACTTGTTCAGTTGACACACTAGCAAAACTTTTACTACATTTTTTCAATTTCTGAACTCGTGACACATTTGGCTGATTTGCTCACTTCATGCTCGTGAATTGATAGACGTCGAAAATTGGGACGTAAGTTTTGAACTTAATTTTAAAAGATCTGGATCGCGTCTCCACATAGGTAGATCTCAGAATCGTGATTCTGCATTCTCTTCATGAAATATTTTATTCGTTACATATTATACTATCGTACGAAAGTCCTGTTTGTGACACACGATGACACAAAGTTAGTTGTGCTTTATTATCAAAGCTAAATTACTTACCTACCTACATTTAAGCAACTTGCAATATGATTTTTCTGTGCAGTTTTTAACTACCCAATGTGAAGTCAGCACAACAATACTCCAGCGCAGCGCTCCAGCCATTCAGTTCAATAAATTTCCGTGTTTCGACAGCGCTGTGACTGGGCTGCGGGTTATTCGAAACGTCTCTTGTTAGCTAACGTCAATATGGACTTATATTTATCAGGTTATGTGATCTTCGATTGCATGTTATCTGAAATTGCGTATTTAATTCGCCATCGCTATAGGAAATGTTGTTTTATGTTGCTTGCAGGCACGGGGAAATTATGCTTTTTCAGGATACAATCATACAGATTTATAGTATTTTTTCTTGCAAGCAACAAGTATTCGACTAAAGTATATTATAGTAATATTATCTATTGTCTGATTTGCAGAAGTCAAGTAGCGTTCACCTAGATTTCGTCTGTCGAAATTGAGTAGTAAACTCAAGAAAACCATCCAATAGATGAACTGACATGTTTTAAAATATCACAATTGACGCCTACGTGTATACCCTTAGCCATGTCTAATCTGTTATTCAGGGTAGATGATGTGTTATGTATGCGGGATGCTTTTATGGATCGGAACTACAGAGAATGGTGCACACAGCAGCAATCAACTATTAATAGCGGCATTAAGGGGCTACATGAATTTTACGGGGTCCAGTGCTGCCCCCATTTCAAATAAATCATTTGAACAGAAAAGGAGACATCATTTAAAATTCTGTCTTGATCAGACCCTACATAACCCTTCAAACTATTTTATGAACTACTGTTTACAGTGTAAAATGAAAACGTGAAGCTTTTCTACGCACAATTGCGAAAAACGGCCACTGTTGGCGTATGTGCGTAGAAAAGCTTCACGTTCTCACTGTAAACTGTAAACTGTAGTTCATAAAATAGTTTGAAGGGTTATCTAAGGTCTGATCAAGACAAAATTTTAAATGATGTCTCCGTTTTCTTTTAAATGATTTATTTCAAATGGGGGCAGCACTGCACCCCGGAAAATTCAGGTAGCCCCTTAAAGCGGCTAACAGACAGTTAAAACTAGTGGCTCTGTGAGCTGTACACTCGCTGGTCACTCCGACCTGTTCCAGCTTATCGGATATAGTCGTTCAGATAAAAAAGTTGCGTCTCAATAAGAGTAAAAAAAATCTGTTTATAACATAATTGACAAATTTTGATTGATAATATGAAATTTTATAAGCTGAACTTTGATATTTTTAAAGGTTTAACCTTTCATATTTCTGCCATTTCGAAAAACTGACCAACGACTAAAGTCAGACAAAAGCAGTTTTGGTCAATCTCAAAACTAAAGTCGCTTCGCTCGGTTTCTCGCTCGTCCAAAAAAATTAGGAGTTATGTGTATGCTTTGTAGGAGACGGGCGTCCGTCGGCAATCGTTAGCGTGACTCTTTGATAAGCTGAACTAAAATGGGGCATCAGAACACGCAGAAAAGATCAAAGAGAAAGTAACTTTATTACTTGTACGTGTGATGTGTCTAACCCGCTACGGTAACCAAATTTTTGTTAATTTTCGCGCTGTCGCCGAATTTAATTGGCTTTTCGCGCGAAACTGATTTATATTTCAGGCACGTCGCGCCGTTAACTTCCATAGAGCAGCCGCAGACGTGAATAAATTGTAAATACAGAGATGAAAATACGCAAATACGAGTATTCCAGGGTAAATAGCTCCTCGAGTCCCGCGCCCACGGCGCAGGGAATACGTGCGGCACACTGGATATCCGCTTTACTTTCGACGCAAAAACAGGGTGTTATTTGGTATTCAGTTACCCTGTAGAACTTTACCAAATTTTAAGGGAAGACGCTGGATTTAATGCTCAAAGCGCTGGATGCCGTTTCTTAATGGTCAATTTAGACATTGGCAGCTTGGTATCTTTGTTTATCAGTTGACGTCATGGACCAAATTGTGATATTGAAGTTTGTCTATTCTACTGCGACATCGTTTTCTATAAGTATTTATCCAATATTTCGTAGGTGACTCAAAAACAAGCCACCTGATGATCACTAACCGACTTCTAAAAAAGGAGAAGGTTAGCAATACGTCGCGATCTTTTTCTTTATTTATGTTCAGCGATTATTTGAAAACGCCTGGACCAATTTAAATTGTATTTTTTGAAGTAAAAACTTCTTTAGCGGCGTTGTACACTTTTTTTGTAATGGGTAAATAATGTTAAACTCGCGTCAGGGCGTCAGGACACAAGACCTGATAGAAAATTCGTAAGACACGCGGCGTAGCGTAGGAGAGGAAGTATCCCCCTCTCTTTCTACGGCGCGGCGAAAATGTATGCCTACGCCTGCTGTTTCGTTTAGACGGCGCAGGGCGCTTGCGCAAATATTCGTATGTGTTTATGTTACAGCGTGCCACGCGCATCCATGGAAATGCAAAACGTTAATATTCAATTTTTCACTTCTGCCGGCACTCGCGGAGTGCAAACCGTCGTTTTTTTTTTGTTTGAAAGGGTATACTTGTCAAGTCACATAGAAATTTTATCAAGATTGTTTGTGTAATTTGGGGTCGAATTCATTTATTGTTTTGAAAAATTATATTTGTATTCTTTAAATTACTTAAGAAAACAAAAAAAACTTTATTAAAAATAAAATACTAATCGGAAAAAGAGCAGATTCATTTTCATTTCATTGTGATTATAGTCAAAACTCTTCATGCTTGTCTATTTGCAACTTTTGCTACGGCTTTCATGAACGCTTCTTCTTTAAGAATGCTCACTAACAATACTCAACCGCAAAATATCACAATTTTTATGCAAAAAAGCCCATCATCTCAATTTCTATCAAGTTTTGGCCGGTTTCATGCGACTCTTTGCACGTATTTCATGAACTGCGCGGATATTGTGAGCAGCGGAGTGTGGCGGCTACAGAAGGTTGGACGACGGCCAAGCTGCTGCAACTCGAACCTTTGGCCGTCTATTGAACTCTGGTCGGATTAAAGCTTCTTCGTTTTAACTGCTCGTTAACAATATCCAAACGCAAACAAAAAAAATTGCCAAAAGTAAACAACAAGGTTATTTGCTGGGCAAATTGAAAAATCTCCGACGACACCATCTAGTGACAAGTGACGAAACTACATAGTATTCTTATACAGCCGGTCAAATATTATGATATATATAGTAGATATATATATCATAATATTTGACTGCCTCCGTGGTCCAGTGGTCAAGGCGTTCGACTTGTGACACGGAGGTCATGGGTTCGATTCCCACTGGGAAGCATACTTTGTTAAAAGTTGTTTCCAGTCTGGATAGGATATTGCAGGCTTGAATCACCTGATTATCCGAAAAGAGAGATGATTCCGTGTTTCGGAAGGCACGTAAAACTGTGGGTCCCGAACGCCAACTAGCGTTTGATCATCAAACTACCCAAGGATTGGTTCCTGGTTTGCCCTTTGGGTTGTGGAGGTCAGACGGCAGTCGCTCTGTGTAAAAACCAGTAACCTCGTCAAATCTCCTTGGTTTAGGTAGCGGACCCCGGGCTCTGAAGCTCTACTGCTGAGGATGCAACCGGGAATACGCTCGGATGATGATATATATCATAATATTTGACCGGTCAATTACAAACCCCGACTTTCAAGCGTTCACGTGAAAAAACCTCATTGAAATCGGTCCATTCGTTCGAGCACTACAATGCCAGACTAAAAATTATAATTTTTAACTAATGTCATATGCCACTCTTTCTTCGTATTTTACTAACCCTCGACGGAAAAAGAGGGGTGTCATAAGTTTGACGCTAAGGTCTGTCTGTCTGTCTGTAAGTCTATCTGTCTGTCTGTCTGTCTGTGGCATTCTAGCGCTCGAACGGATGCACCAATTTTGGCACGGTTTTTTTTAAACGTGAAAGCAGGTTTCCTTGCAGTGGTTCTTAGCTATGTTTGGTAAAAATTGATCCAGCAGTTTAGACAATATCAGCTATTTGTCACCATCTAAATTATGGTTTACAACTAGATGGCGCTATCTCGCTATGTAGCGCATTAAACTGAAAGGTAATTTCAAAGCGAATTGAAACTCATCTTTAGCTCAAATGGTTTAAATCCTAGCTTACGCATATATTTATTTTAGTTTTTATTACTTTTGTTTAATAATTTATTATTATGTATATCCCTTATTTATTGATAAAAAAGTATTCGATTTTTTCATCACTTTATTTTACTACGAAAGGCTTTCGTAAAAATTCCGTACGAAAAAAGTGTCGCAGAAGTCAGAAAAATATTGCTGGAGGCTTTTATTAACGCAATAAAACACTGACAAACGGACTAAAATTTTAGAATCATCTATTCTTAAATTTTAGTCCGTTTGTCTGTGCATTTGTGCACGCTGAAAATTAAGAATTTCGATGGTTTGGAGTAATCCTTACGAATTAGTTCTTTTGGTCACTAATAGATGGTGCTGTTCAAAATTTATACTAATAAAAAGAGAGGTTATTATAAGATTGACGTATAAGAATATCCGTCTGTCTGTTTGTCTGTTCGGTTAGAATATTATGTAGTTCCGCCACTTATAACTTGATGGTGTAGTCGGGTTTTTTTTAATTTGACCAGCAAATTAAAAAACAACGACGGGTTGCACTTTGGGAGTGCCGGCAGAAGAGAAAACTTGAGTATTAACGTTGTGCATTTTTGATATTTTGGAATGGTTAGGGAATAATTTTGCATGAATTGCTTTAATTATCAGTATAAAAGAACTATTATTTATGTGGTAGAATACAATATTTATTTACAGCGTGCCACGCGCAAGCGCCCTGCGCCGCCTAAACGAAACAGCAGACGCAGGTATACATTTTCGCCGCACCGTAGAAAGAGAGGGAGATACTTCCTCTCTTACGCCGCGCCGGCTGTCTACGCTCCTGACGCGAACTTAACATTTTTACCCATTACAAAATAGTTTACAACGCCGCTAAAGAAGTTTTTACTTCAAAAAACCGACTTTGCCTTGCAACAGAGCAGGACGGCGTAGACAAAAGGAGGCTTAGTATGCCCAGCAGTGGGTACCTGAGAGCTGTTGATGGTGATGATGAGACAATAAACTTGTGAACTGTCAGGATATTTTGTGGCACTGACAGAAGGTTGGGCGACGACTTAAACTTGAGTGCGAGCGGAATCTGGTCCGTTACTCCACAATATGATACCGACAGTCGTCCGATCGTCGTATCGTCCTAATTCAATGTTAAACCAGATTAGTATTTCATAATTTCAGCCGCATAACGTCTACTGCTGGAGAAAGGCCTCTTCCAAAGACCAATCTAGAGCTTGCATTCAGCGTTTTCCAGCAAACTTGGTCAGGTTGTCTGACCACCTTGTGGATGGGTGTCCTAGGCTTCGTTTGCCAGTACGTAGTCGCCATTCGAGAACCTTTTTGCCTCATCGGCCCCATTGGTTCGTCGCGCTATGTGTCTCGCCCACTCCTACTTCAACGAGCTAATCCGCGGGGCTATGTCAGTGACATTTGGTCTTCTATATTCCTAGTAAGTAAATAAGTATTAACCAACCATTATGTAGCGTTGAATGTTGCTTGACACAAGTACGTAAGTACTTATGTCGCGTAGCTTTTGGAGTAAAGGTCCAAGTTGGGTTCGTCAGCTAGAAGTACATCATGAGCTTGTACAATATTGTACCTGGTGTAGAAGAACAAGATTATAACATGAACAAGACAATATTTTTGTCCTTAAATTCAAAGAATTAATGATTGTTGATTTCTCACTATATTTATATGTTTTCAAATCTTGTGCACAATTAAAAAACTATCAAGTTAAATTTGTTTTGTATTCAGTTCCATGAAAAAGCAAAAAATTTTTTTTATTATAATAATATTTATTTATTTTAATATTTAATATATTTTTATAACAAACGACTTAAATAATAACAAAACATTGTGATATGGACACGGAAACCGTAAATCACGTTGCAATCAGACCAACAAATGATATTCAACAATCGAGTAATCGAATAACTTAAATGTGAGCAATTTGCAAACGTTATAATGGAATTCCGAAACAGTGGGCGTGAACACAGATGTTTGATTCGATAGATCCGGGAATTGTGCGAGAGTTGCAAATGGAAGAGCTATATGCCACAGAATTAATGTAAGAATTACATACCAGCCTACCCGTCTTACTTTTAATACAAACGCTCGTACGTGATTACGGGATTGTAACTGATTTTTCTTGAAAACTTTTGAACTAACAGATATCTTGTGCGCTATTTGTAGGTTTCTTTCAAAATAAATAAATAAAATTTGGAAAAAGAAATTCAGTATACGTCTTCAAATATCTGCCTGAACTTCGACCATTCATAAAGTATGCAAAAATTGTAAAAGTAAAAAAATATATCGATAAAACATCTCGTGCTACAACAGGTTCCCAAAGAGGGTTGGCGTCAGGCAGGCGGCCGGTCGTAAAATATAGCCAAATCATTTAAACTGCTCCGGCTTTTCTTCTCGATTTCGCAGTCTTCGGTATCTTTGGATGATCATTGACATGCATATTATTTGGAGAAGAAAAAGCGAAAAGCGCACCCTGGACTCCGAAGCAGCACAGCTGAGGACGCACATAAAGATAAAAGGATAATACTACATGGATTAAAATATTACATATTATGCTGAATAGGTTCGACGAGTGCGTGTTCCGATATTTCCGGGCGGACGCACGAGAACTATCGTGATTATCCGATAGAGCGCGCGATAGTTATAAAATGTGTACTAATAATTTCTATAATTTGTGCGCTCTAGTAGCTAATACATCGGTATTAGGTATTCAGAGCGCACAGATTGTTATAATTATTTCTACACGTTTAGTACTTTTTGCTAAATTAAAGTTTAAATTAATCACAGATTGAACGACCATACACTTATTAATACAATTTGAATGATTTATTATTATCTGGAGACACAGCAGTGCTCCCGTCAAGTCGAGCATAGAAAGGCACAGCCGTACAATGCTTTTCTTTTCGAGTACCAAATTAAATATCTAAACTACCGCGGCTTTCTTGTGGACTGTAATTTTTTAAAAAATAAAAATATTTTTTTTGCCGAATCGTATCGAAGATACAAATAAACAGCGAACTCTCCAAGTAGTCTCGAAAAACTATGTTCTGTTCCCTCGCAAGTAAAACGAAAAACGAAAAGCCCTTCTTTGTATAGTTCTTGGTATATCTCCGGTGCTGTCTGAAATTTCAGCTATTTTAACCAGAACACACACCAAGTTTGCAGTGCGGTGCTATGCCGAATGCCAGTCACGAACATAGTATCTTAGAAGCTAGCACACGCTGGAGCCGTTAGTTAAGTTTCACTAATGTTTCACAGCAGAAAAATACTCGTTCAAGAAACTACAAAATAGTAAAAAAAAAACAACTAAATACCTAAGTGGTTGTATTAAAACTAATAAATTGTTTTAGCTTTCATCATTAAATGGCAGTCTTGAGTAAGATGATTTCAAATAGCTTGAAAAATCTGATTATCTAATCCGTTATCAAAAACTAACATTTGCGACCGAAAATATTTTTTGTACCTGAGTTTTTTTTATCTGGACGGCCAATAACAGGTCGGGCCTAAACGCAAGATCAGCTCTATACAGCCCGGACCACAGTCATCTGTTCCAGATGGAATTACGTCGACGTGTCATCGGCGTAGTTTAAATAAACTCGAATATGCTAAGTGCGCAAATAAATGTGACCCGTTCTGAACCATTGCGTCCCGCTCCAATTTGCTCATACCTTAGTGGGAATTTAAACCATTTTAGAAAATCATTGCCTAACCCTATTAAGGACACAATTATCATCATCATCAGTTTTCAAAAACCAACTGTTGGGCATAACCCTCCCTCGGTCTGCGCTATCCCGTTCTGTCGGCGCCCGCTGCCATGTTCCAGCTACTTGCTTGATATAAATACAATTATCATAGTCATCTGTAAACTCGAAGTAGTTTCTTGCTGATTATTCTTCCATATCATACAATTTTGACCTTCATAATTATTCACAAATAATTGCATGAATTGAAATATATAACTATTTATACAAATCGAAATACAGTCTGTAGTTTCCACAAAAACACAGAAAAATACACACGCAGTGCTGCGTCGGCAATATCCAGCAAAAATTATGCGACAGTTGTTGCAAGCGGTGCGCGGTTATTTTGTCGTAAAACAAGGCGTGAGCGGACGCCGCGGGTCGGGACGGACGGGCCGGGCCGGCCCGACACATGTTGCCAATTGCCGCTGTTTTATTTATACACCGAAATAGTGGCTCTACCGAAGCGAATGTTATGATTTTTTATTGGCCTCGTAAAACGCAGCAATTTTTGTCAACGAATGTGCTTTTATGAGTTATTAAGCGGGAGATTTTCAAATTGATTGTCTTTTTACTCCACGGTGTAGAAACAAGCTGAATTGTTCGCTGTTGTGATAATTTTACGAGACCATTTCCACGGTACTCACAAAGAAACTCGTATTTGGGTAGCAAATTGATTTTTGCTGCTATGGCGAAAGAATTATTATCCTTTATCAGTGAATTAAAGGGAGCTTTCGTTATTTTAATTTAATGTTTAAGACGTAAATTCCAAAAAAATAAAACAAGTTTTTTTTTTCGGCGAAAGAAACAAAAAATTATGTATTTTATCCGTCTAAATTGTTTCTTAATTGAAATAAACCAGAAAAACCCCTTATGGTGCTATTCCATTTTTTAATAAAAAAAGAAATGTGGTGTCGTGGGACACCAGGTAGGAACGAAGTTCAAAAGTTCTTGTGTATACGACTGTCGCGCCTGCGCACGTCTCATTTAACGGTTTTATTTAACGAGGTCATCCTTACGGTTTTACTATCACATTTTTTTCAGTTCGGTCGCGCAGCAAAATCCCTATCTCCTCCAAGCCTGCCGTAAGGAACTTCGTTCCAAAAAGGGGTTATTCAATTTAAAAAAAAAAACATGTTTTTATTACTGTTATTTTTTACGCAAACAGTCATATACTATAACAGTCTAACTAGCTCACTATACAAATTCACCATTGCTTTCTAAAGAATAAATGTGACGACACAATGCTCATATCAAAATGTTTCTCTTCAAATGTGAATTTGATCGAACATAAGAAGAAGCGATTTTGTATGCGTTTGACCAGTTTCTTACTCAGATACTTAATGCAAAAAATTCGAAAAAAACTCCGAAAAAAAATATTCAGGTAATGGTAAGGGAAATTATTCTAATTCCCATTTTATAGGTATGTAGTAATGTCATGTTTAGCTAGGACTGTGCCATGATTATTCACTGTAACATTCATTGCTTAAGAAAGTAGGTAGGTAAGTACTACAGCGTGACCACTTACTTTTAAAATATACGAATACAATATGAAATAGATGCTAAAACTCGTCAGGCATTCGTTTCGCAATCGACGAAACAGTCCCTTATTCTTAAAAGAAGTGAAATCTAGAAAATCCAAGGCGGGATTCAGCAAGAAACTCGTTCAGTGAATGGGCGAGCGGGTGAATGAACCGGTTGGGGAATTAGAGCCTGGCGGGATTAAGTGCCGGACCAGACGAACGCTAGTTGCGTCGCGCAACTTGCGTCGCGTTACGCGCTTACATAGCATTTCATACAATTTCTACCAATCGTTCACACGACGCGCAAGTTGCGTCTCAACGCAACTTGCGCTGCGTTACGCGTGCTCGCACGCGCCTGCACAGAGGTCGCGTAGTGTTAGAAAGCGGGACAAAAATGTTTTGAAAACTTATTTTTGAAATACAAAACCGACCTTGTCTATGAGACTTGTCTTTAAAAAATAGTGGCATTTCACCATATTCTCTCCATACATCGGTTGTCTGGAAGAAATGTGCTTTTAGCGATCTGACCGAGCTACATTTTAACTATTTTTATTTTTTGGTCTTCAATAAAGTATTGCTTACTCATCATTATGTTGGGTACCGTACATTTTTTTTTCTCGTAATTTATAATAAGCGCCATGGAAGTTTAACTTGTATAAAAGTTGAATGAGATATTCCACTTAGGGCCGAAAGTGAGACACACGAAATTTTTAATTTATTTTAATAGTTAGTAGAAAATAATAATGCATTTATTAGATTTTGAAAATTACATCCCTATAGGGGTGAAATAGGGGTTGTAATTTATATGAATCTTCGTCATTTTTGAAGCGAGACATGACATTTTTAAAATAGTGGTCAATTAAAAATAACATTACAGAAATTACATTTAAAAATTGCATTCTCTGGGGTGCATTAGGGGTTGCGAATTTACATTATTATTAAATTTAATTTTTTGAGTGATAGACAAAAAAAATTAGACAAATAGATCATTTGTTCTCTTTTGCTCTAGCAAATGACGGGAACGGGAATGGGAACGGGAACAGGACGTAAAAACCAATTAAAGATTCTATTAGAACCATTTTCGACATCTACGCGAACGAAGTCGCGGGTAACAGCTAGTTATGAATAAAAGCAATATAATTCACTAAAACGTTAATTAATTACGCATACATTCAGACATATTAACACGTCTTTATAACATTCGGAATAAACAGAGCCCGAGGCCGTCAGAACAAAGGCCATACGAATTACGCATATGTACTTAGTACAAAAGAATTGTGACTAGGTGTCATTTAAAGAAAAAGTTAAAAATATACTAGTACCTACATTTTATTCATAACGAGTAAAACAAATGGCAATTTCGCATCTGCTGTGCTCTTCTTGGACAAAAATGTAAAAATAAAAAGTCCATGAAAAGCACCTGCGAATATTAGGTGTCCTATGTGGAATGGTATAGGTGCCATTCAGATAGGTGGCCTTAGTGGAATACATCAGTTGAATCAGTAAAGAATCCAAACAAAAACCAAAATTTCATTTCTATGTGTACGCAATCCGATTTCCAAACCACTGTGTGGGGCATAACACGAGGTAAAAGCGAGAAAGAAGTAAAGCGGTTTTTACACTATCCAATTTTAAGAGTGAACTAGTCGATACTTTTTCTATAAAATTTCGGAGGGGATTTCCTTTACTGTTTGACACATACAGTACATGCAAAGTTTAACATGATATCGTTTTGTCTCATTAATCTCATTATACATTTTGTCTGTACAGATACAGAATAGTAAAATAATTATAAAAGCCATTAAAAAGTTATGAACCATCAAATATTCGTTGCTTTTGCATATTTTAACGCAAATCATCATCATCATCATCATCAATCAATCAGGCATCTTTGGTGCCATTTTTCAAACGTGGAGTCGCTTAACGATAGGTTATTTGTATGGAAATCGTTTAGGCAACTCCGCTTTTCAAAAATGGCGTACGATTTAGGATGCGAGTAAATTGTGTAATCACCAGCGATTCTAACTCTACTTACAATGCGACGTAAATAAGTTGAACAAAAATGGCGGTTTTCAAAGCATTTTTGTACAAATTCTCGACAAGTAAATTGAACTAAAACGGCCGTCGTCGGCGCATTATTTGTACCTGCGCCGATAACCACCATTTTGGTTCAACCTACGTGCCGAGAATTTGTACAAAAATGCTTTGAAGTCCGCCATTTTTGTTCCACATTTTTGCGTCGCATCGTACCATCTTACCTAGTTAGGATGCTAAGTAGAGTTCTTTAAAATCGGATAGTGTAATAACACCTTAAGTATGTTCATGTCGTTGGCTGCGTGTCGGCTTGTGCAACTCAAAAGAATCAAAGAAGCACCGCCTTCTTTTTTCGATTGCCGCCGTCGAATACTAGAAGAGGTCAAAGCCGCCGCCGGCATAGAGTAGATACAGACAGATTCATACAGTACAAATGCGACAGTAGACATAGAAAATTGCAATGAGTACATTTACACAGCAAAACATTTTTATCCAAGTGCACCAAAAGAAGGGTTATGTGTTTCGAGTGTAATTATATATTTTTTAAGCATCCCCCCCTTCAGCTTAAATGGCTTGATTGAAAGTACTAAAATTAATTTCTTCTTAAGGTGAGGTTTTCGTAAACTCGAGGCGGCTGAGGTGCAAGGCGATCTGCGAGATGCCCCAGTTAATTACCTATTCAGAGTGACGGGGGAGCGGGAAGCGCAGAATGAAAGCAGAATGATGAGGAACGTAGATTTTATCGTTTTCTTGTTATAAATCTTAACATTTTGTGTGTGGCTATACCGGATCCAGGTATAAATAAATTGTTTTACTATTGTGTCTAGTTTTTGCAACACACAAAATGTTAAATAACTAATTTCAGAACTTTATGACTTTGCACATTCAATCTACTTAGTACTTCACCAGTATATCTTTATATATTAATACTATCCGTAGTCCACAGGCCACAGCTTTAACCATGTGGACATTTTTTTAAATATTTTTAGGTTTCCGAATAAAAAATTAAAAAACGAAACCCTTACAGGATCACTCGGACAGACGGACGGACAGACAGATGCAAAGACAATTTGTTCTAAATCTTCTAGAACAAATCAGGTGAAACTCGGTAGAATGGTGTAATCATATGGCACAAGCACAGTTGTGTAAAGTAAATTTTTTAAAGGGTCATTTTCGAGGAAGGAATTTGGAAATTTAAAAAAGGTACCGTGTCATTTATCAAATAAAAGGGCTCCTTATGAGGATCATATTATTGTTATTATTATAAAATAAATAGTTTTGTTTTTATTCATAAAAAAGACGAAAATTGACCCTGATCACGGAAACTACTGGGTCTACAAATTTGAAAAAAATACAGTATATAGTTTATTGCTTTTAAATTACAGGAGTAATAAGGAAATAAAATTTTTGAAGTGAAAACTTCTTTAGCGGCGTTGTACACTTTTTTTGTTATGGGTAAAAAATGTTAAGCTCACGTCAGGGCGTCAGGACATGGGACCCTGATCGAAAATTCGTAAGACGGATGGAGAGTAGACAGCCGGCGCAGCGTAGGAGAGGAAGTATCCCTTGAAATATCTTTCTACGGCGCGGCGAAAATGTTTGCCTGCGCCAGCTGTTTCGTTTAGGCGGCGCAGGGCGCTTGCGCGATGTTCGTGTGTGTTTATGTCAGCGTACCACGCGCATCCATGGATAGTGACAGTGACTGCCTGTGTAGTGGCCACACTGCTGTGTATTCGTAAAATTTGTGTATATAAAGTGTTTACTTAATGTAATATAAATTGTCATGATTGTGTACGATACCGCAATAAATGAATATTATATTCTACCTCATAAATGATAGTACTTATATACTGATAATTAAAGCAATTCGTGCAAAATTATTCCCTTACCATTATCAAAAATGCACAACGTTAATATTCAAGTTTTCACTTCTGCCGGCACTCCCGGAGTGCAACCCGTCGTTTTGTGTTTTTTTAATAAGGTTCATTTTCGAAAAAAATAGTTTTGCAAACCTTACTGTGTTATATAGATACAAATGAAAGGACTCGTAATTAGGATCTCAAATATATTTTTGCTATTATTGTCAAATAAATAGTTTTGATTTTATTCATGAAAGAAGATGAAAATTTACCATTTGCCCCTGATCTCCGAATGACTGAGCCTAAAATTTTGAAAAAAAAATACAAAATATAGTTCATTGCTTGTAGATTACAAAACAAATAATAAAAGAATTCTATCAATTGAAAATGAACTGGAAACCTCAAAATACGTTCACTTACAAAAAATTTATGGTATTGTACGGAACCCTCTTCACGTGTGTTCAACTCGCACTTGCCCGGTTTTTAGGGTTCCATTGTAAACAAGGAACCCTTATAGTTTCGTCATGTCTGTCTGTCTGTCCATCCGCGGTTTTACTCAGAGACTATAAGTACTAGAAAGCTGTAGTTTGGTATAGGTACGAGTATGAATATTAATCATGCCAAAAAAGTGGTAAAATAAAATTAGTTAGCTCCCATACAAGTAAAGTAACTCTTTTTTTTTTCTCGACTAACCCATCGTGTGGGTTATAGTTGAAAAGGGATTTTAAAAATATTGTGAGCTTGAGTCATTTTTTGATTACGGTATCCGTTTTTGAAATATTTGGTTTTATTATGCAAATTTTTATTAGAGTCAAGTGTCCCTCGAAAAATTTGCAAATTTTGCCCTCTATTTATTAAACGGTTATATATGGACATGTGAAAAATTAACAGTAGTTGTATATAATAATAACGAAGTTTGAAGGAAAAAAATATCAGAGCTAAGTAGGGTTTACAAATTAAAAAGTTATAAGCGACCAACTTATAAAATGTACTCAGAAAAGTTCATACAAATTCAATAAAAGGTACCAGACGGACAGCGGAGTCTTAGTAATAGGGTCCGTATTACTAAGACGTCGCTGTCCGTCTGTCCGTCCGTCTGTCTATCGGTCACCAGGCAAGATCTTATTAACCGTGCGTGATAGCACGGGTGATAGATAGACAGTTGAAATTTTCACAGATAATGTATTTCTATTGCCGCTATGACTACAAACTAAAAACAGAATAAAATAAATATTTCAGTGGGCTCCCATACAACAAAGGTAAAGGAACTCTTTGTGCTCGAGTCCATCTCGCACTTGGACGCATATATATAAACGTCAAAATAAACATTTTCTACGAGATTTGTATGAAATAAAGGCAGGTGACGTCATAGTTTCTTAGAGTCAAATAGCGCTCTTAATATATTTTTTTCTGCAATAATAAATAAAAAAATAAAAAATCACATGGAAAGTGTATATGATCAATGACAAGTAACATTATTTTGTAACGTTTTATTTTCTGAACAGTACCTAATAATGTATTATCGACCTAGGAAAATACCCAATTGTCGCATCTGTACTGTGTGTACTCTTTGTCCGCGGTATAGCTTCTTTGTCGGCTTTTCTAATAGCCGTCCGCGACAGTCGAGAACGAAAGCGGTACTTTTGAACTCTTTGTGCAAACACCGACACGCGATAGACAGTTTTCAATTCTCTCTTGCCTGGCTGTGTGCCTGGTGTCGCCGCGGAGCCGTATGTGTTACTATGGTTACGTTACGGCTCGTTCAGTTTCATTTTTCATCTCGCTGTATTAGGTACATAGGTATCCTTTTGCCGCTTATTGCCGATTTCTGATAAGAAATCAACAGGCAATGAACGTTATTAAAAATAGGTAGGTCACTCTGATATGTACGTGCAGTGTGAAAGTTTAATTTTTGGCAAATGTTTGAAGAGTTTCGAATGTTTGAATGTTTATTATAAATTTTTGGTAGATAAAGTCCAGGCAGTTATGTTTATACCTACCTAGTTGATATTATTACATACTTAGTAGGTAGGCACCTCACTAGGTAATGAAAGTAATATAAGCATATTTCATTATCATGTGTTTATGGTTATACTCAATACTCAATACTCAATATTTTATTGCAAACCATAAAGTACATTAAATGTTACCAATACAATTATAGATCATTTATGGACCCTGTCGGGCACAGCAATTTGGTTAGATAAGAGGAGGTCGCTCTCAAACATTAAAAATAGGGTTGAAATGAATGTTTGTTGTTGTCAAACATTTTTGGTATTTAAATTTATGATAAAATTATTTCTATTGTCGTATGTTCTAAGTTTATTTTATAGGAAATTATATCATTTAGGTGTTTATTAAAAAGATTAAAAATAAATTATTTGGATTAACTTAATTGGTTACTTATTTTAATTAAATAAATCAAATTCGATAAATTTTATTATTTATTTAATTATTACTTAGTATTATTAAGTTATAAAAAAAGGATTATATTTCTTTTTCAATTTTCAATTTTGTCGTTCAGGAATTCATTTATATTATAATAGGCTTTGTTTATAAGAATGTTTTTTAAATTTTTAAAGAATATTTTGTCATTTATTTCTTCCGTCATGGATTTTGGCAATTTATTGTAGATTTCTATAGACATAATTAAAGTGCTCTTAGAATCAAGTTCTAGGCGGGTCGCCGGCCTTAGCAATTTGTTTTCGTGTCGTTTTGGGTATCTAGTTTTTAGGTCACCCCGTTTTTTGTAAAATTGCGGATATTTTCGAACAAATTTACAGATTTCAAATATGTACATACTAGGTACTGTAAGTATATTATATTTTTGAAAATAAGGTATACAGCTCTCGCGTTGGCGGATATTTGCCAGTATTCGAATTAATTTCTTTTGCATAGTGAGTAGGTGCGCGTCCGCACTGTTGCCCCAGAGGATAATACCGTAATTAAGCCAGGCATAGGCGTAAGCATAATATGTCGTAATCGCTGTATTCGTGTTAGTCGTTTTCTTAACCTCGCGAAGGGCATACGCAAAACTTGATAGTTTGGACTTGATTTTTTGTACATGTGTTTTCCAAGTTAAGTGCCTATCTATATCTAGACCGAGCAGTGTGAACTCATCTACGCATTCAATTTTTGTGCCATTAAATGAAAAGTTTATTTTGAGCGGAGTTTTTTGCTGGGGGTGGAAGCACATAATTTTGGATTTTTTGTAATTGATTTCCAAGTTATGCTCGTTCATCCACCTTGAAGTGTTGGTAAGTAATGAATGCAATTTTTCATTTACATTGGTTTCGTTTTGGCAGGGTGTGAGTAGTGAGATGTCGTCAGCGAATAAGACGCATGATTCATCCATGGTCTTAGGGAGATCATTTACGTATATTAAGAACAGGAGACATCCCACCACGCTTCCCTGGGGAATAGATGCGTTAACCACCTTACAGTCAGAACGAGTAGTCGAAATTTCTTTTGAGTTATGGTCGTAGTGCTCGATTTCTACGAACTGTTGCCTATCTTTCAGGTAGGATGCAAACCATTTTAGTGCCGTACCGCGAATTCCTATTCCGTATAGTTTATTTAATAATATGTTGTGCTGTACTTTTTCGTATGCCTTCGTCATATCGAGTAGTATTCCAATTCCATATTTTTTATTATCACATATTTTTATTATTTCCCGAAAATATTTATACACAGCCAAAGTCGTTGAACGGTTTTTGCGGAAACCATTTTGGCTCTCATCAAATAATTTATATTTTTCGCAGAATTTGTAGACGCGATCGCATATAATTTTTTCGAATATTTTTGATGCTGTTGGTAAAAGGGCTATTATAGTCTTCGAGTATGGTCTAAGGTTATGGTCGAAGGTCTAAGGGCCTTAATCTGTATCACCCCCCGCAAGCTTTTCAAAGGACCGGGATGACCAAACTCGTAACTCCCACAGTTAGGAAGTAGGAAGAGGTAGGTACAAATAATAGACCGAGCGAGCAAAATGTGCGAAGCGTCTCAGTTTCGAGATTGGCCTTAAATGTTTTTGTCCGGCTGTTCTCGCCTAAAAATCGCATTTCTCAACCGTTTCTTGTGAAATTTTGTAAGAAGTTTCAAAAATTATGTAGAACTTTCGGGAAAATTCAAATTATTGAAATTTTTCAAAATAGCAAAAAGCGGGCAAATCGTCTTAATATTTAATTTAATAAAATAGCATATTTCAGCCATTCGGAATAAAAAAAAACTCATTATACTTTTTTTGTTACCCTTATTAGGACACAACTTTTTTTTCTGAACCACTTTTTAGTAATAATTAGGTAGGTACTTATCAGCCATCTAGGTTAGGTATTTATAACTTACTTACTTATGTTTATGTATCTTATTTGTGTTTATATTTTGTACCTTTACCTACCTACTATGTTATATTTTAGTTTTTATTAATATATTAGACAGAAAAATATATTGAGTTAATAGGGGGGACGACAGGGTGAAAAAGGTATGATTACCTGCAAAGATATATAGGTAAAAGATATGTAGATATAAGTTTGTTGAAATAAAACAACAAAAAGTAAATAACGTAACATGATTATTATCCGTTTTTTAGATTAAATAAAAATAATGGACCCATATTTTCAGTTTACCAAAAAAGTAAAAATTATTAAAGACACGGAGCATCAAATTTCCGGAGTGGGGGCTTGCGACGTCACCGTTAAGTAAAAATCGCACCTCGCCATGATGTCATACGAAATTTTAATGCGCTGTATCTTTTTAACTTTTTGTTTATCAGAGAAAAGAAAAAAATAAGTGTACAATATTTTTAATATATTTATTATATAGGCAAAATATATTTTTTCATTCGTCATGCCTATTCATTGTACTTATTCTGATGAAGCCATTAACAAGACAATCCATTTGGACAATGATTGCCTTCATTCAGACAAAGCCATTGACAGGATAATCTACAAAGATAATGACTGTTTTTATTCAGACAAAGCCATTGACAGGACAATCCACAAGACAATATTATCTTCATTCATACGACGCCGTTGACAGGACAATATACTGAGTCAATTCATTGTCTTCCTTAAGACAAAGCCATTGGAAGAACAATTCACTAAGATACTTCATTGTTTACATTCATATGAAGCCATTAAAAGGATAAGCCACTAAGACAATGATTGTCTTCATTCTGACAAAGCCATTGATAGGACAGCCTTCTTAAACAGTTAAGTGTCTTAGTGGAATCCAGTTGGACAGTGATTGTCTTCATTCATACAACGCCATTGACATGACAAACCACTAAGCCAATTTATTGTCTTTATTCAAACGAAGCCATAGACATGACAAACCACTAAGATAATGATTGTCTTAATTCAGACAAAGCCATTGATAGGACAATCCACTTAGACAATGATTATCTTCATTCATACGAAGCCATTGACAGAAAAATCTACTATGACAGTGATTGTCTTCATTCAGACAACGTCATTGACATGGCAATCCACTAAGACAATTCATTGTCTTAGTGGATTGCCATGTCAATGAGTCTTCATTCAAACAAAGCCACTGACGGGATAATCCAATTAGACAATGATTGCCTTCATTCAGACGAAACCATTGACAGGACAATCCACTAAGACAATATTGTCTTTTAGCCAGCTAAATTGACCAAATAATCTGTGTGCGTCATTATGTACTTAGCGCATCTTGCGCGGGTAAAGCGGCCACACGGAGCGCGAGTTGCGCGGCGCAACTTGCGCTGTTACGCGACGCAACTTGCGTCTCGTTTGTTTCGACCCTAAATGGAAATGTTGTAATTAAATGTTGGACGGAATTAAAGAACGCTCGCCGGCGAATGCAATAAACTATTTTCAGCGAAATGCAGGCGTAAGTTAAATTGGTGTTTATTTTTGGGAGGTCAGACGCGGGCGAGAATATTTTTTACGAACAACATCTGAATTTTATGTGAAGATGCATTATATAAGAGTTTTTGTAGGAGGTGAAGATAGAATCACCGGCCTAGTGCGAGACGAACGCGCGCTCGAAGGGTTCCGTACCATTATCTATAGTATATAAAATCATGTTTGTCGTATGGGAGCCCCACTTAAATATTTATCTTATTGCGGAAACCGAAATAAATATAAAATAAATATATACATATATAGGGACGAATAACACTGATTGAGCTAGCCCCAAAGTAAGTTCGAGACTTGTGTTATGGGATACTAACTCAACGATACTATATTTTATAAGATATAAATATATAGAGAAACATCCATCATGTGTGAAAATTTCAACTGTCTAGCTATCACTCTTCATGAGATACAGCCGGGTGACAAACAGACAGAGGACGGACGGACGGACCGCGGAGTCTTAGTAATAGGGCCCCATTTTTATCCTTTGGGTACGGAACCCTTAAAAGGAAATCAAAATAGCGGGTTGCTACATCACAATCCCTCGATCGGCTTTTTGATCTGTACAATCTACGTTTTACGTCGAAAAATGAAACTGTTTTTGCGAACATCTGGAAAAGAGAAATATATTTATGAAAATAAAGTAGGATATGCGTAATGTAAGTTTTCAAGGTTCCATAAATAAATAATTGGCCAAGTGCGTGTCGGGCCACGCGCAGTGTAGGGTTCCGTAGTTACTAATGCCCACTTTGAGTTCATGCCACTAAAAACGTCTAAAAACTAATTTTCTATTGATTTGTGTGAAATTTTTATATTGCGAGTACATTTTATAAGTTGATCGTCTATAACTTTTTAAATTGTAAACCCTACTTAGCTCTGATAGTTTTCCTTTAAATTTCGTTATATATACTATAGTAAGAATTTTTTCACATTTTTATATATAACCGTTTAGCAGATAGAAGGGGGGGGCACTTGACTCAAACTAAAATTTTCATTTTAAAACCAAATATTTCAGAAACGGATCCCTAAATCGAAAAACGGTGTTGATAACCTCATAACATTTTTGAAAGACCTATTCAACGACATCCAACATGACTGGTTAAACGAGAAAAAATATTGCCTTTTCACTTTACTTGTATGAGCTACCCTAAAAAAAAAATATTTTTCAATATTTTATTTTACCACTTTTTCCGCCTAATTAATATACATATCCGTGCCAAGTCACAGCTTTCTAGTATTAATAGTCGCTGAGTAAAACCGAGGACGGACAGACAGACCGACAGACAGACATGGCGAAACTATAAGGGTTCCTTGTTTACTACGGAACCCTAAAAACGACGGGTTGCACTCCGGGAGTGCCGGCAGAAGTGAAAACTTGGATATTAACGTTGTGCATTTTTGATATTTTAGAATGGTTAGGGAATAATTTTGCACGAATTGCTTTAACTATCAGTATAAAAGTACTATCATTTATGTGGTAGAGTACAATATTTATTTATTTACAGCGTGCCACGCGCAAGCGCCCTGCGCCGCCTAAACGAAACAGCAGGCGCAGGCATACATTTTCGCCGCGCCGTTGAAAGAGAAGGGGATACTTCCGTTCCTACGCCGCGCCAGCTGTCTACTCTCCATCCGTCTTACGAATTTTCGATCAAGACACGTGTCCTGACGCGAGTTTAACATTTTTTACCCATTACAACAAAAGTGTACAACGCCGCTAAAGAACTTCAAAAATGAAATTATCTAATCAGATAGATAAATAATTTATTTGAGAGGCTTTACACCTTTGGTTGGCTGTCTCGCTCGCACAATCAAACATTTTTAAAGATTATTAACAAATGTGACACATTTGTAGAAAAGTGTTTCCCTAACTTTCAATATAATTATATTGTGGATATTTTAGACATGTTTGTATATTGTGTAGACATTGACTACATCGAAAATTAGGTCATCAAAATATTAAATTTTTGATATCCTAATTCTCGATACCCACACACATAAACAATAAAACGCGTCTTAAATATCCACAATATAATTATATAGAAAGTTAGGGAAACACTTTTCTACAAATGAGTCACATTTTTTAATAATCTTTAAAAATGTTTGATTGTGCGAGCGAGACAGCGAACCAAAGGTGTAAAGCCTCTTAAAACTGCACACACAGGGAAATACACAACTGACATTTATTTTTTAGCGATTTTTTAGCGATGTTTATCTGCATCAGCACAAAAAGGTTGTAGACTCAGCGAAAATATTGCTTAAAGAGCAATGCGCTGATTTTTAGCTAAAACCTTAGGTAGATGCAAGTGCCTTCAATGTGAAGATTGTTAATTAACGTGACTAAATAAAACACAAGAATAAACTAAAAGACATATAGAATCATTCGAAGTATCATCTACTGATGAATACCTAATATATCGCAGATATTTTTTCCAATTAAAATAGGAAACCCAATTAGTAAATATATATCAGTGACAGGGAATACCACTGCTGGACATAGGCCTCCCTCAAAAGTTTCCATAACAACCTGTTAACTGATTTAAATTAACGATTATTTAATTTTGCTTACTATACTATAACATCGCACCTGGGCCCCGCTGTGAGATACGAGTTGAAAACTCACCCGCCCGCATAATTCGCGAATTATCTCGAGGCGACACACGACAATCCGGCAAGGAGTTCGTTCTTTCTTGTTTGTTGTTTGCGTGACTGTCGCGAATCTAATTGTTCATTTGAAGATGGTAAATATGGTAATTAAGCACCCGTTACTAGCTAGCATGGATGAAAAGAGTGATAAGTAGATGAAGCTAGATAAGTCTTAAGGGTCGTAGCAGGTGAAAGTCCATTTTTCCATAGTCTCTGACTCTGCCTACAGCTGTAGAAAAAAAAAATGCTAGATGGTATGCATATTTTCAATTATTCCAGATACTGTTTGTAAAATACTATCAACATTACTAATTCCTGTGTTCTAACTCTATACTATCCTTATCGTCTTTTACACGTGACCTTTCGGAGTGGGACCTTCAGCTCGTTCGACTTTGCTGGTGATACTTTATTTACAAAAAGAATAAATTAAAAAATTTACACATATTATTTTACGTTAATTGAGACACGAGAGGCGTTTTAAAAACAATAATAAAATAACTAGATATTCATTAGGTAGACATGCACGCAAAATTATTTTAAAAATTCTTTTCACAACGTGTACCTAAACAATTTTGAAACGGCCGAATAAAAAGGTACAGACTGACAAAAAAATCCAATTAAAACATTCGAGACGTGAAAATGAAAACCCTTAATGTGTTTAATAACGAGTTTGAACAAAAAAAGCATTAGCCATTTACAGTGGCAATAAAGGGCATCGATGAACTAAATGAAAAGCTCACAAACAGGCCGAAGAGTTCTGCAAATAAATGTAAAAAGCCGCCTTAAGCGGGCTATTCATTACTGACTTGTTGGGTCGCTTTGATGTTGGCGGATTGCAAACATGAACCCACGCGTTAATTTTACAGGACTCTTTTAATGTGAGCTTACTTTGTTAGGAATTAATTAGTATAATGGAACAAAAGATATTATACCTTGATATGCTATGTCTGGTTACTAATTAACAAATTATATAAATAGATAAATAATTCATTGTATAAAAAAAAGAAATGTGGTGTCGTGGGACACCAGGTAGGAACGAAGTTCAAAAGTTCTTGTGCATACGACTGTCGCGCCTGCGCACGTCTCATTTAACGGTTTTATTTAACGAGGTCATCCTTACGGTTTTACTATCACATTTTTTTCAGTTCGGTCGCGCAGCAAAATCCCTATCTCCTCCAAGCCTGCCGTAAGGAACTTCGTTCCAAAAATATGAATGCCTTTAGAAATTTTAAATTATTATATGATAGCTCGAAGATGGCTGGACCAATTTGGAAAATTATTTGTTTGAAAGAGCATACTCGTCAGGTGGTAAACATAAATTTCATCAAAATAGGTTGTGTAGTTTGGCGTTGAAGTCGGTTTTTAGGTTAGAAAATATATATATTGTCTCTTAAAAAAAAGAAATCTTTAAATTTTACGTCAGTACCTACTTCTTAATTCCATGCTTTTTGCTGTGACCTTTCAAACCTTAAATTAACGAAGTCTATCAATAGCTACACCAGTAACTGTTATTGCAACATGACAAGACAAGTTGGCCAACATGTTGCATAATGAACAGGCGTCCTTAAAATCCGGCGAATCGTTAACTGCTAATGAATTTTGATAACGAACGTTTTTATTGTATTTGCACAGCGAAGTTGTGCCGCTGAAATATTGCGCATTTGTACTTCATTAATTGGGCCGGCGAAGGTACGCTGTTGATTCAACAACTGATTTTGTGTTTTTTCCTGTCTGTGGTATTTGTACCTACATTTTTTTTAAATATAATGACAAATAACACTGATTGAGCTAGCCCCAAAGTAAGTTCGAGACTTGTTTTGTAGGATACTAACATCCAAGACCCAGGACAATTTGAAAAAGGCCATTTTCCAACTTGCGTGACCGGGGATCAAACCCGGGACCTCTGGGTGGCGGACTAGCATGGTGACCACTACGCCACGGAGGTCGTCTACCTACATATATAGATACTTCGCGATATGTGCCGTGTTTCGAGGAAAGTATAGCGCGCACTCTGTTCATAGAAAAAAGCAGGTGAAGAAAATGTTTTTCGCCCTGAATGTTATTTGATCTCAATTATTTTTAGTACATTATCGGCACAATAAAAAGAAAATTTTTATAGATTTTTTTATTTAAATTTGCATATATATATATATATGCAGGGGAATCTTATAAATATATGTTTTAGTGTGTAAATAACGTACAAAAAATTCATTGAGATCAGATAACATTAAAATTTATAAGTGGCAAAACCCCTTTTCTCTTTTTAACCGAATTTCAAAAAGGAGGAGGTTATCAATTCGTCGCGATATTTTATGTTTTTTGTTTTTTATGTATATTTACCAATTTATTTGAAGATGCGTAAACCCATTTGGAAAATTCTTTTTTCGTTTGAAAAGGTATACTTGTCATTTGAAAATTTCATCAAAATCGGTTGTATAGTTTGAGGGTGAAGTCGGTTTTTAGATTTGAAAACCATTGTATGGACGAGTGCATGCTTTACTTACCTTTTAAATAAGCGAAACCGCTGGGATAGCGAACTGGCTCTTCGATTCGAACATGAAAAAAAAAAAAAACGTCGAGCATTGTCCTGTCCATAGCCTATTTTACTTTATTAGACCCATATTTAGTAAAGAACCACATTTCAGAGCCATAAGTCATCACTGGTAAATCACAGAGGGCAGAAGAGTTCGGCTACGACCCGCAGGGTATATGCTGAAAAAATTTTTGTTATCTAACCAGTTTTTCCATAAATATTCAAAAGTAAATTACGAACAGTGAAAACAGAATAAGAATTGGTTAAAAAACGAACGAGATATAATAATTTTACGAAAATATGTCTATCTCATTCGCAAAAACGCCATTTTCTATGAAAAATGTATAGACGATGTGGACTTTGACGTCACCAGTCCATATCGGACTTCTCTTTCTAATTGAAACTTTAAAGTATCACATGTCCGTCGCTGATTAAGATATTTTATAAATTCTTTCATATTTGTTTACTGTGGTAAATAAGGATTTTATTAAACAAATAAAAAAAATACGTGCATATTCCCTGGGAATCGGGCAACCTTCCAAGTGCAGGACGACGCTAGATGGAATCGCTTTCAATCAGTTGTTTTCTAAGGATTCTCGGCTACAGCTAGTGATATAAAATCCATTTATATAAAAGGAAAAGTTCCCACTGACTGACATAGGCTCACGCACAGCCGTAACCGCTAATGAGAGAAACGTTAAATTTGGCACATAGGTTCCTTACAAGGTCTAAGGGTGCACTAAGGAAGAATTTCACGCAAAACTGATCTCCTAAATGAGTAAAACGGGGTCCAAAGTTTGTATCAAGAAATAAAAACTTCGCAAGAGTACTCCTGGTGGTAAATGAAAAAATACATGTTTCAGGATTTTTCAAAATTCTACCCCTAGACGAATGGAATGGGGTAAAAGGGAAAGGTAAGGTGAAACAAACTTCGCCGGGTCTGCTAGGTCTCTAAATCCCGACACTATAATTAAGATTATTATATTTTATAAATATTCAAACATTTTAACATAATAATTCATATGTCCTATCAAAACCATTTTCGACTTCTTCGCGGACGAAGTCGCGGGTTAAAACTAGTATACATATGTTTGTGAAGTCTTTATACGAGTAGATGATTCATCGCCCCAAACGCGGCACTTGGAAAGCAGGAAGTTTTCAAGTCGGCTTTGTTGAGAAAACACTGCACATGCATTCGGTGTGGAGTGCCGGCTGCTCTTCAAGGAGTTTTGTTTGTAAACTTGCCGCTGAATGTAAATAGAGCTGGATAGCACAGCGGTAAGAGAGACTTATTGCCTGAAGTTGTGACCAGTACTGGCATAAAGTATCTGTAGATTCCTCCGTGCTCCGAAGTCACGTCAAGGGGATACATGAATTTTTCGGGGTCCATTTAAAATAAATCATTTGAAAGGAGACGGAGATATCATTTAAAATTTTGTCTTGATCATGCCCTAGATAACCCTTCAAACTATTTTAGAACTACTGTTTACAGTTATTGGTACAGATAGTTGTGAACCGATATTTAAAAAATATAAGATTCTAACACTCCCGTCATTATATATATTAGAAACAGCTATATTTGTAAAGAGTAATCCTCACCTGTTTCCTAAATTGTCTGATACAGTAGAAAGAAACCGTCGTGAGGACAAATTGTGCATACATTCATCTAAAACTGCATTATTACATGTTAGTGTATTAGGTATGGCACCGATAATATTTAATAAAATACCAAAACAATATAAAGAATTAAATTTGACTTTGTTTAAGAAGAAAATTAAGTTATTTTTGATAGATAAATGTTATTATAGTGTTAAGGATTTCTTATCTGATAAACTGTAAATTGACTTTGTTTCATAGTAAATCGTAAAATGTTTATAGATTAAGTAGGTATATTTTTTATAGTATTATTATGATAGATGATAGCTTTTCTGACAAAATTTGCACACCGGTGATGGTAAACATGATTGGACGAAACTGAATGTAATATCTTGTAACACATGTTTGGCAAATAAATTATCTTTATCTTTATCTTTATCTTTGTCTTTAAGGTACTTGCCGCGATTATTATCATTTTTAGCCAGATATTCCGACGACCCTCCTGCCGTCGTGGTCGCTGGCAGACTGAGAATAACAGTTATTGTGACCGCGAAACTCTAAAATTATATACTGTTTACAGTTTAAAGTAATAACGTAAAGTTTTCTTCACTCTTTAGCCAAAAGTGGCAGTTTTTAGCAAATGTGCGAAGAAAAAATAAGTCAAGTTTAATAAGGTAGTAAAAAATAACTCGATGGTCCCAGCCAACATTATTATATAATTGTGTATCTTTTATATACAGTAAAGCACCCGTCCATACAATATTTTTCAAAATTGAAAACAGACTTCGCCCTCAAACTACACAACCAATTTTGATAAAATTTCCAAATGACAAGTATACCCTTTCAAATGAAAAAAGAATTTTCCAAATGGGTTCACGCATCTTCAAATAAATCGGTAAATATACATAAAAAACAAAAAACAAAAATCATAAAATATCACGACGAATTGATAACCTCCTCCTTTTTGAAATTCGGTTAAAAAGAGAAAAGGTGTTTTGCCACTTATAGATTTTAATGTTATCTGATCTCAATGAATTTTTTGTACGTTATTTACACACTAAAACATAGATTTAAAAGATTCCCTTTAAAAAAATTGATGCTATTTAAAATAATAAAATATATATTTGCAAATTTAAATAAAAAAAATCTATAAAAAACTCCTTTTTATTGTGCCAATAATATACTAAAAATAATTGAGATCAAATAACATTCAGGGCGAAAAACATTTTCTTCACCTGCTTTTTTCTATGAACAGAGTGCGCGCTATACTTTCCTCGAAACACGGCACATATCGCGAAGTATCTATATATGTAGGTAGACGACCTCCGTGGCGTAGTGGTCACCATGCTAGTCCGCCACCCAGAGGTCCCGGGCTTGATCCCCGGTCAGGGCAAGTTGGAAAATGGTTTTTTTTCAAATTGTCCTGGGTCTTGGATGTTTATCTATATATGTGTTACATGTATTTGTTATATATATAATACCCATAACACAAGTCTCGAACTTATTTTGGGGCTAGCTCAATCAGTGTTATTTGTCATTACATTTTAAAAAAATGTAGGTACAAATACCACAGACAGGAAAACACACAAAATCAGTCGTTGAATCAACAGCCTACCTTCGCCGGCCCAATTAATAAAGTACAAATGCGCAATATTTCAGCGGCACAAATTCGCTGTGCAAATACAATAAAAACGTTTGTTATCAAAATTCATTAGCAGTTAACGATTCGCCGGATTTTAAGGACGCCTGTTCATTATGCAACATGTTGGCCAACTAGGACTATCGATAATATCGAATAACCCATACTATCGATAGTATCGATTGTCAATAGTTTGCAATACTATTGATATAAGGTAAAACTAACGATACTGTCGATAGTATCGGTTATTCAATGCTATCTATAGTCCTAACGGACTGTTTTTCAAGGTCAACTGTAAATAGTCACGCTAAAATAAAACACGTCTTAATTTTTACGGAGTAGACAGAGCAACGAGACCCAACGACCACTTTCAGCATCATGGTTAAGGGCTACCTGAATTTTTCGGGGTACAGTGCTGCCCCCATTTGAAATAAATCATTTTAAAAGAAACGGAGATATCATTTAAAATTTGGTGTTGATCAGACCCTGAATAACCCTTCAAACTATTTTATAAACTACTGTTTACAGTTTAAAGTAAGAACGTGAAGCTTTTCTACGCACAATTGCGAAAAACGGCCACTTTTGGCGTATGTGCGTACAAAAGCTTCACGTTCTCGCTTTAAACTGTAAACAGTAGTTTATAAAATAGTTTAAAGGGTTATTTAGAGCCTGGTCAAGACAAAATATTAAATTATATCTCCGTTTCTTTTCAAATGATTTATTTCAAATGGGGGCAGCACTGGACCCCGAAAAATTCAGGTAGCCCCTTAACGTTTAGGAGAAATAGACATCCGAATAAAGATGAGTTGCTAGTTTTGTCACTAATAGACATGACTCGAGATTTACGTCTATCTATCGTCTTTTACAGTCTGCACGGGAATAGAACCAGCTCTCTCATCTCAGCGTTTTCCCAGTTGCGTCCTCAGCTGCAATGCTGAGAAGCCCGGGGTCCGCTTTCCGACTTTTTCTTCTCCACTTTGCACGGTCTTGAGCATCCCTGGTTGTAAGACGATTAGCACGCATATCATCCTTGACGACGTCATCTGATTCATTCTATATTGCAACGTTGCCCCCATCTAAATATATATATAACTCAAAGGTGACTGACTGACTGACATAGTGATCTATCAACGCACAGCCCAAACCACTGGACGGATCGGGCTGAAATTTGGCATGCAGGTAGATGTTATGACGTAGGCATCCGCTAAGAAAGGATTTTGATCAACTCTACCCCCAAGGGGATAAAATAGGGGATGAAATTTTGTATGAAACTTTGCCAATTTTAAACCGATCGGGCTGAGACTTTGCATGCATAAAGCTACTATGACTTAAGCATCCCTTAAGAAAGGATTTTGATAAATTGCACCCCTACGCGAGCGAAGCCGCGGGCAAAAGCTAGTTTTAACATAAGAGTAAAGTGAAATAGTTTAATAAGTTGTGAAATTCAATAGCCTTGTTACATCGGCGCCGGCCCGTCCGAAGTAATTGTCTGCTCAAATTACTCTAGTTTTCTCGTTTGCTGTACTCGAGGCCCGACTAGCCTAACTTTAACAATTTGTCGGATATAACCTTATTTTGTGTTCGCATGCGAAGCCAAATTAAAATTTTGTGAGTACATTATGTTTTACTCTACTCGCACGGTGTTTAAAAACATTTCGCATGCTAAAAATAAGGAGTCATCTCCAATAGAAGCCTGACTAACTTAGGTAATTATTATAATTATGTAAGGTAAGATAATTATTATTTGTTTAAGTATACTTTAGAGAACTTCGTATATTCCTTCGTACATTTTGCCAAAGCGCCAAAAGTCCAAAGGAGTCCGATTGACTAAAAAATATATTGCGCCAAAATTGCATGGACACTGTTAGTGTTACTTAAAATGAATGTTAATCTATTTATAGCAACGAATAGGTATGCCTATCACGTTCATGAAACTTCTGTTATCTCAACTAATATTATAAATGCAAAAGTGAGTTTGTATATTTGTTTGTTACCTCTTCACGCTTTAACCACTGAACTTATCTACTTAGCTGAAAATTCAGTGTAAGTTGTATGTATTTATGTATGTTTATTGTAATTATTGTATATATACAAGTATTTTTGTTTGTAATAACTTTATTGTACAAAAAAAATACATTAAAAAGACAACATACGAAAGAGCAAAAATACAAAGGCGGACTTATCCCATGTAGGGATAAGTCCGCCTTTGTATGTTTATATTGACCACCCCGCACTAATTTCCCATTACTATTTACTATATAACGAGGTTGCCTGGAAGAAATTGCTTAGCGATAAGGCCGCCTTTCGCGCATTTCCTAGTATTTAAGATAATTATGTTCTGTATTTATTATTTTGTGCAATAAAGCGTATTGTATTGTAACTCAGGAAGGGATATAGGATAGTTGTTGGGGCTTCTTCTACACTCAAAGACATTGCGTAGTTTGCATCCCTTGCTCTTCAAATCTTGTAGGAGTCTTGTTCCCGCGAGTGATATATTTTATAATGTTTCTACCTACTTTTTCTTACTTCTTCTTCGATACATACGTGTGCAACGGCTACAATTTGCTTATCTTGTAAATCCTTAATAAATCAAGAAGTGACTATTTGGAGTTTAATTCAAGAAACCAAGTCAAAGAAAATCATTTGCAGTATATGCAGCTAAAGCATATACATTTTGGTGGCCCATGAGAAGAACAAGACTATAAATCATTACCGACGTCAAGGACGGACAACGTGGTCTTCGTCGTACTAAGTCAAAATCAACCCAAAACATCCCTGGGATCGAAGTGGAGTCATCATTATCTGGGAATCAGTGCAATTCGGACATAGATGCATCTAAAGCACCAACCGGACATCGCAACCCAAGCTAAAAGATAAGTGCCTTCCTTCGTTCATACAATCTATCCAACTTCCTATAATTTCACACAAACATCGCTAAATTCATGTTAAATTCATAACAATATTACAATTTACACGTACTTTCATACATTTCCTATGATATTTTAGCCGATTGTTTCCAAGTAGTCGCTTCTTTGCATTACGTAATCTCAATGCAAGCTGCCATTGAAAACTAGGTCAAGGTTACGGAAGTAACTATTGTTTTTTTTTTACTATTAAAGTAAAATACAGTATTCCCTTTCTATATATCACTAGATTACTATAGTATTAACTGAAATAAATCATATTTCCTTACTATTATATGCCCACTTGCATTAAAACATTTTTTTTTCACGTCTAAAATCCACTTTGTTTTACTTTCAAGTAAGTAATAAGTATTTTCGTAGATAACTCATTAAATAAAATAAATATTTTCCATCGTTAAGGTCCCATCTAAATCAAAAATTAGTTTCTGTTCATATTTTCACATTAGTTTGCCGACTATTCCAGGGTATCGGCTCGCCGCGCTGCAAGGTCACGCCGCTGCAGTTTGTTATCAGTTATCACTGCACTGCGTTATCAGCCGAGCGCCGCGTAACCGGTTATCCTGACTGAACAGCTGACGCCTTAGCAAGGAGCGTGAGAATTTAAATTGCTTACTTGGTAGTTAGTGAGGTTAAAGGTTTTTTTTATTATTATTTTACATTTACACATTTATTCTTGTTTTGCAAAATGACTGACAAAGGTGTCACACCTCCCTCATTAAAAGAGTTAACTATAAAGCGTAGTTCTATAAAGGGTCAAATAACGAAGTTCAAACATTATTTATCTCAATTAAAAAGACAAGAATATCTGACCAAGTTGGAACTCGCCGAATTAAATCTAAACATTTCTAAATTTGAAACGTTGTCTATCAAGTTCGACGATTTGCAAAGCGAGATTGAAGTGTTGAATTCAGAAAACATTGACTTTGAAATAGATGAGCGTGATGCTATCGAGCACGACATTGTGGTAAATATCGCGTGTGCAAAGTCATTAGTCGAAGCTCATACTGACAATGATAAGGATCAGTCTCAATGTTTTCATGATCACAAGAATTTCAATTTTCGTTTGCCATCTTTGGACATTTCCAAATTTAACGGTTCTTATTTTTCTTGGCCGTCTTTTAGAGACACGTATGAAAGTTTAATTCACAACAATGATCGCATTTCATCAATTCACAAGTTTCATTATCTAAACTCATATCTCGAAGGAGATGCAGCCAGACTCATAGCTAATCTTGAAGTGTCATCAGCAAATTATCCTGAGGCATGGAAAATTATTTGTGATCGATATAACAACAAAAGGTCCTTGATCAATCATCACCTAAAATCTTTGTTTACTATTCAGCCTCTCGCACGTGAGTCGGATAGGTCGTTGAGATTCTTAGTAGATCATGTCACAAAGAATTTGCGCGCTTTAGCCAGCCTAGACCAGCCGACAGATAAGTGGGATATACTGCTTATTTATATGTTGTCTACAAAATTAGATAATCAAACTTTGGTTAAATGGGAGGAGTACAGAAATACTCTCGATGATGTACCTACTCTAAATCAATTTTATAAATTCTTAAATGATCGTGCTGATGTCTTAGAGGTTTTATCGCGCAACAAGGGTGACAGCAATTTTCCTAAACCTGCATCCACTTCTTCTAAAAATTTTACACCTCATAATTCGAATAAAGAACAAGGTTCAAGGTTTAATCATAGTCGTGTGTCACAAACAAAATCATTTTCTGTAACAAATCAAAATAATATTAAATATACTTGCATAATTTGTGACGACGCACATAGAATATATGACTGTCCTGTATTTAAATCTAAGAGCATTCAGGACAGAATAGCTGATGTTTCTAAATATAAATTATGTTCAAACTGCCTAAGACAAGGACACCTACTGGCCGATTGCCGTATGGGACCCTGTCCAGAATGTAAGCAAAAACATAACAGTTTACTTCATCAAAAAATAGATGCTAACATAAGTACAATCGGCAACGAAAGTGAATTCGTATTAAATATTTCTAATCAAACTCAAAATCAAGTGTTGCTCTCTACCGCGCTTATAGAAGTATGTAACCCTGTCACAAAACAGGTCGAAAGGGTTCGCGCGTTGCTAGACTGCGGCAGCCAGTCGTCTTTCATAAGTAAACATTTAAAACAAAAATTATCATTAAGTTCTAAGTGTATAGATCCCATTAGGGTCATTGGCATTGGTAATACCTGTGCAAATCAAGTCGTCGAGACATGCTCTGCTCAACTACGTTCAATAAATAGTTCTTACAATATGACAATATCATGCTATGTACTAGAAAGTCTAACAAGTGAGATCCCTAAAGCTCCTATAGATTTACGAAACATTCCCTTACCTAAAAACTTACCGTTGGCCGATCCGATTTTCCACCAGCCCGCCCGCATCGATGTCCTCCTCGGAGCAGACGTCTTCTGGGAGATCCTCGGCAACGAGACTAAATCCAATAGCAAGGTCGGTCCTATATTACGAAACTCTAAATTCGGATGGCTAATTTCGGTCCTCTGCCTTTATGCTCTAAAAATAAAGGTACAATTAATTGCAATCATACTACTAGTATCAATTCATCAGAAGAAAATATTGACAATATACTTACAAAATTCTGGGAAATCGAAGAGCTTCCTAAGAGGCCTATTCTCAGCTATGACGAAAAATCATGCGAAAATCATTTCATACAAAATACTACTCGCCTGGACACTGGTAGATTTTGTGTTAGGTTACCATTGCTTGACACGCCTGACTGTCTAGGAGATACTTATAATCTTGCCAAAAAAAGATTCCTAAATCTGGAAAAAAGATTTAGACGAAATTCCTCACTTAAATTGCAGTATACTAAATTCATAAACGAGTATGCCGAATTGGGTCATCTCTCTGAATCAGAAATATCAATTCCCTATAACTCATATTTTTTATGTCACCATGCAGTGCTTAAGGAAAGCAGCGAATCAACTCGACTAAGAGTAGTATTCGACGGGTCATCTCCCTCTTCTTCTGGTTTTGCACTGAACCATATATTAATGGTGGGCCCAACTATGCAGGATTCCCTATTTTCCATTTTAATCAGAAGCAGACAGTACAAATTTATTTTATGCGGCGACATTTCCAAATTTTATCGCCAAGTACAAGTACATAGTGACGATCGCGATCTGCAACTGATATTATGGAGAAGAGATGAGTCTGAGCCCATTAAAACATTGAGATTAAATACCGTCACTTACGGCACCGCAAGTGCGAGCTATTTGAGCACTCGATGCCTGTGGCAGGTAGGAGAAGAGGAAGAAGACCAAATAATTAAAACTATCATCCAAAACGATTTTTATATCGATGATTTGATTACGGGTTGTGATGATGAACAACAATTAATTCATATCAAAAATTCAATTATAAATGCACTAAACAAAGGTTGTTTTCCTTTACGAAAATTCAAGAGCAATTCTTCTATAGTTTTAGAACAAGATAAAATAAATTCACAAGACAATCTAACTATCAGTCAATCTTCTAGCACCCTTGGACTTGGGTGGGATCCTTCTAAAGATAGTCTTAATTTTCCTCTAAAAGATTTTACATATCATGACAATATTACCAAAAGAAACATTCTTTCAAGTTCATCTAAAATCTTTGACCCGCTTGGACTTCTTAGCCCTTGCATCATACAACCAAAGATTATCATGCAACGGTTATGGAAGAAGAAGCTGGATTGGGACCAGCCTGTCCCAGACAATATTAAAGAAGATTGGCTACAGATCTCTAAAAACTTTTCTTACCTTAAAGACTTTCAAGTTCCTAGGCTAGTTCTTTGCGATAATCCTAAAGAAATAGAACTACACACATTCAGTGATGCTTCTCAATCAGCTTATGGGGCATGCATTTATATGCGCTCTATAGATTCTAACAATCAAGTCTTTACTCATTTACTATGTTCTAAATCGAAGGTTTCTCCAATCCGGCCTACTACCATGCCACGTTTGGAATTGATGGCATCCTTGCTTGCTGCTAGACTTTGCGTATCAGTCCTAAATTCATTGCGATATAAACCTACTCGTATTTACCATTGGTGTGATTCTAGTATAGTCATCGCTTGGATCCACAGTGACGTTTCTAAACTTAAGACTTTTGTCGCAAATCGTATCATGGAAATACAAGAAAAAACGCAAGCTAGTTCGTGGCGCTACGTTCCAACCGATGCAAATCCGGCAGACCTCATATCCCGTGCCGTCTACGCGAGCAAGTTGATGTCTCTGAAGCTGTGGTGGTCCGGCCCAGACTTCTTATCTGAAAACATGACAAAATGGCCTAAATTACCCAATAATAAAGCTTGCAAAGTTTTACCTGTAGACTTACCTGAGTTAAAATCCAATCCCGTTGCTATAGTTGAACCTGTAATAAAATTCGAACGATTTTCTAAACTAAATAGACTAATAAGAACTACGGCATATGTACATCGATTCATATACAATTTAAAAAATCCTAAAAACAAATATTCATGTAACCTATCTTCTGAAGAACTAGATAAATCTTTTACTACATTATGCATCATTGCACAAAGACAATCATTTCCTATTGAATACAATTTATTAATAAAAAACAAACAAGTAAGTTCTAGATCTAAAATTTTATCCCTATCTCCGTTTATGGACAAAAATAATTTGATAAGGGTAGGTGGTAGAATAGATACCTCTGGCTATTCATACGAAAAGAAACACCCAATTCTTCTTCATTCAAAACATCATCTTACTAGACTTTATTTCGAAAAAGTACACTTACAAAACATGCATGCTGGTCCACAACTGCTTTTGGCAACTATAAGAGAAACTGTGTGGCCAGTAAACGGTAGACAATTAGCTAGAAAAACAATTAATAGATGTGTTGTTTGTAGAAGACTCAGTGGTAATACTCTTCGTCCTAAAATGGGTGAACTTCCACCTCAAAGATTGACTCCCGACTATCCATATTTGTCCGTTGGTCTCGATTTTGCCGGCCCGTTTTTTATTTTAAACCGTAAAGGTCGTGGCAGTTCATTGATCAAGTGTTACTTATGTTTGTTTATATGTCTAAGATACAAATGTGTCCATCTTGAAGCTGTTAGCGACCTGTCAAAGGATGCTTTCCTGATGACACTTCGACGATTCATAGCTCGACGAGGCAAGCCAGCAGAAATATTCTGTGACAATGGTCGTAATTTTGTGGCTGCGTCCAGGGAGTTGTCAGATTTTTTGAAAAACATTAAAGACCCTTTGAGTCAGTTTGCCATTCAAGAAAATTTACAATTTAAGTTCTCACCCCCCTATGCGTCACATTTTGGGGGAATTTTTGAAGCGGGGGTCAAATCTGCTAAATTTCATTTTAAACGCGTAGTTGGAAACAATCACCTAACATTCGAGGAAATTTTAACGTTATTTGCTCAAATTGAAGCGATTTTAAATAGTCGTCCTTTATATCCTCTTTCGTCCTCCCCTGATGATTTCCTATGTCTCACACCTGGGCACTTCATCATTGGAAGACGTTTGACTGCACTGCCGTCACCCAACCTACAAGACTGCAAAGAAAGCAATTTAACAAGATATGAAAAAATCGAAAGGATTCGACAACACTTCTGGAATAGATGGCAGAAAGAGTATATATCCGAATTACAGCAGAGAATCAAATGGAAGACATCCCATGCTAGTCTAAACATCGGTGACCTCGTTCTCCTACATGAAGACAATGTACCTCCCTTGAATTGGCGACTTGGGCGAGTGGTTCGCTTATTCCCTGGTCCAGGCGGAATTTCGCGTGTCGCTGACATCAATACGGCGAGAGGATGTGTTCGTCGTCCACTTGTGCGTCTCTGTCCTCTTCCTACAGAAGCGGATCTACGTGTTGAAAGCCTTCAACTTTCAACGAGGCCGGAAGATGTTGGGGCTTCTTCTACACTCAAAGACATTGCGTAGTTTGCATCCCTTGCTCTTCAAATCTTGTAGGAGTCTTGTTCCCGCGAGTGATATATTTTATAATGTTTCTACCTACTTTTTCTTACTTCTTCTTCGATACATACGTGTGCAACGGCTACAATTTGCTTATCTTGTAAATCCTTAATAAATCAAGAAGTGACTATTTGGAGTTTAATTCAAGAAACCAAGTCAAGAAAATCATTTGCAGTATATGCAGCTAAAGCATATACAATAGTTTTTATTCCGAAATCCCCACGGAAAGTGGAGCCCGCGGGCGCAAATAGTAAGTATTTAATAATTTAAAAACAAAACTTCTCAGTTTTATCTCTAGAAAACACGCCTAGCCTCCGCCTTCTAAAGCAAGCTTCCTCTTTGCTAAGTAAACGAACTATAAAGCGAACTCTTTTGTTCAAGTATGGTTTAAGTTCGGTTGAGGCAGATATGGTGAATTTATTATGCCCGTGTGTGGAAGCTTAACGGTAGTTTGTACACACATTACGCTAAAATATGGGGTTTGTCTTAAAAAAGATAAAAAGGGTGAGCGTTGTGTTTTACAAGGGTTACAGTGGGTACTTAGTACGTAGACAAATCGTTACACTTTTTATTTATAAAGACTGTGCTAAGGCCGAGACTACATTCAAGATAAGAAATGTTAAGCTGTGTTTAACAGTCCATGAAATTTCGCTATTGAAAGAAATAAAAACAAGGAACTGACGCGTTTGATAGAGCGAGTAAGTCTTATAGCGATTTCTAAAAAAAATGAGTGCAGTTTTATCCACATATCGAACATTTGTTCATGGTCGAGTTTTAGGCACACTTATAGCATAACTTGAAGTGTGCCTATAACCTGACCATGAAAAAAAACGTAGTTCTCTTTCGCCTGGTCGCTCGGTGGCAAATTTACACTACTGATTACTTGTATATTCTAACCCTCTTATTCATAAAAAAATACAAACGTTTGCTAATCCAATTCAGTTAAAATTTGTTTTGTCTCGTTCTCTCGATGTCAAATATTCAAAAGAGGGAAAGGGACAAAACATGTTTTAACTAAAATAGGTTTAGCAAATGGTTCTTATTTTTTATGAATTTGAGAGTAAATCTTTAGATAAAAAAAAAACTCATAGACCTAAAAGAATTCCTATATAACCTGTCAGGTATAAAATTTCAATTTCTTTCCGACACTCATGGTCGGCAACTTCGCTTTGCCGATGCTCGTCTTCTTTCTATTCCCTTACATCGCACAAATTTTATGGCAAACTTACAAGTTTCACGACTCTGGAATGCTTTACCCGTTAACATCAAGGACATATCAACTAAATTTTCTTTTAAAAGAAAAGTACACTCTCATCTTCTAAAATAGTTTTTTTTTTCTTTTCACCATCATCATTCATTATTTATATATTGTATGTATGTTTATGTATGTATATACATATAATAAATGTAGGTATATGTAGGTATATTTATTAGGATTTATTTAGTAATTATTCTGCGCCGCACCTAGATCTCTGTTAATCCTTATGGTTGACTGGGAGAGAACGCTTTTAGCGTTAAGTCCGCCAATTGTAAACAATGTATATTGTGGATCAATAAGTTTTATAAATTAATTAATTAAGATTTAAAAACAAGGTTGTCAGAACACAGCACATTCCCACTCTGCTATAATGGAATCTTGGTCTAAACCCTGGTTATTTATTCAATAGTTTATTCTCGCTTCTCACCATACTATGATGGCGGCGAAATAAAACTTCCCAGCTCGTTTTATCTCGAGAAAACACGCCGAATAGCAAGGAAACTCGGCCGCTAAAGCAAGCTTCCTCTTTGCTAACTATAATGCGAGTTTAAATATGTTTATTTATACACACAGCTTAGCTGGATATATTTAATGCAACTCGTAAGATTTTTGATTTGAAGAAATGGCATTACCAAACTTCATTGCTCTTCTTTCATAAAAATCCATGGATCTCTGTGGACCTGCAGCAGAAACGAGTTTGACGGGCAAATAAAAAAACCTCGGCAACACCATCTAGTGATCACTGGCCAAACTACGTTTTTCAACCGATAATAAGTGAAATTGAACCGTAGCACCATCTATTATTTGTCAGGTAAATTAAAAAAAAAACCCGACTTTCAAGCGTTGACCCCCTGCAACTTTTAAACGGTTGATCCGATTTTCATCAAACAAAACAGCTAAGAACCTCCGCAAGGGAATTTGCTTTTACATTAAAAACCGTATCGAAATCGGTTCATTCGATTAGATTCAAGATCTACGATGCCACAGACCGACATGTTTCAAACTTATAACACCCCTCTTTTCTATCGGGGGTTAAAAAGAAAACAAACAAACTTAAAAATCCATCAGTGAGCTCACTGTATCAGAAAAATACAGAACACTACAATTTAATGCACGGCCGAGTGCAAAATTAAATGCATTTTTGTGTGAGCTGCGGGAAATATTGCCAGCTACAAATATCCTTCCAGCATGCATGACGGCGCTTGCACAACTTAACAGAAGGACAAAACGATAGCTCTCCCCTTATATATTTTTTTAAGTGAAAACTTCTTTAGCGGCGTTGTACACTTTTTTTGTGATGGATAAAAAATGTTGAACTCGCGTCAGGGCGTCACACGTGACCCTGATCGAAAATTCGTAAGACGGATGAAAAGTAGACAGCCGGCGCGACGTAGGAGAGGAAGTATCCCCCTCTCTTTCTACGGCGCGGCGAAAATGTATGCCTGCGCCTGCTGTTTTGTTTAGGCGGCGCAAGGCGCTTGCGCGTGGCACGCTGTAAATAAATAATTACTGTATTCTAACATTACTTTTATACTGATAATTAAAGCAATTCGTGCAAAATTATTCCCTAACCATTCCAAAATATCAAAAATGCACAACGTTAATATTCAAGTTTTCACTTCTGCCGGCACTCCCGGGTGCAACCCTTCGTTTTTTTTCTTATTTTTTTTATTTAAAAGCTTTATTGAGTCAAAAGCTACGATAGGAGGACTTGATGCTAAAGCATTGTCTCCCTGTTATCCTTTAGGAAAAGATAAACGGGACGAGGAAAAGAACAGGAAAACAAAAAGTTAGCTTCTAAATAACAGATAAAAGATATAAAGCCAGATATCATAATTACTTTAAAATTATCATAAATACAATGAATACATATTTAGCATTCGTCACAGGTCTCGCACTTACTTTAAGGCTAGCTCAATCAGTGTTATTTGTCCCTATATATTTATATTATATTATTTATTTAAGAACAAACAAAAAAAAAACTTTATTTGGAAAATCGTTGAGGTCTCCCACAGTTGGGCAAATAAAAAGGGGAGCCTTTTTGTTTCGAACTTTACTCAGCTTTTCTAAATTCCCGTTTTGAATGTAGCTAAAAATGATATAGCTCAATCTGTGTCTTTTTTATTTTTGGGGCACGTACGTTGTTTTGTTGATGGAGCGATATTGCGACTGCACCTTAGCGTGAACTTATAACGCCTGCCTGCAAACGTTATTTATTGATATTTGTTTTCTATCTTTAGCTTTGTATTAATTTTTTATTAAAATTTAAGTGAAATAAATTCATTACTAATTTACATGGTTGACTAATAAATAAAAATAATGTAAAATATTACATATGGACAAAATGCATCCTCATAGGTGGGCTACTTTGGTAACAAAGTGGACTCCCGAAAATGGCCTAAGGAACAGAGGTAGACCCCAGAAGCATTGGTGTGACGATTTGCGACAGTTTGAAAGGGAATGGTTAGAAATGGCACACGATCGAGATATTTGGAAAGAGATGGGGAGACCTTTGCCCAGCAGTGGGACAATAGAGGTTAATATAAAAATAAAAATATATGGACAAATTACACAGATTGAGCTAGCAACAAGGTAAATACAAGATTTGGGTTATGGGATAATAACTCAACGATACTCGACATACATACATATTATCACGCCTGTTTTCCACAGGGGTCGGCAGAGACTATGGACTTCCACTTGCTATGATCCTGACATATCGTTTTCCCATCATCTACACTCATCTTATCACTCACTTTATGCATGCCCGCCGGTTACGGGTACTTCTGACCTCTCCTTTTTTAAGCCGAATACCTCGGTGGTTCTTGCAGTCTTGCTGTGAGCCTTTGCAACATCCAAGATCCAGTCCATCTGAAAAAGATCATTTCCATCTCAACCTGACCGGAGATCAAACCCGGGACCGGTGTGACAGCGCGGCATGATGACAACTAGGCCACAGAGATCATCAAAAACTCACATAATATTACAGTCGGAAAGGCCGGTATGGTTTTGATCGATTTGGACGATTGTCTTCAAGGCGAGTGTATATGTAGGTATTTGTTTTCACTAGTAGTTCCGTAGTGGAGCAATCAACCTCAAAAAATACTTTTGTTTCATATTCTTAATCATGCAGTACAAATATATATTTGCAACTACTTTTGTATCATGAAGTTCCAATGAGAGAGTAATCTTACAATTCTATAATTTGACAAGCGCTCTCGATTTGAGCCAAATTCAAAGTTAAAAAAATATCTCATATACTTGTCTACTATTGAATTTCAATAAATCCAATAAGTTCCGATCAAAGATATTCCAGTTAAAGTAAATTACGTCACACAAATTATTTCCCCGCTGTGATTTCAATCATGTTACTGTTGGAAATTAAAATTATATTCCACCAAAATCCATTTGTTCACAGAAAAATTAAATCACATTCCACCGTAATCAATTCGGAAGCAAACAAAGCCGAACACAAATGGCGTAGTGATGATTTTCTGCGATTCTGTCGCCGCCAATCAACGGAATTTAAAACTTTTTTTTTCAATCGACGCCGGTAGAAACATTCGATCATGGCGTGATGTTACCAAGTAAGGAGTTCCATTCATTGCGCTTTTTAGGGTTCCGTAGTATGCAAGAAACCCTTATAGTTTCGCCATGTCTGTCTGTCAGTCCGTCTGTCTGTCTGTCCGACCGCGGTTTTACGCAGCCACTATAAGTACTAGAAAGCTGTGATTTGGCATGAGTATGTATATTAATTATGCGGAAAAAGAGGTAAAATAAAATACTGAAAAATATTTTTTTTTAGGGTAGCTCCCTTAAAAGAAAAGTGAAAAGTAATTGTTTTTCCTAACTAGCCAATCATATGGGGTATCGTTGAATAGGTATTTTAAAAATATTATGAGTTTGTGAACATCGTTTTTTGATTTAGGGATCCTTTTTTAAAATATTTGGTTTTAAAGTTTTCATTTTTGTTAGAGTCAAGTGTCCCCCCCCCCCCCCCCCCCCCTTCCATCTGCTAAACGGTTATATATGGAAACGTGAAAAAATCACAACTATAGTATATGTATATAACAAACTTTAAAGGAAAACTATCAGAGCTAAGTAGGGTTTATAAATTAAAAAGTTATAGGCGATCAACTTATAAAATGTATTCGTGAAAGGAAAAATTCGTACAAATTCAATAGAAAATTCGTTTTTAGGCATTTTCACTGGCATAAACCCAAATTTGGCATTCGTAACTACGAAACCCTACATTGTGCGTGGCCCGACACGCACTTGGCCAATAATAATTATTAGAAATGCTATGGCGTAGCAATCGCTACGAAACGCATTGTATATTATGGCGATGCTTAGCAGTCATTTGTTCATAACTTTGGGGGCGTCCATAAATTACGCGAGGCGTTTTTAGAAAATATCTGACCTCACCCTTCCTCCTAGTGAGAAGTCATGAGATTTGGCGCATTACCTCCCTCATACCTCAATCTCACGTGGAATTTTTCAAAACGTGTGTTTCTAGTGTAGTTCTGTTCTGTTCTGTTCTGTTCTGAGTCCTCCCAGCCAGCAGTTACGCTGCAAGAGCTTATGAATGAGGTTTATCTTGGAGAGTACGTCATCACGCTTGCAGACCAAAGCCGATGCATGTATATCGTCCTCAGTCCCTAGAACATGGCGACGCCAAACCTCGTTATACCACTCTCATGGCTCGAGAAACCAGTTAGACTCGTAGATAGGGATAAAGGAGTGTAGGAGATATTCGCAGTCAGGGAGTAGGGGAGAGAGAGGGAGTTGAAAGAACCGACCGAATACCAGCATCAAATCAGTATGGGGAGGATAGATATAATATTTGGTGTGTGATATATACTTGGAAGGATAATAGACTGCTTTGTTGTTTTGTATCCGTCGCGTTGCTCTGCAGGTCTTCTTCGTTAGATTAGAGATTTGTTGGCACTGTCGTAATAGTGCAGCCTTCTGGTTTGTCTTCTGGAATTTGACTTCTGACTTCAGTTTACTGGTCTTGACACTCTTCACTTCTGGCTTCTGGGTTTTCTGTTTTTCGCAGCCGAGTTTCTGTTTCTGTTTACTGATTTTTCTGGTTCCTATGTACATTATTATTATTATTTTTTTATGTAGTTCGATTTCTGAATCCTGCTTCTTTGTTCTAGGCTAATGGGTTCTGGCTCCTGATTTCTGTCTGAGGCTTATCAAAAATCAAGGACCCCACATTTTTTAGTTCAGCAAAGTAATAAAAGTTCGCAAAAATACAGCGCCTCGAAGCTGGAGAAATAAAAGTGAATAATTTTTTTTTTCTCCCTTTCACTTTCGTCACTCCCGTTTTTTTTTTTCCCTTCTGTTTTTTCCCGCATCGTATTATTACCTCATACCAAGTTTAGTTTACTATTTTGTAAGTGATATCCACATGGTTTCATTTATTTTATTTTCGTCCCTGTATGGCCAGTGGGGCACTGGCCATACAAAGACGAAAACAAAATTGATTTACTGATTTTGGTGTTTTGGTGTTACAGAGATTGGTGTACTGATCACTGTCTAAGCGATATTGGTGTCGGTGGTCTGGGTCTTTTGCGACATCTATTTCTTCGGGGTGTTGCTTGTAGGCCATCCCGGGCGATTGGTTGGTTTGGTGTTTCTTCTTCCGATTCTAATTCAGTTTCTGTATCAGTTTCTGATATTTCATAGATTCTTTCCGCTTCTTTTTTAATGAGGGTTCGATTTCCTGCTATTTCCATCCATTCTGCTTTTGTTTTATGTGTGTAGTGGCAGATATGGTGATTGAGGGAGTCTTCCCAAGTATAAATAGGTCGTCCAACTTTCCGCTTGGCTTCTTTGCGTTTGTAAATTGCACGAAGTAGGTGTGGGATTGGGCGTCTCAGTATATGACCGTAGTATGATATCCTTCGTACCTTTATTATTTTGGATACAGTCTTTCCTTTCAGGATTTCTTTTATTTTTTGTTTTGGTGTGTCTTTGGCGACGTCAAGTAATCCTCGAAGTATTTGGCGTTCGTATTTCCTAAGTCTTGACCGATTTTGTTTTGTCAATGCAGAAACGTTCAAAGCATATGTCATGCACGGCCTAATTACCATTTTGTACATTAACACTGCGATGCTCCACTCTATTTGATTCTTTTGTATAAATGGTAATAACATTTTTGAATTTTTTATTGCTTTGACGCAACGGTTTTTGATAGTTGATTTTCGGTTGTGTGTAGCTGAAATGTATGTGCCTAAGTACTTGATTTCTGACATGGGTTTAATTATGGCTCCTCCAAGTATTCTGCTTCGTTGTTCTTCGACAGGTGGTCCATGAGGGTCTCGAATAACTAATTTAGTTTTAGTCTCGTTTATGGTGAGACCAACTGAACGGAGAAGTTCTTTCATTTTTGTAATGATTCGATCGATTACTTCTATTTCTTCCCCGATCAGTATCAAGTCATCCGCGAAAGATAATATCATGGGCAGGGTTATTTCCAGATCTTGGTCGAGTCTCACTGCGCTTTCTTCTTCCTCCAGCGTTCTAAGTACCTCATCGATAATTATTGTGAACAGTTTTGGAGATAGGGGGCAGCCTTGTTTAACGCCTTTGCCCTTGTTGATATTTTTCGAATTTTGTCCGCACCATGATATGAAAGTTTCTTCGTTCATACATGCTTTGATTATTCTGTTAGTAAGAGGTGCACCTACTCTGGTTAGCAGTACATCTTTAAGTACTTCTAAGTTGACATTATCGAATGCTCTTTCTAGGTCAAGGGCCACGACGTAAACTACCGCTCCTTCTCTCCACTTAATATCTAAAACACGTCTAAGTGTAAAAATATGATCCTCAGTTGATCGGTTATTCAAGAAAGCCGCTTGATAATTTCCTAAATTAGTGATAGCCGAGTCTAGCCTTTCTAATAAGAAATTCGCGTAAATTCGATATCCTACGTTACAAATAGATATCTTCCTGAAATCATTTATGTTTTTTGGGTGAGGTTGTTTCGGGATGGGGACTTGCTTAGTGAGGCGCCACTCCTTAGGAACTTCATTTTTGTGCCATATCAAAGCCATAGTTTTGGTGAGTTCTTCTAAGAATTCAATTGGGGCTGCTTTGTATAATTCGGGTACAACGTGATCGGTTCCTGGGACAGTGGCATTTTTCATGCGCTGTATAATATTCCTAATGTTCTCAACGTTAGGGGGCTCCATCTTCGTATAGGCCAGGCCTGTTTCATTCGCGGTATTAACGTGTCGCCCTTCGCTTTGTCTTACGTCTGCAATCCAGTTAGACATTGGAATGTAGTGTTTGGATTGATTTCGTGCATAATTCCTTTTATGATTTCTAAGAAATTTGTAAGTTATTTTCATACGTAGGGATTTGTGTGTCTTGCTTAGATACTGAAAAAATTTTTTTTTGTTTTGTAAGTTTCCTCTTTTTCTAAGATGGTTTTAAGTTTTTTTCGCGCTATAGTTACATTTTGGTGTACTTTTTTGTCTTGGAGATATTGTGATTTTTGGAATAACGCCTTTTGAAAATTTGCTAAAGCGACTCTGCTTTCTTTTGATTTAGCAGCAGGTTTTTGTAGTGCCTTATGTGCAGCATCTTTTAAAATATTATTTAGGGTGTCCCATTCAAGTGTGTTATCGTTTTTGTCCGTCAAATTCTTATTTGAGTTTTCTTCTTTTTTAACTAATTGGATTTTTTCTTTTACCGCGTTCTGGTAGATTGTCAAGTTCTTTTTATTTTGTAAAAGCTCGTAGTCGTAATTTTTATGGTTATATTGGATTTTTTTGAATTAGCATTTTTGATTGTTTTTTGGGTAACCCGTTTTATATGTAAAAGATGTCATTTGTACTTTTCCCCATATCAGTTTATGATCGGATTTAACTTTCAGACCTTTTTCACCAATAATACTGTGGAAAAATATGCCCCTTTTCGTACCGGTGATAATATGGTCGACTTGCGATTGTTTTGTTCCCCGTGACCATGTGGTCCTACATGTGGGTCTGCCCCACGTACTGTTTACTTTTAGTTTGTGTTGCTGTATTAAATTGAGCAAAAGGTTTCCGTTAGCATTTGAGGTATTATGGTAGAGATTTTTTCCGATTAATGTTTTGAATGTCTCGATTTGGAGTCCTAATTCACGTACATCTTCTATACCTATATGGGCATTAAAATCGCCGATAATGATTAAGAAGGCATTGCTTGGGGTTTTCCTAATAAGATTTCCTACTTGTGAGAACCGGGATGTTGATTCTGACGGGATATGCGTGTTAATGACGAAAATATTTATTGGGTCATTGACATCGGCAATTTTTATCTTTAAGTTTATTGCTATTACGTCACGGCTTTCGCGATATATGCGTATTATGTTGTAGTCAATTTTTTTGTTAATTAGGATGGCAATTCCTCGGTATTCCTTAGCACTTTTGCCTCCACCTAGTATCCAGTTGTAGTGCTTTAATTTATAGCCTCCGGTAGCCATATGAGTTTCTTGTAGGCCTGCAATGGTTATATTGCGGTCTGAAAGAAGTTTATCTATATTGTTCTTATCGCGTAGTGTTGCGCATCCTAGTACATTCCTTGTGGCAATTGATAAAGCTTCGCATGGCATGGGTGGAAGTTTAGGTAGTACGCGTATTACAGTGGGCGAACGTCTCCCTTTTGTGCAAATATAGTTGTTTTGAGAACTTTCGGATTCGGAAGAGAGTGTATTACGTACTTTGGTGACGTCTTGCGAAATATCTAAGATCTCGTTAAGTACTTGATTCGTTTTATGGCCTTCCGTGTTATTTTCTGTATTAGGTAATAGCTGTTTGTGTGGTGTTTCGAAGTTAGCTATACTATCATAGTGACTATTCTCGAAGTATAAATAGATGTTTGCCACAGCATTATCTGATGGATGATATACAATTGGATTCCTGTTTTGCCCATATACGTGAACGTTTATAACATAATATTCTGCTGCTGCTATGAGGATGTCCTCTCCCCCCCAGAAGCCATCCTCAAATTGATTTTCTATATATCTGATGATGAGTTCATCTGATGTCATACTACTTTTTGGACAAGACAGGTCGGTGCAGTCTAAGATGTTATTCTGTAGTGCTAGGTTAATATTAGGCACATGTTTGTTGTTTTTAACGTAAGAGGCTAAGTCACGGCGTATCATGTGATGGTCAAAAGTTACTCCGAAAATATTGTTAATTTGGTCCGCTAAGGCTCTATACAAACAATTACCATCTCCCGCCATTTTTCTAACTGTTTTGTTTCGGCTTGTATTCATTGTGTGCAGCTGTTTTATTACTATATGTATTGTCTTATTTGAGGCTGTTCAGAATTATCGGTTGGCGAGGGATTTATTGCGAGCGCTATTGTATTTTGGGCAATATTCGTTCTTAATGTTTTTAGGGCGCACTTTTTACGACAAAATTTCCTTTATTTAAATTTAGGTAAGTAATGGTTCTAAGCTCGTAGTGGTCCGCAGATGTTTTACGACACAATATGTTGCAGGCTCTTATTTTTGCCGCGTGAAAGGGCGGTTTATTTGTTTTTTTTTTTTTTTTTGATGCCTTTGGTTCACAATGCCTTTCAGGGTTTGGGAATTTTGTAGGAGATTTTCTAGTATTGTTTCAATTGTTTTCCTGTGGGTATTGTTTCAGATATCTTTCAGGGTTACGCAACTTTTAATTTACGGAGTGTTAGCTTAATGTATAGGTACTTTCTAATTGTTTTTGTTTTAAATCTGAATGTTGAGATTTGGAGTATAATTTATATATGTGCAATACTGTTATACTAATGTGCGGATGCTACGTATTAATGCTTATAACGTTGAGTCTGCAGTCTCTTTTAGTTGTTAACGTTATCAGAATATGAGGTAGAGTGTTTAGTTTTCCTTTCAATTTAGACTTAGGCTCCAAGTCATTTGGGGTATATATGGATTTTATAAAGGTTGATTAGTTTTAATACCAGTATTGTAGAAGTGTATTACTAGTTTTCAGGTAACGATAGGCTGGTTTGCTGGTTAGTGTTCAGATTATGTTTGTCGTGAAGAAAATAAAGAAGTTATGGAGTTAGCTTATAATATGAATGTCGATTTTCTGTTCTTTTTATTTATTTATTTTTTATTATGAGGTTAGTAGTGTTAGCTGAAAGCTATTTCGTGTGATATATAGTTTAATTTTATTAGCCTCACCGATTCAGAATTTATTTATTAGGTATCTGTCTAGAGGAGATGCTTAATTGCAGCCCGTCACCACCTCCTCCGCACGAACACCCTGGAGGCGGCAGGGGACCTAGCTTTTGACGCCAACAATTATGCAACACAACAAAGTGACAAAACCAAGAGATACTATAAAGATACTATAAATATCCCACGACAACAAAGATATACTTGAACTGAATTGAGTTGATGTCTTTTTAAACTAGTGATGTAGTTGATTTATTTTGCAGCTTGGCTAGATCAGCCGGATAATTGAATTCAAAACCGCGAGTGAGACATTCAACCGAGTATCAGTTTGTTCAGGATCTCGTGAATAGAATTATCAATAGTGGTAAATACAGTGTCACTGCGCTTTACCGTGCTATCGACGTGCCTATGTTGGTAATTTACGAAGAGGCAATAACTTTTTCTTAAACGAAATGTTTTACGTAAATTTCTGGTTAGTTGAAAGTGCAGTGGCCTGCTTTGTAAAAATAGTAGATTTGTCCTTAGCTAGATTATTTTAGTTATCAGATTCTGGTGTAGTATATTAAGGGCCTTTTTCAGTACCACGCGTGCTGTTTTAGGTCGTTGCTTACTATGAACGCAGTAGTATAATTAATATATTTAAGTAAAGATTTTAAATTCTCATCTTTTTTTTTTTTTGAAGATATACAGCTTATTGAATTTACTAAGTGCCAATTACAAGTCTTTATTTATACGGTAATATTCTGAACTTTAAAATAACAAATACTACATAAATTCTGCTATTAAATGGATAGAAAAAAGAAATACTCACAATATCAAAAAGTGGATGTCAGATAAACGGAAAATTAGGTACTGTTGAAGAGGTTTGGTTTTATACAAAGCACTCGATCTTATCAATTTTACAATAAGACAAGTAATACATTTATGGAACAAATACTAATAAAGTGTAAGTGCCTATTAAACAATTTAGCGGTCAAGTTAATTACAAGTTATTTGTCATAGAACTTATTAGCTAATACTTGCTTTATACGAGGTATGCTGGTACAAAATAAATCAAATCGCATTCTGTTACGAAGCTATTAAAAGTCTCATGACTTTCTTGTGTAAGACTATTACCTACGTCTTGTAATTACTGATTTTCCTGAACAGAGGGGAGAACATGAGAAGGATAGTTTCTAGATTGGTATGCAGTGACAGTTAGGATAAACTGTATGCCTATATATAATACATATATAAATAAATATAAAAAGGATTGATCTCACCAATTAACTCAGCAGGGTTTATAGCTGAATCTGCGTGGTCGTATTCACTATTAGCTTCTGAATAAGTATCTATAATTACACCATACACTGCACTCACAAATATGCACGCATGCGCAGACCAAATGACTTGAACTGCCAAAACGTGTGTTTCTAGTGTAGTCTGTAAAAATTACGTTATATTTCCCGAAACCCCTCTCTCCTCAAAGTAAGATTAGATGAGATTCGGCTCGACCCCCACTCCCTTGAACGTCTCACGCAATTTACGGACGCCTTATTCATACAGGATACAATTTCTTTTTCATATTATTCATAGAGGACGTAGTACCAATGTATGTAACAATTGAAGCCTTTGGTGCTCTAAAATCGTTAATTTCATGTTTGTCTGTTTCTTTGTAATAACTTTATTGTACAAAAAAATACATTAAAAAGACAACATACAAAAGAGCAAATATACAAAGGCGGACTTATCCCATGTAGGAATCCCTTCCCGTCAACCTGCGATAGATTGAGGGGATATTTACTCAATTAAAAGGTAGAAGCAAGTACGTACAAATTTAACTATAAGATTTCTTAATTGTCTTTTAATTTTAATACTTATTAAACAAATTTATTTATAAATACTTACATAGCATCTGCAAACTTTCGCTTTTTAGTCGGATCCTGGATTTAAAACGCAGCACGGGGACACTCGTGCTGCGTTTTAAATCCAGGATAACAAAAGCCCCGGTAACAAGTCGCCATCCATTATGTCCCTGTTCGTCATTGTTTGATACGCATTGTATCAAAATGTATCCAGCTTCCGATATCCCGCTCTCTCTAAACTAAAATACTAAACATCACAACCACTATAAGACATTAGTTTGTTAGAATTGTATAAGATAACCAATAATTTCGCACGATCAGTACGAAGCCTGAATGACAAAAGTTCGAAACAAATCTAGTCTTCAGGGCCGAATCTGCTCAAAGGCTTAAAAAATTTAAAACCTTTTGTTTGTTTTTCTATACATTTAGTGTTAAAATATAAGCAATAATTTCGCGCACTCAGTACCAAGCAGTGAATAGCGAAGCGTTAGCGCAATCGAAACAAATTTATAGAGTTCTCAGGTTCAAATCCGGTGAATTGCATTTTGGAATAACATTAATAGATGACGCTACAATTGCAGGGTAAAGTTATATTACAGTACTCTATGTATGCAGTCTGCGAACTGCGTTCATATTCCATCGTTGACCTGTGCAACTTGTCCGCGCGCCGGATCATTTCAACGATAATAATTATTTGTAAATAAATAACTATAGGCATAATTGTCACGTCTGCACACTTTCGCTCTTTAGTCCGATCGTGGATTTAAAAAGCAGCACGAGTGTGTAACAAGTCGCCATCCATTATGTCTCTGTCCGACATTGTTTAATAGGCATTGTATCAAAATGTATCTAGCCCCCGATATCCCGCTCACTTCCAAAACTTACTAATTCTTATTTGTTCAGCCGTGAAATTGGGGTAATTTATAATTGTCAGCTGTGCAGTAACGTCTTAATTATTAAATTTTATCATGAATTTATTAATAGATCGTAATATTGAAGAGCAAACAAAACCTTTAAAATACAGTATAATATGTAACGTAGCCATAGATCTCTCATGTTTAATATTTTAATTTTAAGCACGGTCTCCGCCGTGTAATTTTAAAACAACATTTTAAAATAATTAAGTTTAATGAATGCGCTGTCCAGGGGAAATTGTGCGCGATGCAATTATTGTTGTTGAAATATCATATGTTTTGATATTTCAACAAAAATAATTGCATCACGCACAACTTTGTAATGCGAAGCAAAATTAAAATATGCTTTTCAAATAAAAATTTTTTTTTGTGTTTTTAATCCGGGAGATAAAGCGTTATAGTAATGATATTTTATGCTTTTACGAACTTTTTCTTTAAAAGTTTGTTGGAGCCTAATAAGAGCAGTTATTTTTTTGCATTGTGAGACAATGGAAAAGATTGAGTATCTATTCATAGTTCTGGGCCCATGAGCCTTGCTTCCTGCGGGAATTTCGAGATTAAAACTATCCTAATTACTCTCCTCGGGTCTAAAAATATACCCATAGCAAATTTCATTTAAATCGGTGGCTTGAGCATGAAAACGTAACAGAAATACGGACAGAGTTACTTTCGCAATTATCATATTAGTATGAATAATCTAAATATTTTAATGTATACATTTAAAAAAAAGTAAGTATTTCTTTTTACATTTAATAAGGATCTTCTCTTTGCTTATCCCCGCTCTCTGAATACTAGGATTAGTGCAGGAGCGTGTCCCACAGTGCACCTGCAGCCCTGCCGTTTATTTACATTTAAGTAAAGGATAAGCCCGAAAAAAGTGCTGCCTTCGTCTGAAATAAATAATTTTTCTCGAATACGAAAATGTTTATGCATTTTTTCCATTCATTAATGAATAATAAATTTATTTTCTAAGCAATTAAAAAAAAACCCCGACCGAAAATGACAAGAAAGCCATCTAGTGATGAATAGTAGAACTATTAATACGATTAGATATCTGTAGCGCCATTTATATTTTTCATTAGGGAAAGCCCTGACTTTCAAGCGTTAATTCCCAATAACTTTTAAGTGGCTTCACCGATTTTCATCGAACATTATCTAACTTGGAACCACGCAAGGGAACTTGCTTTTACGTAAAAAAAACCACATCGAAATCGGACCATCCGTTCGAGCGCTACGATGCCACAGACAGACAGGCAGACCGGCAGACATTAGCCTCAAACTTATAACACCCCTCTTTTTTGTCGGGGTTAAAAAATAAAAAATAAAAATAATACAGTTTAAGAGAAGAAAAATATGATTAAATACCCAAAGCTGAACGATCCATTTAAATGAGAGCTGGTAGAAAGGTTCCAGTTCCATAAATAGCTGCGGGAAGTCTTTATTTAGTTTTCATTAAACCGCCATAGATACGGGGGTGCTACTACTGGCTGGAAATTATTTCATACTACGTGGTAGACTTTTGTTGCAGAAATTATGATGAAATGAACAACAATTTTGAAGTATTTTATTTAAATTTCTTTAGTTTACAACCAAGGAAACTTAAAAAAAAAATAGTAGCACTTGGAGATGAAAATACTTAGCGCTGTAAAATAGGTACTAACCTTATATGAACATAAACATTACCTATATATAAATCAACTAAGCGCCACTTTTGGCGTGATGGTTAGCGAGAAGGTGGAAAAAGGAATCAAAATAGTAATACTCTTTTTCTCTTCAAGCCTCACGGCTCTGGAATGCTTTACCTGTTGACATCAGAGAAATTTCTACTTAATTCTCTTTTATTTCTTTATTTCTTTATTACTCGCTTGAAAATGCACACCCTTTCCCTCATAAAGTCATCTTTATTTAGTTTTCCTCTTCGTAGCTACATTTTATATATATATATATATATATATATATATATATATATATATATATATATATATATATATTAGTATAAGTAGATGTATATGTAAGTATTCTGAAATTTATATACAATAGGTATATAATGTAATTGTATATAGCAATATTTTATAATGTAAGTATATATGTATTGATTTTTTGTGCCGCATAATTTTCTCTGTTTATCCCTATGGTTGACTGGGAGAACATGTTCTTAGCATTAAGTCCGCCATTTGTTGAAAGTATATTTGTACTTTGGAACAATAAAGTTTGATAAAATAAAATAAATAATAAAACGCAAGCCGCATCACCTATTAACATAGTTTGCATTTTCAAATATTCCCTCAATCGGCTTTAAAATCTGTGCGTGGAAAGAAAAAAAAACTGGTACATTCTAAGTTTTACTTTTTTCTTCAGGTCAGCATGAAAGTATTTAACTGTAAGTAAATGATTTAATCTCAATACTTTTTATGAAACCAATACTTAATTGACAATTATTAACATTGATTAAAATATCCAAAGATAAAAAAAAGAATTATAACTTTGACTTGACTTTGTGGAAGTTTTGACGAAATCGATCTCTTTTCGTCCGCGACAAAAGGTAAGACCCCTAGTATGGGACGGGGAGTTATCTTTTTAGGGTTTTATGATAATATCGGGCCGGTGTGATTGGCTGGAATTGAATTACTTAGTAGTCATGCAGCCCCGATATTGAGGGCCAGGAAAATTGGTTGAACGGGGAATTCGAGAATTGTGACTGGCTGAGATATTTTTGGAACGAAGTTCCTTACGGCAGGCTTGGAGGAGATAGGGATTTTGCTGCGCGACCGAACTGAAAAAAATGTGATAGTAAAACCGTAAGGATGACCTCGTTAAATAAAACCGTTAAATGAGACGTGCGCAGGCGCGACAGTCGTATACACAAGCGAGTAGTGTATAATACCTTTCTCTTCCTTTGAGCACGATTTTTCTTTTGCAAATTGTGTCGATTCTACATTAGCCGAAGGAACTTCGTTCCTACCTGGTGTCCCACGACACCACATTTCTTTTTTTTAATTGTGAAAAGTTTAAAAAGCTTTCTCGCGCTCTAAAATATGTTTTAACACTACATTTTCTCACAAATAAGTTCCGTGTTGCTCTATGCACAAATGAAATATAGGGGTATAATATATAGTATTCTATATTTTAGATTTAATAGTTTTGGTATATATTTTATGTATATATTTTTCAATCTCGCTTGTTGCTAATGTGGTCACGACAATCAGAACTTTTAGCACCGTCTCTCGTGTCCATCGTGCCCGAGCAGCTATACAAAATATGACCTGTACTGGGCATTGAAGAAATATAGTGTAATTTGAGCCAATCGACACGAAAGAAGAAGAAGAATTTTGCCGTGAATATTAAACATATACTTAAATATTTCAATATATAAGTATAGGTGTAATATTTACGGTTTTGAATAGCTCCGCCAAGCATGCGTCGTAATGTGGCTTGCGTGGTGGAGAAATTCAAACAGATAAACCGCAAAAAGCACCTACAGTACGGCCAGGTTCCACCTCCCCCACGTTTGAAAAGTCGAAAAAGTTTTCTGAGTCAGCCAAACATCCCACTCAGTGAAATACTAGAAGATTGGCATGGTGGAAAGATAATATATTTACCCCCCTCTACTAATAAATCTTCCACCCGGTGAGAAACTCCCACCAAGTGGTGATCTCTCCTGAGCAGTCTGAAAGTTCTTAAACAGACTCCAGGCTAGTGTTGGGAGGTGCCACGAGAACCGAGTCAAGTGGAGTTTCTTAAACAACGACCTTTGAGAATGTGGAGCTGTCCAAAGCATGGCCTACCTCCTGTCATGCCCCAGCTGCCCAACCTCTCGTACATTTAATGATTCAAACTCGGCTAGTGACAGATGAGTAAGTGTGGCCTCACACTGGTCCTTGACCTTTTAAAAAGGCCATTCCGACTCTTTATGAAGGTGAAAAAGAAGAATATTTCAAAGTATTTTTTAATACGTAAGAGAAACTATTCTGACCCTGCTGGGCAACAAATACCTTCTTATTTCTTTTCATCTCTAATCCATTGTTTTCATTTTAACGGTTTACAAACACTTAGGAAAGCGTCGAGGACATCATTCCACTTCCTTCTCAATAACGCTGGTGAAAAAATCAACGAAGAAGTCTTTTGGCTCATTTTGTTGATAATTTTACAATATTACACAACACGCATAAAAGGTTCTACAAAATTTATTCAAACAAGATTTGGCTCCGCTGATAGGAACTCCAAAAGTTCCAGAAATTGTTAAAGCACGAATAACGAGTCAAGTTTCAACATTTTATTTCGCAGCGACCTGGTCCATTAAAAGTTGCAGCGAACTTGCGCGGCCAGAGGGTCATTCTTTATGGTAATGCTGGTCTATGCTAAGCAGAGTCATTTTGCCACATTAATTCAGCGGCATGACCTGTTGTTTACCTCGAAAATAAAATGTTTTTGTCGTCTTATAATAAACTAACTCATTAAAACTGAGGTAGTCACGTACTTCTTATGATAAGTACTAAACAAAATAAATATCTACGACTATCGACAAATCACACAGATTGAGTTAGCCCCAAAGTTCGAGACTTGTGTTATGGGATACTGACTCAACGATACTATATCTAAATATATACAACTCAAAGGTGATTGACTGACTGACATAGTGATCTATCAACGCACAGCCCAAACCACTGGACCGATCGGGTTGAAATTTGGCATACAGGTAGATGCTATGACGTAGGCATCCGCTAAAAAGGATTTTGATCAATTCTACCCCCAAGGGGATAAAATAGGGAATGAAAGTTTGTATGAAACTTTGTCAATTTTAAACCGATCGGGCTTAGACTTTGCATGCATAAAGCTACTATGACGTAGGCATCCCCTAAGAAAGGATTTTGATACATTACACCCCTACGCGAGCAAAGCCGCGGGCAAAAGCTAGTTTTATATAAAATACATGTATAAACAACCAAGACTTAAGTTAATCTGAAAGAGATTATTTTCCATCTTGACCTGACCGGGATCGAACCCGGAACCTCCGGTGTGACAGTCTGGCATGATGACCAGGCCTCAGAGTTCATATATCTATAGTTTGCATTCTTTTCACGGTTTCAGGGTGCGCTTTTGGCTTTTTCTTCTGCAAAGATGATTTGCATGTCAAAGATCACATAAAGATATCGAAGACCATGGAGAGTAGCATAACTATGGATAGTTGACCTTGAACAACAGTCACAATATGTACTCATAGTATCAAATACTGTCGATAGTATCAAATATCGATACTATCGATTGTTTTACCTTATATCAACTATTGACAATCGATACTATCGATCTTTTATACTATTGCTTGCAACACTAATGTAGAGTGGTAAAGAAAAAAGTGAACCGTTAAAACAGACCCCAGGGTCATAGGAGACATAAGTAAAATTCAGCATGATATTAGCCCCTTCACCGCGAACGTCGGATTGTCGTGCCTATCGTCGGAAATTTCCGACATAAAAAAAAACCGCTCGTATTGCACATAACTTTAGTATCCTCATCCCTTTTTGGTTGTAGGTATTTATTTCAGATTTCATAACCCTCGCGTTGGGGGCACGACAACTGATATAAAGTCTCGCGGTGAAAGGGTTAAGCATGTAGGTTAAAAAGGGAATCAAAATAGTGACGTAGGTTGCTAGGTAACCGAATCGTAGCCTTTCGCAAATAAAGTGACACTAGACGTGATCCACCACTCACAAGTGGAACATAAAAACCTCGAGCTCCTCCGTGCTTCTGAAGGCACGTTAGGCCGTTGGTTCCGGCTGTCATCATTGTATGGAAGTCAAGCTATATCTTGAAGCTTGAACAATCTGACACCGGTAACGTTGTTGACCACTTACACGAAAAAAAAATGAAACCCGCATTGTGTGTTGACAAAATTTCTTGACATTTTTAACAATATCCTCGCATCTAAGCTGTTATGTTCAATATATATTTTAAGACAAGCGTGGCAGATTTTCATCAAATGTTTAAAATAGAACAACTTTTAAAGAACCTGTCAAAAACAATTTAACAAGTCAATTCCAGAAAGTTAGTAGTTACAATTTAAACAGTTTTTGCCGAGAAACAAGTCTCCGCAGCAGATGTAAAGTTTGATGAGTCAATATTGGCGGAGACAATGCCCGGGGCGGGACGTACCGGCTGTTTTGTACTCCCAACAAGAATCACAGAGACATAGCCATTTTATTGACAACTGGAGGCCCGCCCTAACCAGTGGTTTGTTTTATAACAACGTGGCTACTAACAAATTAATATATCAAATTAGACAGATTTTATAAAAAAAAACTTGAGAGGTGTCAACGAAGTAAAATATAAATAGGTCTAAATTACATTCAAACTCTTTTCTGCGTTCTAAAATCAAATTTTTGTTATCTTCATAAATTTGAATGAACAAAAGGTGTCATTACAACTTTTGGTCTTAATTTTTTTCGTCTAGCTCCCTTTCAAAATGAGGCAACAAGTCCATTTGAGAAAGTTAATAGTTAGAACGTCATATTACGCCATCCCAGCAGCAGTTATCGCCGCTGAGGCGCCCCGCGCTTGGATTTCGTTAGAAATTGTTACTCCATCGCGGCATCGCGTGTAATATAATAATAATACGACGACCTCTGTGGCGTAGTGGTTAACCATGCTAGTCCACCACCCAGAGGTTCCGAGTTCGATCCCCGATCAGGGCAAGTTGGAAAATGGTCTTTCTCAAATTGTCCTGGTTCTTGGATGTTTATCTATATATGTATCTGTCATATAATATAGTATCGTTGAGTTAGTGTCTCATAAAACAAGTCTCGAACTTACATTGGGGCTAGCTTAATCAGTGTAATTTGTCCATATATTTTCATTTATATTTATATCAGTACAAATACGAAAAGAAAACCGCTGCCGCGATGGATTATTATGCCGTTCGTTAATGTGTAAATGTCTTTACGATTTTTTAAGAAAGAAATCTAGGCCTCCACACCAGATATAAAGTTAGATAAGACATTAATGAGACAATTTGTATTCTCAACAAAAATATCCAAAACATCAAGAGTACCATTAAAAATTAATGCATGAAAGACTTATTACCCGAGTATTTTCTGAGTTAACATATCGGCTCGGGCAGGAACGCATGCGGCCGCATGCCGCGGCAACTGGCCACATGCGTCTGAGCCGTAACGTGCTGCGGGAGCCGTACGGCTGCCGCGAGAGCTGCATGCGTGCTGCGGCAGCCGACAGCGTCCGCGGCATGCGAAAACACCCCGAGCGCCCAGAAGTGCTGATTGCCCTGCGCTGTGTAAACGCCAAAGAATTTTATTTAAAAAAATGATGAAATGGGACGTGGTATTACTTGCTCATTAAAGTTATTACGCGCTTATCTTTTAGTGAAAAGACTTCGAATATCTAGTCTCGCTGTACCGCCGTTTGCATTCCGCGACAGCCGTGCGGCCCGAACAGACCCGACCCATACAGATGGAGCCAGCTATCTGTCGCGGTATCCGTCGGGAGCCGCTCGGAGCCGACCGGAGCCGTACGGCCGTCGCGATAATGTATATGTGGCAGATATATGAACTTTAACTTCTTGTTACAAGTTTAAATTTCCTTTACCGCATTGTGAAATGCCTTCCGGGCCCGATGCGAGCAGGTCAGTCTGAATCGTACCTCAGTTTTACGAACGAGTTACATTAAATTCGGAGCTACTGCCCATTGGACCAAGTAGATAACGAAACAGAAAACAGTCTGTCAATATAATTGAGGTACGCGTGATGTAACCGACTGACATCTAGCGATAGTTATTGCTGAGCTCCGACTGAAATAATAGAAAATCTAATAAAATAAAAACTTGTTCATAGCAAAAAATATTACTGTAAGAGCATACCTTTTATTCACTTTGTCAATAAAATAATCGCAATTCATTTCCGTGAATCTGAAATCTCTCAACAATAATATTTTCGGACAATACGACTGTAGATAATTACAGGGCTATAAAAACGAATAGATCCGCCGTTAGACGATGAACAAAGGACATTGGAAGGCCGCCTCTGTCGCAATGCCGTCAAACAGCCGATTGTCTTCAGCTATGTCACAGGGATCTCGAACAAGGAAGCCGTAGAGCTCATTACACTTATTTTGCAAAACAAACCTTTTGAATTTCTACGTACAACAACTGATTTTGAGATATATTTTATGATGCTCTGAACTGGGATAGTTTGAAAGTATTTAGATTTCTATTCGTCTTCTTTTTAGCCTCCTCCAGGTAATACCATCTTTTTTAATTTTGAGCATCTTCTATCCACGTCGTGAATGATCGTTCAATCTTCGATTAGAGCAGTTGTGTCACAATCACATATGACGCGCATTAATACAGTGCAGTGAAAGTGCTAACGCATCAAACCAAAGTCTATCAATGTCACGTATCTTCGGCCGGCCGCGATGACCTACATTGGTGAGTCATAGCACCTTGCTATGTTTACGTACGATAGTTGTTAAGGTGACACTCTCCCCGCCTTCAAAATGAGTACGACGCCATCTAAATCCATTCAGATCAAAACTGAAACGGAACGCTATCTTTACGACTGTTATAGAAGTGAAAAGAATGAAAGGCTAAAACAACAGAGCCTTATCGAAGAATTACAGAGCCAAATTGCGGTTCTTCAAAAACAGTTGCAATGCGCTGTTGAATCAAAAGCTACAGCCCAAGCAACCACTAGCACGGAAACATCAGCGCCTCACGCTGAGTATACTACTGACGAAGACGAGTTGGCTAAAGAGACAGAGTGGATTAGAACAAAGTCCAGGAAAAAGAGGAAGTTGAACACGTCTCCCACACTCTCGCCTCAGGCAAAAGAATGCCAAATATCTGAAAAAGCAAAAAAAGTTCTCCCACCTCCTCCTATCGTGGTGGATGGTGTGGAGAACTACCAAAACTTTTATGACTTTTTGACACGAGATCAACCCGCTAGCACCTTCACAGTTAAGATGTTGCATGGCGCTAGCGTTAAGATAAATGCTTGCGACGTAGAAACATATAGAGCTATTACGAAGCTACTCACAGACAACAACTGCCTTTGGCATTCATATGAGAACAAACAGGACAGGCCAATCAGGGTGATGGCCAAAAAATTGCCTTCTACGTGTAAACCGGACAGGATTATTGAAGACCTCAAAGCAAAGGGTCTCCAAATTGAAGACGCTGTGAATAAATTAAGTTGGAAAACTAAAGAGCCCTTAAATATGTTCATGCTGACATTCAAAAACCAGGAAGAAATTGGCAAAATTTATCAGATTAAATCTATCTTGGGGTGCGTGGTTGATATACAACCTCTCAAATCTTCCAAACTTATCCCGCAATGCAAGAGATGTCAGGCTTATGGCCATACACAAATGTATTGTGCCAAAGAGCCAAGATGCGTAAAGTGCACTGGAAAACATCTGACCGTGGACTGTAAAAAACCAAGTACAGAAAAACCGAAGTGTGTGCACTGCGGAGAAAGTCATCCTGCGAACTATAGAGGTTGCATGATAGCTAAAGAGATGCAGAAGATAAGAAACAAGTCTGCTAAAAAAAATGTAGTCAGTCATGAAAATACTGCTCAGAGCAAACTGCAGAAACCTACCAATAAGCCCGTATCAAAAGTAACCACAAATATCTCTTACGCTCAGACGGTTGCGAAAAATTCTATAAGCCAACCCCAACGCAAAGATGAAAGCACTCAAAACCCACAAGAGAAAAAGTTAGATGAAATACTAAAGCTTATGTCATCATTAGACGAGCGCTTGAAAAAACTAGAAAATAGCACCAAACCCGCTATTACTACCAAGAATAAAAAATGATGAAACAACTGAAAATCATGGCATGGAACTGCAATGGGCTACTTAACCACAAAAATGAGTTACAAGTAATCCTAGATATAGAAAATATTGATGTGTGCCTGGTATCTGAAACACACTTTACAAAACAATCTTACATAAAATTAAAAGGTTACAAAGTATATAATGCATTGCACCCAGCAAACAAAGGTAGAGGTGGCAGTGCTGTTATCATCAAAGAAACTATTCAACATCAAGAACATGTTAAACATGAAATTCCTCAGGTGCAATGTGCTGCAGTCAGATTGAATACAAAAAGTTGTCCTCTTACTGTGGCTGCCATATACTGCCCACCAAGACATAAAATACAGAAAGACTTGTGGAAGAACGTACTTTACACACTTGGTGATAAATTTGTATTGGGAGGTGACTTCAATGCTAAGAACACGTATTGGGGTTCCCGACTTACGAACACAAAAGGAAGAAAACTTATGTGCGCCATCACAGAAATGAAATGTGGTGTTGCATCAACAGGTTCACCTACATACTGGCCAACGGACCCATCAAAAACCCCTGATCTCATAGACTTTTTTATTTATAAAAACATGTCGTCTAACTACATGCAAACTAATCAAAGTTATGATATGAACTCCGATCACTCAGCCATTTATTTAGAAATAAACGAAAAAGTTATATTTAAGGAAGATAATTTAACTCTAGTCAATAAATATACAGACTGGGATAGTTTTAAAATAGAATTAGACAGCCATGTAGACCTTAGAGTACCACTAAAGACTCCAGAGCAACTAAATATAGATTTAGAAAAATTTGTCAGCTTAATACAACATACTGCTTGGAATAATACACCTAAGAGTAAGAAAAGGACAGTGAAAAACACATACCCATTAGAGATAAAAGACCTGGTAAAAGAAAAAAGAAGACAAAGAAAACTATGGCACCAAACTAGGTCGCCAGACGATAAAAAAAAGTTGAATAACCTCACAAAAAAGCTTAAAAGGGCAATCCAAAAACATAACGATGAGTGCACAAATACGTATCTTCAAAAACTGTCCAGTGACCGTAGTACAGATTATTCTCTCTGGAAAGCTACGAAGAACATGAAACGGCCAATAAACCAAATTCCTCCCTTGAAACTAGGATTTGGAAAGTGGGCGGTTAGCAACGAACAAAAAGCTGCTTTGTTTGCCGAACACCTCGAAGGGATTTTCAAACCAAATGACAGATCAGAAGGCATCGTTGAAGATATCACTGAGGAACTCAGCGAAAATTATGATGAAGAAATAAATATAAAGCTTGTAACTCCAAAAGAAGTTATGAGGGAAATAAAACAGCATATCAACCCCAGGAAATCTCCTGGCTTTGATCTTATACCAGGAGAACTGCTACACAATCTCCCGAGAAAGGCTTTAGTCAAATTAACTAATCTCATAAACGCTGCTTTGAGACTTAAATACGTGCCCGATTTATGGAAAGTAGCTGAAGTAATAATGATTCCAAAACCGGGAAAACCGCCAAATGAGACGACGTCGTACAGGCCAATTTCATTGTTACCCGTTATGTCAAAGTTATTTGAAAAAATATTACTAAAAAGACTAAAACCTATCATCGAAACCAAAAACCTTATTCCACCACATCAGTTCGGCTTCAGAGAAAAGCATTCAACTATAGATCAAGTTCACAGAATAACAAATATAATTGAAAATACCCTCGAAAATGAAAAAGTCTGTTCTACTATCTTTCTAGATGTAGCGCAAGCTTTCGATAAAGTGTGGCATGAAGGACTCATCATAAAACTTAGAAACATGTTACCCACTAACTACGTAGATATAATTACATCATATATAACCAATAGAGCTTTTAGAGTGCGACAAGAAAATGCGTATTCTAAAATTAAAGAAATAAAAGCTGGAGTGCCTCAGGGAAGTGTTTTAGGTCCGGTCCTGTACCTACTATACACCTCGGACATTCCTGATATAGATGACAATACTATGGCGACCTTTGCTGACGACACTGCTATAATGGCTGTCGGAAGTACTCATGAAGAAGCAGCAGAAAAGGTTCAAATAGCAATTAATAAAATTATTGAATGGACAAAGAAGTGGCGAATCAAGCTAAATGAATCAAAGTCAACTCATGTTAACTTTACGAATAAGCAAGAACAATTATGTCCCGTGTATATAAATGGAAAGCAAGTTCCATTTGAAAATACAGCCAAATACTTAGGTATGACTCTGGATACAAAGCTGCGCTGGAAAGCGCACGTCAAAAAGAAAAGAGAAGAGCTCGAAATACGGTTTCAAAAGATGCACTGGCTGCTTGGGAGAAACTCTGCCTTGTCAGTGCACAACAAAATACTTTTGTATAAACAAGTCCTGATGCCAGTATGGACTTATGGTATACAGCTGTGGGGCTGTACCAAACAGAGCAATATCAGTATGATCCAAACATTCCAGAACAAAGTACTCAGGAGCATTGTCAATGCACCCTGGTACATTAGAAATGCTGACCTGCACCGGGACCTTAACATGCAGTTCGTCGATAAAGTTATTAAAAAATATGCAGAAGCACACGAGTATCGATTGCTTCATCATGTGAACGTTGAGGCAATCCAGCTCCTCGACAACACGGACACAGTGAGAAGACTTAAACGAACTAAACCGTTCGAATTAGTGTAGTGTAGTGACAATAAAAAAAAAAATACTTAGTGCGGTCATAGTGCAATAATTAAAGACACACGAACAAAGTGCCTTCCCCTTAATAGAGACAGTAAGAAAAGTGCCGATGGACACATTCTTATACTATTGCTTATAAAACTAGGTCAATGTAAAATTACTAATTAGTCTTAGATTAATAGGCTAGATTGTAATAATATTAGCGTACTTATTGAACAGTATATAGGTACGTTAAGAAAGTGAAAAAAAAAAAAAAAAAAAAAAAAAAATCTTCTATCCACTTTGATCCTGCTGTTTTTTTCAATATTATCATACCAATGCATCTGCGGTCTTATTACCGATCACAGAAGTTAAGAGTTCAGAAAACAAAATCTCTATTTTTATCAAGTCTCTTTTGATGTTTGAATGAATGAATTAACTCCTTCGATATAGGTTAAATTGTCTCTGTTTCTATTTCCAGTTCCGTGTCTTTAAACCATCGTTTAGATAAGAGTAGCCTTTTTGTGAATAGTGGGTAGTTTTTTAAATGTGTAAGAACTTAGCTAGAGCTAATTTAGTACAAAATATCACAAATTAACTCGACAGCAGCTCTTGTCCAGTTTTAGAACTTAGTGAATAAGTTTTGTAAATTCTAACTACGTTTCTCTGTCACTATAGAATTAAATAGAACAGATACAACAAGGCAACTCTATTCGTGTTATTGTGCCGAAGTGGTACGACATCGCCTCAATAGCTATTGTATTGATGTCTTAGAAGCGAGTGGACAGTTTTGTGTATTCTAAAACAGTTCATATCAAAAGTAAACTAATATAACACTGCAGCTCTATTGACATCGCAGTGCTGAGGTGCTAAGAAACCGCCTCAATAGCCATTGTACTGATGTCTCAGAAGCGAGTGGAGAGTCTTGTAAGTTGCAACTATGCTAAACTACGGTGACGTGAATGCGGCTGCGGATCTCTGAACGTGGACAGTCTGTACGCTTTGTTCTCGCTAACATACGAGTAGGAAGGGAGGGAAAACAACTTTTGAGTCATGTTGGGTTTATAATTGTGAATATATACACCTATATATTAACAAGTTATAGTCAGGCCGTGTATGCCACTTCTAATTTATTTCCACCCACATTTCTTTATCTATAAATAGTTCATTGCTGCAGAAGCCGGGGAGTAAGGCATTGCCGGACGAGTAGTTTTGACATAATTACAAATCCGGCAATCCTGTCCCCACCGAGGTATGGTTAGTGCTTTTCTCAATAAATATTCAAGAAATTACTAACTATGCAAATATTTACCGAACAATTAATGTTTACCGCAATATGCGATTTACTGAAAATCTGTGCATGAAAAAAAAATTACAAACTTCGTGCCTTCTTTTTACTAGAATAATGCTTCCATTTCCGAGTATGTTTGGAAAATTTTCGTTGAGTTAGTATCCCATAACACAAGTCTCGAACTTACTTTGGGGCTAGCTCAATCAGTGTAATTTGTCCGCAAATATTTATTTATTAATTTATTTAAATAAGAACGGCATGGTTGGCTTTACAGTCTTAACAGCAGCACATTAACTCCTCAACCCCATTTATTGTGAATGCAGCTCTAATTATGCCGGCAGTGTACCGCTCCCTAATGTCAGCTGTTCGTAACCGAATTACGAGGTGTTAACTAAACGCGCCGCAAAGATGCAATTATGCACACTCGGGACGTTCTGACAGACACAGACAGGCGGAGTGCATTGTTCTGGGATGTACGGATACCGAAGTAATGCTCGTGAAATTTGAATGAATGTGAATAGATCTAAAATGTTTTAAATGACTACTATATTACATGAAAATAAAACACTTAACATATATTAGGATGCTTAAAGGAATCAATAATGGTGTACGAGCAAAGCTTGCACATTTGTGCAGATTTCGGTTGTCACCTAGACCCGCATGTTGATGTTGAGGTTTGATGATGTTATGGAGACACAAGACCACGTCACTTACTTCTTACTTACTTCCCTTGAGGATATAATCCGCAATTACGAGTAGGTCCGAATTCGTAGGTCCTGTTTTAGTAGTCCTGTTAGTGTTTGTAGGAGCTGACGCCGGCCTCAGTTTTCAAACCAGCCCAGCTCCTGCAGAAAGCCTAGAACGCCAGCTGGCGCCCTGCACACTTCCGCCATGGTATCCGGATCTTCTAGGTACCTTCCTCTTATGTGTGCGACCCCATCGCACTCCAGGAGGAGATGGCTCGCAGTTTCTTCAGCCTCCATGCACACTCTGCACAGGGGGCTATTAGTAAGACCTAGGGTGAAAAGGTGTTTATTTAGTGCGCAGTGACCAGTAATGATGTCAATCATACGGCGTTGGTTCCTCCGTGGCAATGCTAACAAACGTCGGGATAAGTGGCTGTCCCATTGGGGTAGCGTCTCCTTGGCCTGCCTGCATGGCATTCTTGTACTAAAGCAGAGTCCACGTATGCTCTCTTCAAGGCAAGTAGAACCACTGCGCTGTCAGTCAGGATACGGATACCTGATACTTTTCTCCTGGTAATTTCTGTTGCTGCATGGGATCTGGCTGCACACTCAGCTTAAAAGATAGAGTTGTCCTTACCCAAAGCAGCTGCAGAGTGGATGTTGAGATCATGAGAGAAAACACCAGCACCCACACTAGTGTGTCTTTGAGCCGTCTGTATATACTCTCACTTCGTCAGTACTTGAGCTGTCTGATGTTGCCTCATGTAATTGTATTTTGTATTTTTTGTCGAAGACGAACTGCTTGCATATCCTGTCATTTATTGCACCTATAAGGTGTGACGCTCCGAGAGCCAATGGCAGGATTTGAGTATGCGGTGCCTGGTTTTTGTGTTTCCATACGCCCAACGTATTGAGTCTTGCAGCTGCGACCTGTGCTTCTTGTTTGATGTGTAGATGCAGCGATCTGATGTCTAGGATTGCCTCGAGTGACGCTGTTGGGCATGATTTCATGCCACCGCCTATCGCCAGACATGCTGTTCTTTGGAAATTCTGTAGTTTATCTTGTACTGTAGTCAGTGTGGTTCGGTACCACCATACTATTGCGGCGTATGTAAGTCCTGGTCTAATGACTGTAATATACAGCCATTTCATTATTTTGGGGGATAAGCCCCAGTTTTTACCTACTAGTCTTCGTCAGTTCCATAAATTTATGCATGCTTTGTTTAACTTTTGGTCAAGATGCATGCTCCAGTTTAGCTTGGAGTCCAGTGTTACGCCTAAGTATTTGTCTTCTTTCGATAGCGTGAGAGTAGTTCCAAAGAGCTTTAGTGGTTCATACTTACCTAGAGCTCTTTTGTTGGTAAAAATAACTAGTTCTGTTTTGTTTGCATTGACTGAAAGATCATGATTAGTGCACCATGTCTCTACAATGCGTAATGCACTTCTAGTCAGGCTGCACACGACGTTTGCTGAATTCCCTTGTATGAGTATAGCCAGGTCGTCTGCGTAGCCTACTGTGTGGTAGTGTTTCTTGCTTAGAGATGTAATTAGATCGTCTACCACTAGACTCAGAAGTAGGAGCGATAGTACCCCCCCTTGTGGGCAACATCTGGTTGCCACGACTTAAGTGGTTTCACTTATGTCTAGTTTTATGTTTCTTAATTTCAACATGTTGGATATGCAGCCTGTTACTGTGCTTGGTACTTCGTGCCTGTCAAGGGCTTCTTGTATGCAGCTGAAGTTGGTCATGTCAAAAGCAGGTATGATCTTTGATAGCATCAGAAAGCATAGTATAAAACGAATCTATTTCTGCATTGCTAGATTGCTCGGTTGGGGAATAGATTTGTACTATTGACCAAAGTTTGTTGTTTGGTGGGAGTTTCGAATTCAGAATTAAAATGCGTTCAGATATTGCGACAAATTCTTGTATTTTGACTCTTAGACTGCACTTCACCAGGAAGTCTGTTCCATAATGGCCGGGTGTTTCGCCTTTGTAGTATAGAATGAAATCTCCATAGTCCTCAATGCACTCTCCGAACCTTCGTTTTTCGCTTAACCCCACTATTGACCACTTAATATTTTTTAGTGCCAGTATTAGTTCGAAAAGGCTTTCGTTTGTTCTTAGGGTCAAAGGGTTATATGTTGCAATGTAGATTGTATCATCTTTTCCACAAGGTGCGTCTGGGAGGGGGGGGGATTGTTGTTTGATTGGCTTTTAGTTGGGATAGTGGTCGTCTTCCTCCACGGTGACCAGCCGGCTTGGAGGTGTAAGGTTTAAAGTTGTTTTTATTGAAGTTGTTCTATTTTGGTTCCGGGCAACGATATTATTTAGATGTTTGGGTTTTCCAAAAGGGAAGCTGATCTTCCCCGCTCAACAAACTGAAGTATGTTAGATCTATTAGTATCTTTTCCTAAAGATTTAAATGTTGAGCTAGCTTGTCTATTGGAATTAGCAGGTTTCTTGGGCATTGAAGAATTAGGCGAGTTAGACTCTTCCCTTTTCCTTCTTTCTGTGTTGTTGTCCTTGTTTTCCTTTACAATCAGTTTGTCATATTTAATGAAGGCTATGTTTCCCTTTTTTTTTCTTCATCAACCTGTACTTGAAGCAGTTTTAATTTTTCTAACACCTCTTCAGAGTAATCTCTTTTATATATATTCCTTCTGGTAGTTTTGACTTGTTTCGCAGGTTTTGATGTTTCTTCCAGAGAGTGGTGATTGTGACTACAACGGGGCGATTTTTGTTGGTATTACGCTTTCCAATTCTGTAAACATTGCTAATTTCAGTACTGTCAAAGTGGGTTTCCGCGTCTATGACGGCTTCCTTAATGCAGTCAACCAATTCGCTTTCAGTTTTACCAATTTCTTCAATTCCAAAAAATACAAAGTTGTTTTTTCTTTTTTCGTTTTTTAAAAATTTTTCTTCATTTTGTAGGTCAGACACTTGAGTTTTTAGTATGTTGTTTTCTTCCGTTACACGTTTCAATCTCTCATCGAGGGCATTCATTACACTCTTCCTTACTGAAGTTGTAATAAGCTCAGCTTGGCTTTGAGTTTCTCATCCAATATCGATATTAGCTGTTCCATATCTATTTTTTCCATCTTTAGGGAGTTTTTTTTTAATACTGGCAACACTGTTTTCGTCAGATGTACTACTTTTCAGTGGCAACGCAGTGATATGTCACTTTTTCTGCTTGTCAATGTCAATGGATATGTCACTGCCATTAGATTGGTGATTTTGCACTTTTATAGGTTATGATTTTCAACGATGTTTTATGAAATTCTCCTCAGAATGATGTATTCCACTGTGATTCAACTCGATATTTTTTCCTTTGCACTTGTTAAGTAGACTTGATTCGAATTCGGATGTTTACACTTGTTTTTTCGCTAATTGTTGATTAATATTCGCGGAGTTCGTTGTCGTACGTGTTGACAGTTCAATGACCGAAACCGGAAAGGAACTGTTTATTGTCGTTATTAATTACATTGTAGAGTTAGGTGTGGTGGGTTCTTTCTCGATCGCCGCTCGATAGTGTCTCAAACGTTATTTGTATTTATTCGAAATGTAAAGTAAAACAGCTGACACGCGACCTACATAAATGTGGCCGCGTGCAACCGAAATGTGCGAGCTTGGGTCGTACAGATGAAATCTCGTAAAATAATCAACTGCGAGTGGTAAACCTTTTCGGCCGATGAAACGATTATTGTAGTATTGGAATGTCAAACTTTTTCAGATACTCTAGCATTGATCAAATAGGAAAAATGTTTATGTTGATTTGGTGAGCCCGTGAGTATAGAGTATTTGAATTGATCCCTTAGGAAAAATGGTTTGTATTGATTCGGCGAGACCTTTGAAGTAACTGTTAAAGTACGTTAACACTGTATACAAGCTGACTTTTTACCAACCAGCCAAATTTTTAAAAGCAAGTTCAGTTCATGATACTTTCTTTAAAAAACGAAAATAGTTATCTTCCCAAGACTGATCTCTATGGCTGGTGATAGAAGGTTGGTTGTTTTTTCGAAATGCAACCAGGTTCTTGGCACTATGCCTCATAGGCACGATTTTTTAGATTTTTGTGCCAGGTATTTTATGTAGTGAAGTAAAATTAATTAAAAATCGATCAAAAAATTCGTGCTCTTTTACGAAATCCGTTTGAGCGCACACTAAGTAATATCGTGAGGAAACCTAGTGACTATTAAGTTTACTAGTGTGTGAAATAAAGAAAATGAAACACCTCTCTCTGCCAAAAATCATTCATCATTGTGTTGGGTTTCTTCGGACACTGCCAAAAACCAAGTTCCTAAATGAAGTACGTGTGTATCTTCTTAGCGCCTTCCTCGTCTCAGTTCCGACCGCGTGATTCGAAACGGTAGCTCCGATAAATCGTACTTAAGCAGCAAATGGAACTAGAATAACCTTTTTCAGTCGATTTCAGTATTTGCTGACCGCTTGGTTGGACATTTTTAATTGGCCAGCGCCCGCCCGGCGCTACACATACAAGAAACTAACCCTCTTTGAGAGCAAATCCCTCTCTGCGTTGCTAAATTAGTCATGATCGCGATATTTTTATAAAGGAAAATGTTTTACTTAATGTTTTAAAGGATATTGCAGCTGAAAGGAGCAGTGGTTGCGCTTTGAAGTTTATTTATTTGTAGTTACTTAGTAAGCTTCACTTTACGTACCTAGTAGCGATATGGTTCTTTGTGGAAGTTATATGTTTTTTTACTTAAATTTCTTTTTAAAATATATTCTTTGCGATTTGATATTATATTATATATTCAATTATATTCATATTTTTAGACAAATAATATGCCAACTTAGTACTCACAGTATTAAAACGTGATATGTCGCATTGGAGGTGCAGGGTTAAAGTGGAACTAGTTAATAGGAATTGACTTTTTTTTTGGAGATTTTGCACTTAATTTATTAATTACTAGCTTTTGCCCGCGGCTTCGCTCGCGTAGGGGTGTAATTTATCAAAATCCTTTCTTAGGGAATGCCTACGTCATAGTTGCTTTATGCATGCAAAGTCTCAGCCCGATCGATTTAAAATTGACAAAGTTTCATACAAACTTTCATCCCCTATTTTATCCCCTTGCGGATAGAATTGATCAAAATCCTTTCTTAGCGGATGCATACGTCATAACATCAACCTGCATGCCAAATTTCAGCTCGATCTGTCCAGGGGTTTGGGCTGTGCGTTGATAGATCACTATGTCAGTCAGTCAGTCACCTTTGAGTTATATATATTTAGATTACGGCCAAAGTTGCATTAAAATTAGCAAGAACAACAAATCTTTGTTGGCTCATCACTTTTTGATGGTTTTTTATTTTATTATTCTGTTTCAATACAGACGACATTGATTATAAGACAAAATGATATCTATTTAAGTTTGGATGTACAATCTCAAACAGTGGAGTAAAGCTCCCCCGAAAGTATGGAAAAATATCGACTAATTTCACCTTAAAGTTGATTTAAGCAAGTTCCTTGCATGCATGAAAAGAACGCTCGAAGCGAAACAGATTTGCAAGGATCGTAGCAAGTGCAGATTTATAGTTTCTGCCTATTCCATGGGAAACAGGCGGGAAAATATGTATGTATGATTTTTTTTTGTAAAATCAACTAGTGACCACACATTACAACCAAATATGAAGATTAAAGTCCAATAACTTAAGCTTAATATCAGTTCTTTAATGAATATGCCACAAGACGCCAGCTTGTTTCTTCCCCTTGATTTTTACTTCATGAGTTTCATTTTTGGAAAATAATGGAAAAAAGATGTAAATTCTAATCACTTAAGTTTTAAATCTGTTCTACAATGAACATGCCACAAGATGCCAACTTGTTAGTTCCTCTCGAGTGACCACACGAGTGTCACCGTAATGTGGGAAAATAATGGAAAAAGCAGTGACCGAGATGCAGCGGTTGGATGCACAAACGCCCGATTTGGCTTGCTTCTTGTGAACAGTTCTTGCAACGTTGCACCTATCTTTGTAATATACCAAAGTTTTTCGTGTATTTTACAAGATGCAAGCGATAATTGTATAGTTTAAAATTTAATTCCTAATGTAAAAAAAAATATATCTACCTATTGAGAGAGACTGACGACTGATCTATATCACAATATTCATAAAAGCATCAAGCCAACGGCCGGTCGACCGACTTAATTAGGTTCTCTGTATCGCCCAGCCAACGAAACCTTAAGTCCATTTCTTTAGGTATTTAAAACAATCTTGACATGTCTTTTCACTGAATTGTACACTTTACAAATCAATACCTTCGCAAATTTCCAATTATTTATTTTGTAAATTATAAATTACATAATTTATTTGTCATTTGCAAAGATAATGATTAATAAAGTTTATATTTCAATAAAAAGACATATCAAGATTGTTTACATTCTTTTAAATACCTAAATAGCTGCTTTCGTTTCACCGATGTCTTTCGTTTCACCGATGTCTTTTGTTTCACCGATGTCTTTCGTTTCACCGATGTCTTCCGTTTCACCGATGTCTTCCGTTTCCCCGATGTTATTTGGTTCGGACACTAGATCTTCGATCTCCTAGTTTCTTCTCATTCTGAACTTCTAGCACTTATATTAATTTAAGTATGCCTCAGATATATTGACATACTCATACATAGGTACTTACATTCAGTGATATATTAAGCTTCGGAAAGCACGTCAAGCCGTTGGTCCCGGCTGTCATCATTGTATGGCAGTCTTGAAGCTATGTGGGATGGATTGAGAACGCTTGAAAAATCTATCACCAGTGTTAGCCACTTACACAAATAAAAAACAACAAACAAGAAAAACATTTTTAGAGGCACAATTGCTGATAAAATAATCAACAAACATACTTGCTTATCCCTTCCTGGAATAAACCGGGCCTTTTACGAATTTATGATTATTTTGTAAGCCGGTTTCTATATTTTTTTGGTACAATAGAGACTACAAACAAACAAACACGGCACTCGACTAGCACTCGAGTGCCGGGCAGAGTAGTTCTTATCCCTTCCTGGAATAAACCCGCCCTTGTACGAATTTATGATAATTTGTAAGCCTGTTTTCATATTTTTTGGTACAGTAGAGACTACAAACAAACAAACCCGGCACTCGACTAGCACTCGAGTGCCGGACAGAGTAGTTCTTATCCCTTCCTGGAATAAACCCGCCCTTGAACGAATTTATGATAATTTGTAAGCCTGTTTTCATATTTTTTGGTACAGTAGAGACTACAAAAAACATACCCGGCACTCGACTAGCACTCGAGTGCCGTGCAGAGTAGTTCTTATCCCTTCCTGGAATAAACCCGCCCTTGAACGAATTTATGATAATTTGTAAGCCTGTTTTCATATTTTTTGGTGCATAGAGACTACAAACAAACTTACCCGGCACTCGACTAGCACTCGAGTGCCGTGCAGAGTAGTTCTTATCCCTTCCTGGAATAAACCCGCCCTTGAACGAATTTATGATAATTTGTAAGCCTGTTTTCATATTTTTTGGTGCATAGAGACTACAAACAAACTTACCCGGCACTCGACTAGCACTCGAGTGCCGTGCAGAGTAGTTCTTATCCCTTCCTGGAATAATAAACCCGCCCTTGTACGAATTTATGATAATTTGTAAGCCTGTTTTTATATTTTTTGGTACAGTAGAGACTACAAACAAACAAAACCGGCACTCGACTAGCACTCGAGTGCCGGACAGAGTAGTTCTTATCCTTTCCTGGAATAAACCCGCCCTTGTACGAATTTATGATAATTTGTAAGCCTGTTTTCATATTTTTTGGTACAGTAGAGTCTACAAACAAACAAACCCGGCACTCGACTAGCACTCGAGTGCCGGGCAGAGTAATTCTTATCTCGTTAACTATATCTTTATTACTGACTAGACAGACTTATTAGCTAGAGCCAATTCTGAGCAGTAAATCAAGGCACTAAATCAAGCGAGAGATCGATTCGAGTTTCCGAGTCTGATTGTTACATGAAATACGAGTATACCTTAATGATTCTCACAAAGTAGGTAATTGCGATTGATTGATTGATTTATTTAGACTTTTTTCTAAAATTTTAAAGAATAACTGTAGTCAGACGACCTGAGTAAGGTTGCAGGAATGCACTGGATGCAGGCCGCTTTCGATCGTTCCTTTTGGAAATCCTTGGGGGAGCCTATATCCAGCAGTGGACTTCCTGTGGCTGATATGATGATGATAATGATGATATCATTATTTAAGAAAAACTGTCAAAGCTAAGTATCAAAAACTGTAGTAATAAGTGACTGAAACTCCAGGGTACATTTAAATGTACCCTATATATAAAGGCAAGGCAATTTTAAAATGATACTAACACAAGTATCGAAGACTTAAGTTGAAGACTCTTTGGACGTAAATAAGTTGCACTTTAAAAATCGTCACTTAGTTTCTTATTTTAAAAATTTTGCACAGTCCTCTTTGTGCTTTGTCAATATTTTTTTTTTGTGAATAATCATTTGCTAAGTTAAGTTTCTCTTGCACTACGATAGTTCTTAAGGCATCAACTTCATACAACGAACTACCAACTTTTAATTGATCTGGACCACAATAATGTACGGTTAGTCACTGTATCCCTGCCAAGTAACAAGCCAATTTGACCAATTTGAAATCACACTGTAAATCAAGCGAGATGCTGAGTTTGAATTCGGTTCCGATAGTTTATAGGTTCGAGATAAGCAGAACAGGGAAATCGAGTGTTACAAGTATTTGAAAAATAAAGTCCAAGCCAAAATTAAATAAGCTAAAACTCGATGAAGTTACGTCGTTTAATTACTGAATTTCATCGACCACCTTTCGTTTTCATGATCAAATCCTTATCATCGTTTACCATAAAGTTCGCATCAACACACATCAAACGAGTTCTACTTAAGGGGCTACCTGAATTTTTCGGGGTCCAGTGCTGCCCCCATTTGAAAAGAAACGAAGATATCATTTAAAATTTGGTCTTGATCAGACCCTGGATAACCCTTCAAACTATTTTATAAACTACTGTTTACAGTTTAAAGTAAGAACGTGAAGCTTTTCTACACACAATTGCGAAAAACGGCCACTTTTGGCGTATGTGCGTAGAAAAGCTTCACGTTCTCACTTTAAATTGTAAACAGTAGTTCATAAAATAGTTTGAAGGGTTATCCAGGGTCTGATCAAGACCAAATTTTATATGATATCTCCGTTTCTTTTCAAATGATTTATTTCAAATGGGGGCAGCACTGGACCCGTTATGTTGTTTTATAACTGAGTTCTGTCAATAATCTCGTGACTCCATCATCGGAACAGCTCATTGACTAAATAATATTGTATTGTTATCTGATTTGCACAAGTAAGCAAAACTTACTTGTGCAATGGATCAATCGGTTGAGGAAAACTGGTTAAAAAATTGAGCTGCAAGATTTGACGTAAAAATCATACTCTTATATACATACGTCATACGTCATACATACAAATACATTTTAAGTTAAAAACTTGTAAAATATGCATTTTTCGTGTCCAGAAACATACTTGTTGAAAACTATTCATAATTATAAAATATTTATTTCCTGACTAGTTACTTTGTAGTTTAAACAAGTTTGAGAAAGAACAATTGAGAAACAACCATCTATCTAAATATATATAACTCAAAGGTGACTGACTGACATAGTGATCTATCAACGCACAGCCCAAACCACTGGACGGATCGGGCTGAAATTTGGCATGCAGGTAGATGTTATGACGTAGGCATCCGCTAAGAAAGGATTTTGATCAATTCTACCCCCAAGGGGATAAAATAGGGGATGACAGTTTGTATGAAACTTTGTCAATTTTAAACCGATCGGGCTGAGACTTTGTATGCATAAAACTACTATGACGTAGGCATCCCCTTAGAAAGGATTTTGATCAATTACACCCCTACGCGAGCGAAGCCGCGGGCAAAAGCTAGTTATGTAAATAAAACTTTGTCTACTGCCAATGAAAGTTTTAAGTAAACCCATCAAACAAAATCCCTCGGACGACTTTCTAAGCGTTTTATTGTCACTTGACAGCTTGCCCAGTTTTGCATCTGATAAACTTAGAGGAATCAGTATATTAAACGCAAACATTTGAATTGAAAGTTTTTTTTGTTATTATGCTTTATATCATGTCACCATTGAAACAAGAAAATCACTTGCAGACATGTAACACTTAAGAATCCCCTTACCCTGGACAGAATCAGACTTTTCTTTCGGCATGTCAGTTATTGGCAAAATCATTCATTCATTCATTCATAAAACTTTATTGATCCACAATTAAAAATTGTTTACAATTGGCGGACTTAACGCTAAAAGCGTTCTCTCCCAGTCAACCATAGGGAAAAACAGATAAATGGTTGCGGCGCAAAAAATAAAACAATAAATTTACAACACAATATACTTACATTTAATATACATATAATATAATAGATATATACCATATAATATGTCTTATAATATATACCTTACATTAGAATATTACAGATACATACACATATAACATACATACATAATACACATATACACATACATACACTACATACCAACACTGATGATGACGACGGTGATAGATCCTATTAAAAAAAAAGCTAATTTATAAGATGAGAATGTACTCTTCTTTTAAAAGAAAATTTAGTGGAAATTTCTTTGATGTCAACGGGTAAAGCATTCCAGAGCCGTGAAGCTTGTAGGGTAAAAGAGTTAGCCATAAAGTTTGTGCGATGTAATTCCAAAGAAATTGAATACGAGTATTAAGGCATATAACTAGTTTTCCCAGTCAAAATATGAGCTTAAAAGAGAATATAGTGTATCATATCATATTTGACCATCAGTATTGAAAACTTCTACACTCATATTTTCTTTCAAGTTCATGTTTGACTGACAGAACCTAGTTATATGCCTAGATATTGAAATTTCTTTAAAATTACGAAATACGGCCGAAGTCTCACATGTCATTTCAAAATGAAAGCTAGACTACGTTATTATGGAAAAATCTGGGGTAATGGGATTCTTAAGACTTATATATCACTTCTATTTATGGGATACCTTTATGGTCATGGTTATTCTCGTGCTATGGATACACTTTTACCCCAAAATAACTGCAGGTAGGTACCGAGAGCCAGAATTAACGTACTTACATGGTATGTAAAACGGCAAAATATTTTTTATTTTTTAAGATTTCGCAGTAAACAAGGAACCTTTACAGTTTCGTTATGTCTGTCTGTCTGTCAGTTCGCGGTTGTACTCAAAGACTATAAGTACTACAAAGCTGTTATTTGGCATGGGTATGTATATCAATCACGCAAAAAAAGACGTAAAATAAATGTTTTAATAATTTTTTTTTGAGCTTCCTCCCGTATCTACAAGTAAAATGGAATCTTTTTTCTCGTCTAACCAATGGTGTTGGGAGTAGTAGAATATGTTTTTTTTTTAATTTTGTGTGTTTGTGAACACCATTTTTCGACACCCACTTGGACTATTTTTACTTTGAAGTCTATACGTACAAAATTTAAATGAATAATTAACTAAACTCTTGTTGAGAGAAAGGTATAATGTATACCTTCCTCTCTCGTAATTCTCAATGTACAAACACAGGTCCGTTTCAATTCCATAACAAAGCGAATAACTTGTATTTCTGTAGGTTGGCAAAAAGTCGGAATCCCAACGGGATTACTCTGACACTTCATACCGGTTGATGGAATTGCTTTTCGTCCATTTTGTTTGCTAAAACATGACGCAAGGCCCGCTGGGCGCTCAGTTTTCTCAGAATAACAATCTGGAAAGTTCTCTCATCAAAAATAAATTTGTTTTCTGTAAGTACTTGAATGGCAAATTAGATAAAATTTATTTTTAGGTGAATTTGGTACTGATAAATCATAATACTTGACTCTTCTCAAAATATTCACAGTTGGTAATCCGCAACATGCTTCGTCAACATTTTCACAGTTTGTAATCCGCAACTCGCTTCGTCAACTTTTTCACAGTTAGTAATCCGCAACATGCTTCGTCAAATTTATTTATTTAAGAGACCATCCCTTATCGTACCCGGCCCAAATGTTCCCATGATACTGGCGGCATTGCCACGCTGTATGGCGATGAAAATTCTTTTAGCCAGATAAGATAAGGAGCGTCTATCATTTGCCCGTTTAGATATTCTATGTCCAAGCTCATTTATAAATGTACTTGCCTCGGTTCCCCAGACACCCGTGATTTCAAAGGTCACAGGTGCAAAAATATAAGTAGGTTTCAAAAATTGATATTTTATGTGCTTTGAATTAGCAGTGTTTTCAGCTGCTGCACTTACGGAACGAATGGTATCTTTAAAATGTAACGAGGCAAATGTGCTCACACACGTCACGTCCCAAATCAGGCACCTACCTCTCTGCCAAGGTACCAGCGTTAAGCCGTCGGGTCGCTTGCCGTCAGTGCGGTTCAATCCTGGTGGTTCTAAAACACATGGAATGTTTGTACTAATCAATGCTCTTCGGACAGTATCATTAAGTGCATGATGCCTCGGATACCTGCCAGCACACTTTAAACAACTAAGTCCGTGGTGACCCTTAGCGTCTACGGTATCACCACAGACACATAAATGTGGCTCACAAATATCGCATCCAAGTCGCAGAGCTGCAGCGATACAGTATTGTCGTCCATCAAGGTGCCCATCTGTAGCGAAGGCAGAGCATGAAGCCAAGCGCCAGACAGACAGACGGAGCATTGGTAGCCTTTAGCCGAGCTAGCTCAACATCCGTGCTAAGATTTTGCATTTCGTCACAAATGGCCTTCGAAAACATATCATCTCATTTCCTTTGGGCATGGGGTTGGTCATAATACTTATACGGTATAAGTCAAATGAAGTTCAATTTTTTAAAGAAAAATGTTCTCGCAGATAAACATTCTAAATAATATCTTTTCATTTCTTATACCTCAGTAAGTTTTATCATCTTTATTGTGTGGTTGGTTAAATCATTAGTTGCAAATTTCCTATACATGTATGTAACGATGTGATGTGAAGCCCTATCCTTCATGTCCTCACTCACCCTGTTCAAATTTCATTTCTAGATTCTATTTATACATTACAGACACATTTCCTTCCTGACCATTCTGACTTATTTCTCCACCATCTCTCACACAAGCAACTTATGATTGTTGAATTATATAATTTGAACAGTTCTGACAAATAAATGTATTAACCCTTGTCGTGTCTCTCTCTTGCTCTACGACTGTTTTGACGACTGCATATTTCATGTGGGAGCACACCCACTAGCTGGGACAGGTGGACTTCCCACATGTAGTTTTGTTGACTACTTTTAGATCTTGTATAGAAGTAGTTTCTTAATTTTTTTAAAAAGAAATTAATATTAAATTCTGTATCAAAAATCTAAATCAAATACTTATACAACTAGTTTATTTAAAATAATAAGTTCCCACTGTCAAGAACGCCATCTAGTGATGAGAAGCGGAACTACTGATACGTTTTGACATCCGTAGCGCCATCTATTATTATTTTCCAGAGAAAGTCCTGACTTTCAAGCGTTAACCCCAAATAACTTTAAAACAGCTGAACACATTTTAATAAAACAACTAAGAACTACCGCAAGGGAACTTGCTTTCACGTAAAAAAAAACTGCATCGAAATCGGTAGATTCGTTTAAGCGCAACGATGCCACAGACAGACATTAGCGTCAAACTTATAACACCTGTTTAAACAGAATGCATTCGCTAGCAGTTTCAAATATATTATACAAAACTTGACTAGAGCAAAAGAAACTCTTAAAAATTCCGCAAATTCAACTAGCATAAATAAATAAAATAACATTTACAATTCTCTCTCGCACAAAGCGCGTTCCTGCAAAATGCAGGCTTATGCAGACACCTGCATAATTATGCACACTCCCATTTACATTCGCCGGCGCTGAGAAAGTGCAGTGGCGATTTTATTTCGCCATTCATGTACCTGAGAATTTACTGGCTGGTTTCTCAATGTCTTTATAATAACTGGAGCTGTGACAACATTGGCCTGCAATGGCTTGCATATAATTGCTTCTATGTTTTTGAGTGTGGTTTACCTAATAGTGTCAGATCTATCAAGTTACTCATAGCTCAAAATTGTTATCTAGTAGCAGCAGTTTTTCTTCAACCGACTGGACTATAGTGCATAACCGGGCATGCGTGAAGAGAGTGTTGAGCAGGGACACGAATACCAATATTTTTTTATCGATGGTATCGATATATCGATAAAAAATATCGGTATTCCTGTCCCTGGTTATGAGTGTGTGGTAGATGAAACGAGAGAGAACCGACTGGACTATAGTGCATAACCGGGCATGCGTGAAGAGAGTGTTGAGCAGGGACACGAATACCAATATTTTTTTATCGATGGTATCGATATATCGATAAAAAATATCGGTATTCCTGTCCCTGGTTATGAGTGTGTGGTAGATGAAACGAGAGAGGTTAATATCAATATAATAATAATGTAATAGTCAACGAGAATAACAATGACATAACAATGTATTCTCAGTCCACATATCTAACTTTTATATCAGTATAATTGTCAGGTTGACGTTTTGGTCACCATTCTAGTCCGCCACCCAGAGGTCCCGGGTTCGATCCCCGGTCAGGGCAAGTTGGAAAATGGCCTTTTTCAAATTGTCCTGGGTCTTGGATGTTTATCTATACACGTATTTGTTTTAAAATATAGTATCGTTGAGTTAGTATCCCATAACATAAGTCTCGAACTTACTTTGGGGCTAGCTGAATCAGTGTTTTTGTCCCTATATATTTATTTATTTATTTATCAAGTGATACAAATATCCAAAGGTAAATAAATAATTTTTGACTTTTGTTTTTATTTGTCAGGATCTCTCCACTGTGGGAAACAGGCGTTATGATATGTATAATACGTAATAATATGTATTATGAGTGGACTAGTTTGCAGGTTTCATCAATATATTTTCCTTCACCTTTTATGAAACTACTCAAAATTCTGTGCCAATGGTCTTCTCACAATAACAGTAGGTTATTCAATAAAAGCTTTTGTTATACAATAGGTACGTATCATGTTTCATTGGTTCAAAATGTATAGATTTTGTTTTGAGTTGCCACTTTTACGCCTCCCTTCGTGGCTCAGTATAGGTCAGGCATGGTACAGCTGGTGGGGTAAAAATAGGGCATGAGAGAAGGTCTGGTCGTCGTGACCACTTTGGCACTGTGCTTCTGATTTTTCAATAAAACGCCAGTTTCTGCCTACATAGATCTACTTCAGTTCGGAGGCGATTCAAGCGCCTCCATTTGAGCCATGACAGTTTTGTAAATGACATGACACACTACTAAACCAATTATAAATAGTATAAGGTCGAAAATACAAAACAAATAAATCTCAGATCTCAGTGTCTATATCAATTTCATTAATATGGCACATTCAAATTAATAAAATCGATATTTAAAGAGACTATTTATTAGTTTAAAAGTGATCCAAACTCCTGCAAACCATCCAGCTATCTTTGTACAAAGTCTTGAGTATGAAAATAAAGTTAGCAACTTGCTCGGCGTTCATATTGTGCTAACTTACGAGAACTTGTCCCGGATTCCTAAACTGCTAAGTCAGACTTACTTTGCCTCTTTAACATAAAAGAAAACAGATTTTTCTGTACATTTAAAAAACTCTACAAATAAATTAATCTTGTAAAGATTTTTCCGAAAGCCATGTTATCTAAAAGCGTTGTACGCAATCGTATTGTATTCAGGCAAAACGGTATCGTTTTATAAATAAAAATAAACTAATATTAGTTTCATTTCACAAAAAAATCTTTTGTGGGTCTTGGCTTACGCCTCTATAATAAGATTCCAGATAATGTAGTAGCGTTACCATTATCTAAGTTTAAGACTGCCATTAAAATCATTTAATCAAAAATGCGTATTATCATGTAAATGACTATTTATCGTCGTCTGATCACAATTCTTGGAAATAGATGACTGCATATTTTAATTGTATTGTTTAAATATATATGTATTGTAACTGTAATATAGCCCATCAGGCTGGGTAGGGACCAATACTGAACTGGGTTTCTTTCGGCGTAATCTTCCCAGCAGTGGTCGTTCCGAAACGCTAGTAGTGTTTAGCTTTTGCACTAAAATAATATTTAAAAAAATGACCTTCAATAAGAGATAAATTTATTCTACATTGAATGAAAAATTTTGACTTTGACTTTAATTAAATTAACACCGTCCTTCCTTTTCCTAAACTTAAATCTACAACACTACAAATAATATGTAACCTGGTAAACAGTTAACACCTAAAATGATATTCGTTTGCAACCTTTAAACCCAAAAGTGTGGATTGTACTATTTGTAAACTCCTTGAAATAACATTTTTATAAACTAAGTAAAATATACTTTTATACGGCTTGCTATACACATAATGTTAAATGTATCATAAGATTTATAAGTTACACTGCCATTCATCTACTTGGCATAAATATAGATTGATATTAGTAATAATACAAATATAAATCATATATTTACCTATATGCCAACTAAACTGTAAACTTATTCGTAAATATTCAGTTTTTTGTAGTACTTATAAATGCCTTGCCAAATCATCCGCCATCCAAAGTATTTTACTACTTTGGATGACGGATGATTTCGCATGATAAGTAATAATCATCCGTTCATATATCTTCTAGGTCAAAAGTACTGATACATCGTCAGTTTAAGTGTTAAAAATATTTATATACTCAAAAATACATGATTATATTTTTAAGTTAAACTGGTTTCATTTGATACTTTTGTAATACTTTTATTTTTGGCTTTAATCATACAAATATTTAATAAGTGTTATGTTCGAACTCTTTGAACAAATAAACGTTATCTTTTTTCTAAAATAAATGCGAAAGAAACCCGTAAGCAAACTTCCGTTACGCGTCTGAGGAGAATTTGAAATGGCTTTAGTAAGTTTAATACCAGTAAGCAACGATAGTTTGAACAAGTTTCCAATAACTTATTTAAGTACCTAGTGTCATTTTATAACTTCCTATGTAGTCCCAATTTCAATAGATTTCCATTTATTTGGTGTTAAACCAAACAAGTATAAATAATAAAATTGTGTTGCGAAAAATTCCTTCACTTTAAAAATGTTCTACAACTTATATAAAAGTATATTTTTTGTTTTTTTTTTTTTTTTTTTTATTGCAAATTACCTCAAAAGGAGTATGCATGAAAAAAATTATGTTATCTAACCAGTTTATCCATAAATATTCAAATATAAGAGTAATAACAGAATGAAAATTGGTTGAAAAACGAACGAGATATAACGATTTTAAGAAAATATATCTCACTCACTCGCAAAAACGCTATTTTCTATGGCAAATGTATAGATGATATAAACTTTAACGTCACCGGTCCATATCGGACTTCTCTTTCTAATTGAAACTTTAAAGTATCACACATTCGTCGCTGATTAAGATATTTTATAAATTCTTTGATATTTGTTTTCTGTGGCTATTAAGGATTTTATTAAGCAAACAAAAACTATACGTGCATAATCCCTCGTTGTTAGACAAACCGACAGTCTTCTTTGCGTGTCGATGTCCACTGAAAACTAACCTTATGAACCTATGCAGTATTCGAACTGTGCTACGTTAGGGTTGGCTTTTATTTTATTGAGAAGACCAGCAACTATTCTAATTTACATAGATAACAATATAGACTCAGAAAGTCCATTACAGGTCCTCACTGATAGAGAACATTGTATTTTTAAAAGATTACGATCTCTAAACATTAAGATATCATTAACGATCTGCAACCTTGTTCCTACTGCACATTAATGACCTTCTGACATCAGGCATTATTGGCTACGCCGATGACAGCACCGTTGTAGAGAGTTATATGTCCAATGCCCGTACAAGTCCACAAGAAATCCAGTCACTGAGAGAGTCTTTGATTGAACGAGTTAACTTGAAATTACAGGGGGTGTCGGATTGGGGTGACGCCAATCTTGTGAAGTTCAACCCGTCCAAAACCCAGGCGTGTCTCTTTTCTGCGAAAAAGAGTAACTTCCGACTTACACCCACTTTCCAAGGTATTTCCTTGCCGATAGTTGACCATCTTGGGCTTTTAGGCATCAGCGTTACGGCCAAACTCAACTTCGGCCAACAGATAGAGTCGATGGCACTGACTGCTTCCAGGAAGTTGGGCGTCATTTCTAGGGTCCGGCGGTACTTCAGCCCTGAACGGCTACTTAATCTTTATACAGCCCAGGTTCGCTCCTGCATGGAGTACTGCAGTCACTTGTGGAATGGCTCCGCTAAATACCAACTTGAGGCACTAGACTCTGTTGACCGAAGAGCCCGCAGGCTTATAAACAGCGATGAGCTTTCGAATAGAAAATTGCAGTCCCTAGAGCATCGTCGCAAAGTAGCCTGCTTATCGGTTTTCTATAGGATACATTTTGGAGAGTGTTCGAAGGCTCTTTTTGATCTCGTGAAACCCTCACCATTTCTCTATCGGACTACGAGGCGCGGACAGGGGTTTCACCCCTTTGTCGTTGAAATACCTAAGTCTCGAACTAAACGCTTTGACAATTCCTTTTTGGTTCGAGTAGCTAAGATGTGGAATGAACTGCCTGCGTCTATATTCCCTGAGAAGTACAGTCCCGGGACATTCAAAAGTAGATTGAATGGGTATCTTTTGGATAGGCATGCTTCATCCTAGTCTTCATCGTCGCTTTCCATCAGGTGAGATTGAGGACAAATGCCTAAACCAATATATTGTAAAAAAAAAACGATTGTTAATGATATTTTAATGTTAAACGTGAGCAGATTTGCTCACGAAACTAAAACAGGCTTTGTACAATACAGGACGTCGGACATGAGCAGCTTTATTGTTAGTTGTTTTCGTGTGTAAGTAACCAACACGGACGTCAAATTTCAAGCTGCCTAAAGGACCTGTCATTGACGATTTCCATACTATACTGACAGCCGTGACCAACTGTTTAACGTGACTTCCGAAGCGCGGCGAAGTTCCGAAGTTTTTTTTATGGCACTTGATGTTCACCTATCTAAGTGTGGACCACGCCCGGTGTCACTTAACTTGCGGTATTAAGGCGTTGCTCCGCCGGGCCTCCCAGCACCATTTTAAGGCTAGAGACTATAAAGGCTTATGATAATAATATCAAAAAAGTAGTTAACAACTCACGTTATCGAGGCTCATTCTTTTCAGTATTCAAGTCTCGTGTTGGAGTGCTTAGTACATAATGCTCAGCTTCAAGCCTCAGCTTTACGAGGTAATAAAGTCATAATCTGGCACTTTATCTAATGCGGTGCACTGCTGCGACTACTAAAGAGGCTATGATGGACTGAGCAATTAGTACCAGGTAATTCTAGTAAAAGTCAATTTACCTAGACTTTTGTTAAATTTGAAGGGATGGTGTAAAGCCCCCTTTTCATAGATTTTATAATATTTCTTATTAAAATTTATATTTATATTTTACATGTAAAATTAACAAAGAGAGAATTATCATTTTTAGGGATCTGCACACAAAGGGTAAAAACAGGACTCTATTACTAAGACCCTCTGGCAGCCCGTCCGTCCGTACACCCGTATCTCATGAACCGTGATAGCTAGACAGTTGAAATTTTCACATTTTATATATTTCTGTTGCCGCTATAACAAAAAATTTGATTTTTAAAGATAATGGTACGTAACCCTTCGAGCGGAAAACAGTTCACTAAAACACCACTAGATGGCGCTAGTAGTAATTAACTCGCATCTTACTGTGAGGATTTCAAATGTGATATTTCGTATAAATTTAAAAACTTTGGAATTGTGCGAAACGCTCTCCACGCGAGTCCCACTCGCACTTGGCCGCTTATTTTACTTGTAATCATCTAGATACATAAGAAAAAGTAAACATAAAAACATTATCATCATTTTCCTCGCCTTAACCCTATTAGGGGTCGGCTTTGTTTGCCAACCCCCTCCAAATGTTACTATAGTATTTTATGCAACAGTTGTATAAGGAGGGTTAAAAATGCGAGTGGCACAGGTTACGATGCGAGCCTTGGCGAGCATCGTAAATTGACGCCATCGAGCATTTTTTGACTACTTATACAACGTTGCATACAAAACTTTTTCTACGACTACATTTACTAAAATAAATACAAAAATAAACAAAGAAAAGTACGAAATACTACCATATGTTTGGTAGATACTAGCCCTCATATTCATAAAAGATATCAATCGTTTGCTAAGCCCATTTTAGTTAAAATATGTTTCGTCTCGTTCTTACTACGTTTAATATTGTAACGAGGGACAAGGACAAAACACATTTCAACTAAAATAGGTTTAGGCACACAGTTGATATATTTTTTTTTATGAATAAGGGGGTAAGTATCTATGGAAGACTTAATTTTTTTTTTTATTGACGTCTTCCTAGTGACTTAAAGTGCCATTTTTGAAACATGGAGTCACTTAAACGAATGTTTTTCATACAAAAAACCGTGTGTTCAGTGACTCCACGTTTGAAAAATGGCACCATAATATGTAAAAAATAACAATTTATTATGTTGGCAGTATGGTAGATCTAAAGAAAAAAAGTTAAGGGTCTATGGCTAGGAGTATCGTTTTGGCGAAATAACGACACATGTGCTATTATATTAGGAATAGACTAGACTTTTCTGAAATCATATAATCTATGGTCTTATATTAGTGTTCGGGACCATTTAAAAAGACAGATAACAGATAACAGTAAAGGAGTAGAAAAAATATTATAATAAATCCGATTTTGTATACATAATTGCCAAGAACATTCAATTTCTCTCTTGATTGTTATCCAGGACTAATAAATACTTAAGTACCTCCCTAAATTACACTTGAGAACAAAATAGGGAATATGCACAATTTTTTTTTATTTGCTTGATAACATCCTTATTAACCGCAGTAAACAAATATGAGAGAATTTATAAAATATCTTTATCAGCGACGAACATGTGATACTTTTAAGTTTCTATTAGAAAGAGAAGTCCGATATGGACTGGTGACGTCAAAGTCCATATCATCTATACATTTGCCAAAGATAATAGCGTTTTTGCGAGTGAGATAGACATATTTTCGTAAAATCATTATACCTTATTCGTTTTTCAACCATTTTTTTCCCTTTTTCACTGTTAGTACTTTACTTTTGAATATTTATGGATAAACTGATTAGAAAACACATAATTGTTTATGCATATTCCCTATAATATACATAGGTACTTAATTTATTGCTTTATTTTTTGCGCCGCAACCATTTATCTGTTTTTCCCTATGGTTGACTGGGAGAGAACGCTTTTAGCGTTAAGGCGGCCCTTCCCGGCGGCTCTAACGTCAACGCGAGCATAGCTCGAAAAGCTTGTTTTTTCATCCAGGGCAATACTAGAAAAAAAGGCAAACCAAAAAGAGAGACATAGCGCCTAAGGGCACGGTTTGCATTCTATTGAATGGAATTAGTATTATTATTAACTATCCATTGAACAAATATTAACTATTCATAGGGTGCGGAAATTTGATAAAACTTGTTCCAGGTGATACGTGTTTATCGGTAAGCCTTTCAAGTATGTGAAATAAATGTTTTATATTCTAAATTCATTACATTTGTGAGGTTCGTATCGAAATATTTTCTTTACTTTTACAATTTATGAGTACTTTATAAACGGTCGAAGTTCGGCTGAAATTTGTGCAAAAGAGCAGATTTTTGGAGGCTTATACTGACTTTGTTTTCCTAAATTTCAATTTTTTATTTCGATAAAAACCTAGAAATAGCGCACAAAATACCTGTGAGTTCAAAAATTTTCAAGAAAGATCAGACCCGAGGCAATAATCACGTACGAGCGTTTGTATGAAAAGTAAGTCGGGCAGGCCGCTCTTAAGTCCGCCAATTGTAAACAATTTTTGATTGTAGATCAATAAAGTTTTATGAATCAATGAATGAAGGTACGTATTTATGTAAAAGCATTTTTCAAGATGCGTGAACTTCAGTCCAGTGTTGTATTGTTAGTTTAGGTCATCGGCTGCATTACAGAGCGAGATTGCGGAGACTGTGCTGCGATTTTAATTGCGAGCTATGAGCGTAACAAGTGTTCTATTAGGAGCCGCTATTAAGAAATTAGTTGCATTCTTTTACGTTATAGAAGTTCTCAATCATAGCAAAGTTGAGATACAATGAAAATGTAATCTTTATTCGAATCCGGCAAATGAATTTTTTTGAAAAGGCTAGTGGATCTTACACAACGTGCAAAAACGGGGCCCTATTACTAATACTCCGCTGTGCATCTATCCGCACGTGTGTCTGTCCGTCTGTCTGTCTGTCATCAGGCTGTGTCTTATGAACCGTGATGGTTAGACAGTTGAAATTTTCACAGATGATGTATTTCTGTTGCCGCTTTAACAACAAATACTACAAAACAGAATAAAATTAATATTTAAGTGTAAATCCTATACGTTTTTTTTTATAGATAATGGTACGGAACCCTTCCTGCGCAAGTCCGTCTAGCACTTGGCTGATTATTTTTTAAAGTTGACAGGCTTATTTGATTGTGTCTCTTTTTGGTTTAAATTAAAATAAAATAAATATATAAATATATAGGGACAAATTACACTGATTGAGCTAGCCCCAAAGTAAGTTCGAGACTTGTGTTATGGGATACTAACTCAACGATACTATAATTTATAACAAATACATATATAGATAAACATCCAAGACCCAGGACAATTTGAAAAAGACCATTTTCCAACTTGCCCTGACCGGGGATCGAACCCGGGACCTCTGGGTGGCGTACAAGCATGGTGACCACTACGCCACGGGGGTCGTCAAAAATTAGAAGAGAGAGTTCAATATAGATAGGTAACTACATAGTTAGATTTGTGGGAGTGTGTATTTTTCAAAGTGAGTTTGAGTGACAATATATAATATGATAATATCATTTTTCAAAACAAAAAACTGACCTCACCGGCAAACTACACTGCCGATATTGATAAAAAAAAAATATGGGACCATCTGACAAGGATACCCAAAATTCGAATCGGTTCATGCGTTTCGGAATAATCATTGAACATATTTTTTTTCAATAACCTGTTTCGTCCCACTGCTGGGCAAAGGTCTCTCCCATCTGTCTCTGTCTATTGTCATTGCTGACCATCCACGCTGAAAAGCGTCTAGGTCGTCACGCCATCTGTTTCTCGGCCTGAAATAGAATCAGTGAGCATAAATAAAAAAAAATATTGCGACGAACTGATAATCTCCTTCTTTTTAGAAGTCGGTTAAAAACACGTAAGTAAATAATGTAATACATAAAACACTATGGAGTCAGGATTAGGATCCTTGATGGAGCTTGTACAGCGTTTTGGATCTTGCCCAAGAAAGAAAGAAGCAGGCATGTAATTCGACTCGTAAGTAATTAAAATGTAGAAAATCATGGTAAAGTTCATAACAAGGAATCGAATCCACAAATATAAATCTCAACATTAGCCCTCATAACTCAGATCGACAATTCCCCTTCAACGGGCAATGAGCTTAATATTCTGTCAGATTAGGAAAGCTGTCGAACTTGTCGAAAGTCCTGGGCTGCGGCCGCTACACCGTCCTAAGGCGATCAATCAACGGGCGAGAACAAAGGATTGTCTGCTGGCCTGGCACGTGGCTGCTTCAACCGAAATCCTTCTCCAAAAAGGGTAGAAATCGTCTATTTTAAAACTGTACGCTCCTCCATTGCGGTGACGCGCACAAGGAATTTTAGTTTTTATTGGTCATTTAGTGTCAATTCTAGTAAAATAAAAACCGACCAAGTGCAAAGAGGACTCGTTCGTATGGTAGCCCCAATAAATATTTATTTAATTCTGTTTTAATGGGTATTTTTTGTTATAGCGGAAACAGAAATACAACAGCTGTGAAAATTTTCCACTATACAGCTATCACGGTTCATATGAAATATCCAGGTGATAGATAGACAGACGGACGAACAGACGGACAGTGGAGTCTTAGTAATAGGGTCCCGTTTTTACCCATTGTGTACGAAACCATAAAAAAGCAAACAGAGTCGTGTCATCCTATACAGTGCACGCGCACCTTACGTTATAAATATATTTTGATCACCATATGGATCTCAAAATTGGTTGATTAGACAATCATTATGTCTCAATAAGAATTTATGCCACACATTGAAGTAAACATAATCAGTGAAGGGAAGAGAACTTTCAGGCTAGATAATCTCAACAAAAAAAATTCTGAACATAAAATAATTTTATTATCATGTAATATTGTACTGTACGTATCTAGTAGACTTCTCGTCTTTGAACTGATCTGAAAATATGAAAATGCCTTTAGAATAGAATATCAAAATATCAGCTGCCAATATCCAAAGGCTAACGTCTGTAGCATTTCTGAGCGTATGTGCATTTCCTATAAAAAGGAGTTGTGCCAGCCTTGCAGCGGAGTGCGAGGGGAGTGCAGCCTGTGAAAATGCAACTGCAAATTGAGAGCGTTTTGAAGCTTTATACACTTTAAAAAGACGTTTCTTTAAACAGGTTATTCTGAAGACCACAATATCGGTTATCAGCAAAACTTTGAAGAAATTGTATATATTTGTTTCAACTCGTTTTCCACTGAATATTTATGAATTTGAGAAAAAATATAATGCTACAAATTTTCAATCGTAATGCTTAAAATTGTTTTTTAAAATCGTATACAGATTCAAAAATTCAAATGTTTATTCAGTAATTAGACTTTTACAGGCACTTTTACATGTCAATAAGTATAACTTACGTTACGTGTAAAGTATATTAAAATTTAATTTATTTTTAAAGAAAAGCTGCCGATACCAGCACTTCGTAACGACCACTGCCGAGAAGAAACGCCGAAAGAAACTCATTTTCACAGTATTAGTCGCCTACTCGCCAGAAGGGCTTTGTCATATTATTATTGTCTTTTAAATAATAAATACTTATAATATAATACAATGTTTACTCCAAAGCGAAGCCGGGCTGACCAGTCCCTCCCGTATATTAAAAATATTAGTTTATTTAGGTACACGTAATTGTTAATCACACATATAGTAAAATTTTATATATTAATAGCCTAATGCCTACCTGCTGCTAACTTAAGAAATAACATCACTCATCTTAACTGCACATACATAAATGTATACAAAGTTCGGTCTAAGATTTTTTTAGAATTTAAATATTTTCATATTACATCACAAAAAATATTATTTATATAAATTAGGAATTTCTACGAAAAAGGCTTAAAGCAGATTAAGTGAAAGTAAAATACCTTACGAATATTATCAGAAAATAAAGTAAAATAATAGAGATATAAATATTTTCCATCGACTTTTCCTTTAATCGGGAATTCATGGCCTTTTTCGTCTAGTTCAAGACGTTGCTAGGAGCTAATTTATTTGTTCCTCTTGTCTAGACTTTCGATAAACAAATGTAGATAGATGAAAGGTATTTCTTGTAAAAAAGTAACAAGGTTTCTGTATAAGTAAGTAAGAATTGGAGTTAGTTGCCCCGGATAGTTAACCTTGACTCCTTTTACAAACCCACATCCCTGCAACCATTAACCTATTTGCATCATCTTAGAACTTAAAGATTGTATTAATCTGGTTATTCATTACCTAGATAAATACCTAGTACCTATTCTAAAGTTTTTGGAACGAAGTTCCTTACGGCAGGCTTGGAGGAGATAGGGATTTTGCTGCGCGACCGAACTGAAAAAAATGTGATAGTAAAACCGTAAGGATGACCTCGTTAAATAAAACCGTTAAATGAGACGTGCGCAGGCGCGACAGTCGTATACACAAGAACTTTTGAACTTCGTTCCTACCTGGTGTCCCACGACACCACATTTCTTTTTTATCTAATACACTCTAATCACCGTCGAACAAAGGTCTTTAAAACGTCTAAGTAGATTTTGTTAATTTAGCTCGCTTAAAAATTACAGAAAAAGTCTCATCAGAAACAATAGACTCGAGTCGATTCAAAAAATTGAGTCACACTCAACTTTGACTACCTGTTTGGTCAATTATGTTTTACCTGAGGTTCATGAAGTATGCTGTACATTTGTACAACATGGCTGTTAATCCTTTTATATTACTTTACCTTGGTTGCTTTAAACAGCAAAGCTACGCTAACTCGTGCTAAGAAGTGCATGTAAGTTGAGTGGTTTCCCTGCAAGTTACGGCAGCCAAGCACGGCAGTCGAGAGAGTTATTACACTAATTTCCTTAAAACTGCGCGTGAAAATATCGAAGGCGGCCGCAAATACACCATAAATTTCAATTTGCCGGCAAACCAAGTAAATTACATAAACTCTAGCATTTTTTCTCGACGCTTAAACGATGAAAAATTGCGTTTTAATCTGGTTTAGTGCGAAATAGTTTTCTGTAACGATGTTATTTCTTTGCTGTAATAAAGTCAAAGTCAAAGTCAAATCATTTATTTATCTTTGGATATTTATATCACTTGATAATTGTCATTTCTTTTTTCTTTCGATTTCTTAATAGTTAGTTGTTGACGTCAGATCATTTACTTACAACTAAGTTTACTGCCGCCTCCAAAGCGCAAGTACAGAAGAAGCGGTAACAAACTGTACTGCAGCATTTTCTCCAAAAACGTCAACCTTACAATTATACTGATATTAAAATTAGATGTGTGGACTGAGAATACATTGCTATGTCATAATTATTAATTAAAAATGTCAAATTTGAAATTAATGTCAGTTTGTATAAAATACATGTACTGATTGTACTCAAATTATGTCATTTGTAAGTGTACAAATATAAACCTTTAAAAGGGACCCGCGCCAAGCTCAAGCCAGACGTTTTTGTCTTTAAGATAATCATCGGTTCCTTAATAAATTGTGAAATATGAAATTCCGGTTAACAGATTCGCCGAAAGATTCATTGTTTCCTGTTTGGGGAGAAGACAATGCGATCCGGTCACTGACTGGAGAAACAAGGAGACTTGGCGGAAGTGTAAAATCAATAATCGATTTTTTTAATTTTAAAGGTTGTTCATGAATTCAGTAAAGAAATGGCTGAAGTCGTGTCGCATAAGGAACTCAAAAATTTTGGCGAAAATAAGAACACTTGAAAAACAGTCCACCGACAAGAAGGCAGGTTCTTGAATTTATTGATGATATGATGATGAAACTTATAGAAAATTTTGAAAAAATAAAAGTTTCTTTACGAATTATAGTAGTGTGTCATCATACATTACGAAAACCTTAATACGAATAGACCCGGTAGTAACACAGATTTGATTCAAATAAAACAGACCGTCTGCGTCCTTCTGTCGAAACGTGACTTTTGCCCTGAGCTCTGTCAATACACTTTGAATTAAAAAAGCCTGTCTACGTCTCCGAAACTCTGTGCTCTGTGCCGGAAGCACCCCGGGTTCACGTTTGTCTTGTAACGGAGACAATGCAGACATCGCATTATCTCGTTCGACATGTTATTCCTGGAATCGCAAACATTTCCATTCATGTATAAGCCAGTGTTGCGAGCATACAGGTTTTAACGAAAGAAGGTTTAATTCGTGTGCTTCAGTCTGATGACTTTGTTTTTATTTTTAACCTACTTTCAAAAAGGAGGAGGTTATCAATTCGTCGTGATCTTTTTTAGGGTTTCGTAGTAAACAAGGAACCCTTATAGTTTCGCCATGTCTGTCTGTCTGTTTGTCCGTCCGCGGTTTTACTCAGCGAATATAAGTACTAGAAAGCTGTGATTTGGCATGAATATGTCTATCAATTAGGCGGAAAAGACAGTAAAATAAAATATTGAAAAAAAAAATTTTTTTTACAGTAGCTCCCATACAAGTAAAGTAAAAAGTCAATTTGTTTCACGACTAACCAATCATGTTGGGTATTGTTGAATAGGTCTTTTAAAAATATTGTGAGTTTTTCAACACCGTTTTTCGACATTTCGATGATCCGTTTCTGAAATATTTGCTTAAAAAAAATTTTTGAGTCCGGTCCCCGGCCCCCTATATCTGCTAAACGGTTATATATGGACACATGAAAAATTCACAGCTATAGGATATATAACGAAATTTAAAGGAAAACTATCAGAGCTAAGTAGGGTTTACAAATAAAAAGTTATAGGCGATTAACTTATAAAATGTACTCGGAAAAGGAAAATTTCATACAGATTCAATAGAAAATTAGTTTTTAAACGTTTTTAGTGATAATCATGAACTCAAAGTTGGCGTTCGTAACTACGGAACCCTACTGCGCGTGGCCCGACACGCACTTGGCCAATTATTTTTATATATGTTCACTGTTTATTCGAAGACGCTTTTTCTTGTTTGAAGACTATACTTGTCAGGTGATTCCATAAGAATTTTATCTAAATTGGTTGAGAAGTTTGGGCTGAAGTCGGGTTTTAGTTTAGAAATCTATATTTACTTGAGTTAAAGATACTAATGAGATGAGCAAAGTCCTTCAAACGTTGCTGTAGGTCAGGTATTTTCGTCCATAATAGATTTTTTATGGACAAAAACACCTTAAGGCTGTAGGCTGGAATGCATCGACTTCCGATTAGAAGTCAATGCATTCCAGCCTATATTGCTGCATCAGCATCAACAGTGACTGGAGTGGAATCAGTTGTCACCTTCGCGACACGAATCTACATCATTCTTTGTGAAGTTGTTTCAAAGAGTCAAACCACGGTTATCCAATCCTCGTTGACTTTTTTGAGAGAGTTATGGTTGGTGGTGGTCTCTAGGCATCGATAATTTTATACTGTAACGCCGATAAAAACTCAAGAGAGACTCATTTCTTACATTAGAGTGAAATAACTAGAAATTGTTTAATCTAAGAGTGGCACTAAACCATTAAAAATTATTTGTAGGTAAACAAGGAAATCACTTACGTTTTACGCTTAAAAATGCTTGAGAAATATTAAAAACACTTGAAAAATATAAAAAGGGATTTTAGATAAATAATAAATCCAGTTTCAAAAGAAAACTTTTGAAAATAAAATGTAAGGTTAAATGTAATGACGGATTACGAAGAATTTTTAATTATTTTTTCGTTTCATTCAAAATATAAAATGTTTTACTTTGTTTTGAGCTTTTATCCTCTAATCTCCTTGTATTTAAAATTTCATACTGAGTCCATAGACTTCATTAATAATAAGACGAGCCATGGAAAAGCCGTGAGATAAACAATTGCCTTTTTTTAGAGCTATTCGCAAACGTTGACAATTATAAAAGAAAGCATTTGAGATTCCTCAAATGCTTTCTGGTACTGGACAATTTGAGGAATGTCGATATATTTTTTCTAATAAATAACCAATGTGTCAACGATAGGTATAAACGTTTTCTTGTAAATATATTATGCAGATCAAAAAAAAATAAAAAAAATAAACCAACATTTCTTTTCCTCAAAAAAAAATATCTTATCCTATATCTTATCTTCTTTGTCAAAATGTAAAGTATTCAAGTATTTGTATTTCAATCTTCGTAAAGAAGTGACTTATCCAAGTCGTGATTATGTTAAACCGTGCGTCAACTCGTGAACGGGTGCTGCCGGGAGGGACTGATCAGCTCGGCTTCGCTTTTTTGATGATTTAGTATTTCTTATTACGTAATTATGTTTTTTAACTCGTTCGCTAGCATTACATGTTATAATGTATCAACATTATAACCTGTAATGCTGGTTAAAAGTATTTATTAATTAAAAAAGACAAAATAATAATATGACAAAGCCCTTATAGCGAGCAGGCGACCAATACTGTGAAAATGAGGTTTTTTCGGGGTATCTTCTTAGCAGAAGGTGGTCGTTGCCAAGCGCTGATATCGGTAGCTTTCCTTTGAAATAAATTAACTTTTAATATACACGTAAAGTAAATTATAATTATGGACGTGTAAAGTACCTGTAAAGGTCTAACTACTGAATAAACATATGAGTTATGAATTTTAATTTTGAATTAAAAAAAAAATCATGTGACTTGTCTACTTATTAAAAAGTCTATGAGGCCGAGTCCCAGAGACACGGAATTAGAATTAAAATCTTTTGCTAACCCGTTTGTACGTCTCGGTGTCACTGAGCGGGGTTTTGCGTTTTTCCTGAAAATGAGCGGAGTAAATGGGAATTTTATACTTTTTACACGACTAATAGAGGAAATGGGACTTTTAAACTTACGTTCTTTATATTTTACTGTAATGAAAAGTACGGCAAATCTACAACATTCAGAGGTGTCAAAGTACAATTTCTCCACTTATACGATTGTATCTTTTTTTGAGAAAAAACTGATTTATCATTCTTAATGTCAAGGCTTTTTACAGTAATATAACACTTAGATAGTGTAGATTTTTTAAAAGTAATTACAAATAACACTATTAAACTACTTGTATATTCTAAATCTTTGCTATTAAATAATACCATAAACTATACACTAGTCAATTTTTTTTTACGTTTTGTTTATAAAATAAAACCGGACAAGCGCGAGTCGGATTCGCCTACCGAGGATTCTGTACTCTGTTCAAACTTGTGCCAATGGAGCCCTTTTGGGGGTAAGGGTTCGGTCCCTAAGGGTTCCGTTTTTGTTCTCGAAAACCCTAAAAACGAAAAATTAACTAAATTCTAGTCCTGCGTAGATTACAAAATGCGATCGAGGGAATAAATAGGCTTTAAATAATCTGAAACATGTCAAGATACAATGCGGTTAGCACCCACCACAATGTCGATTCTGGTTTTCCACCTTCATCACGGTAAACGTGGCATTTGGATCTTTCTTCTCCACTATAAATAATACGTGATAGCGTATCTTAATCAAACATAACATTATTGAAGTTACTCCAGCTGATATCCTCTTGTCTATGAGCCGACCGGGAGTCGGTCGGCATGCATTGTTCTACTATTGTTACAGACTTAATATTATAAGTATTACGTACATACCGAAAGGGATCTCTTAAGAGTCCCCTTACCCTAGACAAAATCTGACTTTCCCGTACAAACGTTGTCTACATTTTATTTTGAGATGACATCTCAGTGGGAAAAATTAAGAAATTGCATATATTTAGCTATATAACTAGTTTTCACAGTCAAAATATAATCTTGAAAGTGAATAGTGTATCATTATCATATTTGATCATCAGTATGGAAAACTTCTACACCCTTATATTTTCTTTTCAGATCATAATTTTAGTGTCGGAAACCAATTAAAACCCTAGATAATTGCAATTTCTTTAAATTTTTTTTTTTTTCCGTAATCTGACGAGTGATTTCAAAATAAAACGTAGGCGTTTGTATGAAATGTCTAGGATACCCTTACTTCTTAAGGTCCCGCGCAATATGCGACCCATTCCCCGTCCTCGAACCTCTCCCCAGTTCGCGCCGTGTGGAAGATTATGAGCGGAAGCCTGCAGGCGCCTGAAGCCGCCTCGACAAGGCGACAACGGGGAAGAGGTGTGAGGAAGGGCATCGGGGACATATATTCGGCGGGACCTTAAGAGATTCTGTTTTTTACTAACAAATTTGAGTGTAGTTTGTTAGTGGTCTCTGATCCCAAGATTCTATCGCAGGGTTCAGAATTACATAACATATTTGTTATTTATTATAATTTCTCACATACCATCAGTAATGATAACTAGACACACATATATATACACCCTCACACACACACACACACACACACACCTCCTCACAAACACACAGACACATGTAAACACCTCTCACATACCCACACATTTTCACAAACACACAACACAACATACACTCATGTCAATAGATCTAAAACTCTCTATAACTTTTTAAAATCTATTTGTAAATTAGGCCTATGTTAATACTAAGTGTTTGGAAGAGCGGGTCCCCCTGCCACAGGCTTTTTCTAAGCTTACTAGGTGGGTCCCAGAAATTTGTATTGTTTAACTACTGGCTTGGAAATAAAGATTTTTAATATATTTTTTTAATGCTCATATTAAAGTGTCTGGTATTTTGAACAGACAATAGGATATTGTCACTAGTGAAAGAGGGCCCACTATATTTCTCCATCACATCTATTTAGTGTCAACCTGCTTGTGTAGAGGAGACAAATATAGATACGAAGCTTTATATTAGTAGTAAATTCTTTATTGTACATAAAAAGCCTCAATTAAAATTTGAACAAAAATTATACATAACACTTGTATTGTACATATGACTCATAGTTGGCAAATAATTGTTTGAATCTTCGCTCCTCTCCGATATTGTCGGACCTCTCGAAACCACCGCCCAAGCAGCTGGATCCCTGGGCCGCAAGGCCTTTATACCACCTTTAGCATAACGGTAAAAAAAGGAATCGAAATATTCTTCCTAGCTACATCACCTATCAACACAATTTGCATTTTTCGCCTATTCCCTCGATGGAATTTAACGATCTGCATGGCAAAAGAAACGGATGGTACATTCTTAGGTGTTTTCGCACGAGAGCATTCATATCTTTGAACAATGTATTGTTGAAAGATATAATTTACTATCATTTCAGCAACTAATCTAGTTAGCAACTAAACATTTAATACTTACCATCATTTTCGTCTTTAAAAATTCAATTGGCTTGGGGCCGGCATTTTTATTTCGACTAGGTTATAACTAATTAACACAATACTTATAGCCTAGTCGAAATTCGTTATATTTGCGTAAGCATTGTGTTAATTGATTTTGGATAGGTATATATAAATAATAAATATATAGGGACAAATTACACTGATTGAGCTAGCCCCAAAGTAAGTTCGAGACTTGTGTAATGGGATACTAACTCAACAATACTATATTTTTTAAACAAATACATATATAGATAAACTCTTCCAACTTGCCCTGAGTGGGGATCGAACCCGGGACCTCAGGGTGGCGGACGAGTATGATGACCACTACGCCACGGATGTTGTCAAAACCTCAAGAGTATCATTTCAAAGAGGACAATGTCGATAATAGTTTGACAGTGAAAAATACTCTGCAATGCGCTTCGCCATATCTGCGCCGGCCCCTGTAATCAACTGCTTTAAATAGATATCATCAATTTTGAGGTTGAGGTGTGATTGTCGGAGCTTGGTGTCTGTGTCGTTTCTCCTCTGGCGCTGTCCTACCGGCCCAGCAGTAGATGCCTCCGAGCGTGGGCGTTTCTAATATTACATTTACGAGGTTCCTGCGACACGTTCGTCAATCATGCGAGGGTGACAGTAGGTACACTGCGATAAATATATTGAGGTAGGTACCTCTGATTTTGCCTTGTCACATTTTTTCTTTCTATTAACATTGTCACCAAACCCTTGCCTCTCTAGTGTCGTAAGACGCGAATAAGGCAAGCAGAAATAACAAAATAACGTAGGTTTTCGTACCATTATCAAAAAAAAAATACATTTTTTGTATGGGAGCCCCACTTAATATTTTTTAAGTATTTGTTGTTGTAGCGGCAACAAAAATACATCATCTGTGAAAAGAAGCGTGATACGCATAAAGGTGTTATTTTCCTTTTTTAAGAACAGCACCACCACGCCTCTGTTTCACGTTTCTGGCGTTACGCGCTCGATTCATGTTGCCTTCTACGCGGTCGCAGTCGCGCGTTTTTTGTATGGGAAACTTATATTTATTTTATTCTGTTTTAAGTATCATTATAGCGGCAACAGAAATACATCATCTGTGAAAATTTCAACTGTCTAGCTATCGTGATAGGCTGTATCTCATAAACCGTGGTTCTTGAATACAGCCTGACAGCCTGACAGACAGACGGATGGACGGACGGACACCGGAGTCTTAGTAATAGGGTTCCGGGTTTACCCTTTGGATCTTCTTCTTCTTTAGGTGCCGCTTCATTCCTGAAGATTGGCAGTCAGCTCTTTAAATCTTGATTTGTCCATGGCAAGCCTGAACAGGTGTTCTACCGTGATGATACCAGTCCATTGTCGGATATTCCTCAGCCATGACATGAAGCGACGTCCACTTTGCGCTTTCCGGCAATTTTACCCATCATTATGGTCTGGAGTAGATGATATTGTGGGTTTCACAACACGTGACCAAGATATGTGATTTTTCTTATTTTAATGGCTCTACTTTGTTGCTCATGCGCTCCAGAACATCAACATAAGTAATGTGATCCATCCAGCTTATGATATAGCTCCTGAGAGATTAACCGCAGTCACAATAAATAAATGATGTTATCACGTATTATGCAACGCGTGACTCGAGGGGTTTATTATTAACCGAGATAACGATATGTTGTCCGACTGTGAAATTATCGTGATTTCGCGACTTTTCGATAAGCACGTACCTATGACATTATCATTTTATATGACATATTTTTGTCATTTTTAGGGTTTCGTAGTAAACAAGGAACCCTTATAGTTTCGCCATGTCTGCCTGTCTGTCTGTCCGTCCGCGGTTTTACTCAGCGACTATAAGTACTAGAAAGCTTTAATTAAGTAAAAGTATGTATAATAATTATGCGGAAAAAGTGGTAAAATAAAATATTAAAAAAAAAGTTCTTTAGGGTAGCTCCCATACAATTAAAGTCAAAAGTCAATTTTATTTTCTCGACTTACTAATCATGTGGGTTATCGTTTAATAAGGTCTTTCAAAAATAATTTGACCTTGGAAACACCGTTTTCGATTTAGGGATTCGTTTTAAAGTGAAAATTTTTGTTACAGTCAAGTGTCCCCCCACTCTATCTGCTCAACGGTTATATATGTATGCGTGAAAAAATTCACAGCTATAGGATATATAATGAAATTTAAAGGAAAACTATTAGAGCTAAGTAGGGTTTACAAATTAAAAAGTTATTCCAAACTTGTATTCAGAGTCTTCGTTTTTCAAGTTTTTAAATAATTATTCAATTCTTTGAATTAAATATTTAATTGTTTGATTATAAAATTCTTATCGACCTTGCACTAATTTAGATAAAGCCGCTTTGTGTTGGTTCAGGCCTTACAAATCCACAGAAGGCTTGAGAAAAATAAACCACAACACAATAATAATAATTCATTTATTTCCACCATCTTTAGATATTAGTAACATATACCTAAGTTAAAAATTTAAAATTATTAATAGAAATTATAAGTACAATAATTTAACCTACAGTCAGTACACGAAACATCGCTGCATGATTCATGTACTCACAGTATCTATACAATGTTTTCCATCATCATCCGAGCGTATTCCCGGTTGCATCCTCAGCAGTAACGCTTCAGAGCCCGGGGTCCGCTACCTAACCAAGGAGATTTGACGAGGTTCCTGGTTTTTACACAGAGCGACTGCCGTCTGACCTCCACAACCCAAAGGGCAAACCAGGAACCAATCCTTGGATAGTTTGATGATCAAACGCTAGGTTGCGTTCGGGACCCACAGTTTTTACGTGCCTTCCGAAACACGGAATCATCTTTCTTTTTCGGATAATCAAGTGATTCAAGCCTGCAATATTCTATCCAGACTGGAAACAACTTTTCACAAAGTATGCTTCCTAGTGGGAATCGAACCCATGACCTCCGGGTCACAAGGCGAACGCCTTGACCACTGGACCACGGAGGCAGTCAATTCTATACAATGTTTTGAAGTATAATAATATTAAATTGTATCGGTTTATTGTTACATCAAGCTCTCTTATCCTCACACAAGCGGGTTCGATCACAGTAAATTAGCCATACGTTTTGCCGAATTTATTCATAGCCCCATTAATGCGACCCCATGCCCCGTATTCCCGCAGCCCGCGACTTATTGCGTAAACAAGCGACAAGTCCGCACTCTGCAGGCTATGGGGTGTTAAATGCGACAAACTTAACATGAGCGAATACGAACGGGTAGAGAAAATGACCTTCGATTTGTTGAACCAAGGTCATTAAAAGAAAAAGTAAGATATTTTTATGACTCTCATTTTATGTATCATTTGCAAATAATTAGTCTAGTGCACCAGAATGCCTAAGAACGAACAAAACTAATTACTAGTTGTATAATTATGAAATAAAAGAAATTATGTATTTTATTGAGCCTGCTTTGAAATGTGTTTATCGTTACAAATACTAGTGGGTCTGTGAGCAGTAGACCTTGCGAGTCACACCAACCCGTTGAAATTTATTGGATAAAAAAGTTGTTTAGATAAAGAAGTCGGTTCTCATTATAAAGAACAAAGTTATAACTTTGTCATAAATGACACTTTTGTCTTTATAGTTTAAATGGCAAAAGCACGAAATTTTTAAAACTAAAAAATATTATATTCAAATGTTTATTCAGTAATTAGACCTTTACAGGCACTTTTACACGTCAATATGTATAATTTACATTACGAGTAGTTTATATTGAAATTTAATTTATTTTAAAAGAAAGCTACCGATACCAGCGTTTCGTCACGACCACTGCCGAAAAAAATTAAAGTAAGCTTTTGAAAATTTCCAAAAACTCTATATGACTCAAAAATCTATATGATTTTCGAACTTTTTTAAAAATTTCACAAGAATCAGTTTAAAATGCGACCTGTAGGCGAGAACAGCCGGACAAACTGACAGCCGCACAAAAGCATTTTTGGCCAATCTCGAAACTGAGACGCTTCGCTCGCTTTGCTCGCTCGGTCTATTAAAACTAAACGTTACACAATAGCAAACATTCCAAGGTAAATAAAAGACAAACTTATCGCAGTACTTGATCAAATCTACTTTTAATTAATGTCATACTGTTGGTGCATTTAATAAAATTTATTTTATCTTATCGCTAGTATACCTTAAGTATTATTAAAATTAATTTATGAAGAAAATACATAAAAGAAATGATTTTGATTCAACTTTAATGTATGTCTGCTTTGGATGTTTTTATTACTTGAGTCTCCTTCCTGTACCTTCTAGTTTCCAGTATTTCCTCATGCGAACTCCCGCCTCGAGTACACGCTTCATTGGATTTGTCTCTCGTCATCTAATTCCCGTTTTTGTGTGCTTTGTGCTCGTTTTGTCTCACAATCGCTTCTGTATGTCAAACAGTCGACGCTGAATTAGGCGAAATGTTGGCTTTCAAATTAGCCTTCTGTGTTGTGACGACTTTTCATTAGAAATAATTATATCTTATTTCAAATACAGTTGGAATTTTTTTAACCCCCGACTATAAAAGAGTAGTGTTATAAGTTAGACGCTTATGTCTGTCGGTCTGTCTGTCTGTGGCATCGTAGCTCTCGAAAAGAAAGGCCGATTCCGTTTTTTTTTAATGTAAAAGCAAGTTAGTTCTCTTGCGGTGGTTCTTAGCTATGTTTGATGAAAATCGGTTTTGTCGTTTAAAAGTTATTGGGGGTTAATGCTTGAAAGTCTGGGCTTTTCTAGCAAATAATAGAAAGCGCTTCGGATATCAAATCGTGTCGGTAGTTTTAGTTCATCACTAGATGGCGTTCTTGACAGTCTGGGGTTATTTTATTTGCCTAGCAAATACATTTGTAAATATACAGATACACTTTCACGTATTGGTCTCTTATAAGATAGATAAAGCCGAAGGTCATAAGACCCGAAAACACTTAGCAAGTTTGTGAGTTTGTATATTAATTTGGAAATTAGTATAGTCCAGTCGGTCCAGTGGTCAAGGCGTTCGCCTTGTGACCCGGAGGTCATGGGTTCGATTCCCACTGGGAAACATACTTTGTGCATAGTTGTTTCCAGTCTGGAGAGGATATTGCCGGCTTGAATCACCTGATTATCCGAAAAGAAAGATGATTCCGTGTTTCGGAAGGCACGATAAACTGTGGGTCCCGAACGCCACCTAGCGTTTGATCATCAAACTATCGAAGGATTGGTTCCTGGTTTGCCCTTTGGGTTGTGGAGGTCAGACGGCAGTCGCTCTGTGTAAAAACCAGTAACCTCGTCAAATCTCCTTGGTTAGGTAGCGGACCCCGGGCTCTAAAGCGTTACTACTGAGGATGCAACCGGGAATACGCTCGGATGATGATGACATAGACTGAACTTTAACGCTTTGGTCGTAATTTATTTTGATCTGTATAAAAATTAAAAAAAATTGCTTATACAACACACTCGTTTTTCATTGCTTCTTAACCGACTTCCTAAAAAGGCGAAGGTTATCAATTCGTCGCGATCATTTATGTTTTTTTTTATGTAAGTTCACCGATTATTCAAAGACTAAACCGATTTGAAAACTTCTTTTTGTGTTTGAAAGGATATACTTTCCAGGTGGTACCATGGAAATTTTATCAAAAGTGTGTAATTTGGGAGAGAAGTCGGTTTTTAGTTTTGAAAAATTATAGACCAAATTATGGAGGACAAGATGTGTAACAAACGCAGGTAAATACCCTCACATTTGTCAAAAAAATTCCCATATGAATAAATTATGCTACTAATTTAAGGAATGTAGACTTTTTACAAGCTTTTATTACATTTGCAATGTATTTTGTACTCATATGTATGTATAATAAATTTATTTTTTGTAAAGGTATAATCTTGAAATTCAATTTTCAACCAGTTATCTTCCACCGATAGCGCTGAAATTTTGTATACTTGTGTGAGTCGGAAAACAATTAAAATATTATGGAGTCAATAAGCTGTTCTGATGATGGAGTCGGGAGATATATGATGGAACTCAGTTATAAAACAACATAACCTCATTGAGTAGGACTCGTTTGATATCTTGGCGAGATATCTCATTTTATGGTAGACGATGCCTGGGGTCTGATCATGGAGACGAAAGGTGTTTTATGGAACTCAGTAATAAAATGACGCCACTCCATCGAGTTTGCTGTTATTTCACTTGTCTAAATGAGAACTTTGACCTCACAATAAAAGTTTGTACAAACTTTTTTTTTTGCAGAATGTTTATTTATATATGATTTTTAATCAGTCAATATAAGGCGGTTAGTATTTTGTAATTTTTCTATCATGATTTTATATTGTAATATCATATTTACACAAAATTGCAGCAAGAATTACATGCTTAATTACTATCGATAAGATAAATAAAAAAAACATGATTGATGTAAAATACTTAAAGATTTATTTAACGTAAAAGGTATTAAACAATTAAATATCAACTTATAATTACATGATTTTAGAAAATCTTTTTCCTACGGAACCATAACTTAGCACAAGCAAATGCTTAAAGAGAGATGGGACGCAGTAAAGTAACTGTGTTAAATTAAACAAGTGGACGACGTATGAGATGAAGTCCTAGACCTAGGTAGACTGAATTGGGACTAGGCAGGTCACGTTCGCCGCATGCTGCCGGAAATATAAGCGTTCATTACTAAGACGTAGATTCCAGACGACAGGAAATAACCAAGGAGAAATAGTGAGATGGATCATACATTAAATGAAAAGAAGCAGTCTCAGCTCGCATCAATTGGAAACTTTTTACCACTTGTATTATCGAAGCAGAGTTTTGAAAAACCCACTGGGATATAAAAAGTTCACGGATATAGATTTTGATTGCAATTCTTTTCGCTGCAGCGTTACTAACAAACTAAGAGCGACGTTGGCAACTCTGTAAGGGGCAACGGTCCCATCTTCTACAATATCCCCATCATGATACGTCCCTTTTTTCAAAGCGTCCAAATACCACACCAGAAAATCGTTAATGTCAGTCTCCTTTAAGTGTTTCATTGATAGTCTCTCTTGCCAGTATTCATTCCTGATACAGTGTATTTTACTTTGCTTTGAAACGTAAACTACCCTTGAGTTGTCCAACAGCAATGGAAAAAGCAACTCTTGAATCATCACATAATTGTAATAATAGCCTGTCACAATTTTCTTGGCTTTCTCGAACGAATCACAAACGTAAGCACCGTTGTCAATAGCTACATTATTAATCAGAGTGTCGATGCCACTGTAGTTTTCTTGAATGTGATCTCTGATGCGTATGATGCTGTTTTTGTTCGATATATCGAGCTGATAATACTCCAGTTGACAGCCGAGTTTTCGTAATTCCTCCACTGCAGTTGCTCCTTTTTCCGCGTCTCTTGATGTATAAAAGAAAACACCGTCGAATCTTTTGCTTAAAGTCTTCACGAGATCTGTACCTATTCCTTGGTCCGCGTCAGTGACCAACGCCACTTTCTTCAACATATTCGAACGAACAGTGTTTTGATACTCAGTAGTTTCACCGTCCTCCACCTTGTCAGCGATAACTGATATCTTATCAGTATTATGTATTTAATCTACTTAACTTGATGTCGATATTTGTACTTTATTAGAATTATAATTAAAATAATTTAATTTATTTTAATTAAAATTACAATATGAATGTATAAATGTATCGTGCCACTATTAGTGCTATAATCACAACTAATAAGTGAGGGCTAAATTTTTTGAGAGCTGGCATAATAATTGCCCGAGTTTTAAAGTAGTAATCAGTTTTGTAGTCAAACCAATCCACAACTGTTCCATCATACCACACGTATGCTCCTTTGATATTACTGGGAGCTTTCAGCACTAAGTATAAAGGGGTTTCAGCCGATTGATCTGGAGTTAAGACACCGCATCCCATCGTCATGTCCGTGCTCACAAGCCCGGGATGAACCGAGTTCACAACGATATTCCTGGACTCCATTTCTTTCTGCTGCAGTCTTGTCAGAGCACTTACCGCTACTTTAGATATCCTATAGGCTGCTATCGTTCCACCGTCTGCTATGTAACTCTTCTTGAAAGTTCCATTTCTAACAGAATCTAGAAACCAGTTTATGAAATCGTTGATATCACTTTTAGTTAAATCCTTTGAAGATAGCTTGTCGATCCAGTGCTGATATTTCAAGTTTGAAAGATGGCCGCAGTCGCTAGAGATGTTGAGCACCCTAGCGTTGTCTGCTAGTAGAGGAAATAATAATTCTTCAGCGTTCACTACTCCTCCGTAGTTAATTTGGATTGTTCTTTTGCAGTCTTCATATCCACTTCCCAAATTATAGATTCCAGCGTTATTGATTAGTATATCTATTCTTCCATGCTTCTCTTTAACGTAGTCTCTGAGTTTTCTGACGCTCTCTTTGTCAGCGACATCCAGTTGATGATATTCAGGCTTCAAACCAAGTTTATTGAGTTTCTCCACAGCTGCTCGACCCAAAGCTTCGTTCCTTGAAGTAAGGTAGACGACACCATCAAATCTTTGACAGAGGCCTTTGACGATCGCCAATCCAACGCCTTTGTTAGAGCCTGTGACTATAGCGATCTTTTGTGACATGTCTTGTTCCGAGCAGCGTAAGTGATTCAATGCGTTTATGGAATTATGGATCAAAGTACGAGTTCTATTTATCATTTAGTTACGTTGCATTTGATAACTTATCATTATTGTAATGGCGGCGACGACGACGTCGTCTAATTTGAGTATGCACGTTACTCTAATACAAAGATATTATAAAAGTAAGAACTAATGCTTTATAATATATATAATGTCCTTTTTAATTAAGTACAAATATTTTAAGGGGTTATTCAGTACATCATTTTGAACAACTTTTCCTAATAAATGTATATCGAAATACGAAAAAAAAATATTTAGGTTCTCATACAGATCGAAGTAGTCACGTAATATCGTTACTATGAAAAATGCAAAAAAATTTTTCGTATTTCCATATATATTTATTGGGAAAAGTTGTTCAAAATGATGGACTGAATCACCTTTTAAAATATTTGTACTTAATTATAAAGGAAATTGTATATATATAAATATATGAAGGAACTGAATGACTGACTGACTGATTGACTATCATATCAACGCACAGCCCGAACCGCTGCCGCTGAGTCTAGAGACTCCAAATTTGGTACATAGGTTCCTTATAAGGTGTAGCTTTTTATAGCATTATTGCTAAAAGTGGCCGTTTTTCGCAAAAATGCTATAAAAAGCTACACGTTCTGACTTTAAAATAAAAACAGTAGTTCACAAAATAGTTTGAAGGGTTATCTAGGGTTATATCAAAGCCAAATTTTAAATAATGTCTCCATATCTTTTCAAATGATTTATTTAAAATGGGGGCAGCACTGGACCTCAGGTAGGTATAAAATGAAAGATTTTAGTTTGAAAACATTTTAGACTCATTTAAGTATTTGATTATTTACATATTTATTGTCATTGTGTCGAAATAAAAGTTACTCGAGATATTATCAATTAAATTTTATTCTTAAGGTACAAAACAATTTAAATTAAATTAAGACTATGAATTGTTAAATTTAAATTAAAACTAAACAAGTGCTAAAACAACCTAAAACTAAAAGCAGAAATGTAAAAAATTATGTAGTACCACTAAAATATCACCCCTCGGCAGCGTGGCCAAAAGGCTGGTAGCATTGCCACGTTGTATGGCAATGCTGATTCTTTGAGCCAGGTAGTTACCAGCCTTTACGTCATATCTCGAACAAACGTTTTGAAATAAATATAAATATATTATGAGCTGAAGAATCCCACGAACCAAAAGTTTCTACCTCAAAAGACTCAAATATTATGTAGTTTTCTCAAATATCTACATACTTGCGTCTTTTGAAGCTCTCTGCTGCGGCTGCTGCTGCGCCAGCCTTTGACTTGATGACTTGAAGATGGGACGGTGCAAGGGTATCCACACAAGTAGCATCCCACACCAAGGGCCGTCTCAATCTCCAAGGCACCAAGGTCATCCCGCCCGTCCTCTTGCCATCATCTCTAGCCAGACCATTGAGTTCTAGGGCCGCGGGGATATTGACGGTGGCGAGAGGTCGGAGGATAATATTGTAGAGGGCTGAATGACATCCTAAACGACCGGCACTCCTGGTGCAGGAAGGTCCGTGGAGTCCAAGGCCATCGACGGTATCCCCGCCGGGGCAGGGTTGGGGGACTAAAAATGTAGCGCCTGCCCGCAGCGCAGTTGCCACGCAGAACGCATCGTTAAGCAACAAGGTGCCTAGGTTGGCGGATGGTAAGGTCGTAACCAAAGTCCAGATTCCCATTGTGCTACTGCCTGAAAGCGGGCACGCTCTACAGCAGAGGTTCCCAAACTTATTTTGTCAGACGCCCACTTTAAAAAATCAGTTATTTTGTAGCGCCCCCCATTTTTTTCACCATAAAAACCTGAATCACTTATTTGTCTTGCCTGTAGTTTAATTCAACCTATATTCTAAACGAGAGTAATAATACATACACCAGTACATTAGAGTATCTTTTATAAAAAATAACAATAATCAACATTGTTAATTTTAAATAAAAAAATAGCAATAATAATACAATTTTACAATAATAAAGAGTATCGGAAGTGGGGACCTCACCTGCGAAACTTTAAAACACGATATTTTTTCAGTGTTTGATTCCTTTAACGATATAAATAGCGTTGTGAACGCATTAAAATAATAAATATTAATTACATTTTTAGTTTATATTTGTACAATAAAAAAGGATATAAATATGAACTAATAAATGGATGTTGTGTAGTAAGAGGATTTCAATTTCAGTTAATTTTAAAATATGAAATAGCTGAAGTTATAAATCACTCATTGCTTAAATCACATCAGCGCCCCCCAACTTTATTCTGGGCCCGTTACCTTAAAGCCTCCAGCGCCCACAAGGGGGCGTTATCGCCCACTTTGGGAAAGACTGCAGTCTACAGAATTGCTTAACGTTTCTATTAAATGATCTTGTGCAATTCTGCAAAGCGGGCCGTCCCAGTGTCTTTGCGAAGTAGGGTAGTCAGGAAATTTTGAATTTGGAAGTAAGCTTGCCCAGGTGTTCTTAGCCTCCGAAGCATAGCAAATTTCGCTTGGTGAGTTTACATAAATTTTCTTGTAAAGATGTTCAATGCCATGAATCGAAGACAAAAACGCTGGGAGACCCACTAGAAATTTTGCGGGTACTTAAGTCCCCATACCTCATAGGTAAAGAGGCTTGGTCCCTAATACGATCACGAAAATCTATATTGAGAATGGAAGAATGGGAAGTTTGAATAAACGCATCTGACCTGTGGAGCAGATGTGAATGTTTCCAAAAATGCCTGCAACGCGAGTTATATCACTTATAAATTATAATTTTTTTTAAGTTAAGTAGTTAACGTTAATCATTTTTTTTTTTTAATTAAGTCCTTTTTTCCGTACCACTGCTGGGCAAATTCCTTCCCATTTCCTATCATCTGTCCTGTCTATTATTTTAATATGTTCCGTTGTTTGTTTGTTTTTCGTGTGTAAGCATTTAAAATAATTATAAATTTTATTAATAATTTAATAGTTAATTTACATATAGTCAATTACTTTAGAATTATAGATATTAAGTATAAAATATTGTTAATCTGAGCGCACGTGCTATTTCCGGTTGTTGTTTACTCACTCCTATATAAACGGGCGGCACGTGCGCAACGATTCATTCGATCTTGTGCCTTCCTCGGGTGAGGACGTCTATTGAGTGCGAATTATTTGTCGTGTTGATGTAATTGAGTGAATTTATGTCTCACGAAAATAAATTATTAAAACGAAAAATACTGAAGTGTTAATTGGATAAAAACCCATCTATCAGATCAGAAAGCGGGATCTTTTCAAGGCTGTAACTCCTTGATTAAAACGACTCTGCGCTCCACTGAGGTACGTTTTTTTTCTTTTTTTTTTTCTGTACCACTTTGATTTATGGTACTAGTCTATCAAGCTGGAACTGAAATTATACACGAATCTTGATGCTGATCTGTTACGTATGTACCGATCTATATTCATTTTATGCAAAAAGTATTTCCCTGTTTTTTAAAACATTCTTAATCTAAAAGCTACAAGCCTTAAGTGCTACTTTAAACCTAAGGGTTATTATTTTGGTTAATTTTTTTTCCCATTTGTCGTCCGATTATTTAAGGACACCTACTGTTTGAATCAATTTTATTTTTTTAGCTATCATGGGCAATGACAAGAGGAAACACAAAAGGAGACATGAGTCGGACAGCGAATCCGACTTTTCGAACCAGCAAAGAGATCACCGAGGCCAATCAAAGCGGAGCAAACGACGGCATCGTTCGAGCTCCACGCGGCGAAGTCGTCGCAGCCACAAGTCTACAACTGCAGCCAGTCCTCGGGGCAACGAGGCTACAGCTGCAGCAAGTCAGCGCAGCCCCGAGTCTACAGCTGCAGCCAGTCAGTGCGGCCACGAGTCTACTGCTGCACCCAGAGAAGACATCATGTCTACTGTGAGTACTCCATCTTCTCAAACCAATTCAAGTTCAGACGCTATTGTTACTGCATTCAAGGAGCTTATACAGACTTTTAAAAGAGACGACGATAGAGAACGGTTTCCAACTTTAAATGTAGTGCCCGAGTTTGACCCTTCTAAGCGTAATCAGACCATTGAAATGTGGATACTTAAAGTAAACGAATGTGCTCAGATTTACAATTGGACTGAAAAACAAACTATTCACTATGCGCTTCCTAAACTGGTCGGGTTAGCTCAGAAGTGGTACCAGGGTCTATCTAGTTTATTGTTTTCTTGGGCTGAATGGCAAGAAAAATTACGCACAGCCTTTCCTAGCGATGAAAATTATGGCAACCTATTAACGGAGATGCTTGCCTGCAGAGCTCGATTTGGCGATTCCTTAGAAGAGTATTTCTATGATAAAACTGTTTTATTAAATAGATGCAACATAACAGGTAAAAATGCAATCGATTGCATTCTATTTGGTATTGAGGATAAATCTGTGAGAACCAGTGCCGAAGCTACACGGTTTACTGAGCCAGACAAGTTATTGGTTTATTTGAGAAATGTTAAAACATTTCGAAAATCTGATAAACCAAATCAGCTCTCGCAGCCAGGTACCTCTGATGGTAGGCATTCAAAATTTGTAAAACCAACACAAGGGGCTTCTGATCCTAAATTACTTAAATGTTTTAATTGTGGCCAAGAAGGTCATGGTTTTTACAAATGTAAGCAGCCAATCAAACGGTGTGACTCGTGCCATAAAATAGGACATTTACAGGCAAATTGCAAAAATAAACAAGAAAGTAAGACTGTTATGCGTATATCAAAAGAATTAGATATAGAAACAAAATATTTCAAAATAGCAAATATTAACGGGCATTCTCTAAAGTGTTTTATAGATTTTGGTAGCCAATGCACTATGTTACAAGAATCATTTGCTAAAAGTTTACTAACGACATGGTCAGTCTCTGAATTACCCATTCTAAGAGGATTTGGGGAAAGTATTGTTAGTTGCATAGGGAAATGTAACATTAACATTCAAATTGATACAGTCATAGCACAAGTTGAGCTTATCATTGTTCCTGATCGATTTCTTAAAGTTCCTCTTCTTGTTGGCCAAACATTCACAGAACAAGAGCACGTAATCGTTTATAAAACTCACGACAGCCTGAAAATTACCAGTAAATTTACAAACACTATTGACTTATTAGTATCGACTAACGTAACTGTACAGGGTTACACCGAAGTTGAAGTATATTCTTTTCCCATGTTCTGTGGTGATTTATTTATTGAACCCAGTCTTAGTTTACATAGTGAGAAGTCTTACGAAATACTGCAATGCGTCATTAACTTAATAAAAGGACGAGGTAGGATTGTGATTAAAGGTCTGGTTCCTCAGGGATTTAATTTAGATATGGGCACTTTACTACTTAGAGCCCTTCCCTTGAACGACGTTCTCGTCTTAGATGTCAACAAAATAGAAAAATGCCCTATTAACCAAGAAATTTCAGTCATCGAACCTAATATGGTTAATGTTCAAAATGAGATCAAGCCCTGTCACAAAAAAGAGTTGCTTGAATTGCTTAATAAATACAGAGACTGTTTTGCTTTTTCTATTAAAGAATTAGGATGTATTAATGAGTCGGAAATGAATATACAATTAAATGATTATAGTCCTGTAGTTTATAGACCTTATCGATTGGCGTATTCCGAAAGAGAAGTTGTTCGTAATATGATACAAGATTTAGAAGATGCTGATATTATTCAACAGTCTTCATCAGACTATGCGTCTCCAATTATTCTTGTTAAAAAAAAAACTGGTGATTATCGACTGTGCGTTGATTTTCGGGCACTAAATAAGAAAACTATCAAGGAACATTACCCTCTACCGCGTATCGATGATCAATTAGATAACCTGGCAGGTCACAAGTATTACACCACTTTAGATCTCGCATCAGGATATTACCAAATCCCTATGTCTGAGTCCTCTAGACATCTCACTGCCTTTATAACTCCGGATGGGCATTTTGAATTTAAGCGCATGCCCTTTGGTCTCGTTAATGCACCATCCACATTTCAAAAGACTATAAATAACATTTTGGGAAATGCTAGATTTAAAGAAGCTTTTGCTTATATGGACGATGTTATTATACCTTCGAAATCTATTGAAGAGGGATTACAAATTTTGCATGACATTTTAGAACTTTTTCGCTCTTCTGGCATTACTCTCAATTTATCAAAATGTAATTTCTTAAAACAATCAATTGATTATTTGGGTTTCGAAGTTAATGCTATGGGAATACAACCAGGTAAAAAGAAAATAGAATGTGTAGAACAATTTCCAACACCTACAGACCAGCATAAAACTAGACAGTTTTTAGGACTAGCTAGTTTCTTCAGAAAGTTTATTAGAAATTTTTCTAGCATTGTAAGGCCCTTAACTAATTTATTAAAGAAAAATTCCCAGTGGCAGTGGGGTGACTTGGAGGACGAAGCGTTTGTTACTTTAAAGCGAGAATTAATAAAGCGTCCCATACTTGCATTTTATAATCCCAAGTATGAAACACAACTTCATACGGATGCTTCTAAGATGGGAATAGCAGGTATACTAGTCCAACGCCCAGATGAAAGTTCACCATTTAACGCTGTAGCTTATTACAGTAAACAAACTTTCCCAGAAGAGGCAAAATTCACATCATATGATCTAGAGACCTTAGCAGTAGTATCCTCTTTAAAACGATTTAGGGTCTATTTAATAGGAATACATTTTACTATAGTTACAGACTGTAATTCACTTAGGGCTACATTTGAAAAGAAGGATATAATATCTCGAGTAGCTAGATGGTGGAATATTATACAGGAATTTGATTTTAGTATAGTGTACAAACCAGGCATGACTATGTCCCATGTTGATGCTCTCAGTCGTAATCCTATTAAGGACAGCGAGATTCATGTAAGACAAATCGATACTAACTGGATTAGCACTGTTCAACAAAGTGACTCAGAACTACAAAGGATTATTAATATTTTAAATGACAATGCCAATAACGATATTGTCGAATTAAAACGTAATTTCGTAGTTAAAAAGGGTTTATTATATAGAAAAACTGAGGAGGGTGACCGTTGGGTTGTCCCCAAGGGTGTCAGATGGCAAGTGATGAAAGCAAATCACGATGACATTGGTCATTTTAGTTTTGATAAGACTTACGAAAAGATAAAAAGTAGCTATTGGTTTGCCAAAATGAGGCGCTTTATAAAGAAATACGTACAGTCATGCTTGGAATGTGCATATGCTAAAGTCCCCTCAGGAAAAAGGGCTGGTCAATTACATCCCATTGAAAAACATGATTTCCCATTTCACACTTTACACATAGACCATTTAGGACCATTTGTTCGCAGTAAGAGAAAGAATACTTATATATTGGTGATAGTTGAGGCCTTTACAAAATTTGTTATTTTAGTACCCGTTAAAAGTACTAAAACTTGCCATTCTATTAATGCATTAAAAAATTATTTCCATACTTTTAGTGTTCCTAAACGTGTAGTCTCAGATAGGGGCACGTCCTTTACTGCAAAAGCTTTTAGCAAATATTTAGAATCTCTTGGAATTAAACACATATTAAATTCGGTAGCTACCCCCCGTGCAAATGGTCAGGTAGAACGATTTAATCGCACCATTTTAGCTGCCTTAACTGCTACAACTTATAATAAACCTGAAAACTCCTGGGATAAGTACTTGTCAGAGATACAATGGGGTTTAAATAATACTGTAAGCAAGGGAACGGGTAAAACCCCAGCTCAAGCTTTATTCGGTTTAAATTTAATTGGTACCTCGGATGCTCTACTACAACTAAGTATAAACGATGATTGCGATAGTACTATTGATGTTAATAGTACTGAGTCAAACTTAGATGAAATAAGAAAAGATATAGTTAAACATGTAAAACATGATCAGGAGAAGCAAAAAGTTCGATTTGATAGTCGTAGAAAGGTCGTGTCATATAAAGTAGGAGAACTAGTTAGGGTAGAAAGAGAGATTCCTTCCTCAGGAGGTAGCAAAAAGTTAATACCCAAATTAAGAGGGCCCTATCGTATTGTAGAAGTTTTAGATAATGATCGATATATTATTGAAGATACTCCATTATCACGTAAAGGTAACCGAAAATTTACGGGAACATTTTCTGTAGACAAAATCCATCCTTGGACGGTATTTCAGAGAAACGAGACAGATTCTGATTCCTCTGGTAACGATAACGGTACATAAAACAATTAGTTATACACTCTTTGATTGAGCTGTATTTAGAATTTATTTTTATATTAAATAGATACAATTAATAAATGTCAATTATAATACTGCATAAATTAATAATGATACGAATAGTCGATTATTTTTTTTTATATATAATTTTAAAACATATATTATATATATATTATTTTATATATATATAAAGAAGATAATTATTGGCTGTGGATTGAAGAGGCCACAACAATATACTTACTAGTTGATTGTACTGGGTATTATATTGGCTGTGGATTGAAGAGGCCACGACAATATACTTATTTGTTGATTGTGCTAGGTATTATATTGGCTGTGGATTGAAGAGGCCACAACAATATACCTGATAGTTGATAGTGTCATGTATTATACGTATTGGCTGTGTATTGAAGAGGCCACAACAATAAATTCAGTATCAGTACAAGTATTGTTTGTGTATAGTCTCTGTACTTGAACAGAGCGTGAGTAATTTGCTATAAGATTGATTAAGTATAACAATATTTTCCGAGATGGAAAATATGTCAGGAAAGGCCGACTGTAAGCATTTAAAATAATTATAAATTTTATTAATAATTTAATAGTTAATTTATAGTCAATTACTTTAGAATTATAGATATTAAGTATAAAATATTGTTAATCTGAGCGCACGTGCTATTTCCGGTTGTTGTTTACTCACTCCTATATAAACGGGCGGCACGTGCGCAACGATTCATTCGATCTTGTGCCTTCCTCGGGTGAGGACGTCTATTGAGTGCGAATTATTTGTCGTGTTGATGTAATTGAGTGAATTTATGTCTCACGAAAATAAATTATTAAAACGAAAAATACTGAAGTGTTAATTGGATAAAAACCCATCTATCACGTGTATGTTAGTGGCCAACACTGGTGTCAGATTTTTCAGGCTGCCTAAAGGCATCTGACATAGCTTGACGACTGCCATACAATGATGACAGCCGGGACCAACGGCTTATACGTGCCTTCCGAAACACGGAGGAGCTCGAGAAATTTTTGTGCCACTTGTGGTCACCCATCCAAGTGCGGACCACGCCCGGTTCGCTTAACTTGCGAAAGAGCTAGTAATGCGCACTCCTGCCGGGCCACCCAGATATGTTCCGTTAAAAATTTATAACAACTCGTAAAACTTTTTGCCTAAAATAATTCGAAAATTTTAATTCAATTGCAAATAGCTTCCAAGTAAAATCGGATATTATCTTAATAAGTGATTTATACATGAGTTTACTCAGTACTAACCCAATAACTTTGTGGAATACGAAAACGAATGACTTTTTAAAAGTTGCCGCTTGAACTTTGACTTTGTTTGACGCAGATAACTCTTTGCACTCAAAGCAAACGTGATTGATTCAATACTGTTTTAATGTAATATATTTTTTTTAATATATATATAAGGGCAAATCACACACAAGGTAAGTTTGAGACATGTGTTACGGAATACTAACTCAACGATACTGTATTTTATAACAAATACAAATAAGATAAACATCCAAGACCCAGGTCAAGATCATTATACATTTTGACCTGACCGGGGATCAAACCCGGGACCTCCAGTGTCCACAGTCTGACATGATATATAATATTATATATAGGGACAAATAACACAGATTGAGCTAGCCCCAGAGTAAGTTCGATACTTGTATTATGGGATACTAACTCAACGATACTATATTTTAAACCAATTACATATATAGATAAACATCCAAGACCCAGGTGAATTAAAAAAGGTAATTTTCCATGATGACATGACCGGGGATCGAACCCGGGACCTCCGGTGTGACAGCTTAATATACAATAAATTTGCACTATTAGAACTAGACAGTTCTATAAAATAAATTAGCACGCCTCATCTCGTCTCAGCACTTATGCGCACTTACGCAATTTATGTTTGTTTACTTGTTCGCAAGCATTACATGTTATAATGTGTCAACATTGTATTATATTATAAGTATTTATTAATTAAAAGACAATAATAATAATATGACAAAGCCCTTCTGGCGAGTAGGCGACCAATACTGTGAAAATGAGTTTTTTTCAGCGTTTCTTCTTAGCAGTGGTCGTTACGAAGCGCTGGTATCGGTAGCTTTACTTTAAAAATAAATTAATTTTAATATGCTTTACACGTAACATAAATTATACTTATTGACGTGTGAAAGTGCCTGTAAAGATCTAATTACTGAATAAACATTTGAATCTTTGAATCTTTGAACCGGCGCGCATTTAGGCCGAAGGCCATTCAGCGCAGAAATGCCGCCAATCTCTTAGGCACCCTGTCCATCTAGCGCAATGATTTAAATCAATTTTTTTCCTAACATTGATATTATTATTTTACATTATTTTTTTAGTTATACAGGCACACATAAATTAGTTGTTCTAGTTTAATGATGATATTATTCGTATTTTTCAATATTTTCAACAAATAATCTATAACTGAATGAAACTAATAAAACATTTTAATGTAATGAGTATTGACGAAGCAATAGAGGTTTGCAAGGATCGTAGAAAGTGGAAATCTATAGTTTCTACCTACCCTCATGGGAAACAGGCGTTAAAAATATATATGTATGTATATAAAACATATTAGTATTATTGATATATATGTACATTTATTTAATTCTCAGAAATTAACTGGAAAACTAAATATTACAATTATTTGTTGTAGAAAATATTATGCCATAAAAAATACAACTTTTGTTATTGCAAGCATACATTACAGATCATGCGATGAGTGAGATTCATCTTAACATAAAAAATGTGACTAACACGACTGATGATGAAATTAATTATTTGTTAAAATCAATAGAAAGGACAAATGAAATTCAAAACATAATTGTAATTTTCTTAAATTTAGTCATTACTTATTTTTAATGTGATACTCTTGAAGTAATAATCTGCCTTGTAGTCATACCAATCCAGAATCTTTCGGTCGTACCACACGTACTGGCCTTTTAGATCTTGTGGGGCTTCTAGAGCCAAGTAAAGAGGTGTCTCTGCCGCCTGGTCAGCATTGTAGAACCCCACGCCAAAGGTCATGTCCGTGCGAACCAGCCCTGGGTGCATAGAATTGACTGCAATGTTTCTAGGCTCCAATTCCTTTTGCTGGAGCATTGTCAAAGCACTGAGAGCAACCTTAGCGATCCTGTAAGCTGCTACAGTACCTTCATCAGCTATTTCCTCAGCAAACTTAAAGGTTCCATCTTTCACAGCTTTCAAATACCAAGCCACAAATTCGTTGATATCTTCAACTGTCAAGTCTTTCTTAGATAACCTTTCAATCCAGTATTTGTTTTTGATATTAGATAAATGCCCACAGTCACTGGAAATGTTGACAACACGTCCGTTCTTCCTGATGAGAGGGAAGATATACTCCTGAATTGTCAGAATGGCGTAATAGTTAATATCAACAATGTTCTTGCTTTCTTCGTAAGAGTTGTAAAGGTTTTGACTGTTTGCAATCGCTGCGTTGTTGATCAGAATGTCGATGCCGCCGTGAGTTTTCTTGAGGTGTTCACTGAATCTCTTGACACTTTCCTTATCAGCGACATCGAGTTGATGGTAAGCCGGTTTCAAGCCAAGTTTGTTCAGCTCGGCGACCGCCGCTTTGCCTCTGCCGTCGTCTCTTGACGTGAGATAGACGATTCCATCGAATCTTTGACACAGGCCTTTTACAATAGAAAAGCCTAAGCCCTTGTTGGATCCTGTGACGACGGCGACTTTCCGCGACATGTTTAATGATATTAACCAATACTGACAACCGGTTGGCACATCTAGTTACTATGTTATATAATAGGAAGTCCACACAACTCGCATAAACATAGATAACAACATCATAAAACAAACAGTGATACCGGTATCACCAAAGCTGTGCCAGCATTGTCGACGTTATAGCTAAATACTAGAGATCATTTTGCTTTATAAATCAGTAATTTTGTATTCATTATAGTTAAAAGCAAACGTTATTCCAATATACGATTAAACTCGTAAACTGTGTTTGTTTGTCTGTACTTCAACAAACAACGGACAAACTGGTCGATAATATTCGTATTTTTTCTAACAAACATGAGACACAGACATTATAAGCATTAATTAAACGGGTTATTCACGTAGAGAGTCAGTTACTGGTCGATATGTGCCGACCTCATCCGGAGGTCTTCATCAGGGCGAATGTGACTAACGGACGCGCGTACACAATGTCGCTCGAGACACATTGTCTGTGCATTCTCTACGCGAGTAACCCGTTTAATTTATACCAATAATGTTCTCTAATATTTATAAACAATAAATCTTTCGTACGCCACCCAGTTATGTTGTAGCTATCCCACCACCGCGTACTATCAATAAAATGCACCTATATAGGAATGGCTTTCCAAACAAAGCAGTCATCCATCCATTGTGATGTTTTATTTCATTCACGAAACATCGAGAACAAACGTCCTGGCGACAAACGAGAGGAATAACCATTGATCAGTTTGCATGGTGTTGGGAGCACGTCATCGTGATCGTGACGTGACGGATGTGTCAGTGTTTTTCATGTTACGATATATTATGTTGTTCCATGCTGGAAAAAACCAAAGAATGCACCAGCTGTTTTTCTTTCGGAGCAGATTGTAAAAGCCTACGGGACCATGGACGAGAATCTAGGTCGTTACATAGCTGGTATACGCCAAGTTTTTAGGGTCCATACGCGAGAGGTAACAACGGGTCCCTATTACTAAGACTCCATTGTCCGTCTGTTCGTCTGTCCGCCTGTCATTAGGCTGTGTCTTACGAACCATGATAGCCAGACAGTTGAAATTTTCACAAGTGATGTATTTCTTCTGCCGCTATAACAAAAATACTAAAAATAAATAAATAAATAAATATATAGGGACAAATTACACTGATTGAGCTAGCCCCAAAGTAAGTTCGAGACTTGTGTTATGGGATACTAACTCAACGATACTATATTTTACAACATATACATATATAGATAGACATCCAAGACCCAGGACAATTTGAAAAAGACCATTTTCCAACTTGCCCTGACCGGGAATCGAACCCGGGACCTCTGGGTGGCGGACTAGTATGGTGACCACTACGCCACGGAGGTCGTCAGAAGAAAATAATTATTTAACGGCTCCCATTGGCTCCCATACAACAAATGTGGTTTTTTATAGATAATGGTACGGAACCAGTCGCGCAATAGTGCGAATCGCACTTAGCCCGGTTTTTTTCTTTTGTTTGTGAAGGACGAAGTGAAAATGTATATGTCCAAATCTCGAGCAGATCTCTTCCCTCCCCGAACATGGTGTAGCAGATGTTCTGATAACGGTAATCAGGGCTGTTCTCGGCACATTTAAATGCATTGGCTGATTACGGCGCCCCTGGGCGCCCGTCTCGCGCCTCGTTTACGCACTTTATTGCGGTCACATGTCACCATTACATTCTTTGTTTATACGAGTATTTAAACAACATTTGTCGGGTGTAGCTTTGAATTACGTTTAATAATAATTTCTATAGCCTATTCATTTCTCATTTCTCTTTTGCAGGGTTCCAAAGATTCAAAGATTCAAATGTTTATTCAGTAATTAGACCTTTACAGGCACTTTTACACGTCAATAAGTATAATTTATGTTACGTGTAACATAAATTGTACTTATTGACGTTATTCCTTACCCAAAGGATACCAACGGGACCCTTTTACTAAGACTCCGTCTTGCTCTTCGTCTGTCTGTCTGTCCGTCTGTCTGCCTATCTGTCTGTTACCGGGCTGTATTTCAGGAACCGTGATAGCTATTTATATATATTGTTAGTAGACAGTTGAAATTTTCACAGATGATGTATTTCTGTAGTCGCTATAACAACAAATATAAAAAAACACGATAAAATTAATATTAAGTGGGGCTCCCACACAACAAACGTGATTTTTATACATGATACGGAACCCTTCGTGCGTGGTCCGACTTGCACTTGGCACTTTTTATTTTATTAAAAATAGTAATACTATTATAGTTAGAACTAGATACGATAAGATATAATTTTTCAAAACTAAAAACCGACCTCACCCCCAAACTACACAACCGATTTTGATAAAATTTCCATGGTACCACCTGGACAGTATAACTATTCAAACAAAAAAATATTTTCCAAATCGGAATTGATTACCTCCTCCTTTTTTGAAGTCGGTTAAAAATAGCCAAGCATCTGTCTATCTACATTTAAGAGCCAAGTTCTTGGTGCCACTGTGTGCATCTTTGCACACAGTGGCACTCAAAGACTATTTTTGGCAGAGATAACAGAGCTTTCAGCTTACCGTGCTAAAGAAAATCACTCAATGTCTGACAATTGTCTGGCAATGTGTTATATTTCAACTTTTTACCCCCATTAACACAGAGGGAGTTATAAGTTGTTGAGTGACACCAATGTCTGTCTGTGGCATCGTAGCTCTCGAACGGATGGGCCGATTTTGATGCTGTTTTTTAACGTAAAATTAAAGCAAGTTTCCTTGCGGTGGTTCTTAGCTATGTTTGATGAAAATTGGTTTAGTCATTTAAAAGTTACTGGGGGTTAATGCTTGAAATTCGGGGAGTTTTAATTTACCTGTCAAATGCTAGATGGCTATGGATATCAATTCCACTAAAGATCGATTGTTATATGTAGTTCTGTCACTCGCCACGAGATGGCGTCGTTGCGGTTTTTTTTAATTTGCCCGGCAAATGAACATGTACCGGTTAAATTCAGGACAAAATACAAATCCACATTCGTAATATTTATTCAAGATATAATGTGTAATTGTAGAATTCAAATTCATCCCAGAACGTACTTAACAACAAATAAACAACATTATCGAAGTAATTGTGTCTACAACGAATATAATGATACATTCCCAGGCTCCAAAGAAGGCCCGCGGTTTCGAGGGCCGCCCTCGAGGGTTGAAGAGGGTCCGACTGCCGACTGTTTACTGGCTAAACCCTGACCGTGGTCGATGCCACAATAGGTATATTTAATGCGAGATTCTTATTATGTTTGCCTCATGGGAATTAAAATTTTCAGTGGACTAAGTCAGTTTCATGTTTACTTTTAACTAATTTTATTTGTTTGCATCAGTTGGTTCATGCAAATTATTTCTGGCCTTCGGCACAGAATAAGTTCTAGTACTTACCTACAGAAGTCCTACTCAGCAAAGAAATTCAAAGAATTATCTACACAATGTGGTTAGCGATATTGTTTAATTTAGCTTGCGTCAGATATCAGAACATTTTCGTTTAAATACCTAGAAATCTTTTGCAAGCCAAATTCATTCCTATTATCTTAATAAATGAGGCAGATTAGGTAGGCACCTACACAAAATAAAATCAATTCAGTAAGCGGCGAATTCAGTACTGAATTTTCTTTCGCGCGTAGGTATATTTTCTATACCTAAACGTGGGTTCTATTATTTTAATTGCAAAAATCAATGTTTATTTTTGTACTATGACTGGCAATACTTTTTGGCGCTGGCAGCCCCCACTTATGACATCTCTCTTTTCTATGCAATGTGCTAGGAATTAGACTTATAAAACTTCCAAGAGTTCCACGTAAAAGTTAAAACAATATAATTTCATACCTCACCAGATAAATAGGATTTTAATTTAGCCCATACCGAACAGATATTCCAACACGGGGCCTGCTTTCAGCGCCGAACTACTGCCACCGTAAGGCATATAAGATATTTTCTGTCATAATATTACACACATTATTATTATTAATAGATGCACACACATTATCAAACAACTTCGAATTCTGATAGTCAGTATGCGAACATATACAAATATCTAGAAAAATACATATCAAAAATTAAAATTGTAAATTTATCTGTCGATAGCATATTTGTTGACGTCAGATCATTTACTTACATCTTTAATTTCAATTTCAATTTATTTATTGCTTTTAACTTTAATACATGTATTTGTTTACAATACACAGTCACTTTTTAAAGTAGTAGGTACAACATGAACCCTGATAGGGCATTCCAACCGCATGCGGATTTTTTATTAGTTTATATTAATGCTAAAATTATTATTAGCAAATTGTTATTTCTTTTTAATGATGTCTTAAAATTGATTTTATTGTTTCAATTTTTTATTTCGTTTAATAAGTTAATATTTTCATTATTAACGTAATATTATATCTATTTAAATTACTTATTATTATTTTCATTGATTAAAATGTCAATTATTTGAATGTCAATTAATTTAATGTCATTGTAGATTATGATTCGTCATTAATTTTATATTTTGTCAATTCATTATCATTAAAAATTATTGCCGTTTTCTAAGCGTAAGACGTAGAAACAGAACCTATTTTAAAATTAATATGCTAAGTCCCCCCATACCAGCACCAATTAACATATTTGATGCATTCTTCTTTATATGCTGCTGCATCCACTGCGGTTGCAGTAGCATAAGCGCTCGTGCTTGCGACACGTGTTTTACCATTATCCGAGTCACGTGGCATCTTCAAGCGCTAATCGTTCAACGGCTAAACTACACACAAATATTTTAATACACAAACTAAGTTGCTGAAAACACTCTTTATTTCAAGCAAACGGAAATAGTCGCACGCCCTGCAGCAAAAATGAAAACGATTGAGCTGATTTCAAATGCAATAGGCAGATCACGATGCTTAAGCATTGTGTTTTTCAGCTACGTTCTTCTTAACGTAAGAACCTTGCAATCAAAGTCAATAAAGTCAAATCAAAACCCTTTATCAAGAAACATGAATATTTGAATAAAAGATACTTTCCTATAAAAAAAAAAACGTACAAATGCGTTCAAAGATCAGATACAAAAATAGGTCATTCAACGTGAAGCAAACCATATGCACACATAAGCTGTACACATCCTCTTTGACATGGCAACAGCCGAAAAGTAATCGGCGGGGGCAGCGGGGCACGGCGATATGGGTCATTTGCGGCGAGCGACCGGGACGGGCCGGGTCGAGCCGGGACGGAAACGAGCGGGAAACAAAAAGAAAAGCTTGATGCACTTTATATTTCTCTTCCAACTACGATGCATTTCTGGTGACTCGTAAGTACAGGTTCTTTGGAAATCTAGTATGGACAACAGTCCTTTGCAAACACATTTGTTTTTAAATTGTAACAATTTTAGGACGAAATAAAAACCTTTTATTATTGTTTATATTATTAATTAAATGATAACTGCACTACATATCCTGCAAAAAGCGGAACTTTGCTGCTCAAGAGCAGACATGTATGGACATCCTTTAGTGCACTTTGTTTCTTTAATCACGCGATCGTATGTGACACATGTCAATGTTCAGTTGGCTAACCTGACGGCTGTTACTAGTGGTTTATTCGTATGTGTTTGACGACAACGGTTTCGATACTAATTTTGACAAGTAGCACTTCCACTAGATTTTTTCTCTTCCGTTATTGACGTGCATATCATATTCGAAAAAGGAAAAGCGGGTATGCGCATCCAGGTTCTGAAGCAGCACAACTGAGGATTCAACTTGGAACGCGCTAAAATGAAGAAGATGATGAAGATAAGCGGAAAATAATCGCCGGAGGCAGCAAGGCATGATGCCACGCGTCATTAGTGGCGAGTGGCCGGAACGGGTCGGATTAGGCCGAGACGGTCCGGAACGGACAAGAGAGAGAAACAAAAGGAATAAGAGTATTCGAGGAACTCTGTAGCCAGATAGATCTACGCATCATTTGCGCTTCGCAATTGAAGTTCGCTTTAAAGCACAGAAGAACTCGAGGGATCTTATTTTATTAGTCGTCGATCAAGCCATGCAGCATCTTCTCTCGTGTCCACTGTGCCCGACCAGCTGTACAAAGTTCGACCTTTACGCGGCGTCTGAGAGAGGCATAAGGTGGCAAACTACTGGAGGGACAAAATTTAGTGTAATTTGAGTCAATCGACACGAATAGAAGAAGATTTTATTAGTGGTCACTAATTCAAGTGTAAACTATGCCGTGGTCAGAATTGGGCAAAATGTAATTAAACTACTAATTACTAACTACAATTACATTTTGTAGTTAGTAATCGCAACTACATAATTACAAAAAGTAATTGAAAAAGTAGTTGAAAAAGTTGTTGAACTATAAACTACAAAAAGTAGTTGTAATCACAATTACAAACTACTTTTTAAAATTACATATTTTATAAAGATTTACTTACTTATAAATTTTCGTTTCTTGCTTACAACTTCTTACACTTACAATTTCGAAATATAACACCTTTAACACACGCCCGCGGTAATAAATTCTTATTGTAATTTGTAGTTATAACTAATTAATTACAATTACAAATTACAACTACAGTAGTTGCAATTGATGTAGTTAAATTTAATGTAATTTCAACTACTTGTAGTTAACTACGTGTAATTGTAATTTGTAATCAAACTACACAATAGTAGTTAACTGCGCCCAACTCTGGCCGTGGTTAACTTAAAGTGTGTAAATAAACGCTCGTCGTGCTCTTCTCTATATCGCTATAGACTGAAATGTTCTACTAGTCTCGATTCCCGGCAAACTCTGCACAAAAGAACGTCAAGTCAATTGAATATAGCCGATACCAATTCCAAGTACCTCATGAATGGAACTGCAGTTACTGCTATTCCTATCGCCTGATATGAGGACGGTAGTTACGTATGAGACTCGAGTAATCTATTCAGTAGCTATTGGGAGCGTCGGACAAAACGTTATTGTATGGGTGATACAAATCTCTGGATCGTTGTAACTTACTTTATTACTAGAGTTTTATATTTTCGATATAAATCTACATATTATTTATTAGTAACTACCGAACTGTTCAGGTGACTAATTTTTTGCTGGTCTGGGAGATATTAAAGACATAGAATGTACGTACATGTTATGCAAAAGCCTCACGCTAGCGTGAGGGTTCCATGATCCAAATTTTTGACGCCAAATGATAGCATTCTGATATTTTTGCTATGGTAAAAGGTGACGTGGCAACAAAGCGATTATCGCATCGTCCAACATTGATCCCGCGTCATAAATTCTGTCACATGGTAGTACTACTGGAACTAGCTCACATGATCTAACTGACCGATGAGCGAAAAAATAGCCAGCTGCCTTGTCACTAGCAACGGCTATCAGTTATAGAGAGAATTTCTTAATAAGACTTCTCACGCTGGCGTGAAGGTCCCATGATCCAAATTTAGCAAAGTAGCATTCTGATAACAAAGCTTCAACAAAACGAGTTCGCTTCGACCGAAATGATCCTGCGTCATACATTCTGTCATGGTAGGACGGCTGGGACTAGCTCACATGATCTAAATGACCAATGAGCTAAAAAGCGATAACAAAAGAAATGAGTCTTGTCACAGATACCTCTCACGCTAGCATGAAGGTCTCATGATCCAAATTAAGCGAAAAAGCATTCTGATATTTTTGCTATGGCAAACGGTGACGTGGCAACAAAGCGAACCTCAACAAAGCGAGTGTCGCGTCGAGCGGCGTTGATCCCGTGTCATACATTAAACGGTACAAAGAACACAAACGAACGACTTCCGACGCAGGTGAGCGCCATTTTTCCTGTTTTGTGACACTTCTGGCCGCTGTGGTGCGGATGTGGCTGGAAGGGTTTTGCAACGTTTTTAACTAAGAACTCCCCAGATGTATGCTTCTACAAACTTCTATTTTCATACGGTGAAGGCTGTAGTTGATCATTGGTAACGATTGTTATACCTAACTAACAGCCATTGAGTTATGTGAGATGAGAGGCGGAATTTACCTAATCTATACTATAGTAAAAGAGTAAAAAAAATGTGTCTGTACATTGAAAATTTTTCAAAAAAAAAATATTTTGGGCGATGGAGATATAGTAATAGAGTAAGAAAATAAAAAAAAATGTCTGTCTGTTTGTCTGTTTGTCTGTTTGTACACGCTAATCTCCGGAAATACTGGACGGATACGAATGAAACTTTTTTTGTTATATAGCTGTGAAGCCTGGGCAACATATAGGCTATAATTAATTTTGGAAAATGGAACACATGATGCAGAACTATAATGGTCCAGCTAAACTATAAGAAATATTAAAATGCCGCCTTAGCAAAAGTTGTTAAGTCTGATGAGAACTTTTTGTTGAGTTATAATACAACTGGCCAAGCGCGAGTCGGACGCGCGCGAAGGGTTCCGTACCATAATCTATGAAAAATCACGTTTGTAGTATGGGAGCCCCCGATAAATACTTATTTTATTCGATTTTTAGGGTTCCATGGGGTAGAAACGGGGTAGAAACGGGACCCTATTACTTAGACCGTCCGACTGTTTGTCTGTCTGTCACCAGGCTGTATCTCATTAACCATTATAGCTAGACAGTTGAAATTTTTATAGATGATGTTTTTTGTTGCCGCTGAACAAAAACATACTAAATGTATACTATAATAAAAGAGTAAAAAAAATGTGTCTGTACATTGAAATTTTTTCAAAAAAAAAATTGTTTCGTCCGAAGCAGAACTTATAAGTTCAGTATTTGCGGACCTTCAGAGCATAACACACCAGAAAATTCTTGGTTATGTGAATGCGCCATATTGACACCAAAAAATTAAAAATCAATTAATAAAGAACTTATGACGCAAATTATTGTTAACTAGCTTGTGCCCGCGGCTTCGCTCGCGTAGGGGTGTAATTTATCAAAATCCTTTCTTAGGGGATGCCTACGTCATAGTAGCTTTATGCATGCAAAGTCTCAGCCCGATCGGTTTAAAATTGACAAAGTTTCATACAAACTTTCATCCCCTATTTTATCCCCTTGGGGGTAGAATTGATCAAAATCCTTTCTTAGCGGATGCCTACGTCATAACATCTACCTGCATGCCAAATTTCAGCCCGATCCGTCCAGTGGTTTGGGCTGTGCGTTGATAGATCACTATGTCAGTCAGTCAGTCACCTTTGAGTTATATATATTTAGATAAATAGATATATATTTAGATTTCTTGGATAGTGTTGATGACGACGCCACCAATTATCCAGTTGAGTTTCTTAATTCACTTGCAGCAAATGGACTCACGGCTCACAAAATAAGTCTTAATGTCGGAGGGCCAATAATGCTGATGCGAAATTTGACTCCGCCGAAACTGTGTAACGGAACCCAACTTAATGTCTCAGCACTGTATTCCGAAGTTCAGCGGCTGAATTTCAGCCAATGCATGCCTGCAATGTTATTTGCATTACTAGCAACACATAACGCCGAACTTCCGATGCTTTTGCCTGAATCGGACCCGTACCCGTACCCGTACCCGTACCCGTACCCGTACCCGTACCCGTACCCGTACCCGTACCCGTACCCGTACCCGTACCCGTACCCGTACCCGTACTCGTACCCGTACCCGTACCCGTACCCGTACCCGTACCTGTACCCGTACCCGTACCCGTACCTGTACCCGTACCCGTACCCGTTCCGCTCCCGCTCCCACTTCCGCTCCCACTCCTGCTCCCGCTCCCGCTCCCTCTCCCGCTCCCGCCGCCGCCGCCGCCGCCGACGCCGCCGCCACCGCTTCCGCCGCCGCCGACGCCGCCGCCGCTGCCGCCGCTGCCGCCGCCACCGCCGCCGACTCCTCCGCCGCTGCTGCCGACGCCTCCGCCACCGCCGACGCCGCCGCCACCGCCGCCGCTGCTGCCGCCACCGCTGCCGCTTCCGCTCCCGCTCCCGCTCCCGCTTCCGTTTCCGCTCCCGTTCCCGTTCCCGTTCCCGTTCCCGTTCCCGTTCCCTCTTCCACTTCCGTTCCCTCTTCCGCTCCCGTTTCCGTTCGCCGCAGACGCGCCAAAGACGGAAGATTAAATTCTCATATCGGCACATCACTACTGTCCGGCGTTTCCACCGAACTTCAGCAGCTGAACTTCAGCTTATTTAGTGTGTCATCCCCACCGAACTTTAGACACTGAACTTTAGCCACTAAACTTCGGCATAGTCTGCTGAGACACTTAAAGCTCACAGTAAGTGAGTGATGCCAGTGAAACTGTATTTATTCCGCGTATGCCACTCATCCCCAACAATTTTTCTTTTGAAAATACACAGTTCCATATGTTAACTTGCTTTGCTATGTAAATAAGTCACAGTTTTAGAGGCTTAAAGCTGCTGATGTCGATCTAAGGACTGGTTTTTCGCAAGGCCTACTTATTGTGGCTTTCTCCAGGGTTAGTAACACTTCAGCTCTTTTCATATTGGCTCCCGAAGGAAAGAATTAAAATAATATTGACTTTTAACTCCTAACACTGTTACAAGTACTTTCTCCCTCTGTCTCTCTCTCTCTCTCTCTCTCTCTCTCTCTCTCATTAGTTTTTATTTATATTTATACGCCGGAGTCATAAAGTCCACGCGAACGAAGTCGCGGGCATCAGCTAGTAGAAAAATACTGCATTAAAAATATCTTTTCATTTTACAAACTTTTTGGCGTTCTTGTTTGTAGACTGTGATCAATGCCGCTATAAAATTGCAAGTTTCCCTCCAAATCTTGCAGCGCAATATTTTGAGAGAGCTCGTCACGCTGCACAAAATATTCTGGAGAGCACTTTATACAGCGTCCCCAGTGACTTTAAATCTTGCACGCTACGTGACTGTGCCAACTGCATAAACAAAGACTTAGTAAAGTTTACATTTAAGGGCTCGGACAGACGTGTTCAATTCAATTATATTTGCAGTAAAAAGGTTTCAAGATGTTCAAACACAGTGTGTCCTGTAACCTATTTAGCTAATCACATACCATGCAGAATTTATTTATTTTTAGTATATAAACCTAGGTACCTAACCTTAAATTACTTACATTATTTGACTAAACTATTTCTTTAATTTCATTTACTATATTCTTATTGTCCGAATAAACCCATGCATCAAATATTTACTATTAAGACTTTAGGAATTCATCTACAGAAAAAAATATTTTACTCAGCAGCCAAGTCTTGTAAATTTACTTTTAACTCTTTTAAAAGGTAACACTTTTATTAGCTCAGGTATATGATTGTAAATTTTTATACACCTTTGGTGACATTGACACCTCCATGATTTCGATATTATTCCCACTTTTAATTAATCAGGTATTTTCATATAAAAATTTATTCAAATGATTATCTATGTACGAATAATGTAGTAGAAGTAAGTATAACTTTTACTTTCTAGTGTGGTCTAGTGGTTTCAACACAAACTATAACCGAAAAGTCCCAGGTTCAATTCTCGCCAAGCTTTTGTACAATTTTGTCTCCAGTACATCATTTTCATCGATCACTACTTCTTCCCGTGAAGGAAAACATTGTGACAAAACCTGCACGCTGGTTCATTAATCTGTTAGGATTTTTATCAGTAAATGTATAAGCTACGTAGGTAAGATCTTCTTAGGCAGGTGGGTAAATCTGAAACCAATGTTAAAAGACAGAAACCTGATTGATGCTTTCAATATATAAGTATGTGTTATACATTTATATAGCAATACGGCCACACCAACAAGTCTCTATTGTTGATTCCCATTAACACCCACCATCACGTTTTCTTTTCTAAATGTACAATGGTACAGTGTACCTACGTACTAGGCTTAAGACGACGTTTGCTAAATTGTTAGCATATCATATTTTTAAACCCGTTATAAGTAATATAACGCAGTATCCTATAGACTCGACCAACATTAGTACAAGTACTAAAAACTTAAAAATCTAGATAATAAGACAATGGTGAATTCCTCTAACATTAATTTTGTACATCAGAACATACAGGGCCTCACCAGTAAATATCTAGAAACTTGCCTGTTCCTAGAAAGTAACAATGTTGATATTTTTTGTGACACGGAACACTTTTTCCAAAATGATTTATCAATAAGTGTTTTCGAACAAATTTGCAGTAGGTAGTGCATATATAGGAGAAAATATAGAACATGGAGGTTCATTAATTCTTTTAAATAAAGAAAAGACATAGTAGGGTTGTCTCTTGAATGTATCATTGAACTATCATGTGTGGAGTTAGATAAATACATTATTATTTGTGCTTACAGACCTCCTTCAGCTTGTTATAACACTTTTGCAAACGTTATGGAAGACGTCCTAACACGAGTTAGCTCTCAAAATAAACATATTATTGTATGTGGCGACTTTAATGTAGATATTTTAGTTTCGGATACAGAAAGTATTAGGTTCATTAACTTATTTAATTCATTTAATTTGAGGTATACATTCTTTGAGCCCACTCGAATAACTGAAACATCTGCCAAGTGTATTGATAATAATTTTGTGATTGCCCGGTCATTGATAAAAAAATCTTTGATAGTCTTGGCTCTGACCATCTCGGCCAACAAAAATCACTTGTATCTCCAAAAGATCACACTCCACGACCTATTACTTGCAGGCCTATAACTACCAATCGTAGAGTGCATTTTCGGGAATGTATACAAAATAATTTACCTAGATTAGATTTTATTGCAAACCCTAACGACCATTAGAAAAATATTTTAAACACGGTGGAAGGAGAGTTTAGCAAAAGCTTCCCACTAAAATCTCTTAAACTGATAATACACCTAAATTTTGTGATTGGGCTACTAAAGGTATTTACACTAGTAGGAGGAAATTATATGAACTATATGGTGAAAAAAGATATAATTTTAATGCGGATGCTGGCTGGCTTATTTTTGGCATATTTTAAAAAATATTCAAAATTGTTCAAAAAGGTGTCTTTGGCTGCGAAAGCATTACATCTAACGAACAAAATTAAAAATTCTTAAGATTAAGTTAAGACAACATAATTAATTATTAATAATGAGACAGGAAAAACCAATACTAGGGATTCAACATTCACATTAAAAATTAGAGATAAAACCGCTGACTCGGATATCGAAGCAGCCAATAAATTCAATACTTTTTTTGCTAACATTTCCAAAGATGTCACCCAGTCATTGCTTTCATGTCCGAACGCCGCCGATGAACTATTGAAAAGTAATTCATCTACGCCCAAAACAACTTTTACCTTTACTAGCATAACTCCATATGACATTATCTCAGCTTACAAGGCTATTAATACTAAAAAAACTGAGGACCTATGGGGTATTTCGGTTTCCGTTTTGAGCAGTATCATTGACCTGATTGCTCCTCACTTAAGTTTAATATTTAATAAATGTATTTCAGAAGGTGTTTTCCCTGACTTAATGAAAGCGAGTAAAGTTATACCACTGTTTAAACAGGGATCCAAAGATGATCCGAACAATTATAGACCAATTTCAATATTACCGGCTTTAAGTAAAATATTTGAAAAAATTGTATTAGACCAGCTAGTTTCGTATTTTAATATTAAAAAATTACTTCACTGTCGCCAATATGGATTTACAAAAGGGCGCTTTAGCACTGATGCAGCAGCGACCTTAGTTCAAATTATTTACGAAGCCTGAGAGAATCGACAAGACGTAGTAGGGGTAAAGTAGAGGTTTGTTGGTGAAAACGGGCATAATGCCCAAACCCCTACTTTTAGGGGACCCTTAGCCGGCCTTTAGGGGGCCCTTATAGTATCCCATAACACTAGTCTCGAACTTGCCTTGGGGCTAGCTCAATCAGTGTAATTCGTCCGTATATATTTATAATTATTTATTTATTTACCTTATTAGTTCGATGTATCTGTTGACATTCAGTTTTATTATACGTAGTAACAATATCTGACATATCCCAATGATATTATTAATTAAACCACATATTATGGGTCTGCTGGAAGAGATTTCTTATGCAATAAGCAGTATATGTACTTAATGTTCTTACTTTGTTTGTTCCTATGTTTGTATTTTGTGTACATGAATTTAGTAAATAAAAAATAAATGTATAGAAGTGTCGCGAAGCAGAACACACAGAAAAAACAGGGCACCGACGGGGCGCAGACATACGCTTACGCGTCTGTCTGTACTCTATGGTAGAACATACAGAACGGACGAGGCACAGACACGAGAAGGCAAATGGGGGTTATGGGCGGTATTGCCTTAAACAGATTTGTTTGTATCTGTCACATCCACGCCTCGTCTTTTCTATCTGTTTTCAAAAGTCGCGACGGCGCCCTGTCTGTGCCCTGTCCGTGCCCCGTCTGAGTCTTACATCTGTTCTATGTGTCCAGCGCCTTAGGGACAAATCCCTGATAGTGTTTCTGAATCTGTACGTACTGTATATTTTCTGACGCAATTTTTATTTCTTATTTAACCCTTTGAATCGATTCACCTATATCCTCATACAATATTGAAATACACCCATACGCAGCAAGTAGGCGTATTGTAAAGCATGTTTGTTTGTCCAAGCCTACGCAAACACGAGAACTCAAATAAAATGTTATGGGGCGAATGTTTGGCCAGCGTTTACGTGGCTCTATTCTAGTGGCCATATTTATATCGGTGGGAATAGACACCGGCACAATGGGTTATATGGAGCAAGTGCTTATCGGCCATTTCCATTATTATTCATTAGTCCATCTTCATTTTCATTAAATAAATAGATATATATATACGGACAAATTACACTGATTTAGCTAGCACCAAAGTAAGTTGGAGACTTGTGTTATGGGATACTAACTAAACGATACTATATTTTATAACAAATACGTATATAGATAAACACTCAGGACCTAGGACAATTTGAAAAAAACCATTTTCCAACTTGCGCTGACCGGGGATCGAACCCGGAATCTCTGGGTGGCAGACTAGCATGGTGACCACTACGCCACGGAGGTTGTCGCACACAGAATTTAATTGAATTAGTTGTAAGTATCATCTCAGCCGCATAACGTCCACTGCTGGACATAGGCTACTCCTAAGGAGCGGCCTGCATCCAACGCCTTCCAGCGGCCTTGGTCAGGTCGTCAGACCACCTTGTAGGTGGGTAGTGGGTAATTGTAAGTATATTGTGTTTTGATTTTATTGTTTTATTTTTTGCGCTGCAACAATCAGCTGTTTTTTTCCTATGGTTGACTGAGAAAGAACGCTTTTAGCGTTAAATTCGCCAATAGAGATGACGAAAGGGTCAGCAAAGTATTATTATTAGATAGTCTGCCTTTTAGATTATTCAAAAATAATGGACCCATATACATATTTCAGTTAAACAAAAGACTAGTGCCAGAGTGGGAGCTTGCGACGTCACCGCTTAGATCATACCTAGCCGAGACGTCATGCGAAATTTCAATTGAATTCTTTGTATTTTTTTTTGTTTCTCAGAGAAAAGTAAAATACATGGACAATACTTTTTTATAAAATCTAAGCGATGGGCTAAAAATATTTTTCCATTCGTCATGCCTATTATCTGTTTTTCCCTATGGTAGACTGGGAGGGAACGCTTTTAGCGTTAAGTCCACCAATTACAAACAATTGTTAATTGATCAATATAATTTTAATGAAGAAATAAACATTTTTTCTCTAATTAATGCAGACATTTATTTCCTTACCAGGGTAGACAAAACCTACTGCTGTAAGATCCTTAGGCCAATTTTAGCGTAAAGTTGGAAAAAGTTTATTTGTCAAACAAATTAAAGTTTTAGGAACGCCATCTAGTTATGATTAGCGCAACTACATATTGTAATTGATATCTGTAGTGCTATCTATTATTTGCTAGGCTAATTTAAAAGGGGCCGACTTGTAAGTAATAATTTCTAAACTGCTGAACACATTTTCACCAAACAACCTGAACCTAAGAACTACCGCAAGAGAACTTGCTATCGAAATCGATTCGAGAGCTACAGACAACAGACAGACAAACTTATGTAATGCGTATTATCATCATCTTATAAAAATTCTTGGAAATAGTTGATTGCAAATTTTAATTGTATTATTAAGATGTATAAAATATTATTGTATTGTAACTGAAACATAGCCCATCAGGCTGGGTAGGGACCAATACTGAACTGGGTTTCTTTCGGCGTCATCTTCTTCTCAGCTGTGGTCGTTCCGAAACGCTAGTAGTTTTTAGCTTTTATACTTATATAATATTAAAAAATAAAATGACATTCATTATGAGATAAATTTATCCTACATTGTATAAAAAACGTTGACTTTGACTTTGACTTTGGAAGCATCGGCTGAAATGCTTTTCCGTGCTGTCAAATGAGTCCCAACCCTAACACTCCTCTTTTTTTCGGGGGTTAAAAAGGGAATCAAAGTAGTGCCGGGTTGCTAGCTACATCACCTATCGACATGTTGTATTGACAAATACAAATGAGTCCCAACCCTAACACTCCTCTTTTTTCGGGGGTTAAATAGGGAATCAAAGTAGTGCCGGGTTGCACCATAAACAAAATGAAAACAAATAACATAAAAAATTAGAACAGAAGAATGATATAAAGGCGGACTTATCGCATAGCAATCTCTTCCAGTCAACCTTTGGGTAGAGGGAAAAGTGAGCATTGAAAAATACATTGATTCATATCATAGATTCTCGCCCATTCAACTGATTGACTTTTAAGATCTGCACGGGATGAAAAACAGCTGGTACATTCTACATGTTATATTTCTCCCAGTCCAGCATGAAAGGATGGATGGATGCCATCTGTACTTACGTCTTATTTTATTTCGGTCTTCTTAGCGAGTCGGAATGGCTTTTTACCAGTGTGTGGCAAGACTTGCTCTCACTAGATACATTCTGTATTTGGCCAATGCGGATCTTCTGAGAATGATCGCCTGTTAGCTGAGTTTAAATCAACTAATGTACAACCGAACGCCGATGGGGCAAAAAGGTCTCGAATGGTGACCGCGTACTGGCAAGCGAAGCGTAGGACACCTACCCACAAGGAGGTCTGACGACCTGACGAAGGTCGCTGGATGCAGGCCGCTCTAGATCGGTCATTATGGAAATCCTTAGGAGACGCCTATGTCCTGCAGTGGACGTTATGCGGCTGAAATGATGATGATGGTGATGAATGTACAATTAAGAATTTTCTTACAGAAGCAAACTATTCGAATGCCTTGTTTGACCGAGCCTACAGAAAAAAGCAATTAAAATATTATGGGGCCAGTGTTTGACCAGCGCTTACGTGGCGTTATGCTAGTGGCCATTTCGTCAAACAAATAAGGCGAAATACGTTTGCGTGGAGAAGTAATTAACAAGGCTTCAGTTCAATTCATGGCGAACTGAAAATGGACATTCAGCATTCTAAAAGCGAGTTCTCATATCAATTCACACAGCAGGCCATATTTACCACAACAAACGTGACACGAATAAAAATTCCTAATTTCAGGGCTAGCGGTCGCGACAGACAAATATGTCCGCCCGGTCTCAAGAGCTCGCCTCGTTTTTGTCCAGTTTGTAAGAATGTGACGTGTCAATGAAATGAACATAATATTATGATGTATATACCGTGGGGTTTCCATCGTAAAAGGCGACCTAGGAAATTACAAGCTAAATAAATGAATAAATATATAGGGACAAATTACACTGATTGAGCTAGCCCCAAAGTAAAATCGAGACTGGTGTTATGGGATACTTACTCAACGATACTATACTTTATAACAAATACATATATAGAGAAAAACCCAAGACCCAGGACAATTTGAAAAAGGCCATTTTCCAACTAGACCTGACCGGGAATCTAACCCGGAACTAGGTGGCGGACTAGCATGGTGACCACCTACGCCACGGAGGTCGTCTAACATAACTAAACAAAGCATATAATTATCAATGAAACCTCTAACACGTCTGGCCAGCATGAAGAGTGTAGGCCAAATCCTCTCGCTGCTCTGGCCAAGTATGGCTCTGGTAGTACAGAGAGGGTACTCATGGAGTGGAGACTAAGACAGTTCTGATGATGATACTATATATATATACTAATACACGGTTAACATTTGCACACTTTTTAGTGCATAAGACAGAATGTTTCAGACTTTATATGCCATAGTGATTACTTTAACTAGTGATTACTTTTATAAAGGAGCAGGGTAAAAGCTTCAGGAGAAACTTGACGAATGGTAGAAAGAAGATGCCGGTTTGAAAATAAGTCGATCGAAGACTGAATGCATGTTCTGCGATTTTGGGGGAACTTCCAGTGCTGCTGCCCTGAACATCTCGGATTTACCACTGCCAGTTTGTGCTGACTTCAAGTACCTAGAATCACTTATGCAGAGCAACAGAGACATGGATTGGGACGATACGAAGAGAATGAATACCGGATGGCTTAAGTGGAGATCAGTCACAGGCGTGACGTTTGACAAGAGATTCCTTTTCAAATTGAGAGGGAAATTATATAAGACCATCGTTAGTCCTGCCTTATTGTGTGAATAGTGTTGGGCATCAAAAAAACAAGAAGAACATAAGATGCATATGGCTGAGATGTGTATGTTAAGATGGATGTCTGGTGTTACTAGAATGGATAAGATCCGGAACAAGTATATTAGAGGGAATCATAAAGTGGTAAAATATTGGACAAATTAAAAAGCCATCGCCTGATCTGATATGGCCACGTAATGAGACGGGATGCCAAATGGTTGACTTGAAAGTAGACGCGTATCATCATCATCCGAGCGTATTCCCGGTTGCATCTTCAGCAGTAACGCTTCAGAGCCCGGGGTCCGCTACCTAACCAAGGAGATTTGACGAGGTTACTGGTTTTTACACAGAGCGACTGCCGTCTGACCTCCACAACCCAAAGGGCAAACCAGGAATCAATCCTTATATAGTTTGATGATCAAACGCTAGGTGGCGTTCGGGACCCACAGTTTTACGTGCCTTCCGAAACACGGAATCATCTTTCTTTTCGGATAATCAGGTGTTTCAAGCCTGCAATATCCTATCCAGACTGGAAACAACTTTTCACAAAGTATGCTTCCCAGTGGGAATCGAACCCATGACCTCCGGGTCACAAGGCGAACGCCTTGACCACTGGACTACGGAGGCAGTCAAAGTAGACGCGTATAGAGGAAGGGAAAGGCTGAGAAAAACGTGGGAAGAATGCGCGAGATCGGATATGGGGGAACGGGGGGTTAGTACAGAGGTGGCGAAGCACAGAGAATTATAGAGAGAGTTGACATACAGAGCCAAATAGGGAAAAGACGAGGAAGGGAGAAGAAGTGATTACTTTAAAAATGTTGAAAACGCAAACGCTGTTTATTACACGCTTGAATTCGTTCAATATCTTTTTGTTTTTCCTTGACAATACGGATTTAATCGACTTTCATTCCACTACGCATAGTTCACAAAAATCGCAACATGAGATTCCTTTGCCCGAGAGCATTCACTGCCAAACAAATCTAAAGGAAAAAACAAACCCGCATGTTTTGAACGGAGAGCAATCAACATTTAGCACAAAAGGCCACCTTGCTCCATGAAAATTCCATTTCCATCCTCTCCCATCGATTTCGCAAGCACTCTCTCAGTCGTACGTGTAAAGTTAATAAGTTTAGACGCCCCGCACGAGGCAGGCATACCAACATACCACAACTCAGAGCACTGGAATTAAATCCTTACGCGAATAGTAACAAGAGTGAGTGGATAAGAGAAGGTTAAGGCAGCAAATACACGAGCACATTTCTGCGACGTGACCTGTCGACTTGGCGTTCTATACGCGCGGAATTTTCGGCGCTCATGTGTGTAACCGGCTTAACGGTTTTGCGCAAATCGACTTTGTTTCAAAGCGATCGACGTAATTTGCCAATTCGTGTACTTGAATGGGAGTTCAAAGCTGACGGAACGGTTCGTAATGCGGGGAATAACATGGGGCTCGGAAAAATGTATTTGGCAACGTCCCTTATGATTTCTTCTGAGATTTGGTTGCTATGCGACTTTTCTATGTGTAAGTACGTGTTTGTAAGTTATAACCTCTTTCCGGTAAAAGCCACCATATTATATTTTTAACCATTGACAAAAAAAAGGAATGTTATAATATAAGTTTGACGCTATGTGTCTGTCTGTCCGTCCGTCGTCCACTCTATAGGCCTTTTGAATAATAACTTAAGAGCAGCCTCCCGTCTCACTTTTCATACAAACGCTCGTACGTAATTATGGCGTTGTAACTGATCTTTCTTGAAAACTTTTAGACTAACAGATACGAGTATCTTGTGCACAATTTCTAGGTTTCTATCGAAATAAAAACAATAAATTTGGATAAACAAGTTCAGTATACGCCTCCAAAAATCTGCTTTTTTGCACAAATTTTACCTGAGCTTCGACCGGTCATACAGTACTCACATTTTGTAAAAGTAAAAAAAAAAACAGTTGTATAGAAACCTCGCAAATGTAATGAAAATTCTAAATAAAATACATTTATTTCACGCACTTGTAGGCTTACTGAAAAAAAACGTATATCCGGGAACAAGTTATATAAAATTTCCGCACCCTATGAATAGTTAATATTTGTTCCATGGATCAATTTCTAGCACTGCCCTGGATGAAAAAACAAGCTATTTAAACTATGCGCGCGTTGACGACAGAGCGACCGGGAAGGGCCGCCTTAACATACATAAAAAAAAGATCGCGTCGAATTGATAACCTTCTCCATTATGGAATTTGTTTTAAAACAGAAATGAGTATATACATAATAGTAGGGACACAGGTAATGTACACACATTTTATAGAATGCAAGATTGCATATTTGACCGCGTGGCGAGCGTCGCCTGTGAAACATTTCTTCAGTCGACCGCGCCTTCCGAGGGAGTAAATACTTTCCTGTCGTCCCGTTTTGTTGTCCGTGTTCTCTTCTCTCTCTTCTTCAGCCCATTATCACCCAATACTGAGTGTAGGCCTCTAGCAATTCACGCCATTCTAAAGATCGAAATCTTTAGAAAGCTAAAGATCGAAATCTTTAGTTTTCCTCATCCAAGTCCTTCCGGCAACCTTGACCAGATCGTCGGTCCACCTAGTGACTGGTCTACCCACGCCCCTGCGGCCATTTCTAGGTCTCCACTCCAGCACTTCCCTTCCCCAACGTTCGTCTCTGGTTCGGCATATATGGCCCGCCCATCGCCACTTCCTATGCGCTACCACCTGAGCTATGTCGGTGAGTCTCGTCCTTCTATGGATCTCTGTGTTCCTTATTCTATCATGGAGAGATACACCCAAGAGTTGCCCGTGTTATCGTGTAAAATTTCATATAAACTGTGTGTGGAGAAATAAATTGTGTGTGAGTGACATTTCATCTTTTGGCTCTAAACTCCCAGTATGATACACCCTTATATAATTTCACCCCTAGTAACACTACGCTTTACATATTAATCAGTAACCCAGGAATTGATAGCAATTATAATAAATATCAAAGACTTAATTTTGCATTACATTTGATGTAATTACTATTTAATTCTAAAGACAGATGCTGTGATTTTGACGTAATTTAGGTTAGACAGTATATATAGGGCGTCACGATTTACAAATTTAATATCAAAGCTCGAATGATCTGCGTGTAAAGGTCAGGCAGGGGTCGTGAACTTGCGGCTATGGTCGGGAAATGTTAAGCTCCGTTCGAGCGTGACGTTTTATGTTTGTAGATACTTAAAAGTTGACTGAGCACAAAGAAACCGCTATGGTTATCGCCAGCTACTTCAAAAGATATCTTATACTTGAATATATCTACCTAGGGTTCCACTAAAGGGTGCTCGCCCACGTCAGCCTTTTTGTAGAACTGACAGTCAAGCCGATTTTATAGGAATTTCAGACCTTCTTTTTGTAGGGACGTGTGCGTTGCACTATTGCAATCGGTACCGTTCTATTTTTCTCCTAAAAAAAATCGGTCACATATTATCGGATGTGGGTGGGCTGCCTAAGTTTGAACAAAGTATATTAAATAAAACAGCTTGTTCGTTTTGGTAAGGAAGAGAATACTGTTAAATTCCTAAATTTCGAAATAGTTGAAAGTCTATGGGTTATAATTATATGGTTGAAAGGTATGGCGTTCTTATCACTATTTGGCAGCATGGTATAATAGAACAAGGTATTCTCTTCTCGAGTTGGAACAAGACTACGTCACGATACGTATTGCCACTGATTTTTCTTTCCAGTTAATTTAAGGACTTTCTCAATTAGTTCATGAATATTTAATAAAAATATTAACCAAAGTAGCTATTTAATATCTTGTGTGAGTCATCTATTTAATATTTTATAAATTGATATAATTAATTCTTAATTTGTGATTGTTATATAAACTTAAAACATGCATTTTTCTCAGGTAATTCAATTACACACAGTGGCAACACATCAAATTGACCAGTGTCATATTGACAGTCCGCGCTTTCAACGTTATCGTTGTCTCGCTCACACATATAGCGCTATTTCGTTCGGTAAAGAAATTACTTTGGTTGACAAACTTAAAAATTATTTACTATAAATGATCTGTCGTGTAACGTGTGTGCTATTTATCAGATCAAAATACTTGGAAATAGTGGACTGAAAATTTTAATTCTTTTTTTTAACGTTAAATATATTGTACAGTAAAAATTTAAATGTAAATCTGTATTGTAATTTATACCATATCCCAATGGGCTGGGTAGAATAGGGGTAGGGACCATACTGAACTGGGTTTTTTCATCATTATCTTCCCAGCAGTGGTCATTCCGAAACGACAAACAGGGCAAATTAAATAAAATTACAAAAAGTGGTACTTACTAACTGTTTTGTTTTTATCTATCATCTTTTTCCCCACTTTAAAAGTTTGAGAACCGTTTCGCAACCGATGACGTATTCTTGTTCCAATTACGTCACCAGCTGTCATGGGAAGAAAATACCAGGCAAAGTATATTATTATACCAAGTTTGGCAGTACACAGAGCATTTCGAGGCTTGCAGCAGAAAAGGGAGAGACCAGGGCCATGATCAAAAAAAAATAAAGAGTGATGGGTTGCTAGCCAAAGCTCCTATTAACATGATTCGCATTTATCGCCCATTTCTTCTTAATTAAAAGTTTTTTTTATTAGTTATCTATTTATTTGTAAGATTTTTTCTTTTTTTAGTTCTGTATCAATAAATTACTTCATCCAAGTGTTTTTCCGTCATTAGGATCCCCTTCTATTGAAAAAAATCCGAGAAAAAGACACAAGTCTAAATTCAGCGTCGTTGGCTTTGCTTGGCCCGTTAAGTCGAAGATGTGCGTGCACTTAATAAATTAAAGAATTATGTGTAAATAACAGTAATCTAAATATATATAACTCAAAGGTGACTGACTGACTGACATAGTGATCTATCAACGCACAGCCCAAACCACTGGACGGATCGGGCTGAAATTTGGCATGCAGGTAGATGTTATGACGCAGGCATCCGCTAAGAAAGGATTTTGATCAATTCTACCCCTAAGGGGATAAAATAGGGGATGAAATTTTGTATGAAACTTTGTCAATTTTAAACCGATCGGGCACTTTGCATGCATAAAGCTTCTATGACGTAGGCATCCCCTAAGAAAGGATTTTGATACATTACACCCCTACGCGAGCGAAGCCTACGCGGGCAAAAGCTAGTTCTTGTATAATAACTATTATGGAAAATCCAAATTCAATAATAAACTCATTAATTATTTCCTGTTGACCATCCCTGATTGAGTTACTCTGTACAATAATATTAAAAAATATATGATTTAATCTTATTAGGCCATCATTGTTTGTTTCTCTTTACCATATACAACGTGCAAAGGACATCTCCGTAATAAATCTTACCACACGCTATACTAGATCACTATAGTATAATGAAATTAAAATAACAACCAAATAACCAAATAAAAATCTTCCCATAAAATTCCCCGAGCTGCTGCACACTTGTGTATGGAAGCGCCGCATTTTTTTTGTGTTATGGCGGTTATTTTAATTTTATTATATTATAGTGATGTAGTATAGCCTGTACATACATACATACATAATATCACGCCTATTTCCCACAGGGGTAGGCAGAGACTATGGATATATAGTATATATAGTATAGCCTGTGGTTCGATTTATTACGGAGATGTCCTTTGCACGTTGTATATGGTAAAGAAAAACAAACAACTATGTATCATACAACCTTCCAAGTTGTATGATTCATGATTTTACTATTGTCTTTTATTTATAAACAAGGAATAATGATTATGTTATAATAAGTTTATTGGCCAGGCCAGGCCAATCAAAATGTATTTGCTTTCAATAACTGAACCGATTATCATAATACATAGATAAAAAACGCATTAAAATTGGTCCATCCGTTCTAGAGCTCCAATAATTGACAGACAGACACATTTTTGTGCCACTTATGGTCACCCATCCAATTGCGGACCACGCCCGGTGTCGCTTAACTTGCGAAAGCGCTAGTAATGCGCACTCCCGCCGAGCCACCGAGCTCCTATACTATAATAACATTTTTTTTCAATAGGAAGCTTTTTACCGTGGATTAAAATAATTTGAAACGGCGAATGCATTTAAATTCATTTCAATTTACATTTTGACAGCCTGGAACTTAGCACAATGTTGTACTATGTTAAGTCTTGGCATCATTTCTTGCTTGAGATCTTTTCGTAAAACCCTAAAAACCAGTGAACTATAACACTTTTTCTGGATATTCCACACTCCAAGTAACAGCTAAGCCCGCCGCCCTGACCCGCCCGCCGCTAAGTCGGCTATGACAACTATTGCCGATACAGGCTTTAACGTAATCTCCACACCGAAAAGATTTTATTCTCAGTTGGTGTAAAATGTCCCTAGAGTGTAAATATAGGTCGATACAGGGTGATTTTCTAACCACCAGCCAAGCTTTTAGAGCAAGTATATATTTTTATTTTATTTTTTTATGTTTTAGGGCGGCAAACGCACAAGCGGGTCACCTGTAAGTGATCACTGCTTCCCATGGACAACTGCAACATCAGGGTGTAACAGAAGCGTTGGCGGCCTTTCAGGAAGATATAGAATCGTTTTTTGAAGGTTTCAATGTCGTATCGGTCCAGGAACACTGCTGCAGGAAGTTGATTCCACAGTTCGGTCGTACGTGGTAAAAAGGTCCTTTTAAAACGTACGGTGGTTGATTGCCAACTATCCAAGTGGTATATATTAAAAACATGAAAAATCGGCTGCGGGCTGATTTTTGTGGGAAGGGGAGTTTTTTTGTTCTTTGTTAGTTGTTTTTATGGAAAGTCGTTTATCATGGACTGAACTTGATACACAAATTTGGCTGAGAGTTAAAAAGTCACCCCGTATATACTCGTAAGTAATTCAAAAGGAGCAAATCTGACCGTCAATGTGTCCAATTTTTAAATGAAAATACACAGTTCGATATATTTTTCTAATATAATAGTATTCAACTGATCGTACCGTACAATTTGTGTGGGAAACCTTTTTTCGATGTCCTACCCTAACAAAATTATACAATAAACTTATTCAAAATTGGACCAACGTTTAATAAAATACGGGTGTAAACGACACATCTACCATTTTGATCATCTTAGAAATCCAACAAATTGTGCATAATTTTAGATATTAAGGTATCATGGCAAATAAAATCAATTCATTCCATATTCAGCGGACAGAAAACGCAACAGAATATTTAAATTAACTTTTTAAAACATGAAAAAGGTTATAAGAGATCTCGAGCGAAGTTCCGTAGATTTTAATTGCAGATTAAGCGAGGTATTACAAAAGTGGTACGCTGTTTATCCCAAGCCTTCCTCTCGGCCATTAATTAAATTTCGTCAAAAAATTGAATTCATTAATAAAGTTGCTTCTAGTTGGATCGCCATTTGAGTTCATTACGGATTCAGAAAATTAAGGAAAGATTTTGTCTGTAACATGAACAGTTTGTTTTTCAATTTACTTCTCTCTTTTAAACTTGTTAAGACAAAGTGGTAGCTAAAGTGGCGCACTCATTTGAAATAAATTGTTTGTTCAAATGTTTATTATTGAATAAACATGGTAATTACTGAATTAGACCTTTACGGGCACTTTTACACGTCATCAGATGTCTTACCTGATGGTAGGTCACGTCACCATCGCATCTCACCTGATGGTACTTAGGTGAATACTGTAAGCTTTTTTTAGCCTGCAATACAGGAGATGGAATTGATATTAAAAGGTAGGCATTTTGCTTTCTAGTCAATAAAACGTTTAGGTGATATTTGGCATAGACTTTTTGATTTCTAGGCAGCGTGATCTCATAGGAGTGATTCTTTGATCCTTAGCTCTTGTCGACTCTTTTGTATAATTTAATGTTGTTGCCTTTGAAAAACCCGTGGATAAATATTTTCAATACTCATGAAAAAGTAATCAAACTCAGTATTTTATATATAACCCTTTAAATCATCTTTATTTATTTAATCGTTAGTAGTTTTTTTTTCTTTTAAAAACAAGTGTAGCTAGTAGTTAAAATAATATATTTTTATTCAATCAAACAGCACAAAAGCGGAATAGCAAAGCCGGCATTGTAGAATCAGGAGTGTGGGACAAACAATGCACGATATTGAGAACTGTTTCACTACACAGTCATCCATGAAGTAGATGGCTTTCTTTCAATGAAATTCTCCATTCGTGTCCATTGTAGAGATGTTCTATTTGCAGTAACTTTTTAGATTTAAGTTTAAACCGGCCCTTTTTTCCCCATTAGGAAAGTGATAGAAGCTTTTAAACTAATTTTTCTGTTTTCCTAGAGGCTGACTAGCAGATAATGCGTTAGCATTAAGTTAAAATCTTTATTGACCACTAAGGTACAAAAGGTTACTTTTGTACCTTTGTGGTCAATAAAGATTTTAATAAACACATTTTTCAAAGAGTTGTGCGACTACCGCGCATATTGTTTTGTGGCTATAATTCGTATGTCTCTCATCTCCTCTCACAGGCCTACTGGAAGAGATCTCTTTTGAGATAAGTAGTGCCTTTGTACAACTTTTATTTGATGTATTCTCTGTATAAATTTTCCGTGTACATAAATTGGTATTTACACTTTCAGCCATTATCTCTATCGGCTTACTTCGCTGTGCGACACGATGTTTACCATCTCCTTTATTTGTTTAATTTACCTATACCTATGATCTTCCTGGTCCTTTTTTCCTTGATCTTACCTTGAAATCGCTGTATGTGACCTTACATCTTTCCACTTCATTCTCTTTTATATCTAACATGCAATTATTTTCTCCTATTCTTTTCAGATGATTCCAGGACTTCATCATAGTAATACAAAGATTTAATAATGATAGTTTATTAGGTAAAAATTGAACATTACTCTTATTAGTTATTAAATAAAATTACAAGAGATCCAAAGTTGTCTTGTCACATTCAGTCGTCACTTCGAGTCGTCTTATTTCTGTAAAAAAATGACAATTTGAAAAATAAATACTGAAAAGAGGTTTGCGTAGACGAGCGACTTTTGACCGCAGAATAGTGAAAAAGCCGATTTGCCGCGGAACGTAACAATGTAATGTATGTAGTGTGAATCTAAAACGATTTCTGTATTAAAAAGACGAGTAAACGATCGTTATTTATTGGAATATATACTTAATATTAACAATATAAATTACAATTAAGATAATTGTAATTTATATTTTTATATACTTATTAAGTATATAAGTATTATATTTCCTTATAAATAGACATATGTACCTATTTATTTAAGTATATGTGTAATATATGTATTTTTATTTGTAGTTAGTGTAGTTTTATGTCACCGTCCAAATTTGACACTTCTTGGGATAGCATTTGTTGCACGGGACGTTGGTGCTTGGTTCTTTGGTGACATTTTACGATATCGAATATAAATTCTCATCTTGTCCTACATAAAATTCAAATTTCAATTTTTTTTCGACATGATTGGCAACTTCGCTCAGTTGATACTCGTCTTCTTTTTGTTACACTAATTTCATGGCAAACTCATTTTATTCTACAAGCGTCATGACTCTAGAAAGCTTTACACGTTGACATCAAGAACATTTCTGCAAAATTTTCTTTAAAAGAGAGGTACATTTCTATCTTCTAAAATAATGTATTTCCTTTCATTTTGACCATCATCATTCATTGTTTATATGATTATAAATTGTATTATGTTTATACATATAATAAATGTATTTAGGTGTATTTATTAGGTTCTGTGTTGGATTTATTTAGGTAAATATTTTGCGCCGCAACAAAATCTCTGTTATCCTTATAGCTGACTGGGAGACAACACATTTAGCGTTAAGTCCGACAACAATTAACAATTGCATATTATGGATCAATAGCTACAGTTGTATAAGATAGGTCAAAAAACGCGAGTAACGCAGGTTACGATGCGAGCCTTAGCGAGCATCGTTAGGAGACGCTATCAAGCATTTTTTTGACGTACATACATCGTTGTATATAATACTTTATCTACGACTAGATTAACAGCTCCAACTTTATTGGTGGTGTTTGAACAGTTAGTTACCGAATAACGAGTAATTTTTCTTTCGAAACCTGACGTCGCACGCGGCAAGCGACGGGGAGCAGACTGAACTTTGCGGCGAGCACTGGCGCCTTCAACATATCGTTTTAGCACGCGAGGTACATACACTTTTTCCTTCTACTTGATATAGTTATGTGAGCTAGACAGTTGAAATTTTCACAGATGGCGTATTTTTGTTGCCGCTATAACAATAAATACTAAAAACAGAATAAAATAAATATTCAAGTGGGCTCCCATACAACAAACGTAATGATTTTTAGGGTTTCGTAGTAAACAAGGAACCCTAATAGTTTCGCCATGTCTGTCTGTCTGTCTGTCTGAACGTACTACTGTACGTACTAAATAAAATACAAAATTAAAAAATAAAATATCTACGCAGGGACAATGGTGCATGGATCTAAAATAAAAACTAGGTCTGTGGCTAAGAATATATTTTTGGCGAAATAACGGCACATGTGCTATTATATTAGGACTAGAGTATAGACTTTTCTGAAATCATATTATCTATGTTCTTATATTAGTGTTCGGGACCATTTAAATACAGAATTAGAAAATAAAAATTGATATCCACAGAAACAGACGATGGATTGATCACGTCACAGTTCTGTTAGTTGCAAATTTTAAGCTGTTGGTATTAATCTCCAAACACGCAGTAGTTGAACACGCACATATTTATTGCATCGCCCTGCTTGCAACAGCGCAGCGGAGAGTACCAATAACATAACTCTGACTACAGCAGGCGCCTCCCAGACTATATATTGAATAGCTTGGCGACTTTCCAGCGAATGTAACTCTTATCATCAATAGTTATAGTTGGAATTGGAACTTCGAATGGGACTTTAGGAACTAATCAAGTGGATTTAAGCTGATAGTGGAATTAGCTAAAAGTTTTACACTTCGGGTGAAAATTTATATTTTTATAGTAAAAGTGGAGTCGTAATGTGGGGTAGTGTTACGAGTAGTTTTGGGTTATATGAAGCGTAGTTTAGAACGCTTAGGGCGTGTTCGGACGACACATGCACGCCAAGCCCATGTTGTTTGTTTGTTTATAAAGCTTTATTGTACATAAGAAAGAACACAATTACAAATCAGAAAAGTAAACATACAACGGCGGACTTATCCCTTATAAGGATCTCTTCTAGTCAACCGGCCAGTAATTGAGAGGAATGTTTACTTATTATGCGTTAGGCAGAAGTGGAACAGTACAATATAAAATTACACAATGATACTGTAAAAATAATATATAGATGTAAACTAGTTGAATACATCTATGAATAAACTTACATATAAGTATACATAAATATACATACTAATATACCTAAAATATATATATTATATATATACATATATGAAATATAAACTATATAATGTTTAAAATATAAACTAAAAAAAAATTAAATAATTAGGTAGCTCGGAGAAACTTAGGATTCTGAAAAGTTCAATATTTTGTTTTGCACATACCTAGAGCGATTTTTGTCTCGTGGTCCCACCAATTTGGGCCACGCCAAAATTTTTGAAATTTGTCCCTATTACTGGAGTCCTATCTATATCAATAAGACTCAAAGATTCAAAGTTTCAATGTTTATTCAGTAATAGACCGTTACAAGCACTTTTACACGACAATAGGTATAATTTACGTTACGTGTTAAGTATATTAAAATTTAATTTATTTTTAAAGAAAAGCTTCCGATACCAGCGCTTCGTAACGACCACTGCTGAGAAAACCGCCGAAAGAAACTCATTTTCACAGTATTGGTCGCCTACTCGCCAGAAGGGCTTTGTCATATTCTCATTATTGTCTTTTGATTAATAAATACTTATAATGTAATACAATTTTGACACAATATAACATGTGATGCTTGCGAACAAGAAAACAAACATAAATTACGTAATAAAAATACTAAGTAGTCAAAAAAGCGAAGCCGAGCTGACTAGTCCTTCCCGGCAGCACACGAATTGACTTAAATTGCATTAACCGAAGTCAACACGCGCTTGCCTCGCCTTCATAGATTAAGGACATGTTTAATTTTTAATAGATTAAGGACATGTTCTTAATAGATTAAGGACATGTTTAATTTTTAAGATCTTATGTACTCTGTTTTATGTGAATAAATTATCATTATCATTATCATTCGTCACGCGCTTGCTTTGCCGCCGCATTGTTGCCGTTTTGCTTCCGCCTTGCCCCTGCCTTGCTCTCGCCCTGTGTGGGTTTGCCATGCGCGTCTCGTGTGAACGCGCATTTCAGTTGATTGTACATTCAGAATAGGTACTAGGTTATTGCAAATTACTTTTGCTTAGGTGCAATAAAATCGAATTCAAGGAATGTAAGTGAACTTTAAAACTATTTCGCTGCATAATTTTAACTTTTGCATTCGTTGTCTTAGTAGTTTATTTTCTGTGGTTATCACACTATCACACTAATATTATAAAGGCGAAAGTTTGTGAGTGTGTATATTTGTTACTTCTTCACGCGTAAATGGCTAAACCAATTTTGATAAAATTTGGTATGCAGGAAGCCAACACCCTGGATTAACACATATGCTACTTTTTATATATACCGCGAGTAACACCGCGGGGCACAGCTGTATTCATATAATTACCAATTTATGACGATGCCAAAACAACAGAACTTTAAAAGCGACACGACATACGTACGTAGGTACGTGTAGTTTCAAGTTACTTTAAATGACGAGATGATGATTGTTCGGGCCATAAGGTTCAGATTGGCCCTTTCTTTTCTAGTATTTTAAATAAAATAGCACGCGTCTTGCTCTGGCTGGCTTTATTGCGAACTAAATACATTTTTACATGCACATCGTTTATAAGGCTTGTCCATTGTCATAGATATAGGTACACATATAACATTTTAACGAAATCGCCGTAAAAGGCGCAACAATGATACAGTCTAATTTGGTTTGACATTGAAATTTGACACTTTTGGAGGGCTGGGTCTTATAAGTTTGACGGTTATGTCTGTGCGTCTGTCGCTCTGTCTGTCTGTGTCATCGTAGCTCCCGAACGTATGGACTGATTTCGATGCGGTTTCTTGCGTGAAAGCGAGTTCTCTTGCGGTAGTCTTTAGCTACGTTTGATGGAAATCTATTAAGCCGTTTAAAAATAGGGGGATTAAAGCTTAAAAGTACGGATTTTTTAAATTTACCTGGCAAATAAGAGATGGCGCTACGGATATTAATTCCACTTAACATCGGTTGGAATGTGTGGTTCCGTGACTTATCAATAGATGGTGTCGTCGGGAGGTTTCCTAATTTGCCTAGCAAAATAAACTTGTTTTGTAAATTAAAAAAGTTATAATTTTCTTCCTTAACTTTAAAAAAAATAAGTCTCATTTTTAAATTTGCTAAATTCATAATTACATCTGATGCCGGGCTACCTGCAAGAGCGGCGCTTTAACTTTATTAATAAATTCAATTTTTTGATGAATTTAATTAATTGCCACCCGGTAGGAAGGCTTGGGATAAACATCGCACCATTTCTGTAATACCTCCCTTAATCTGCAAATAAAATCTACGAACTTCGGCAGGAGATCGCCTACAATCTTTTCATTTAAAATTACTCATTTTGGAAAGTGCATTTTAATAAATTGCTTCATATTTCCTCTGTTGAATATCATTTGGAAAGTTTTTAAGAGTGGACATACAGAGTTGACACCAAATAGGAGCAAGTCATTATTAAAAAATATTTAAAAACCCGACTTCCTTTTTATATACTCAGTGTCACTCAGAATTAAACCCGGAGGCCCGGAGGTCATGGGTTCGATTCCCACTGGGAAGCATACTTGGTGAAAAGTTGTTTCCAGTCTGGATAGGATATTGCAGGCTTGAATCACCTGATTATCCGAAAAGAAAGATGATTCCGTGTTTCGGAAGGCACGTAAAACTGTGGGTCCCGAACGCCACCTAGCGTTTGATCATCAAACTATCCAAGGATTGGTTCCTGGTTTGCCCTTTGGGTTGTGGAGGTCAGACGGCAGTCGCCCTGTGTAAAAATTTTTGGGGGTAATCTTTGATAGCTGTCTTTTCTTTCTTTCGATTTCTTAATAGCTAGTTGGTGACGTCAGATCATTTACTTACAACTAAGTTTACTGCCGCCTCCAAAGCGCAAGTACAGAAGAAGCGGTAACAAACCTGACAATTATACTGATATTAAAGTTAAATATGTGGACTGGGCATACATTGTTGATATAAGCTTAAATCCAGAGCAATTATAGATATATACATACATACATACTCTCAAAACCATAACCCTCCTTCTGGCACAGTCGGGTAAAAAGGCGAAGAAGGAAAACGTGGATCAAATAAAAAAAAAAAACATTTGAGAAGAACGGCCCAGGACTCGCGCTCGAAGGGTTTCGTACATATCCATAAAAATCACATTTGTTTTATGGGAGCCCCACTTTTATTTTATTCTATTCATAGCATTGTTTGTTATAACGGCAATAGAAATACATCATCTGTGAAAGTTTCAACTGTTTATGAGATACCGCCTGATGACAGACAGACAGGCGGACGGACAGCGGAGTCTTAGTTATAGGGTCCCGTTTTTACCCTTTGGGTACGGGACTCTAAAGAGACATTCTATCTTCTCGAAGTGGAAACTTCCTTTTGTATGTTTTGATTTACTATCTAGACTAAAATTTTCACACGATCTAATTTAGCTTTGCTAATAAAACATATCTCATGCAGTTTAATGTTTCTTATTGTGAAAACCTTTTCCAGTATGTACAATACTTTTGTAGATTTTGTCCTATCACTCAAATCTTGGCAGAGATCAAAGCATCGCTCGCCCCGGCAGTTGGAGTGTCCGACCGATGTCAAATTAGGATTGTCCATATCACTCAAATTCTGTATTTTGTGATTCATCGGATCGCATCGGTTTCCATTTTTCCTCGGCCCCACTAAAAGCACTCGCAGGGTTAACAATTCAGACGAACAATGTTCGTGATATTTATATTTACCGGGTTCGATCCCCGGTCAGGGCAAGTTGGAAAAATGGCCTTTTTCAAATTGTTCTGAGTCTTGGGTGTTTATCTATATGTGTATTAATTATATAATATGGTATCGTTGAGTTAGTATCTCATAACACAAGTTTAAACTTACTTTTGGGCTAACTCAATCAGTGTGATTTTATTTATTTATTATTTATCGTGTAAGTTGCCAACATTAATTAAGAGTAGAAGACAGTCAAAAGGATATGATATGAAACGTTTCTACTTGTTTAGCCATGTGATGACGTCAAAGAAGTATACAATGAAACCCCACCTCTTTTTTCTGCCACGGGAGTCGTAAAAGGTGAGAAAGGGAAATAAAAGGTAACAGGGAACAGGAAACAACGTCTCTCTGAGCCCAGCGTGCTGATAATAGTCAAATCCCCCTTTTTACGAAAAGGGCTTTAATCAAGCAATGGACTGTTATCTAAGACAGATAAAGAAGAAAAAGAAGATCCTACTTTTTAGTAAGAACATATTGAATAAAGTAAAGGGGTTTCATAAATTTTTCGGGGACCAGTGCCGCCCCTATTATTTCACTTTTAAAATTTCGGTCTCATCAAGTGCTAGCTAGATAACCTTTCAAACTTACTTTTTACAGTGTTAAGTGAGAACGTTAAGCTTATGGCAAATGTGCGAAGAAAAGATTCACGTTCTCACTTTAAGCTGTAACAGTAGTCCATAAAATAGTTTGAAGTGTTATCTAGAGCATGATGAGAACAACATTTTAAATGATTCTCCATTTCCTTTCTGATACTTAACGATGGCTGATCCGTGCATCAACTCGTGAACGGGTGCTGCCGGGAGGGACTGGTCAGCTCGGCTTCGCTTTTTTTGACTACTTAATATTTTATGTTTGTTAACTCGTTCGCAAGCAGTACATGTTAAATGTGTCAACATTGTATTATATTATAAGTATTTAATAATTAAAAGACAATAATAATAATATGACAAAGCCCTTCTGGCGAGTAGGCGACCAATACTGTGAAAATGAGTTTCTTTCGGCGTTTCTTCTCAGCAGTGGTCGTTAAGAAGCGCTGGTATCGGTAGCTTTTTTTTTTAATAAATAATATTTTAATATAGTTTACGCGTAACGTAAATTATACTTATTGACGTGTAAAAGTGCCTGTAAAGGTCTAATTATTGAATAAACATTTGAATCTTTGAATCTTGAATGTTTTAAATAATGAATTTCAAATGGGGGCAGCACTGAACTCCGAAAAATTCATGTAGCTCCTTAAACAATGCACTTTACCATTTTTGAAAACAACCGCGCTACTTTACGCCAAGTGCGACACTGTAACGACTTCGTGAGCTGCACGAGCTGCAGATTTGCAACATGTATCCCGCTGCTGGCGCGACTCCAAAATCCGACTTTCATAACTTGATTTGAAAAGTTCCAATGGAATTGAATCCTTCGCATGAGAGGTGAGGAATACATTACTTCTTTTTGGACGGAATACACAAATCGTATGAAAGTTTAAATATTGCTTTTTTATTTGCAAATAAAAGCTGACATAAATAGCCATAATGTAAATCATGTTTGCTGCGCTTCTATGGTTTGCCAATGCTTCCAAATAGTATTGATAGTTTGTACGTCGTCAGTATAGAAACTAACAATAGCTATTTTAGAGCAATACTATATTTTACTAACAATAGTATCGATAGTATTGCGTTTTATAAACTATCGCTTGTATTGATCTATATTCTAAACGATATTAGTGATGTTCATGTTTAATGAAAAGCAATACCACAGAATAAGTACTAATACTCACGAACAGAAGTCTTACTTAGAGAACAAAATTTAAAGAAATATATACTTAATGTGGTTTAATTTAGCTCGCGTCAGAACTCACCTCTTCGTTTAGATGCGTAGACATCCAATGCAAGCCAATTTCTGTTTATTACTATGAACAAATGGGTTATTCATGTAACCGAATTTTCCCTTCGAAGTGGTTGCCGGCCGCATAATAATAATGTAGGTATATTTTTGATAAACGGGGAGTGACCTAAGCCTGGAAATACTATATCAATTCTATCAATAGTATGTTCGTCGTTAGGATTGATAGTATTGGTTCAATTTGATATACTGATAGTCTTTCAATAGTAGACTATGAAGTGGCAACACTAGTATAGGCTTAAAAAAAAGGAAAACTATGTATATATTCGACGCAACGGGTTTGCAGGAATAGAACATTCATCGCGTATTAAGATTCTGGCAGTTTCGCGAAGTCGCAGGTTAGAACTCGTTGTTGTTTATTGGTTTATTGTTCAATATATGTGTGTACGCTATTATTACAGGCTTAACCTAATGCAATAGCGTACAGTTTATGCTTATTTAATTTATCTACATCTATCTTGTCTAATTATAACACAAAACATAAAGTTCGCCGTTCTTCGCGTTTTTTAAATGATGTCTCCGTTTCCTATCAAATCATTTATTTCAAATGGGGGCAGCACTGGACTCCTGAATCCCCTTAAGAACTACTGACACTATTAAGAAAACTCGGAAATAATTCACAATAAGCCCTTGTGAACTCAGTCAAGGAGCAACAGTTCATATCGATACTGTTGGCGACATCGTTTAGCGTTTTTAGAGTTCTTGTCAATGGCGCCTTTTTCATTAAGTTCGTGCGCCCTCGGGGTATAGCTGACATATGGGGTTGGTGTCGTCGCCAAACGCACCGGTTCGGCACGCACAGCGCCATCCATTTCAACACGTCTGGGTTGCAAAGACGTCCTCTCCATACTTTAAACAGGTATGTTGCCAAGTACAGACTCCGTCTCACTTCGAGTGTATTGTCCCCACGTATCGTATAAAATAATTCAAAGACACTAAAAAGAAAAGATCACAAAAGTCAAACTAAACCTTCAAAGACGTTTCCTTCGTAACAATCTTTATTTCCGAGTAATATATCTTACAAATAGTCATAAAGTATCTATAACGGGATCTGTAGAGCCTTTGAGCTAAAAATATCTGTACAGCCTTATTGGATTGAACGCGGCCTCCATTACACATGAATAACGTATGACCGATCTGCTGGGAACCACTCGAGAAAGCTTTCTGAGCTGAAATAGGAAACCAGCCCCGTTAGCATAGCAACGAGAAGGATTGATATTTGTAATTTGTCGCATTTGGAGTAATTTAATGAAATTCAGAAACAAAATAATAGGTTAGGGAAAAAGTCTTTTCGCATTTTATGTGAAAATTCAAAACATTTTTTAATATAGTTTATTTACATTTAACTAAAGTATGTAGGTACCATTTTGTTCAATAACTTTTTGCCATCTTATAGGTAGGGACATGATCCCATTGCTATAGAAATTTTGGGGCTTCTGATCAAAAAACTGCGTCAAGTAGTTTTGGCAGTCCTCTCGTGATGTTAACCTGACACTGCCTAAAGAATTCTGAAGAGACCGAAACAGGTGGAAATCTGAAGGTGCCATGTCAGGACTATACGGCGGATACATTAACATCTCCCAGCCAAACTCTCTTAATTTTTGCTGAGTGGTTAAAGATGTGTGAGGTCTAGCGTTATCATCATGAAAAACCACACCCCTTCTGTTGATTAATTCCGGCCGCTTTCTCTCAACTTCTTGCTTTAATCTTATCAGTTGTTCGCAGTAGAGTTCTGAATCGATGGTCCTGCCTGGTGGTAACAGCTCATAATGAATAATGCCCTTCCAATCCCACCCCACATACAGCATCACCTTGTTGCGAGTTAACCCGGGCTTCGCCACAGTCTGTGAAGCCTGACCGGCCTTTGACCATGACCTTTTTCGCACGTTCTTGTCGTACATGATCCACTTTTCATCACCAGTTATCAATTTCTTCAAAAATCGTTCGGTATCATTACGTCGTAATAAAGAATCACAAATGAGTACACGGTTCATTAGGTTTCTTTCAGAGAGCTCGTGAGGTACCTAAATATCGAGCGTTTTTGTGTACCCATTTTTTTTCAAATGCGCCAAAACTGTTTTGTTGTCAATTCCCAGTTCTTCAGCTACGTCGTAATTACTGATATGCCGATCTTGCTCCACTTTTTCAAAAATAGCATCCATTTTATCCGTAACAGGGCGACCAGAGCGACGTGTATCTTTGACATCAAAATTTCCGGATTGAAAACGCTTAAATCAAATTTGTGCTACTCTCAAAGACACTGCACTAGGTCCATAAACATCACAAATTTTTTTCGCGGCTTGCGTTGCATTTTTACCTTGTTGGTAGTAAATTTTAAAATGTATCTAATTTCTTCATTAGATTTACTCATCTTGACGGTAAGAAAAACAAATAAAATTCACGCATTTTCCTAATTTGAATTTGGAATTATCTTCTTTAAAATTTAAACTTTTAAATGATACCAAAACCAGCCAGGTGCAAATAGTATAGCCAAAGTGGATTTATTACAAGTTTATACATACCTATGCGAAAAGACTTTTTCCCCAACCTAATAAATGTAGCGTCCTCTTAAGGGATATACCTGGATTTTCCGGGGTCCAGTTGTGTCGGTCGGGGTCCATTTAAAATTTTAGCTTGACTAGGCACTAGCTAACCCTTCAAACTATTATATGAACTACTGTTTACAGTTTAAAGTGAGAACGTGAAGCTTTTCTTCGCACGTATGCAAGAAGTGGCCGTTCTTCGCGTTTTTTAAATGATGTCTCCGTTTCCTATCAAATCATTTATTTCAAATGGGGGCAGCACTGGACTCCTGAATCCCCTTAAGAACTACTGACACTATTAAGAAAACTCGGAAATAATTCACAATAAGCCCACGAGATGGTGCTTACACATCCTACATCTTGATATCAAAGTTCTTTTCGCATTAAGTAAGAAATGGTGAAAAAAAAAACTACATTAGCTGAACTAGAACCGATGATCTGGTCTACATGATCATTTTCTTTCTAACTGATCTGTCACATTTCTAACCCCGCACGTCAAATTCCTCCACCAAATCCAATTTGGACTTACGTCACTTAAGTCAAAGTCAAAGTCAAAAAAATTTATTCAATGTAGGATAAATTTATCTCTTATTGAAGGTAATTTTTTTTCAAATATTATTTTAGTGCAAAAGCTAAAAACTACTAGCGTTTCGGAACGACCACTGCTGGGAAGATTACGCCGAAAGAAACCCAGTTCAGTATTGGTCCCTACCCAGCCTGATGGGCTATGTTTCAGTTACAATACAGATTTACACTTAAGCTCAGTATACATAAAAAAATTGCTGTCAACTATTTCCAAGAATTTTGATCAGATAAATAGTCATTTAACTAGTCTAAACTTAGATAATGGTAACGCTGCTACATTATCTGGAATTTTATTATAAAGAAGCAAAGTGAGACCCACAAAAGACTTTTTGGTTTTTATCTAACCGAAAAGCTGAGAAAGCTAATTTATTTTTATGTCTAATGTTAATACTATGAATATCACAATTTTTCTTATATGTATGTTTATTCTGACGCACGTACATAATGTTCGCATAGATGAATTGCGAAGGGAGAGTCAAAATATTTATGTCTTTAAAAAGTTTCCTTAGAGACTCTCTAGCACCTAGTTTATACAACGTGAAAGAGACATCCCCGTAATAAATCGAACCGCGGGCTATACTTGATCACTATACCTGAGCAAAATAAAATTAAAATAACACCAAAGACACAAAAAAAAAAAGAATTATACCATTCCCCCTCTCAAAAGTTTATTTTATTCACTGAAAACAGTGAATAAAAATCACTTTTACTCACTATTTTGGTTGTTTATTTTATTTACCGAAAACAGTGAATAAAATGCACTTTTACTCACTATTTTGGTAATTTATTTTATTCACTAAAACAGTGAATAAAATGCACGCGTGCATGCATGTTGGTGAAGTCGATTTTTAGTTTTAAAAATTATTCTCGTATAAAGTATAGTATGCAATTCTTGAATAAAGCTGATAAACATCGAGGGCCATGAATCACTCGCATTGCTCAGGTTTCTAACACTTGAATGAATCACTCCCTACGGTCGTGAGTCGTTAGAATCCTTCACCTGCTCGTGATTCATCCATGGCCCTCGAAGTAAATCTGCCCTTTTTTCACTAATTGCATAATATACTAATTGCCGTCTCTATACTAAAGTGTGTAGCCGCCTGTATGGGAATGTCGATTTTTTTTTGTTAATTGGTTGTTATTTTAATTTAATTATACTATAGTGATCTAGTATAGCTCGTGGTTCGATTTATTACGGGCATGTACCTTCCAAGTTGTATATAGACCTGACAGCGCGTTTTTGTAAAACAAATATGGTATTCATTTCTGCAGCATTACCCCATAGCAATATTCCGTAGGACATAACACTATGGAAGTAACTAAAATATACCAAACGCGCTGTATCAACGTCCGTCATCTACCTAATTGTTTTAACCGCGTAGGCTGCAGAGTTAAGTTTTCCAGCAAATTATTTTACTTATACTATTACCCACTATTACAAATCAGATATTTGAATTTACCAATGTTCCAAAGATTCAAAGATTCAAATGTTTATTCAGTAATTAGACCTTTACAGGCACTTTTACACGTCAATAAGTATAATTTATGTTACGTGTAAAGTATATTAAAATTTAATTTATTTTTAAAGAAAAGCTACCGATACCAGCGCTTCGTAACGACCACTGCTGAGAAGAAACGCCGAAAGAAACTCATTTTCACAGTATTGGTCGCCTACTCGCCAGAAGGACTTTGTCATATTATTATAATTGTCTTTTAATTAATAAATACTTATAATATAATACAATGTTGACACATTATAACATGTAATGCTTGCGAACCAGTAAACAAACATAAATTGCGTAATAAAAAATATTAAGTAGTCAAAAAAGCGAAGCCGAGCTGACCAGTTCCTCCCGGCAGCACCCGTTCACGAGTTGACGCACGGATCAGCCATCGTTAAACTCAACCATCTATCCAGTTCCAGTGAATTTGCAAAACAATTTAAAGTGTAGGAAGCCATATTCCTTTTACCTACTATGGCTTTATTCGAATGAATGGTCTAATCAAAAGAGCTGCTATGGCAGTTGGCAGTTGGCAGCTGCCAGTTTGGCGCTCCGCCAGGGAGGCTGCCGGAGACACTATTGACACGGATTTACGTGATCCTTTGAATTTGTCTGTGATCATTCTGTAGGTCACAGCTAGTGAAGGTTTGCCCTTAAAGGGGCTACCTGAATTTTTCGGGGTCCAGTGCTGCCCCCATTTTAAATAAATCATTTGAAAGGAAACAGAGATATCATTTAAAATTTTATTTTGATCAGACCCTAGATAACCCTTTAAACTATTTTATGAACTACTGTTTACAGTTTAAAGTAAGAACGTGATGCTTTTCTGCGCACATCCGCCAAAAGTGGCCGTTTTTCCAATTGTGCGTAGAAAAGCTTCACTTTCTCACTTTAAACTGTAAACAGTAGTTGATAAAATAGTTTGAAGGGTTATCTAGGGCCTGGTCAAGACAAAATTTTAAATGAAGTCTCTGTTTCCTCTCACATGATTTATTTCAAATGGGGGCAGTACTGGACCCCGAAAAATTCAGGTAGCCCCTTAACATCGCTTTTGACTCTTGCGGTAATCGCATCTATTTCTAAGACTGAATTACACTTTTTTGCTAATTCTTATCAAAAAAACATGTATGTATCAATATTAAATGATCATTAAATCAAGGATGTTAAAGATTGTGTAAAGTGTTGAAAAGCTGAAAGATTTATAGGGTTCCGTACCCAAAGAGTAAAAACGGGACCCTATTAATGAGACTCCGCTGTCCATCTGTCTATTTGTCTATCCGTCTGTCTGTCACCAGGCTTTATCTCATGAACCGTGATAGCTAGACAGTTAAAATTTTCACGAATGGTTGATGTATTTCTGTTTCCGCTATGACAACAAATATACTAAAAACTAGTTTATTATGAGTATATAGTACGTGTGTCTTGTGTAACGCCTGAAATACAGGATGATTTTCATCCTAGCTCAGGTACCGTTAGATTATAATATATCCTTAATATATCAATAATGTATCCTTATAAAATGTCTAGCTCCTAATCATTTGAATAAAGATTTTATTATTATACTAAAACAAATATTTAAGTGGAGCTCCGATGCAACAAACGTGAGTTTTTATAAGTAAAGGTACGAAAAAAATTTTTTTTATGCCATTGCGCGGCAAACGAACAAGCGAGTCACCTGATGGTAAGGATCACCGCAGCCCATGGACAACTGCAACACCAGGGGTATAACAGAAGCGTTGCCGGCCTTTCAGGAAGGGAAGATGCAGGGGGAGGGGCAGGGGAGGGAGGCTCCGGCTCTCTCACTCACCGAACGAAGCATAGAAGCGGTGTCGCTACTCAGTCAGTCGCTAATCATGTCGATTTTCTGTGAGAGTGTGGTACTTCCCCGGACGAGCCGTCCATTCATGCTACTAGCAAAACAGAGTATTGCCGGCAGCGTGGTTTTACTATCAATAGTATCAATCGGAAAATGACAAACTATTGATAGGCCTGCGATGTATCGATTCTATCGATAGCTGTTTTAGAGTAATACTATCAATAGTATTGAAAGTTAATCAACGATACTTTCAATAGTATTGAAAGTATTTCGTTTCATAAACTATCGATACTATCGATAGTAATACATATATGATAAAAAAGATCTACGAATAAGAAAGTGGTTTCGTCGCTCAACTCTTTCAAATAATCTGTTGTTGCTTCGGACATTAAAGCTTACATTTCGGTATTTTCATGCAAGTACAATATGTATGATGGTTTAAATAGCCATATAATTATATATGTATATACGACTATGTATGTTTATTTATATTTATGTATATTGATGAATGTTTATGTAAGTATATGTCTTGTTTGTGATATCGCGCGGGCTCCAGCACTCCTCCGCCCCTCTTCGGCGCAGCGGGGGGGGCCGGCGCTCGTCCTCTTTTTCTTCGGCTGCATCTCAAGCTAAGTAGTTCTTCTACCTAGAAGGGCTACTCAACGGATCTAGTGCCTATAACTCACGACCCTGACTACCTAATCTGTACCTAGTGTTCTTGTGAATCTTTGTAACTAATGTAATGTAATAGTTGTTCATTATACCTATCTCATTTGCCAATATCTAGTCTTTCCTTTATCTCATCTATCCTCCTAGATCCTAAATCTAGGTTTTACTAACCAAAACGGTACATGTTGTAAGTATACATGTGTAGTTATTTTAGTTAGATTTAATGTCAGTTTCATTTATCCTATGTAAGTACGAACTTCAATTACCCTTCTCGTGAGTAATTGTCGTATCTTCTGATTTGCTGGTTGACTGGAAGAGATTTCATTATGGGATAAGTCCGCCGTTGTTAATTTACTCTTTATGTTGCTTTTTTTTTTATATGATTGTGTGTTTTCATATTACAATAAAGTTCTTACAAACAAAGATCGAGTCCTATTTTAGACCGGAGACCACTCTGCATCTAGATGGAATGGTGCGCCCTTACGAAAATATTTAACCCTAAGTTAACAACTTAGCCTAATGAAAGCACACAAAACCCATCAACTGTCTCCGTTTCTCCCACGAAATATTAGTGAGCTCGCGGATCAGTTTCCAAGTAATTAGGTGGGTGGGCGGCTTTGTCTGGAACATGACCTAAGACGTCTTGTTAATGTTGTTACGAACCTACAAGAAAGCCTCTTTACACAAGATTAGACGTAAGGCTTAGTGGAATTATTTCTAACCGTTTCTCTTTTTCTATTTCTAAATTCTGTACTTTCCTGGATCAGAAATAAATCAATTGGTATGTACTCGAAAATAAATGTCACAAAATAATGTTTTTTGTCATGATCATAATATCCATTTTCAAAGTGATTGTTGCAGAAAAACTGATTTGACTATTTGACTTCAAGACTTCCAAAAACTATGACGTAAGTAGTCTATATTACATACAAATCCCAAAGAAAATAATTGTTTTGACGTTCAGAAAAAAGTTTCCGATTTAAGTTGTTGAAAAGTAGAGAGTTATTTGTTACGCCGAACGTATTGGCACTAAAGTCGAATGAAAACTAGCGAAACTCGTGTGACGAAACATAATGCACCATTAATTAACTTTGAACACTAAGTTCAAGAAAATAAAAACATGTTGTAGACATGGATATAACCTAATGGCTGAAGCACAGAAGGGCAATACGCGCAGAAAAAGGAAATAACGGGCAAGTGCGAGGCGGACGCGCACGAAGGGTTCCGTGTTATTATTTATAAAAAATTACGTTTGTTGTATGAAAGCCTTAAATATTTGTTTTATTTTTATTTAATTATTTATTTTCAAAGTGAAAATCTTAAATACAAGACAGCGGAGTCTTAGTAAAAGAGTCCTGTTTTTACCCTTTGGATACGGAACCCTAAAAGCCGAAAAATTTATCCCAAGCAACATAGCGTTGTCCGTCCGTTCGTCCGTAAGTCTGTCTACCACCAGACTGTATCTCATAAATCATGATAGCTAGACAGTTTAAATCTTCACAGATTATGTATTTCTGTTGCCGCTATAGCAACAAATACTTAAAACAGACTAAAATAAATATTTACCCTTTACAACAAACGTGACTTTTTATAGATAATGGTACGGAACCCGTCATGCTTGAGTCCGACTCGCTCTTACACGGTTTTACCCAACTACGCCAGAAGGAGGGTTATGTTTCTCGAGAGTATGTATGTATAATTGTTTGGCACGCTCTGCAGCCTGAACGGCTCGATGGATTTTAGCTTGAGAGGTGTCGTTAGATTCGTATTTACTGTGAGAGTGACACAGGGTATATAAAAATAAAATAATAATAATAATAAAAAAGAAATAAAAAAAACGACGGGTTGCACTCCGGGAGTGCCGGCAGAAGTGAAAACTTGAATATTAACGTTGTGCATTTCCATGGATGCGCGTGGCACGCTGTAACATAAACACACACGAACATTCGCGCAAGCGCCCTGCGCCGCCTAAACGAAACAGTAGGCGCAGGCATACATTTTCGCCGCGCCGTAGAAAGAGAGGGGGATACTTCCTCTCCTACGCCGCGCCGCGCCGGCAGTCTACTCTCCATCCGTCTTACGAATTTTCGATCAGGTCACGTGTCCTGACCCATTACAAAAAACGTGTACAACGTCGCTAAAAAAGTTTTCACTTCAAAAAGCAGTCGGGTTTTATGTGTTTTGTAAAAATTACTTGTTTCTTTCCACTTCGTACTTGCAACTAACCTCGTGTGCGTCCAAACGAATGTTTATATAAGTAATGTATAGGTAATGTATACGTGGCGTGACGCAACGCTCATAATGCCGCCATTAGATAGTCGTAACTTGCAAATTAGTTTCGTTTACTAGGTAGGCGTAGTTCACAGGAGTAATGCTAGTCTCAAAACTTATGAATGACTATTATTATGCGATTCGAAAATAAACATCAGTCTTTACTGAGCTCGCCACGTATATCCGAATTATCCTTGTTCGATTAACTATTTGCCACAAAGCCGTTCCGTCATTGGTTGGTTTAAAAGAAATGTGGTGTCGTGGGACACCAGGTAGGAACGAAGTTCCTTCGGCTAATGTAGAATCGACACAATTTGCAAAAGAAAAATCGTGCTCAAAGGTATTATACACTACTCGCTTGTGTATACGACTGTCGCGCCTGCGCACGTCTCATTTAACGAGGTCATCCTTACGGTTTTACTATCACATTTTTTTCAGTTCGGTCGCGCAGCAAAATCCCTATCTCCTCCAAGCCTGCCGTAAGGAACTTCGTTCCAAAAAATTAGAATTTAAGAAACCGTCTAAATTGAGAAAACCTTAGTTGTCTTACCATTTTTAGGGTTCCGTAGTAAACAAGGAACCCTTATAGTTTCGCCATGTCTGTCTGTCTGTCCGCGGTTTTACTCAGCGACTATAAGTACTAGAAAGCTGTGATTTGATAAAGATATGTATATTAATTATGCGCTACGGACTGGTGGCCTCACTGCTCATCCCCACCAGTGGGGTCACGAGGACTTTCAAGTACTGATGTCTCCATTGCGGTGGGTCAGTGGGGTCACGAGGACTTTTAAGTGCTGATGTCTCCATTGTAGTGGGGCAGTGGAGCTATACAGAATTCGCGTTAATACCTAGTAACATTATCGCCACTCTCTTTCATAAGACCTTTTCCCTGCTATTGAAAAATAATGAAGTTGTCAATAAACGAACCAACTTTATGACAGGTAAAAAAAGTGTTGGTGCGAGTGACTGTATAGCTCCACTGACCCACTACCATGGAGACATCAGTACTTAAAAGTCCTCGTGACCCCACTGGTGGGGATGAGCAGTGGGGCCACCAGTCCGTAGCGTAATTATGCGGAAAAAGTGTTAAAGTAAAACATTAAAAAAAAATATTTTTTTTTAGGGTAGTTCCCATACAAGTAAAGTCCAAAGTCAATTTTATTTTGTCGACTAACCAATCATACGGGATATCGTAGAATAGGTCTTTCAAAAATATTATGAGCTTGGGAACATCGTTTTTAGTTTAGGGATCCGTTTCTGAAATATTTGGTTTTAAAGTGAAAATTTTTGTTAGAGTCAAGTGTCCCCCCCTCTATCTGCTAAACGGTTATATATGGACACGTGAAAAATTCACAGCTATAGCAAATATAACGAAATTTAAAGGAAAACCATCAGAGCTAAGTAGGGTTTACAAATTAAAAAGTTATAGGCGATCAACTTATAAAATGTATTCGGAAAATTTCATGCAAATTCAAAAGAAAATTAGTTTTTAGTAGCATGAACTCGAAGTTCGCATTCGTAACTACGCAACCCTACATTGTGCGCGGTCCGACACGCACTTGGCCAATTATTAAATGTTCACTTCACCCTATTATCTCTATATTAAAACCCTGGATGTTTTTCCTTATTCGTCACGTCATAGTGAAAGGTTAGTTTGCGTGTTTTTTAACACCTGCGACTGGAATTATTCTAAACGGCGAGCTCTGTAATAATATATTCTAATGGAGTTAAGCGTTCCGTCCAACCCCGGAGACAAAACGTACCCACACTGAAACGCTTACCTATTTGATATTTGAATTATTAAGCTCTGTATTACGCAATTACGTCAACTAGGGGTCCTGGGATCACAAACAGCATAGGCAAATGCTAATGCGTATTTAAGATGTTGTCTTCACGGATTCCTCAAGAAAATGACAACAAATTTAATCACCGTGATGGTATCGCCGTGCCTGTGAAAGTTCATTAAATAAAGAATTAGATGGTTCCACGATTCTCTCGCCCGTAATGGCAACTTCATTACAGACCTAGGTGAATTTAGCAAGTCCCTGTGTCAATGACGACCTCCGTGGCGTAGTGGTCACCATGCTAGTCCGCCACCCAGAGGTTCCGGGTTCGATCCCCGGTCAGGGCAAGTTGGAAAATGGCCTTTTTCAAATTGTCCTGGGTGTTTATCTATATAAGTATTTGTTATAAAATATAGTATCGTTGAGTTAGTAACCCAAACACAAGTCTTGAACTTACTTTGGGGCTAGCTCAATCAGTGTAATTTGTCCCTATATATTTATTTAGTTTATTTATTTAGTTTTATTTAGTGATGTCTATCGAAGCTTAGGCAATAGGCACACCGCTTTGCATCCCGCTGCGCAGCGCGGGGCCGGACTGTATGCAAGTATCTCAATTTGTATAAAAAACTCGCACACTGGACAACACACTGACGCCGCGTCTTCGCGCGTCGTTTTTGTATGGCGGCGCCGCGCTACGCAGCGGGTTGCGGAGCAGTGTGCCAATCGCCTTAGAGCCCAAGACACAAGATCGCATTAAGAACACTCATAATGTTTATTTTTTCTTATACTTCATAATGGTCTGGATCTCATAGACCTGGTGTTTTAATGAGCGTATTTCCCTTAGTCCGCTTTACTCGTGGCTCCTATAATTTACCAAAATACGGTCGTTTGTTATACGCGTACCTGCTACCGCTTGGTTAAGTGCAGCTGTGGACAATTTAATTAGTGTTTCTAAATGATACATTATTTAAAAAATTACTTGTACTTCTTTTGTTGAACTCTACTTGAACCCTCCTGGTCATTTTAGACATCCTTTGCTGCTTTGAAGCCGCTATCTACTTTCTTCTTTTCCAAAGCTAATTGAGAAACAAGATTATTTTATTTAAAAAAAAAACCCCCGACCGGCAATGTCAAGAACGCCATCTAGCGATGAATAGCGATATCAAATCGTATCGGTAGTTCCGCTATTATAGCGCCATCTACATTTTTTTTAGGGAAAACCCTGACTTTCCTCAAACATAGCTAAGAACCACCACAAGGGAACTTGCTTTTACGTAAAGAACCCGCGTCGAAATCACGCGATGTCACAGACAGACACACAGAAAGACAGACAGACATTAGCGTCAAACTCATAACACCCCTTTTTTGTCGGGGGATAAAAACAGCTCCGTATGTATCACTAACACAATATACGAGTAGCTGTAGTTTTGGGACGTTAATTCTCCTTAGAAATGCATTTATGTGAAAAGTTTCACTCCCGTTAATGCGTATGAGAAAACCTGGCTATTAACAACACCCCCCCCCCGCTCCTTTGTTGCGCTGACGCGGGTTGGATGTAGTTTGGCGGTAATTACCGTTTTTCCAGCAGCCATCAGCGAGAGCTTGCGATTACGCGTTACTAATGAAAGCTACACATTTACACATCACTCTAATATTATAAAGGCAAAACGTCAGATGACGACCTCCGTGGCGTAGTGGTCACCATGCTAGTCCGCCACCCAGAGGTCCCGGGTTCGATCCCCGGTCAGGGTAAGTTCGAAAATGGCCTTCTTCAAATTGTCCTGGGTCTTGGATGTTTATCTATATATGTATTCGTTATAAAATATAGTATCGTTGAGTTAGTATCCCAGAACACAAGTCTCGAACTTATTTTGGGGCTAGCTCAATCAGTGTAATTTGTGCCTATATATTTATTTATTATTATTTATTTATTCACGCGAAAACGGTGGACCAATTTTGATAAAGTTTGGTATGCAGGAAGCTGACACCCTGGATCACATAAGCTACTTAAGGCGAGGGTAACACCGCGGGCGCTAGTCTATAATATTTACGAGTGCTAGTATTTAGTTCTATTACTTGGAAGAGAAAGATGTAGGCACAACCAAAGATAATGTAATAAATAAACAAACGTAACAGATACCCAACGCCATAGAAACGATTGGAGGGCCCGTATGTAGACAAAACTGGAGTTGCGGGTAGGCACACAGAGATGGCATCACACAGGACTACCAAAGAAAGTGTTGTACCAGAAGTGACAAAGAAAGTGTTGAATATGCTTTAAAAATATTAATTGCATTTCTTATAAGTCATATTTGATTAACTAATATACTACTTCATTTAAAAAATAGTTGTGAAAGATTTTAAACATTTCAATAAATATCTATAGCGCTATCTAGTGACCAGGAAGAGAAATCATTATGTATATAAGGCGATGGTAGGCATGGCACAACCTTGCCAATCGCCTATCATCTGTACTTGGCAAAGAAGAGTGGCGACTGGAAGGGCAAAGTATAGTGTTATATTATTTGAGTCAATCGACACGTAAAGTTGAAGATTAATACTGAGCAAACTACTATCGGCTTAGTTAAAGTATATGGTTTTAGCGCCCAACGAAACTGGCGCACGGGGCATGCACCACTATTTGCCCCCAACTAGATACGGGCCAGGGGGTTACTCCATAAAATAATACGTTAGTATCGTATGACTAATAGTGATGTCCTATTCCTACGTTAAACCAAAACCTTCTTATTATAAAATCCTAACTAACTTTGTTACTAGGTTTAAACCATTATCCGCCCAATTCAAGTTGACATTGACCAGTGAGATAGTGTGTGATACTAAATGTCAACTTGATTTGGGCGGATAATGGTTTAAACCTAGTAACAAAGTTAGTCTGGGTTTTATAATAAGACGGAATAAGATGTAATCATCATACGTTAGTGCTAAATGTTAGTTGACACTGAAACGCTTATACGCAGTAACGTTACTTGCGTACCGCTTTTGGAATAATCCCCCAGTGTTCGACCACCTTCCACCCAAATTCTCCTTTTACTAGAAAATCATTTTGTACTGTATTTGTGCCATTATTATTCAATATTCCATCGAAGTTGTGTACAGGCCTCATTGCAAGTGACGCCGCCGGAGCTTTGATCATGTTGAGCGTACGGCAACACGCTGCTCAAAGCTTTCCGCAGCGTGGGCGTTAAATAGTGCTTTGGAATTGACAGCTTTTTGTATTTTTATAAAGGGCTTGTTTATTTTGCGCAATTTATTAAGTCCAATATGTTGTATTTGACTAATAATGTAATAAGATTATAAACTAAATTGATAGTTATTAGAACTAAAGTAAATTTCATACTGGATTTTATTTTTATTTTTATAATAAATTACAATTTCTATTTAGCTTTGTAGATGTGTAACTCACTTTTGATAAATTCGTCTATTTCTTTTGATCATTGAGCATTCCTATTTTCAGTATTTCTTATAATACTTTAAAATCAGTGGTGAACGAAATTCTTCGCACAGCAGTGAGGCACATCACAAGCTTTGAACAAATAAACTTTCTTTGTATGGGTAGAAGTGTAAAATAAAAAATAATCAATATCAATAACTTACATTTTCAAAAAAAAATAAAATAAAAAAAATATTTTCTTAGTTTTGGTACAACAAGTCGATTCCTTTATAGCTTATGTTACTGTTATAAGTAAAGACTTATAAAATAAATCATGTTTTTAAAATGCGTTGTAAATGTTGTTGTCATCATGTTATTGTAGTCAAAAATCTTTCTAACAAAAAGAAAAAAAAAAGTCTGTCTTATATCACTAAGAAAATACTTCTAGGACAGTGAGGGTGTCCCAGTGACCTCTGCCTGATTCCGCCCCGTTCCTCACACCTGTACAATGGCGGCGACAAAAGAGAGTAAACTGTCACGTAAAAAACAAAAAGGAAACAGAAGACCATGGTCACTCTTATGTCTTAAAGAAAATAAGGTTCGGGTTTTTCGGTTTGGAGCTCTGATACTATAAAGAACCGGACACACAGAGACTCCTCAGCGTGTCGTTTTGGTTGGCCTCTAGTTCATTCAAGTTTACGAACGCTTCTTATCTCTGTCTTGTACTGCTCTCGTCTTGGTAAGAACGCTGACTTAGACTTTGTCGTCAAGCCATCTCATTTATTTTTACCCGACAACGGCAAAACCAAGAGAAAGGGTAATGATTTTAGTATCCTGTGCCACCGTAGCATCCGCATCGCTTGTCCAATTTTCATAAATGATATGTAAATACCTATGCTCGTCTATCACTCACTAATCTGACTCCTGATTTATTAATTGCATCTATCTGATGTTTCTTAGCTAAATGTCTGTCTAGGTGAGAGTGGAGGTATCTAGCTATCGGGATTCAGAAGGTAAAGTCAACAACATTTGGTAATTGTCTATATTCTCAATACACAGTTCACACATACAGTTTACACGAACAGTCACAGGTTTTGGCTATACGGATGAACAGACAAACTAACTTCGAGGAGCTAGCTAGGGACAAGCGCGTGTTTACGAACTCAAGATCAGCGAGCGACTGCCTACTCATTACATCGCATTCTGGTGCGGAGTTGAAACTGCTTACATGGCATATGTGTCCCTACAGATATATCAATGAAGATGTGACTACGTGATAGAATCAGAAATGAGGAAATTCGTAGGAGAACATAAGCTACTAACATAGCCCAGCGGATTAGTTCGTTGAAGTGGCAGTGGGCGAGACACATAGCGCGACTAACCGATGGCCGATAGGGCAAAAAGGTTCTTGAATGGCGACCACGTTCTGGCAAGCGAAGTGTAGGACACCCACCCACAAGGTGATCTGACGACCTGAATAAGGTCGCTGGAAAGCGCTGGATGAAGGCCGCTCTAGATCGGACATTTTGGAAATCGTTGGGAGAGGCCTATGTCCTGCAGTGGACGTTATGCGGCTGAAATGATGATGATGTTGAAGTGACTCTCGTCGGCCGTCTCGATCCTCTGGCTTTACGTAGGGATGTTGAATTCCTGTGCATTTTTAGCGCATTTGTCATGGGGAATGATCTGAAGAATTGTTCGACTTTGTAAAATCTGCTGCAAAATTTCACCACCGCACCACCCGCCTGAAATTAAAATTTTATCCATACCACTTGGATAGTTGGCAATTAACCGTCGTAGGTTTTAAAAGAAACTTTTTACCACGTACGACCGAACTGTGGAATCAACTTACTGCAGCAGTGTTCCCGGACCGATACAACATTGAAACCTTCAAAAAACGAGTCTATATCTTTCTGAAAGGCCGGCATCGCTTCTGTTATACCCCTGGTGTTGCAATTGCCCATGGGCAGCGGTGATCACTTACCATCAGGTGACCCGCTTGTTCGTTTGCCGCACTATAACATAAAAAAAGCAATTTGTCATTATTACTGCCCAGGTGACATAGGCTACAATTTTTATGTAAATTTTTATATAACGAATGTTGCTTAAAAAGAAAGAGTTTTTGTGACCTATTTTAGTGAGGTATCAAATGAATAAGTTTTGTAAACGTATATCTTGTTTAGCTTTGAATATATCTTTTCTTGACAGATTTCCTTAGATGAGTGTGTCAGTTCTACTCATTCCATATTGTGTGCACTAAACGGGGAGTCTCCAAACACACATTGTTCCAGCGGGCCGGGAAATTGTAACATTTCACCATCGCACGCTTCCTCCCGCCGGTTGTTTTGTTTTATTAGTTTGTTTGTGAGGCGCGTCGATAAATTGAATTGTTGTCTTTGTCTCGCTAGAAGACCGGAGACTTGAAATACGTGACTCTGATTTTATGTTTGTTTTTATATTTCGATAGTTACGGCCTTCTTTAGCTTTGTAAAGGCATGTAATTGTTACAATGGGAAAGATGCATAATGTTATTTTGTTGTGCTATCGAAAGAGTTCCTAAAAAAAGGCACGTCCAAAAAAAAAAACTATCTTGCTAACCCAAAATCTCTTTAAAATATAAGATAAATAAAGCACGCCCGCCGTTGGACGGCGTCTCGGAGCGCCTTAGAAAGACCGGACAAGAGTGACGTCACTTATGTCGCATTTGTAGGCGTGATATAAGAACATTTGTTCGGGTGCTATGTCAAATATTACGTTTACAGGATTGGCCTCATAACAAAAGTAGCTATAATTTTTTAAGAAAATCCTAAGGTAATATTATTTTTGAACTTTTTATTACTCCTTTAATTGACTTTTTCAATTAACTAAAAGCCAACGTTAATGAATCGATAAAACGTATAATTGTGCTAAAGGGCCTTTTTCAATATAATCACAACAAAAGCTATGTCAATTAAACTTTACATCTTTTTTCAAAATCAGAGACATTTATCAAAATCTACTCATTATGCATGTTCACTATAGAATGTATAGTTAAATCCAACTCTTCTATAATTTGCTCTATGTGTTGAAAACTCTTGCGTTTATCCTGTATACCTACTTCAATTCATAACATGTAGGTACGGTACGCTTTAAAAATTGCATTTATCCTGTATAGTGTATACCTACTTAAATTCATAACATGTACGTTACGCTTCACATGTACTTTCATAACATGTACGTCAAAAATGGAGTCATACTAATTGTATGAGAAATTATGACTCCATTTTTGAAGCCTGACCGTACGTATGTATATGATTTCATTGCTTATGTATATGTCGTGGCCATATTGTAGATTTCATCATTTCATGAAATGGTCAACTTAATTTGATCAGATCATGAAATCGTCAACGTTTCACGATTTTGTCATCCACGTTTGGCCGGATCGTATAAACAGGCTAAAAACAGCAAACAAAAACTTGTGACAGAGCGCTATAGGTAGGTTAAGGTTGCGGCGGGGTGGCCCAAGGACCACCCCGCCGCACAACATGAATGTATAGTGTAAACTAAAAATATAACAATTTTACGATATAATCAACCATTTCATGCAGTGACACGGTAAATTCATGAAATGGTCGAAATTATTTGATCATATCGAGAAACAATTTCTTATCATTGATCCGCCCAATCCACATCACGATGTGGCCAGTAGCCAGTGCAACATTTCATGAAATGCGACCATTTCATGAAATTCTCGATCATTTAATGAAGAGATTAAATTTACGATATGGCTACGACATATATATTTAATGACATATTCAGCAAAATTAACATAAGTAACTACTTCTTATTTATCAGCCTATTACAGTTCACTGCTAGACTATTAAGGCCTCTCTAACAATAAGAGTATTTAAAATCATCAAGCAGGGTAGACGGGTTAGTGATTGATCACAGTAGGTAGGATATATTTTACGTTCTACCGTCTTTCGAATCGTTGCACAGAAGACACTGTTGACCGTTCTCTGTCACCTATTCCTTACCTACCTAGGTACATAAGTAACCTCTTACTACACCTGTGGGAGTGAAAAGTGATTATGATGAAGTTACCACATGGCAATAGTTATATTTACTGATGTTAAAGGAATTTTAAAAATCAACTTTCTGTCACCGAAAATAATTTGAGAAAAGAGTTATTTATTTATTTGTTTCCAAGAGAAGCCAACAGCTAATAGAATAATCAAGAAAAAAATTAATGGATATGAGTTTGTCGTAATAACGCTTATTTTGTCTAATTCAAAGGTCTATCCGATTTTAAGGAACTCTCCTTCGTATCCTAACCAGATAGCCAGTGATTACACTATTCTTACTCGCATTCTAAATCATAACTGAAGTGCGATTTTTGAAACGCGGAGTCGCCTAAACGACTGCTTTTTCTTGTCCTGATTTAGCATCAGGGGACGCATTTTTGAAATCACTTTTCACATTACGAATGGTTTACGCGAGCGTTTCCAATCGGGCGCATTGTTGAAATGATCGTATGCAAATGATTTGCAACGAGTGGTCGCGACCACTCATAATTTTGACATTTGTGGCGTAGATATGACAAAGAAACCTTTCATGGAGAATCCGTCTCGTTCTGGATTCATGTTGCTTTTGTATTCATGGTGAAATTCTTAGAAAAACCATAGACATATTTTCGATGTTGTCTGCGTAAAACAATATAGTTCTTAGCTGACTCAAAAATGGTTTTTTACGCGAGCGGTGAATTAAAAACTACACGTTTTGTGTTTTGTTAAGTCCTTAAATGAAAAATAGCATTTCAAAGCGGTTGATAACCTACAATTTGTCTCTCTAGGATCCTTACCGTGCTAACTGCGATTACACCATCTGTTTCCTAGTAAGGTTCCTTTAAATCGAATAGTGTACGAGTAATAAACGCTTTACATGGTATTAGACAGGGGTGTGTACAAACATGTCGCAGCCTCTGGCAGCTGCCAGCCGATCTACCCAATACATTCGTCCGCACGCGGAGGAATCGTCGCTGAATAATGCACGAGCCAAGACAGACACAGCCTCACTCCGACGGATTTAGTCGTCCTCCAGCGTAATAGAGTGGAAACGTTTTGTGTGATATTACATTTCAGTGGATTGCGATGGGAAACTTCCACAAGAGCTTCTATAAGTCTTTCTTGAAAAAATAAAAATTATATTAGAGATGAGTAAAGTAATCATAAGTCATTTATTCGCAACATGTAAGCAAAAAGTTAACAATATATTGTGCAGATCAACATGTACCCAGTTTGGGTATAGCAAAAACAAATAGGAAAACAATGTTATTCTCTAGATATATAGTTACAGGTTATTCAATAATTTATTTTATACCTACTATTTTTTTTTTTACAATATTTTGGTTTAGGCATTTGTCCTTAATCTCACCTGATGGTAAGCGACGATGAAGACTAGGATGAAGCATGCCTATCCAAAAGATACCCATTCAATCTACTTTTGAATGTCCCGGGGCTGTACTTCTCAGGGAATATAGACGCAGGCAGTTCATTCCACACCTTAGCTACTCGAACCAAATTTATTTTTCCGTAGACGTGTGATTGAGGTAACACACGCTACAAGCTAATTTTTTTACTTATTTACTAAACTTGTCGTTTAAGAATTCATCTACAGAATAAAAGGCCTTAGAGATCAGTAATAATTTTAAGCGTGATCTGAATATTGTGTCTTTTTGTTCCGCTTTTATGCTTTCAGGAATTGTATTATGTATATTAATTGACATAACGTATGGACTATTTTGAAACATTTGCATATCCCCTCACATGTTACTGGGAGGAATTATCTATTGTTTTATTTATAGGGACAGGTAAAGGGATATTTGATGTCGGTAGTTTTTAATCTATTTTCGTGTTATTTCTACAAAAGTAGATTCTTAAAAGCATTATAAATACAACAAGTTTATTAGCAAGGCAAACTAAGAAACCCCTTATAGCATCAATTATTTGCTAGGAATAAAACTGATTTTCAAGCGTTAACTCCTAATAACTTTTCAACGACTAAACTGATTTTAATCAAACATGCTAAGCTTATTGCATTAAAACAAACGCAACGGAACTTGCTTTCACGTAAAAAAAACTGCATCAAATCGGTCCATCCTGTCGAGCGGTACGATACAATACAAAAAAACTTTATTGCACCAAAAAACATGCACATATTCGGAATATTTACAAAATAAGGGTAACATAATATAATGAGGTATTTTATATATGATGCCTAGAAAAAATGTGACTTCCCTATCCGCTAACTAATTAAATGTTAACTATACTGGGAAGTAAATAAAAGAACTGTAAATACATAGGACTGATATAATGTAAGAAAGAAGATTACAAGGACTGTCTGAGACGTTAATGATGTGAATGTTTTTGGAACAAAGGAATCGTAGATTTGAATATTGAAGTGTTGCCCGCGTAGGAATGTAGGAATTGCGTTTTGTTTTGTGCGTTGTTATCTTTAACAATGCCATAGACAAACAGACAGACAGATGAACCGACAGGCATGAGACAAACTTATAACGCCCCTCCTTTTTTGAGGTTTAAAACATAAAACAGTGAATAGAAATGAGTATTTTGAATGGAACGTAACTAAGGAACACCTTTTAGGAAACTTCATAGGGAGTGGAGTACTAGAGCGCTACTCAATTTACAACCACAGGGTGAGCATTACAATCATTCAGATCGATACGACTGAAAAAGTGTTACAACCAACCCGCAATACTCATTTTGTCTTTGCAATATAGTGACGCGATATAGTCGGTGTGCAATTGTCTCGCATTGCATCGACGAGATTCGATATCATGATGCGCTGTATTGTGCTGTAATGTATTGTATTGTAACGTGTATTGTGCACTGGGATGGGTGCATCTGTCATGTCGTTTCAGGATGTTTGATTAAAATAATAATATATTATATTATGTACACATTTTTTCAGAATTTGATTAAGTACTTGCAGATTGACTCTCGATATTAACACAATTGGCACTTAGGCTCTCTACCCTGTGACCGCAGCGATTTGGGGTAATTTTTTAATATAATATAGGTAATGACGACCTCCGAGGCGTAGTGGTCACCATGCTAGTCCGCCACCAGGTCCCGGGTTCGATCCCCGGTCAGAGCAAGTTGGAAAATGGTCTTTTTCAAATTGTCCTGGGTCTTGGATGTTTATCTATTTATGTATTTGTTATAAAATATAGTATCGTTGAGTTAGTATCCCATAACACAAGTCTCGAACTTACTTTGGGGCTAGCTCAATCAGTGTTCTTTGTCCATATATATTTATTTATTTATTTCTTTATGTAATGTATTATTTTCGGTTAGGTATATTTTAGTTTATGTTTTTGTAGTTATCTTTTAATTTTAGGTTTTAATCCATTATTTATTATTTATTCTACTTAGAGTTTTCTAGCCTATGCACTTATTATCCTATGTTAATAAACTTTCCACACAATTGTAACCCCAAAGATGCCCCTATGGATACTTTTTAGGGTTCCGTGCCCAAAGGGTAAAAACGATACCCTATTACTAAGACTCCGCTGTCCGTCCGTCCGTCTGTCTGTCACCAGGCTTTATCTCATGAACTGTGATAGATAGATAGTTGAAATTTTCACTGTTGCCGCTTTACAGAATAAAATTAATATTAAAGTGGGGCTACGGAATCCTACGTGCGCGAGTGTGACCCGCACTTGGCATTTAAGATACTTTTATCAATAAATGACGTTTTCGTTCAACAAACCTGACTACAATCTATTGGGAACATCTTAAGCATTACGGCTAGGAGGTAAAGGAGGTAAATACCTATTCCAGAAAATAACACACAGCACTGACGTTAAGGCCCGTTTAGACTACTTTAGACAGTGTAAGTTTTTATGCGTATTGCAAACCATTTTATTATCCCCCGACAAAAACAAAAGGGGTGTTATAAGTTAGACGCTTACGTCTGTCTGTCTGTGTGTCTGTCTGTGGCATCGTAGCGCTCGAACGGATGGACCGATTGCAATGCGATTTTCTAAAAGCAAGTTCTCTTGAATTGGTTAGTGGAAAGTTATTTTGGGTTAACGCTTGAAAGTCGGGGTTTCCTAATTTTCCTGGCAAATAATAGATGACGCTACGGAACGTTTCGTTACTCATCAATAGATGTCGTCTTAATGTTTACATGTGAAACTAAAACGCGCTATGAAGTTTTTTTCTTAGATAAAGACCTTCGGCAACTATATCGCTTTGCAAGAATAATATAAGAGGTGAACGCATGAAAGTCGGGGTTTTTTTAAATTAGCCTGACTAATAAATTTGTTGCAGCAATAGATAACGAAAAGTTAGTCGTATAATCATTTATTGCTTCAATAAAATAGTATATCGATAGTATCGGTTATTCGATACTATCGATAGTCCTATATCGATATTGTAACTGTTTTTCAAGGCCACGATAGTATCGATAAACTATTGATATTTTATTCTATTGCTTGCAACACTAACTTGCACCTTCTCAATGGACCTTTATTGAATATCCTTATATTTTTTATTGAAGTATTCATTTCAAAACGAATATCAGTCGTAACAAAGCTACAGTGAATTTTATCATCAACCAGAGAGGCTTTACATAAATTGGAAGCTGTACATACAACCGGTCAATACATCGCATGTTTAGTGGTGGACATCGGCTATTGATTTCGGCAGTGCCGGCTCGGCGCTCGCAAATTCAATTGTGTCGAGTAACGTGCATCAAACACACTGGACTACTGACTGGGAGTTAAAAATCCAAAGAGATGACTACAGTCTAGATTTCACTCAGAATTAATAAGTATGCTATAATTATTAGGTATTGGCGAACGGTCTTTTAGTGACGTGAAGAGCCTTGACCAATAGTTACAAATCTTAAGACTCTCGCTAGATGGCTGGGTCAAGGACCAGATTCAGAATGTTTCTTAATTTGTGCCCCAAACCTTTTTGGCGAGTAGGCGACCAATACTGTGAAAATGAGTTTCTTTCGGCATTTCTTCTGAGCAGTGGTCGTTACGAAGTGCTTGTATTGGTAGCTCCTTAACACAGCACTCATTGTCAGGAGGTTCTTCTCTCTGCTATTTTGTACTATGTTTTATTATATGTTACTCTTTATAGATATTTTATAAAATGTCAGTCTAAGTGTCTTAAAAAAAAAGTCAAAAATCATTTATTTATCTTTGGATATTTATATCACTTGATGATTGTCATTTCTTTTTTCTTTCGATTTCTTAATAGTTAGTTGTTGACGTCAGATCATTTACTTACAACTAAGTTTACTGCCGCCTCCAAAGCGCAAAGTACAGAAGAAGCGGTAACAAACTGTACTGCAGCATTTTCTCCAAAAACGTCAACGTTACAATTATACTGATATTAAAATTAGATGTGTGGACTGAGAATACATTGCTATGTCATAATTATTAATTAAAAATGTCAAATATTATTATATATACTAAGTCTATATACTTTCTTACTTCCTTTTTTATAAACAGTCTTATTCGTATTTTTTATTTTAACTGTGTTCAAACAAGTTCTAAGTCAATAAGAATTATTGAACCATTTTCTGACAAAGTCCAATGCATAGACAAGGTCACTCCAAATCCAAGAATAGCACTTCCGATAAGAAGCGGGAAGCGGCCTGCATGTGACACGTTGCAGCGGCCGACGAGGGTCGTGGCTTGAATGACCCTTGTCACCAACCCGTTTGTGATAATGTCCTTTGAATAGCTTGTTTGAATTTTTATTATGTTGTAAACGTAACTATTTACTTAATTATATTATTATTTCAAAAGGCTACAAAGCCACCGTCCACCTGGTCTACCACTCAATCGGTCGAAAATTGTAAATTTGTTAAGATTTTATAACCCTTAAAGCAATCATACAACAAACGATTTCTTCTAATTACCCTTACCTTCGAATACCTTTACCTGTGAATGCGCCCATTCCCGCCCGACACGCGCACGCTAAGCTCACGACAAGCGCGGTTTGAATTTGTTGCATATAATTTGAGTCCTATACCACAAATCAATACAACTCAAATTGCATTGCATGCAAGACTCAAATTATACGCTATCAATTTCGAAAATTTCAAAGCGCGCTATTCTTCTGCGTTAGGCATAAGCTAAGCGTGGGCTTGGTGTATAAGTGTCGTCCGAACACGCCCTTAGGCTCTAAATATCCAGAGCTGAAAATAATTTTTCCAAACTAAAAACCGACTTCACTCCCAAACTTCATAACTGATTTTAATAAAATTTCCATGGGACCACGTAACAAATATGTCCTTTAAAACAAAAAAAGAATTTTCCAAATTGGTTCAGGGCTCTTCCAATAATCTGAGAACATACATTAAAAAAAAAACATAAAAGATCGCGACGAATTGATAACCTCTTCCTTTTTGGAAGTCTGTTAAAATATACGAGAAACTTAAACGTACGATGGAGAAAATGTCTCTAAAACCGTACGGTTCGCTCTGTTCTCTAAAAATCTTCCTACATAAGTAGTATTCTGAGCCACCTCATGCGTGGCTGGGGTGAGCGGGGTACGGCCTCGTTTCCATGTGAACGCTTAGCGCGTTCATATCTAGCACCATCTCGTGAATATTTCACTTCTAAATCATCTAGTCCAATAAAGTCTAAAAATGCTTATTTAGCAAAATTTTGTGGTTTTTTGGAGGTAAAACGAACTAAATTTGATCCAATTAGCTATGTTGGTCAATCACCTTCAAATGCCTAACTTTGAATACAACACAACAAGTACAAGTTGTTAATCGTTGAGTGGTTCTAGTTCAAATAATTTATCGGCCTCGGCATCCAATAGGGAATATGCATGAAAAAAATATGTGTTATCTAACCCGTTTATCCACAAATATTCAAAACTAAAGTACGAACAGTGAAAACAGAATAAAAATTGGTTGAGAAACGAACGATTTCCCGAAAATATGTCTATCTCACTCGCACGACGCTATTTTCCATGGAAAATGTATAGATGATATGGACTTTGACGTCACCAGTCCATATCAGACTTCTCTTTCTAATTGAAACTTTAAAGTATCTCACGTTCGTTGCTGATTAAGGTATTTAAAAAATTCTTTCAATTTTATTTACTGTGGTTAATAAGGATTTGATTAAGCAAATAAAAAAATGCCTGCATATCCCTGTTGGATACCGTCGTTAAGTTTATGAACTGCGTTCAATCAGCTGGTTAATTTAACCAGATAGCTGCGATGTGTATTGTATGTCTTTATTACAAATTAATAGTTACAATTTATAAACACATTAATTAATACTAACGTGAGACTCGGACATTATTAATACAGCACGGGTTACTCACGTAAAGAGTCAGCTATAGCCGACATGTTTCGATCTCATCCGGAAAACTTCATTAGGGCTGTGACGCGCTCGTTTACAAAGTCGCTCCGCGACACACTGATGTTAGTGGTGGGTCGCGCGGGCGGCGCGAGCGATCGCTCGCTTCGCTCGTAGCGACAGTGGTGGGGATTGCTGGTCAACGACTGCGTCAACGACCCCCGCGAGTGTACTCGGAGCCTCAATATCATCTTCTTCATCTTGACTCTTTACGTGAGTAACCCGTGCTGTATTAATAATTAATACGTTATGACGACCTCCGTGGCCTAGTGGTCGTCAAGCCAGGCTGTCACACCAGAGGTCTTGGGTTCGATCCCCGATCAGGTTAAGATAGAAAATCATCTTTTCAGATTGACCTAGCTCCTGGACGTTTATATTTAAGTGTTTATTACAAAATATAGTATTGTTGAGTTAGTATCTAACACAGTCTCGAACTTACTTTGAGGCTGACTCAGTCTGTTTGATTGGTTCCTATATATTTTTTTCTCTTTATTTATTTACTGTAAAATGTTAACAACGGCGAACTTATCGTATAATAAAATCTGAGTGATGTATGCGGCTCGCCTTCAGTAAAAAATCCATGATGCCGTAAGCTGCCACATCAGTGGTTTAGGGCCGTAACAAACGGGGCGCAAGTTGCGCTGCGTAACAGCTAGTGATGGGCGGTGCATGAATACTCAATCAACCGATTTGAGTATTTACTCAGTAGATTGAGTAAATACTCGATAAATATCCTTATTTATCCATTTGGTGAGTAGATTGAATAACATGAGTAGTGACTCATATTTCTATATTTATATTCATTTATTTCATGTTTTTTTTTATATGGTTTGCAAACTGGTTATTACAATATTAGTAACTGTTCTGGAGAAATATACATAACATCAAATGTACAACCTTCTAAGAGCGGACACAGCATGCAAGTTTTCATGACAATTTTGAAACTTAAATCTAGTTTACAATTGCAATTCTTGTCGGAATGTGAGTGCATACGCAATAATATGCTTATAATGTAGGTAGACGTCAAATTCGAAGTTAAAATATATGAAAATACCATACTAATCATACATTATCATTTTTCGCTGAGAGATGTGCAAAGACGTAATTATATGTTAAAATAAGTAAACAGACATCAAATGCGATGTCAATATATGAGTACGCTTTATTTACTCTATTTACTCAATCTACTAGTAGTAAATACTCTAATGGGTAGATTGAGTACTATCCACTGCCCATCTCTAGCTGTTACGCGACGCAACTTGCGCCCCGTCTGGTCCGGCATTTAAACTAACGAAAGAAGAAAATTAAATTATATAATTTAAACGGGTTTCTTCTGTAAATGAATAAAGAGATTCGCAATATTGTTACTTAATGAGTCCTAATGAAATAAAATCTTGAATCTATTGAATCCTAAGTAAGCTGTTAAATATTTATAAGTCCAAAAATGCTGCTTTTGATAGTTAAATTGATTGGCATTCTCAACTCCTTAATGGCTCTTTATTTAGATTCATTGTTATTGATTCACAGCGGATTAGTTCGTTGAAGTGGCAGTGGGCGTGACACATAGCGCGACGAACCGATGGCCGATGGCAAAAAGGTTCTCTAATGGCGACCACGTACTGGCAAGCGAAGCGAAGGACACCCACCCACAAGGTGGTTTGAGGAATAAGGTCGCTGGAAAGCGCTGGATGCAGGCCGCTCTAGATCGGTCATTTTGGAAATCCTTGGGAGAGGCATATGTCCAGCAGTGGACGTTATGCGTCTGAAATGATGATGATTACACTGTGAATATAATGTGTCTAGATTCATCATCATCATCCTCCCTTATTCCCGGTTGCATCCTCAGCAGTAACGCTTCAGAGCCCGGGGTCCGCTACCTAACCAAGGAGATTTGACGAGGTTACTGGTTTTTACACAGAGCGACTGCCGTCTGACCTCCACAACCCAAAGGGCAAACAAGGAGCCAATCCTTGGATAGGTTGATGATCAAACGTGGCGTTTGGGACCCACAGTTTTACGTGTCTTCCGAAAGATGGAATCATCTTTCTTTTCGGATAATAAGGTGATTCAAGCCTGCAATATCTTATCCAGACTGGAAACAACATTTTCACAAAGTATGCTTCCGAGTGGGAATCGAACCCATGACCTCCGGGTCACAAGGCGAACGCCTTGACTACTGGACCACGGAGGCAGTCATAATCTGTCTTATTATAAAACGCAGACTAACTTTGTTACTAGGTTTAAACCATTATCCGCCCAATATGAAGTTGACATTGACAGCTGAGATAATGTAATATTACTAGGTGTCAACTTGATTTGGTCGGATAATGGTTTAAACTTAGTAACAAAGTTAGTCTGGGTTTTATAATAAGACGGAATGTGTCTAGATTATCACAGTTTATTTTTGATTTCTTTTTAAAGTTTCTACTTATACCAGAATATTTGTATTTTCTTGTACATGATGTCAGCAGCACTGCAGCAAACATTATTTCTTAATACTGTATGAAAACTTTTAACATTGTCTCAGGTTAGGAAGTAACATTCCAACAACAATGTAGTTTCGAGTTTTCGAGATTTTACTTCAAACTTTATTTTGAAGTTTAATAGAATACAACTTGGGAACAGGACTTAGCAATACCATATCTAAGTTTTGCATGCTAATATTCAAGAATCGTTTTCCTATATTTCCAAGTATCTGAGGATGAGGTGCAGAAGAAGCGGTAACAAACTGCACTGCAGCATTTTCTCCAAGAACGCCAACTCACAATGAAATTAATATTTATCGATAAATATTAATTTCATTGTGAGTTGACGTTCTTGGAGAAAATGCTGCAGTGCAGTTTGTTACCGCTTCTTCTGCACTAGCGCTTTGGAGGCGGCAGTAAACTTAGCTCTAAGTAACTTTTTGACGTCAACAATTATTGTGCAATAAAACAAAGTGACGATTATTAAGAGATATTATAAATATCCTATGATAATAAAAATATATTTTAATTTGAATTTAATTTGAATTTGAATTTAAGGAGTTTGGTGGCCTGGCGGAGTGCGCATTACTAGCGCTTTCGCAAGTACACGACACCGGGCGTGGTCTGCACTTGGATGGGTGTCCTTTGAACTGAGTCAGGACCTTTTCGCTATCTAGGTTACATCTCACAGTACAATTAATAACATACTAGTTTACGTCTAATTATGATGTGCTTTACTCATGTAGGTACCATGTATATTATGTGGCCTTTTAGTGAAAAAGATTTAACCTATCTATCTACCCATACACAAATAGCATAAAAAATTCTTGAGCTCTTTGTGCTTCGGAAGGCACATATAAGCCATTGTTCCAGCTGTCATCATTGTATAACAGTCGTTAAGCTATGTCAAATGCCTGTAGGCAGCTTGAAAAATCGGTGTTGGCCACTTACACATACGAAAAATAAACAAACCAACCCGTCTGCCCAGCGTGGTGATTATGACACAGAATTAAACATACAGAACGGAATCTCAAAAGATCTTACGCAATTTGCATCGCCGTTCCCTGTCTTCACACCTCTCCTCCGTTCTCGCCTTGTCGAGTGTGTTGAGGGGCGAACACACACCCATTACCGTTTGCACGGATGTTTAGTTTTGTTTGTAGTAGTAGTAGAGTAGTAATAGTCCGCTTCTATTAAGTGCCATACCAGGCCTGTGTCACTCCCCGTTTAGGTATCGAAAATATACCTCCATTATATATTACTGTGCGCACGGCGACCACTTCAAAGGAGAAAATTCAGTTACATAAATCGTTTGTCCAGAGAAATAAGAATGAAATTGGCTTGCAATGGATGGAGGGAGTTGCTGCAGCCGCCAACTCCCTCCACGCGGCGTGAAAAGAGGCGAGGTGCGAAGACGGCGAACGGGGACACATATTGCGCGGGTCCTTACGAGACTCCCTTCTGAATGTAATAATTAGATTTATTTTGAGATTATGAGCAAAAGAGCAGTGGATTGATACACCAGTAGGCTGTTGAGAAGACAGTACTCATGGTAAGAATATAAGCATGGCTCTCGCTGCAGGGATGCAGGCTCTAAATGGGTCTTGACCTCATTGATGACCTCCTCACCCCTACCGAGAGGGGGGAGCCCTCTAACGTTTTGCGCTCGCTATTCATAAACCGATCATAAATTAACTGCGCTATTTGATCGGTCGCCATAGCCTTCTACAAGATTTAATACTGAAGTTTTTTTTACAAATCACGTTCTTTGAGAAAGTTTTTATTATGAATCTTCTAATATTATTATATACGTAATGGTTAAGAAGGGATGGATTATTCAACCATCCAAAAACGGCCAAATTTCCATCCAAATGAATGGATTGGAATGAAAGGCTTGTTACATAGCTTATGACTTGGTTTCTCACAAAGGATACTTTTAATCTCGGAAAACTTAAAAGTTCCCGAGGATATGGCGCAAACTCTGGGCTAAGCCCCTTTGGCCACCCGGACAATAGGGGTGACGACAGGGTCAGAAAAGTATTATTCTAATTAGCTCGTCTTTTAGATTAACCAAAAACATCCGCACTTGGATGGGTGACCACGAGTGGCACAAAATTTTCTCGAGCTCCTCCGTGCTTCGGAAGGCACGTATAAGCCGTTGGTCCCGGCTGTCATCATTGTATGGCAGTCGTCAAGCTATGTCAGATGCCTTTAGGCAGCCTGAAAAATCTGACACCAGTGATGGCCACTTACATACACGAAAAACAAAAACAAACCAAAAACATTTCATCTGTATTTTTTATTGTGTCAAAAAAGTAAAAATTCACAAAGATACGGAGCATCAGTTCTTGAGTCAAGAAATCGTGCTTAAGCGTGAAGTCATGCGAAATTTAAATCCACTGTATCATCGTCAATTTTTGTTTCTCAGAGAAAAGAAAAACTGCGTGTTCAATATTTTTCAATAATCTACTTGATGGGCCAAAAATATTTTGCCTATGCTGCAGGCAACAGCTAGAGGACTGTAGGGAATTTTTCTAGACGCTAAGTTCAACGGCAGCGGCAGTCATCCGCGCACTGCCGTTTGCATTGTGTTACTTATAATAACAAGTTGAGTATCTGTTTCACATAAAGGATTTTACTTTGATGATACCCGTCCCAGTTAATTCTCAAACTTAAGCATTGCAAGACTATGATTTTTTCGAATTCAGAAAAATAATGTTGCCCTATGATGGCCAGAGAGAGAACGCTTTTAGCGTAAAGACCGCCAAGTGTAGACAAATCGTATTGTGGAACTTCTTCTTTCTTATCCACTGCAGGATATAGGCGTCCCATCTTCCGTCCTCTCTACGACTGATATGACCTGTCCATTTCCACAATAGCTACGGTAGAACAAGAACATTTAAATAAATACATTAAAAATATCTGTTTTCTTACAAACTGGAATTGTTACGTGATCTTGTTCCCAGGGGAAGTTAACATTTCTTATCGTATGGCAATAAAAGTTTGTTCAAGAAATCGATAAGTATATATCAATCAATAACAGAACCTTTATATTTGGACTTAATTAAAACGGACTTAGCCGTTTGCGAGAGGTACCGATTGTTACGCTCCGTCGCCCGATCCCAGTTCTTTGTTAAGTTTCACCAACTGCCCGCTGCTTTGTCTCCCGGCGCTAATTGTTTAATCCCATTGTCGGGGTATTGTTACGAAAGCTGGCTTTGTACCAAAGCTCTTCTATAAAGCTGCGCTGTTTCACTAAACTTTCAAATGAGATGCTTGCTTATTATTTCTCCTTACGTTTGATATTACATATTACATTTGATATTACAAGAGCGCAGCGCAGTCAGTATCGTACTTCCGAAGCTGCTGCCCATCGAAAGTCTGCGAAGCGTAGGACACCCACCCACAAGGTGGTTAGACTATCTGACCAAGGTCGCTGAAAAGCCCTGGATGTAGGCCGCTCTTGATCGGTCGTTTTGAAAATCCTTGGGAGAGGCCTTTGTCCAGCAGTAGACGTTATGCGGCTGAAATGATGATTATGATGTGTATCCGCGGTCCCGGGTTCGAATCCCGGCCAGGGCAAGTTGGAAAATGGCCTTTTTCAAAATTGTCCTGGGTCTTAGATGTTTATCTATATATGTATTTGTTATAAAATATAGTATCGTTGAGTTAGTATCCCATTACACAAGTCTCGAACTTACTTTGGGGCTAGCTCAATCAGTGTAATTTGTCCGTATATATTTATTTATTTATTATTACTATAAACGAAACTTTACATACGTGCACGCGACAATGTGTGTGTCTTCGCCCCTCAGCACCCTGGAGAACGGGGAAGAGGTGCGACGGGGAACGGGGAACTATATTACGCGGGACTCTAAGAGTTTCCATTCTGTACCTATCTCCTGGCCTCTTTCCTATACAGAGTCGGCCCTCCTGAAACATTTTATCCACTCTTGGCGGTTCTGTGTAAACTCTAGCTTAATGCCCAATGTCCTCATATCTTCATTTAATATAAAATAAATTTTAATATACTTTACACGTAACATAAATTATACTTATTGACGTGTAAAAGTGCCTGTAAAGGTCTAATTACTGAATAAACATTTGAATCTTTGAATCGGTGATGGTTCTGATCCAGGTTGTCAGGAGCCCTCTCTCATGTCTGTATGGTGGTTAAAGGTATTTTTGTTCACAATGTCTGTTTCCAGAAGAAAGTTGTTCAGTTTCAGGAAGTGCATTCAGGATTAAAATAGTTTCAGTTTATTTTGTTAGATCCTATTTATTATACCAGTTTAGAAGGTCATCTTAAAACATCGCCGACCCAGTTCCGTCCCCGACATCGTCCACGATTTATCAAAACCCTAAACGATACTTTATCTTCTCTCGCAAAAAGTTGAAGAATTAAAGATAACAAAGGAGGTGTTCTTTTCAAAATGTTCCTTTTTAAAATATGGAACAATAAAGAATGTAATTTTTTCGGAGCTCAGAATAGTTAATTCCGAAGTTCCGGGTTCGGAACGCATTAAAAGTTTTTCTCGTAAAATATCGCTGTTTTGCGGAGTCACCGTGGGGCGCCACCTCCACGTGATAGCTACACAATTAATGTTCATGGACTGATAAAGTATGTCTTGCTCAGTTGATTATTGGGAAAAATTGTGTGGACTTATATTGAGAATTATTGCATGTTTGGTGGTTGCTATGTAGATACTTTGATGAGAAGAGAACTAAGATTTGTCTAGAAAGATAGTAAGTTACTTAATTAGTTAGTTGTTCGTATATAATCGTCCTTAAATTATCGCTAGTTCATGACCGAACACACTGTATAAGAACGTGTATTAAATATTGTACGTTTCTTAACGGTATAATACACTTTGTACAGATGTAAATAACTGAAGCCTGTGGTGTTGCCCGCATGAGCAGAGTATCTGACAATCCTACAAGAATATAATTTTTTTCCGGGATAAAAAGTATTTCATGATTTAAGATATAAGCTCTTCGTATCAAATTTCAGTTTAATCCGTCGTTAGCCCTTCTGAACAAACATTGATACAAACATTCGCTTTTATAACATTAATAGCTTTAAATAAAACTCTTTCAACGGCTTTTGTTGTTATTGTAAAACTGCCATCTTTCAGAATTTTGCTTAAGAATTACCCTAGAGTTTTCCATACAAACGTAGTCTACGTTTTATTTTAAAACGACATGTCAGATTTCGGTAAAAAATTGTAATTTTAAAGAAATTTCAATTATCTAGGGTTATAAATTTATAATTGGTTTCCGACACTAAAATATGAACTGGAAAGAAAATATAAGCGTGTAGAAGTTTTCCATACTGATGGTCAAATATGATATAATACACTATATTCTCTTTTAAGTTCATAATTTTGCTGTCGGAAACCAATTACATACATACATACATACATAATATTACGCCTATTTCCCACAGGGGTAGGCAGAGACTATGGACCTCCACTTGCTACGATTCTGACAAACCTCTTTCGCTTCATCTATACTCATCAATCTCTTATTATACATGCCCTTCGATTACGAGTACTTTTTACCTCTCCTTTTTTCGGAACGTCTGCAATCTGGTCGCAAAATGTTTGCCGAGGCCTACCCTTTCCTACAATTACAACCCTACAAATTTTTCTACAAATACTTTCCTACAAATACAATAGATAATTGCAATTTGCCCATATCCAACGTGTCGTTTCAAAATAAAACGTAGACTACGTTTGTATGGGAAGGTCTGATTCTGTCCACGGTAAGGGGACCCTCAAGTTGTTATTGTTCATGAGTAATTCTCGATTTATAAAATAAAACTACACAGTTCAGGAAAAAATGGTCTTTATTAAAAACCTTTACCGACGAGATTCCGCCGCACAGATAATGACGTCAATTCTAATATTTACATTAGTAGATATAAACCTATAGTCGTAGTTTACTATGTACATACAGCCGAGCGCAGTCGGCTAGAAACTTTATGCTCTCAAACATATACCGTATCGGTCTATGTATAATCAACTAAGAAGGTAAAGTAACAATGATCTATATAGATATATATTTGGAATAAATAATAGATACTCTGTTTAATAACTATATTAATTAATCTATAAACAGAATTATATTCTCAACATATAAATATAAGGTTTAAAATTAAATTACATTTTTTGAGGAAAATTCTGCAGTTACAATAATCTGCGTTCCCGTTCCCCGTCCCCGCACCTCCCCCATTCTCGCCTTGTCGAGTGTATTGAGGGGCGAACACACACATTGACGTTTGCACGGATGTTTAGTTTGTTTGTAGTAGTAGTAGAGTAGGTATAAATGATAGTCCGCTTCTATTAAGTGACATACCAGGCCTGTGTCACTCCCCGTTTAGGTATCAAAAATATACCTCCATTATTACTATGCGCGCGGCGACCACTTCATAGGAGAAAATTCAGTTACATGAATCGTTTGTCCAGAGAAATTGGCTTGCAATGGATGTCTAGGTATCTAAACTAAGAGGTGAGGAGTTCTGACGCGATCTCAATTAAACCATAGCGCTAACCACATTAAGTAAATATTTATTTGAATTTATTTCCTGAGTAAGACTTCTGTGCGTGAGTATTAGTACTTATTCTGTGGCCATATCTGTGATTTTGTCTGTTACTCGAGGCGCAAGACAGAACATTTTAGGTTTTGTGGCTCACAGACATAGGGCTGCAAAACTCAAAGGCCACTTTTAGCGTGATGGTCGTTGAAAAGGTGGAAAAAAGATTCCACAAACTTAGCTTATTCTAAAGTAAGTGACGATAAGAACAACCAATATAATAAAATTCCTAGTATTAAGTAACCCTACAGAATTTTCCGTTTTGATTTAATTCTTTACTGGCAATACAATTTAAACAGAATTATATTCTTAACATATGATACAGCATAGAATAACAATATAAACAGGTACTGAAACATAACAAAGACTAAAGTCGCTATTACATAAGTCTTCTTCCAGTGTCTTTAAGTACATAGCGGGCTTTAAAAGATGACATTTAGATTGTTTATCACAAAACCGGCTTGAACACAATAGGTATGTAATAGCGACTTAAGCTGTAAGTGCTTGGTCAGGAGGTAGATACATAGGAGCGAGTCCCAAATACACGGTTACAAGAGCTAGCTCGCCCTCACTTAAAGTATAACATTTAAATCCTCTTTCCTCCACAGTAGGGAAACTTTGACTTGATCTCACCTCGCTCATGGATCGTACAGCGAGTACATAGCCAATGCCAATTATACAACTTTAAGTAACTTATTACTGATGACATGTCTATCTATATTCTAAAAATGAGCCCAGGACCCTGACAGTATTGACTTCAATATACCGGTTACTTTACGGTTTAATCTGTACAGATTCACCAAGTGTGCTAAAAGATTTGAATCATGTCACAGTAGTAGTATTTTCACATCTCTTCGGGCTAAAAAGTGGTAATTTACACATACTTGCAAAAAGTCACTTTATGGCCTAGGGAAAACGATGAAGGAAGCCTCAGATCACAAGGTTATCTTTTTCACTTTTGACTAAATCTGAGATGTCCTTGGTTTCACCATAATCTTATATTTTTATTCGTCGAGCAAAGTAGAGCAGCGGCAACCCTATCGCCACATAGAACCCTCCTTCGCCTGTCCACACTTGAAGCACTATATCACTCACACATAGAGAACTTACACCAACACTCTTATAATACGTTTAACACTTTTTGATCATCGAGGTTCTAGCTACCCCTCAAAAGTTGGTCGCATTTATTAATCCTTCAAGCACAATAAATCGCAGACACGATTGAATTCAATTGTTCTTTTGACCCGATCGGGCCAATCGGTGCTTGAAGAGTAAGTCTCAAAATAAATACTCTTTAATACCGATTTTTTTCTCGATGTCTCCCCTTTTATGGTTGGTCTATTTTATGAAGGGTCTTCTCGAAATAAATACTTAGAAATACTATTTTTATGCATAAAGTTAGTAAGTCCCCATGAAAAGTCATCTACACTGAGACCTCCTGGATTTGCACGCGTTTCTTTATGAAGTTTCGAGGACCCCCTTTGACTTGTATTCTATTCAATCCCTTCTTCAAATCATTTAAAGAAAATACAGCTTTCTTCGTGAAGTTTATAAGTACGCCCTTTAAAGTCATCTACATTGAGATCACATTATTAACGTATAAATCTGTTCACTGTTTCTGTATTCGGACGCGTATCTAGAAAGGTTTCTACACTGAGGTCCGAAATCGGTTCTTTAAAGAGTTTGAAGGTCCCTCAAAAGTCGTCTATACTGAGATCTCCTGGATTTGCACGCGTTTTTTTGCGGGAGGAGCGACGCTGGCTGGTCTCTCTTTTAGTTCCGACTCGCTGCTGCGCTGTGGAAACCGACAGATAAGTTAGTCGACTGCCAGACCTTGCGATAGAACTTTAGAGAATGGGGCATGATAAACTTTTTAAAACTTACTCTTATTTTAGGGGCAACAAGTTTATAATGAGGCGGCGAACGTTTTCCAGAGTAAAAAATTAGATTTTAAAAAATCTCAATAGATGGCGCATAATAGTTTTGAAAGCGTTTTGTCAAAACAAGAATAGGCCGTTTGGTTCAAACTATTCAATAAATTTGTAATTGATCAACTAATCTTGTATTTTATTTTATTTAATAAAAAAAATATTCCAGAAACAAACACATACCATAAAAACATTAAATGAATTGGACATTGACAGATCGATATAAGTGATTACTGCGCCATCTATCTAATGTGACTGTAAAATTTTTTTAAAAGCCTCATTATAGAGATTTGGACAATGGGACATTTGAAAGGCGTAGGTACAGTATTTTTAAAGTTACTCTAACCTAAACGGCTATTGTAATTAAACCTGATAAAGTCCAATAAAGCTCTGTAAGCTCTCGAAACTGTAATTTCACTATTTCTTTTTTTTATCTCTAGGGAGGAAGGTTAGTAGGTACTGCGGCAGTGTAAAGAATTATCCAGCATTGAATGCGGGATGTGATTACCTTAAGTGTGCTCTTTCTCGGCGACGCCATGGCTATGGGCTCGCTGTTCAAAGAGCCAGCCCGAGTGCGGCTACTCGTGCTCCCTAAAAAGAGGAAAATCTTTAGTCTTGTTCACAATTTATTCTCTTTCTCATACGTTTAGACACGCCTGTGTCACTCCCCGTTTAAGTATCAAAAATATACCTACATTATTAGTACTATGCGCGCGGCGACAACTTCGAAGGGGAAAATTCACTAACATGAATCGTTTGTCCAGAGTTACAAGAATTAAATTGACTTGCAATGGATGTCTAGACTTTGACTTTGACTTTGACTTTGACTTTGCGTGCTAAATTAAACCATAGCGCTAACCACATTAAGTAGATATTTCTTTGAATTTCTTTTCTGAGTAAGATTTCTGTACGTAAGTACTAGTACTTAAATCTGTGGTTTAGAGCATAGACTTAGAAATTTTTATTGAAATCATAGACCTATTAATTTTGTTGAGAGTATATACACATTACGTCACCGCGGCAGTGGTTTTCGCCGCTGCGGCTCCGCGCGCTTGGATTTTTTTAAATATCACGAAAGAGAAAAAACTAGTGGAAGTGCTAGACTACAAAATTAGTATCGGAACCGTTGTCACTAAATTCACACAAATAAATACTGATCACATTTGCATTACAGATAAACAATTTATTTAATTGGTCGTTTAATTTTATTTAATTTGAATGCAGCAGCACTAGATGAAAATATCTGTACTTATCGGTGTGTAAGTTGACTGGACTACTGTTTATTATACTGTTTTTGTAATAAAGTTAAGCGAATTTTTCAGACCTGCATTAATTTAAAGCTTTAAAGCTGCTCCAGCAGAGCCATTATTGTAGCCGTGGCCTAATTACTAATTGCTAATATATCGCATATGCAAATTACTGTAGCAAGAAACACGATGGTACAAAGATGATGAATTGGTTTTGTAGACTTCACACACGTAACCGCCACCACACAATATCATATTACACACACACATACACCCTCCCTCACGCACACAGACACAAAGAAGGGTAAAACAATAACATAAATTCATACCTTCTCTCCTGGGCCGGCGATGCGTGGCACGTCTTCGGCCTCTCTGCAGGTAGATCCCGGCGAAGACCAGCACATTCAGCGCCAACAGGAAGCAACCAGCCCCCACCGTTACGCCCAGCGCCACAGTGTAGCTAAATCAAATGAAACGTGATGCTTAATTTAACGAACGAGCGAAGTTTTCCGATATTGTCTGCGTTTCTATACGTTTGTGGATATTTGACATGGCCTTTTCAAATAATTCTCGGTCTTGGGTTTGTCTTTATCATCGTAAAATATAGTATCATATAATATAGAATGCGCGCGGCGACCACTGCGCAATGGAAAATTCAGTTGAATTAATCGTTTGCAGGCCTGTGTCATTTCCCGTTTAGGTATCGAAAATATAACTACATTATTACTATGCGCGCGGCGACCACTTCGAAGGGGGAAAATTCAGTTACATGAATCGTTTGTCAACAGTAATAAGAATGAAATTTTCGTGCAATGGATGTCTAGGTATCTAAACGAAGAGGTGAGGACTTCTGACGCAAGCTAAATTAAACCATAGCTCTAACCACATTGAGTAGATATCTTTTTGATTTTTTTTTCTAAGTAAGACTTCTGTACGAGAGTACTAGTACTTATTCTGTGTCGTTTGTCCAGAGTAATAAGAATAAAACAGGCTTGCATTGCAATGTAATTCTAGGTATCTAAACGAAACGTGCTGAGTTCTGACGCGAGCTAAATTAAACCATATCGCTAACCCTCTGAGTAGATATTTCTTTGAATTTTTTTGCTGTGTGAGACTCTGCTCATAGTATTTATTCTGTGGTATCGTTGAGTTAGTTTCCAGTAACATAAGTTTAAAATCAACTTTCGGGCTAGTTCAATACGTGTAATTATTGTTCGAGTTCTTTATTGGTTAGCACCGTCCTAAGAAAAAGCATTGAGTACAGAAAACAAAACCATAATTATATGACGCCTGTTTCCTTTCCAATAGAGAATAAAGGAAACAGGAAACAATTGCGTCGTATCCATTCACGTCCAAACGTATAATTAAATAAAGGTGTTCTCCCACATCCATTAAAACTTCAACAAACCCGAGCACTCTCGCATGATTTATTACAAAAATACAAATATCCCGTGCGAATTTGAAAAACGAGACTCATTTCTCGCTCGGCGGGGCGAAGTCCGGTTAATTCAGTGCAAACTCCGCGCCATCCATTACCGCATTCAGCGGGAAAAACTGGCAAAAACTGGCAACACCGGCAACCGGCGACCCCTGAGGAATCGCCGAGACATTATTTGCGAGACAATGTTTCAGAGTAGACGTGATACTTTTACGTCAGCAACGGCGACAGATGCAATTACTCTTCTATGTACCAAAATTACCAAAATTTTTTAGTCAGCATTTTAGCAATTTAGTTAGAAACATAGATATCAGTCACATCTAGGTTTCTTACTAAACTGCTAAAATGCAGTATTTTTGTACCTTACACACGTGTAAGTACACCTGAGGAGGAGTGCACTTCGGCCATTTTTAGGGTTCTGTAACCAAAGGGCAAAAACTGGACCCTTTAAACTAAGACTCCGCTGTCCTGTCTCTCTGTCACCAGGCTGTATCTCATAAACCGTGATAGCTAGACAGTTTAAATGTTCACAGATGATGATGTATTTCTGTTGCCGCTGTAACAAAAAGTACTAAAACAGAATAAAATAAATATTTAAGTGCTCCCATAAAACAAACGTGATTTTTTATAGATAATGGTACGGAACCCTTCATACGAAAGACAGACTCGCATTCGGCCGCTTATTATAATTCTTCAAGTTGTAGTTATTAAACCAAGCTTTAGTTGCTTTTTAGATGCACCACCGTGCTGTTCTTCTCATATTTCTATTCATCTTATAGTTGTCCATACGAAATCATTACGTGCGAAAAAACCTTATTTTACTCACCTTTTGTAAATTTTGTGAGTAATATATTTGGTATACAACAAGATTTCCTATCTACTTTTGTAAACGCGACTAAAATAGCCCGTCTGTCTCTCCCCAAAAAGGATGAATGCTGCAAGGTAAACAAGGAGGTAAACACATTAGCGAGATTACGCGGCAGACGATCTATCTTATTTATGCAGACTATACATATCCGCTCGTGGCAGATAGTTTGGCTTACTCAGCTCATATCGGCGGATTACGGGGCGGATTCCCGACCCGAAATTAGAAGTTTAAAATAACATGCTAATGCCTCCCGTTAGATGATATTGCGATAAACGATAGAGCAAAAATTACATAGACTAGACGGGTAACTTCACAAAAAAAGTTTATTCCATGGAATAGTAATGGTTGCTGTAGTTTTGAATCGAATAAAGTGGAAGGTTGAACCACTCCTTGGGACTCCTACTTAATATCTCTACACTTTTCCTTGGTTGTCATGAGAGTTCCATTTAAATTAGTATGCTGCTTTTTAAGCTATTGCATAGCTTTTATCACGGGCTTTGAGCGCAGCGACTGAATCAAGAAATTCCGTAATGATAATAAAACCTAACACCCCCCACTCCACCTAAACGTTTCGAAACCGGCGACCGGCACAGCGGCGCGGCGTTGAAAGCCGTGCATCGTCTAACGTCGTTTCAGTTCGGCAGACTTCGGCACGGTGTTTGTGTGCGTGGCGACTAGACGCATGCGTGTAGACTAGCTGCTAACTGCTCATAATAAAAATTCCTGAATAACCTACATGTATTGTAAGATAATGAAAATATTTTAAACAATATTAACTTCTCATTTATTCAATAAGAGAAAAAGTTAAATGTTTTCTTATCGGTCACCACGCTCAAAAAGTGTAACTTGAATTAAAATCAAAGAAAAAAAATACTGCATAAATAATAAATAAATAAATAATTATAATTGCATAGTGGACAATAAATGCTATGCAATAGCTTTACCGCGGCAGTCCCCGAGTGCCACACGTTTTTTTATTTGGTTTGGTAACAAGATATACGTTTAAAAAACTAATCCCCGGCTACGAGAGCCATATACGGCTTACCTTTCATTTGATTCCCAGTCGATATCAAAACAAAAAAAAAAAACTCCCACTTTGTTGTATGTATTATTCGTTATTTACATTTTTTGCATACAAATTATAGCCTTCGTTACCCGGACAATAATGACAAATCGATTGAAATATCATTTATCGGAATTGGACAAGCGATTCGGATGCTACGGTGGAACAGACATATATACATAGACTCCTAAAATCATTTTCTATCGTTGACTATGTCGGTCAATAGGTGACCAACATATAACTTATATTTTCTCTTGACAAGGTCTGCGAGTTCTAGTTTTTCATGCTCACTAAAATGTCCAATCCGGTGGTGGCGTCGCTGGTCGGGTCGTTGGATTCCCTCTAATATGGTTGAGTTTAGCGATGGCTGATCCGTGCGTTAACTCGTGAACGGGTGCTGCTGGGAGGGACTGGTCAGCTCGGCTTCGCTTTTTTGACTACTTAATATTTTTTATTTTTTATTACTCAATTTATGTTTGTTTATTTGTTCGCAAGCATTACATGTTATAATGTGTGAACATTGTATTATATTATAAATATTTATTAATTAAAAGACAATAATAATAATATGACAAAGCCCTTCTGGCGAGTAGGCTACCAATACTGTGAAAATAAGTTTCTTTCGGTGTTTCTTCTCAGCAGTGGTCGTTACGAAGCGCTGGTATCGGTAGCTTTTCTTTAAAAATAAATTAAATATTTAACATAATTTACACGTAACATAAATTATACTTATTGAAGTGTAAAAGTGCCTGTATAGGTCTAATTACTGAATAAACATTTGAATAAAACTACATTACCCTTGCTTTTGGCTATGCCGTAGTCAGGTTTAAAATGAGCGAAAGAATCAAGATGCCGTTCTGTTCTAGAAAACCTCAATAAAGTCATCAACAAAAAACCTAAGCAGAATTCAAATACCTACTATGATAGAACAAAACCGACATAGTCGTCTTGGTGAACACGTGGTACAACCATTAATCTTTGTGACTATACTCGTATTTCTTCTGTGATCTTACAAACGCTTTGCAAACCGAGGTTGGTGCTGTATCATAATTACTGGTCGACGGTAATGGCTGCGGGTGTCATTATCGTTTGTCTGTTCTTTCGAAAGCCAATTTAGGGGTGACACATCGTCGTAGTTACTGGTTTTTGGCTCTCTGACTAGGCATAAGTAGTTTACTAGACATTTTTTATCATTTTGAAACTTGAAATGAGTATTTTTAAGCCAGAATAGTTATGGTTAAGTTAGGTTATTTTGACTAGACTTTTGCGAGTCAGAGTTGAAATTAACCATTTCTAGGCTGGATTTTTTTATAGCTAAAGTAACTATTATACAATATGTAACAAAAACCCTGTCCGATCCTGGAATGTGCAACTCAGACCGTCAATATGAACATTTTTCTATGGGACCAATGTTTGAAACTCGAAGAAAAAATCGACATGTTCATACAAATTGCCGTGAACTTTTGTAAAAAAAATCGACATATTTTTCAGTTTCAAGCATTCGTCCCATAGGAAAAGTTGTTTATATTGATGGTCTGAGTTGTTCCTACAAGAATCGGACAGGGTTTTTGTTACATGTTGTAGATATAAGCATGAAGAACATTTATTTAAAGCGGAATTGCTTCTATACGTTTGAAGTGTTCCTCGTCGCCTACCATCACCGGTGTCGTAAAATAGTCACGAAGAAAACCGATTTATAGCGGAATGTAATTTTACCTGTAGTATTGTGAATCCAAAGTCAACGAGTCTTCTCTCGGCGAAGGTCTCGGCGCCGGGAGGGCCGACAGTGCAGGCCGAGGCGACGGCGAAGGTTCGCACTCTTCCACGTCTGGAGCTTCTTCCTCGGCCTCCGTGCTATCTTCCTCGTCGTCCAGCGCAGCAGTCGTTGTGTACAGCTCGGGAAATATGTCACCTGGTGGCAATTAAATGAGACTTGATTTTACATGATGCTCAGGTTATAATTTACCCTTAATTTTTTTATAATAACCTAGATAGTGTTGCAAGCATCTAAACTATCGATAACATCGATAGTATCAATTAAAAACTATCGATACTATAGATAGTATCTAAATTCAACAGTATCGATACAATTGATAGTTATGCAACGCTAAACCAAGGATCGATAAATTTGCATTAAATTGATGATTTACAGCAAAAAAAAAGACAAAGAAACAACTAAATGAAAATAGTATAAAGAAAAAATAAATAATATACTAAAACTTAATTAAAATAAACTAGATATTTACGCTAGATGAATTATTGTGGAAAATATAAATTGATTAGAATAAAATAATAATGTGGAAACAGTTAACATACAGAGCCGACCCCAAATATCCGAGTGGCGAGGAGGATGATTATGATGATAAGAAAATTATACCTATAAATGCAATGACGTTATGTTATGTAAATTCTTTATTGTACAAAATAGACACATCACGAATACAGAAGAAAACAATACAAAGACGGACTTATCCCTTTAAGGGATCTCTTCCAGTCAACCCAAAACCAGAGGAAAGAATGACATTTAGTAGGGTGGAACATTATAACACTTACAGGTTATTATACAATATATTATACGACCAAACTTATAATTTAATACGTAAATATATATAAACATGAATATATATAAATAATAAGGAGGGCAAGGATTGGGATTAACATCTTCCTCAATCAAGCCAACCTCACCTGCACGTGGTGCTCTCTGCTGAACAACGGACGAGGCTCTGGCGACCCGCCAACTTGCACTGGACCAGCGCGGCGGGTTACGGTCCAAACCCCCTTTTACGATGATACACAATCAAATATGGCCCCAAGTGCCCGGCGGCTCCAGAGACAAACCTGGTGACGACGGCGCCATGGTTGGCTCTGAAGTCAGGGGTGCTAAAAATCCCCGGGCGAGATCGATTAACCGTCAGACGACCCAAGCTAAACTAAAAGTTGATACCGATTCGCTAAACATATTGACATACAATGTTCTTACACTAATGGAAGATGACTGACTAATACAGTTGGAACATGCATTGGATAAAATAAAATGGGACATAGTGGGATTATCAGAGGTAAGAAGATTGGGAGAAGGTAATAAACCATTGTACCTAGGATTTGTGGACTACACCAAGGCTTTCGATAGCCTATTTCACGAATCCATATTCAATGCATTATACGAGCAGGAAGTAGAAGAACATTACATAAATATAATTAAAAATATATACTACAATAATACGGCCGATGTAAAACTTCAATCCTCCGGTCCATGTTTTCATATACAGAGAGGTGTAAAACAAGGGGACCCACTCTCGCCTAAATTATTTACCCCTACACTCCAGGAAGTATTTCATCAACTAGCGGGCTCCTGGAAGGAAAAGGGCATTGTCGTCGGTGAGGATAGATTGACCAATTTACGTTTCGCCGACGATATTGTCTTGTTCGCTTCTTCCGCGTCCGAGCTCACAGAAATGCTCCAAGAACTGAGGACGGTAAGCCTGCAAGTTGGGCTTCAGATGAAAGCTATTGGTCATGATTTTGAACAAAGACCAAATGATCATAACCAATAGCACGAGACGTAGAGTAACAGTAGATGGGCAAGATATACAATATGTTGATGAGTACACTTACTTGGGACAAATAATATCCTTTGAAAATCGCCAAGAATTGGAGGTCGTACGTAGGATTGACAACGCGTGGAACAGCTATTGGTCAATGAAGAACTTATTCAAGGGTAACCTTTCAACTTGCCTTAAAAGACGACTCTTTGAAATGTGTATCTTGCCCATCCTAACCTACGGTGCACAAACTTGGTCGCTGACCAAAAAACAAAAGCTCAAACTGCAGGTTTCTCAAAGAGCAATGGAGCGCAGTATGCTAAGATTAAAAAAAACAAACCGTGTCAGGAACACTGCGCTCCGCTACGCAAGTAGTTGACGTTGGAAAGAAGTCTGCTAGATTAAAGTGGGACTGGGCGGGTCACGTTTGCCGTATGAAGCCCAAAAGACAGGCCCACACTACAACAACATGGGTTCCAACAGACGGAGTGAGGTCCAGGGATGAGATGGAGGGACGAGTTGTCCACTTTAGACAAGGAATGGAGTGTAACAGCTAAGGATAGAAGTGGTTGGAAACAAAGAGGGGAGGCTTTTGCCCAACTATGGGACCTAAATGGCTAAAAAAAATATATGTAAATACATAACTCAACCCTGGTCAGGAATCTTCATAAAAGTTTTTGACCCTAGCTTTAAAGGAATACAAGGTAGTTGATTCTTTAAGACTAGATGGTAGTTCATTCGTAGACTTTGTATAAGCTTGAGACGAGAAAGTAGGGATGTCAAGAATGTTATTACAAGTTTGCAGGCGGGGATCAATGACTCGAAATTGGAATTTGTCTTTAAGAGCGGCCTTCCCGTCTTACTTTTCATACAAACGCTCGTACGTGATTATGGCGTTGTATCTGAAAATTCTTGAAAATTTTTAAACTCATAGGTATCTTGGGCGCTATTTTTAGAATTCTATCGAAATAAAAAAAATGAGATTTAGAAAAACAAAGTCAGTATAAGCCTCCAAAAATCTGCTTTTTTGCACAAATATTAGCTGAACTTCGACCGTTCATAAAGTACTCATAAATTGTAAAAGTAAAGAAAATATTCCAATACAAACCTCGGAAATTTAATGAAAATTTTGAATAAAAAACATATATTTCACACACTTTTAAGACTTGCTGATAAACACGTATCTCCTGGAACAAGTTTTATGAAATTTCTGCACCCTGTGAATAGTTAATATTCGTTCAATGGATAGTTAATAATAATACTAATTTCATTTAATAGAATGCAAACCATGCCCTTAGACGCTATCTCTCTCTTTTTGGTTTGCCTCTTTTTCTAGCATTGCCCGGGATGAAACACCAAGCTTTTCAAACTATGCTCGCGTTGAAAATAGAGCGGCCGGGAAGGGCCGCCTTAAGGTAAACGGGAAGGATAGGATTGTGAAGCATATTAAAAAGAAAAGTAAGAACATATAGAATGCGACGGGTTTTTAAGGTTAACCAACTCAGACAAGAACGGTATTCAGATATATGATCAAACAATTACTACTTAGTTAAATTAAAGTATAATTACTTAGTTTCGGTTTCAGAAGTTAAAACTACAGGGTATCTGAAAATATATAAACTGGTTTGAAATCGAACAGTGTGATTGCTAAGCTAAAACAAAACGCATTTTCACTATTATTCAAGTCATTTCCTAGCTTCCTCGTCATCGTGAATGTTAGTTTCCATTTCACGCCGCCGCCGCTTAATCACAATTAAGCAAACAAAAGTTACGCCATTCCTGCTATCTGTCGGTTTGTGGCCAGGGAAATGTATCGCGGGCATTCTTTAATTGACCGAGCGAGCGAAACGAGCGAAGCGTCTCAGTTTCGACTGGCCGAAAATTCTTTTATCCGCTTGTCTTTGTGTTCTCGCCTAAAGGTCGCATTTCTTAACCGATTCTCATGAAATTTTGTGAGCAGGTTAGGTAATTATAAAAAATATTTTTATCCAGTTCTTCGAAATTTTTAAAAGTGGCGGTATAATGGGTGTTCGAAACTTAAAAAATCTCATATGTCAGTTATTGTCATTAGACTTTTTTATTATTCTTATCTTAATAATCGGAACTCAGAAGCTACAAGCTAGAAGCCTAAAGTCCTGGACAAATGCAGCTTCACCTCGGCAGTAATCGATAAACTACGCATCTTACAAAGAAAAACCGAAGAGCACCCCGACGGACGCATAACAACAAAGCAGTCTATTATCCTTCCAAGTATATATTACACACCAAGTATTATATCTATGCTCTCCATATTGATTTGATGCAAGTATTCGGTCGGTTCTTACAGCTCGACGAACTAAGGACGGTACACATACCGGCTTTAGTCTGCAAGCGTGATGATGCACTTTCCAAAGTAGACCTCATTCATAAACTCTTGCAGCGTAACTGCTGGCTGGGCGGACTCAGAACAGAACAGAACAGAACAGAACTTTTTGGCGAATTGCCGACTAACAAAAAAGTTACGTCTTAACGTAACTTTTTTGTTAATCAACTTATTTTCGTTAGTTTTTTAACCTTAGTTCGTCGAGCTTGGCGATGCCAAACCTCGTTACACCACTCTCATAGCTCGAGAAACCAGTTGGACTCATAGATATGGATAGGGAGTGTAAGAGATATTCGCAGTCAGGAACTAGGAGAAAGAGGGAGTTGTAAGAACCGACCGAATACTTGCATCAAATCAATATGGAGAGCATAGATATTATACTTGGTGTGTAATATATACTTGGAAGGATAATAGACTGCTTTTTTGTTATGCGTCCGTCGGGGTGCTCTTCGGTTCTTCTTTGTAAGATGAGTAGTTTATCGATTACTGCCGAGGTGGAGCTGCATTTGTCCAGGACTTCAGGCTTCTAGCTTGTAGCTTCTGAGTTCCGATTTTCTGATTCCCATTTACGATTTCAGTATTCCCTCTTATGCTGATACTTTAGTCCTAATATTAGATTTATTGTCTCCGATACCCTTGGTTTCTGTCCTCTGAGTCCTCGGACTTCCGACATTTGATTTCATTCTTCTGATTTCTGACTCCTGAGTCCAGGCTTGTGACCACTGACCCTGGTTCCTAACTCCCGACTTCTGGCTCTTGAATTCTTGATGTTTGACTCCTGACTCCCCGGCCTCGGTTCCTGGCTCCCGACTTCCTGATACTTGGCTTCTAGCTCCTGCTCCGAGCTGCGGCTCCTGACCTCTTGATGTTTAACTACTGACTCCTAAGCCCCGGTTCCTGGCTCCTGACTTCTTTATACTTGACTCCTGGTTCCCGACTGCTTGGCCCTTTTTCCTGGCTCTTGACTTCTTGATGTTTGACTCTTGGCTCCCGACTCCTTGGCCTTGGCTCCTGGCACCTGATTTCTTGATGTTTGACTTCTTGCTCCCGACTCCTTGGCCCTGGTTCCTGGCTCCTGACTTCTAATAGTTCAAATAGTCATGTCAAACATGTGGCAACTATGTCAAGTCGGCAATTCGCCAAAAAGTTGTCTAGAAATCAATTTTCTGTGTATTTTGTATAAGTGTATTCAGTCATCATCATCCGAGCGTATTCCCGGTTGCATCCTCAGCAGTAACGCTTCAGAGTCCGGGGTCCGCTACCTAACCGCAAGGAGATTTGACGAGGTACTGGTTTTTACACAGAGCGACTGCCGTCTGACCTCCACAACCCAAAGGGCAAACCAGGAACCAATCCTTGGATAGTTTGATGGTCAAACGCTAGGTGGCGTTCGGGACCCACAGTTTTACGTGCCTTCCGAAACACGGAATCATCTTTCTTTTCGGATAATCAGGTGATTCAAGCCTGCAATATCCTATCCAGACTGAAAACAATTTTTCACAAAGTATGCTTCCCAGTGGGAATCGAACCCATGACCTCCGACTCACAAGGCGAACGCCTTGACCACTGGACCACGGAGGCATTCAAGTATAATGTATTCAGTATGATGTCGTAAATACAAATCTATAGGATGACAAGTACGAAAATGGCGAGTGGGAACTGTGACGTCAGCGATACAGGGAAAAAATGTTTATATATAATCATACCATGTGCGGTATCAAATGAAATTGAGTAAATTATGAGCTTTATGAGTAAATTACACAGTAACAAACTTCACTCCCATATAGTTCAAACCCACAGACTATATGTAGTACAAAAGTTAAATAGATGTAAGGGCTCGCGAGATCTACTGTTCTCACAGAACCTCTAGTTCAAGATACACTTTTAAAAACTTATATCCGATAGGAGCTATAAGGGGCTAACCATGTGTATACTTTTGAAATGTGATTATCAAGACCTTTCATGTGATATCCCACTCGAAATAGAAATAACAATAAATTTCTCTCACTTTTATACAACGTGTAATGGAAAGGGGTCTATCAAGTAATTATACTAATCAATGTGAACACCTTTTACCATGGGTGGTCCCATGGTATAAGGTGTTCCTGAATAAATCTGCAGCCCCATACATTTTGGCACAGTAGTTATATTTTTTATGGAGGTGAAGACTTTTTTTACGATTTTAAGTATGGTCCCATAGTAAAAGTTTTTCACATTGATTAGTATGATCAGACCCTTTCCGTTACACGTTTTATGTATATTAGCCTATGTTAAGGACCAAAATATTAATGAGCGGTGGACTGTAAGATGTAATAAATATTAAATGGGTGAAATGGAAACACGTTTATACAGTATTTCAGTATATTTTATAACAATTCTCATTCATTTCATAAATTCAGCCGCATAACGTCCACTGCAGGATATAGGCCTCTCCCAAGGATTTACAAAATGACAGATCTAGAGCGACCCACATACAACGCTTTCCAGCGAGCCTAGTCAGGTCAGCAGACCACCTTGTGGGTGGGTGTTCTTCGCTTCGCTTGCCACGTGATCGCCATTGGAGAACCTTTTTGCCCTATCGGCCATCGGTTAGCCTATGTTACTTAGACGATCAAGACGCATCGATTGACATATCATTTGTAAAGATTGTTTAAGGGTTAGGCTACACCTGTCAGCTCGGAACAACACTTCTCTATGCTGTCTATTACTAATCTGTCTATGGTTCGGATGTTACGGTGGAAGACACATACATATTAACATTATATATATATATATATATTCCTTCGGATACCTAACCGAGTGGACTATAGCTAAAGTGTAAATCTGTATTGTAACTGAAACATAGCTCATCAGGCTGGGTAGGGACCAATACTGAACTGGGTTTCTTTCGGCTTAATCTTCCCAGCAGTGGTCGTTCCGAAACGCTAGTAGTTTTTAGCTTTTGCACCAAAATAATATTTAAAAATAAAAATAACCTTCAATAACAAATAAATTTATCCTACATTGAATAATTTTTTTGACTTTGACTTTGACATACATATTACATACATACACATTTAAATACATAGACTGCTAAAATCATCACGCTTCCTCTTGGCTTCGCCGTAATCGGGAAAAAATAATCCTTGAGCTAAAAAGCTTGAATCTAAAAAACAAATTAAAGTAATTCTAATATCGCGTATTTAGACGACCTATGTGGCGTAGTGGTCTCCATGCTAGTCCGCCACCCAGAGGTCCCGGGTTCGATCCCCGGTCAGGGCAAGTTGAAAATGGTCTTTTTCAAATAGTCCTGGGTCTTGGATGTTTATCTATATATGTATATGTTATAAAATATAGTATCGTTGAGTTAGTATCCCATAACACAAGTCTCGAACTTACTTTGGGGCTAGCTCAATCAGTGTTATTCGTCCCTATATATTTATTTATTTATATTTATCGCGAGAAACGAATAACGTCGCGAAGGGGTCGGGGGGAAGGGGGAAGGTCCTGCCGACACTAAATCACACTTAAACATATAAAAGATACGCCAGTCGTGCTCTCTGTCGGCGATAATTTTATATATGTCGAGCTTCGCACACTTAATACGCTGGGCGTGTCTCAATTCTCATACACTTGTTGTGTGAGGGGAATAAATCAATATATTTATGTAAAAATTAGGTTTTTGCAAGCACGTTTTAGGGTTTCGTACCCAAAGGGTAAAACGGTACCATATAACTAAGACTTCTCTGTCAGTCCGTCCGTCTGTCTGTCACCAGGCTGTATCTCATGAACCGTGATAGCTAGACAGTTGAAATTTTCACAGATAATGTGTTTCTGTAGCCGCTATAACAACAAATACTGCATACAAAATCATAAATATTTAAGTGGTGCTCCCATACAATAAACGTAATTTTTTATTGATAATGATACCCTTCGTGCGCGAGTCGTATTTGTACGTGCTCGGTGTTTAATTTTTTTTTTATGTGTGTTCACCGATTGTTTGGAAACGCCTGGACCAATGTGTAAAATTCTTCTTTTGTTTGAAAGGGGATACTTGTCCGTTGGTGCTATAGAAATTTAATTGAAATTGGTTGAGTAGTTTGGGGGAGAAGTAGGTTTTTATTTTTAAAATTATTCACTATAACATAAATTAAACGGGTTACACACGTAGAGAGTAAGCTACTCTTTGACAGGTTTCGACCTCATCTGAAGGTCTTCATCGGCAAATGTGTCTACGTATAGCTGACTCTCTACGTAAGTTACCCGTTCAATTCATGCTGATAATATGTGTCTCACGTTTTAATCAACAAGTTTATTAACTAATCAAATTAAAAAAACCCCGATTGACAAGAGCTACATCTAGTGATGAAGAGCGGAACTAACGAAGTCGTATCGGTAGTACTGCTACTCGTCACTAGATGGATATCCATAGCGTAATCGATTATAACATTTTTAGAGAAAGCCCTGATTTTTAAGCGTAAACCCCTAGTAACTTTTAAACGGCGCAACCGATTTTCATCAAACATAGCTAAGAACCACCGCAAGGGACTATGCTTTCACTTAAAAAACCGCATTGAAAACGGTCCATCCGTTCGAGCTCTACGATGCCACAGACTGACACAGAAACAGACAGACCGACAGACATAAGCGTAAAACTTATAACTCTCTACCCCTTTTTTTGCAGGGGGTTAAAATCACTTTTTTACTGATCGCTGAGCTAAAACCACTAGCGTTTTGGAGCTATGAAGAAACACCGAAGGAAACTCAGAGTTAGATCGGGTGATGTACTTGCCTGAAGGGCTTTTGGTCCATCGTACTCTATGTGCATTTACAACCCACGTAAGAAGTAACGTTGTAAATAATTAATAAATTATTGCTTATCTGTTATATTGGGTAAAAGCCTGTAAAAATACTCTGAGCATAAGTTAATTGGAGAAGTGTTTGATTGTAAATTCTCAAATAAAATTTTCACATTAGTTAACCAAATGCCAAAACACGCGTGTGTTTATCTTGTTTTGTACTAAATTAGGTTCTAGTGAACTAGTTTTGCCAAAAATTGATAGATTTTCAATCATTCGTTTCAATCGAAAAATGCCAAACTATCGATAGGCCTAATAAAATATCTATAGCTGTTATAGATGACTATTAATAACTATTAATTTATCTATTGATTAATTAATTAAATTAGATATTGAATAATACTATCATTGATTGTATCAATCAATGACGACGAACAAACTACCGATACTATCGATAGTATCGACAGATTTTCGTCGTCATCGATCTGTACTATAGATACTATCGAAAGTATCGAAAGTTTATGTACTATCATCATCATCATCCGAGCGTATTCCCGGTTGCATCCTCAGCAGTAACGCTTCAGAGCCCGGGGTCCGCTACCTAACCAAGGAGATTTGACGAGGTTACTGGTTTTTACACAAAGCGACTGTCGTCTGACCTCCACAACCCAAAGGGCAAACCAGGAACCAATCCTTGGATAGTTTGATGATCAAACGCTAGGTGGCGTTCGGGACCCACAGTTTTACGTGCCTTCCGAAACACGGAATCATCTTTCTTATCGGATAATCAGGTGATTCAAGCCTGCAATATCCTATCCAGACTGGAAACAACTTTTCACAAAGTATGCTTCCCAGTGGGAATCGAACCCATGACCTCCGGGTCACAAGACGAACGCCTTGACCACTGGACTACGGAGGCAGTCCTATTAATACTATCGATATAGTTTGTTGGTCATCATCGATCGATACTATCATACTAGCGGTTTTATTTAAAGAATCTATAGTCTATCGTCAGGCTATCGGTAAAGCCTTCTTCTTCTGTCCGTGTCGATGGTACTACTATATTTTGTCACTCCAGTATTGGACCACATCGATAGGTAATGCCATTTGCGGCCATTAAGTCTTCCCAAGTGCAGGTGTTTGAACACCTGGAAACGTAAGTACGTGCTTCATAGTTTGCGGAGAGAAACCACACTGGCAAAAGTTTTACGAACTGTTTATCATCGGTATAGTGGATGAACTGGAAACAAATAAGTAATAACCAGCCAAGTGCGCGTCGGGCCACGCGCAGTATAGGGTTCCGTAGTTGCGAATGCCCACTTTGAGTTCACGCCACTAAAAACGTTTTACGGTTGCTTATAACTTTTTCATTTGTAAACCCTACTAAGCTATTTTCCTTTAAGCATCGTTATATATACTACTGTTGTGAATTTTTCACATGTCTATATATAACCGTTTAATAGATAGAGGGGGACGGGGGGACGGGGGGGTTGGCACTTGACTCTAACAAACATTTGCAATATAAAACCAAATATTTCAGAAACGGATCCCTAAATCAAAAAAATGGTGTTCACAAGCTCACAATATTTTTGAAAGACCTATTCAACGATACAATGAGTTGGTCGAGAAATATGACTCTTACTTTACTTGTATGGAAGCTATCATAATTTTTTTTTAATGTTTTTTACAACTTCTTTGGCATGATTAATATACATACCTATACCAAATTCCAGCTTTCTAGTACATATAGTCTCTGAGTAAAACCGCGAACGGACAGAGCGACAGACAGACATGGCGAAGGGTTTCTTGTTTCCTACGGAACCCTAAAAAATCTTAAACGTTACGCCGAGTTAACAAACAAAAACTAAAACCAAGACCCGTTGACCTGGAACCGAGGAAACAAAGTAAAAGTTCTACATATCCGTGCGCCCGTTCGGACTTCGCCCTTTGTAAACTATAAAGGCGGTCGTTGCCCAAAGCTATTGTGAACTCGTGAAAAACACCCCAAAGGAACACAGGGCGGCTTTATTGAGATAAAGATTTGTTTTCAGATCTCTTTCAGGCTGATACTCAGATCTAACTGGATTGTAGATACTTGTTGATGTGTAACAATAAGTAACATTTTTGTACACCAAAGCAAGTTAGTGAAGAGCGTATTGTATAATTTATCTATGATTAAACTCTCGTATGCCGTTGCGTAGATCTACGCAAGAATGCATCGAATAACTATTGTGTCTGAAATCCCGGCTGTGACATCGCGCGGGCTCCAGCACTCCTCCGCCCCTCTTCGGCGCAGCGGCCATGCCCATATATAAGACGCGGCGGCCGGCGCTCGTCCTCTTTTGCTTCGGCTGCATCTCAAGCTAAGTAGTTCTTCTACCTAGAAGGGCTACTCAACGGATCTAGTGCCTATAACTCACGACCCTGACTACCTAATCTGTACCTAGTGTTCTTGTGAATCTTTGTAACTAATGTAATGTAATAGTTGTTCATTATACCTATCTCATTTGCCAATATCTAGTCTTTCCTTTATCTCATCTATCCTCCTAGATCCTAAATCTAGGTTTTACTAACCAAAACGGTACACGGCATACGAGGGGTTAATAATGAAGCTGCAAGGAAACTTTATACAATTTGTTTACATAGTATAGTAAGCTGGTGTATTGTGGTGAACGCTACGCCATGTATGGTTCCCTGTTGTACCAAGCATAGATACCTTTGGTTTAGGTTTTATGACAGAAAACTAAACATTTTTCTTTCCATAGACGTAAAAAAATTTTTACATCTCCTTTCTCTGCTGGTCTAAAAGAAAAGAAAAACGTAGAATTTAGGTACAACTCATTCTTGATAGAATTGAAACGACTGAGTTCAATCGAAGCTCGTGTATAACGGTTCAAGAACCGTCACATATACGTCAATTCTCTTTAATTCATAAGTGTGTATTTATATTTATCTTATATTTGTATGATAGCTCTCAGGAAAGAAATGTTGTCAGTATTTTGAGTACGTTGCCTCAATGCAGTGCGTTGGAACAAGTATTCTATTTGTAAGTCTATTATTTATTGTTTTAGGGTTCCGTACAAAAAATGAAAAACGGAACCCTTATAGGATCACTCGTGCGTCTGTCTGTCCGTCCGTCTGGCACAGTCAATTTACTCCGAATCTACTGGACCCAATCAGGTGAAATTTGTTAGAATGGTGTAATCCTACGACCCAAACATAGATGTACATAGTAATTTTTTTTTTTTATATAAGAGAATCTCAAATATATTTTTGTTACTATTTTAAAATAAATAGTTTTGATTTTATTCACGAAAAAAGATGAAAATTGACCATTGGGGATGGTCAATTTTCATCTTTTTCGATCAGTACTCCTGATCTCCGAAACTACTGAACCTAAAATTTTGAAAAAAAAATACATTATATAGTTTATTGTTTGTAGATTACAGGAAAAATAAAATTTGAATTCTATAAATTGAAAATAAAGTAGTAAACTCAATATAATACGTTCACTTACGGAAAATCTTTGGTATTGTACGGAATCCTCTCCACGCGAGTTCAACTCGCACGTGCCCTGTTATTTTTTTATGTATCTAATAATAACATGCATTGTTTGTTAATGATAAGTCCAAATAAAATTAATCCTCTTTTCCACTTTACAAACGCTTAAACTTTGGATCTTTTGGATCTAGTCATCTACTTCGTGTATTGTGTACAAAATACACAAGAATTACTTGGAAAAACTTGAGAAATACCTACTCTTTTAGTTGTTTGTAGGTCTTCAAAGGACAAGCTAACAGTGACCGGCACGCGACGCATTGTTACTCGTGCGGAAACAGAAGACAGAAATGAACAAATCTTAGTCCAGTGAATGACAGGCTTTATTTAAAGGTAATCGCGGCACACAATAGATATCGGTGTCGCTTTGTGTGGCCACACTACCGGCGAAGGGCGGGAGGTGGACAGGGCTGGCCCTCGATATATTTTTTTTATAAAAGGAGTTGTAAGGCAAAGTATAATATACTTTTTTCTCGCGTTTTTTTTCTATTCGAGCCGCACGTCTATGGAACTCACTACCACTTACTATCCGACGCGCCCAAATGCTAGCCAGCTTCAAATCCCAAGTAAAAATTAAATTTTCTATCTTTATAAAAGGTAAAGAAATATCTTTCCCTTGTTTATACTTACTTTGATTTTTTTTGTTCTGTGTAAGTTGTATATTACTAAGTAAGATGTATATGTATGTTTATTATAATAATTTTATAAAAGTATGTGTATAAAAAATAATTATAATACCGAATTTCCCATCACACTTTTATATGGAGAGGTTGCCTGGTAGAAATTGCTTAGCGATAAGGCCGCCTTTTGCACATTTCTTAGTTTTAAAGATAATTTATTATGTCCTGTATTTATTTATTTTGTACAATAAAGGGTATTGTTTTGTGTATTGCATGATGGAGTATTTTTTGTGTTTTTATAAGACAATGTCATTTAATTAAAAAACGCAGACGATGTTTGAATTTAGCACGCAACACCTTTCTAGACAAATTAACTATCAATCCTGAATCCGGAAGGCATCATAGAACTAGATAAAATGTATTCATAACAAGGTAGAAATAGGCACAAATGAATTCATGTATCTAAATCTATCCATAGACAAGATTCTGGTACGCTCTCCCATAGGTGAAATTTTCTCCGCTTTATGTATTTTCGTAGGATCCCATAAATTTTCCGAGTGAATAATGATAGCTAAACTCATATGAAATTCATGGCCTAAATGCGGAACACGATGTTTTTTTTGACAAAAGGGGTTTTTGATGAAAGATTTATCAGGAAAATGAAATTCTAATGTGCTCAGCAAAGATCACATGTAAAAGTAAGATAAACAAAAAAATATTAATTAAAATGTAACAAAATATTATTTATGGAGAGCTAAGATATATATATCTGTGTTCTTACATCTTAAATTTGAAATCGAAAACTTTGCACAAGCAAAACATTACCAACCAACAAGAAAGAAAGCTGGTCTCGATACTGCCAAGGGGGTTTAGTCCAAAAGTAATGATTTGCTATTATAGTTTTTTCAATTTCTATGTTTCTTAATGTATGAATATATTTATATCTACTTGTGGTAGAGCCACGCTACCAGCAAAAATCTGTTTTGCTAGTAGCATGAATGGGCCGGCTCGTCCGGGGAAGTACCACACTCTCACAGAAAATCGACGTCTGAGTAGTAGCGTCACCGCTTCTATGCTTCGTTCGGTGAGAAAGGCCGGCAACGCTTCTGTTACACCCCTGTTGTTGCAGTTGTCCATGGGCAGCGGTGATCACTTACCATCAGGTGACCCGCTTGTTCGTTTGCCGCCCTATGACATAAAAAAGACATACTTAAACAGAATGGTAACCCTGTGTTGGTTGACGGAGGAGACTCATCCATAATTGTTCGATCGCGCCATTCTTTGCAGCGCTGTTTATGGAGGAATTCCAGCTAGACAATTAATAACGGCCTCAGCCGCGGATCTCCAATCATTTGTGTTTTAATCTACAAATTGTATTCTACTACGCCGTCACTACACAGTATTGTAAATATTTCATTGCATTTTAATATACTTAAATTTTGGTAGCCCTAAGTCACCGAGGGAGGTGGTTCGTCCACAATGGCTCAGCGCCTTTGTTTACTGCGATCGCACCTTTCTTCGCACAGCGCTGATTATGACAAAATTTATGCCGAGATAATTTAGTAGGAAACAGCCTGAGCTGCGGATCTATGATTGTTTTTATATTCTACACGGCAAATTGTATTTTATTCTGCCATCACCACGTGGCAATTCTTAATTTGTGTTTCTATATAAATATCAGTAGTTCCGCCCCAAAAAGGTGGTAGCGCGTCTACAATGACTCAGCGCCATTCTTTGCAGCGCTCATAATGGTCGGAATTCGAGCCAAGACAATTGATAGCTGCCTTAGCCGCAATTTTCCGATTATTTTTGAGTTCTACTCTACAAATTGTATTCTTCTCTGCCGTTACCACAAGACACTGTCTAATATTTGTATTTTATATAAATATTGGTAACCCTGCTCCGAAAAGGCGGTAGCGCGTCTACAATGGCTCAGCGCCATTGTTCGCTGCGATCGCGCCATTCTTTGCAGCGCTCATTATAGCGGAATTCGAGCCGAGACAATTAATAACAGCCTCAGCCGCGGATCTCCGATCATTTATGCTTTAAATACCGCTTTATTATGGGAAACATTAATCATGCGCCGTCGAATGCCGACGATCCCTTGTTCTGGTATTATTCGTAATAATTTCGGAAACTATTAAAAGTTTTCCCAAGGGAATATCGTGAGTGAATATTGTTTTCTCAACCGTTGACGCTCATGCATGACATTTTGTAAGCAGGTTCGATTAATACAGATTCAAAACCTGTCATTGGCAGACCTCACGAGGTCTACAGATGACACTTGAAAAGGCAATGCTAGCTTTTTTTGTCTTAAATTTTTTAATGCATAAAATATTTTAATTTCACTCGCAATTCTATAAACGAAAGCCATTTCGCGTCACTAATGAAACTGTGTCGTTTCATTCAGCGATTGTTTATCGAACTGCGGCTAAAAGTACGAGTATATCTTCGGTTAACCGAAATGAATGCTGCATGGAATTGATATAAATGGTGGTTTTATATGCGGCTCAATTGTTCATTCGATCCCCTCATTATCAACAGGAGGTTGGACTCATTTAACCTATTTGTAAACCACACTTTTTAAATATCAATTTTCATATTTTTTATAAAAAATAGCGACTTAAAGACGACGAGGGGTTTACTCTATAAAATATTATGATAGTCATCCGATTGTGACGTCATATTTATATATCAAACGAAATTAATGTTCAACTTGACACTGAAACGCAGATACGCAGTTACTTACGTCTTACGTACCACTTTTAGAGTATTCTCCCAGGGTCGCGAGTTGTAGTTGGCATACTGTCGCTCGTCTCTCTGAGCCTTAAAGGATAGATGCTGTTTTAAACCACATTTTTCTTATATTCAAATCAACGTTTCAACAACTCACTAAATACAAGCTCGACTTTTCCAATGCGCGAGCTCTCATAGTAAGGTAGTCGGTGAATGATTTGTAAGAAAAATAAACGTCGGAAAACGGTATTACAATCAAAATATATTACAATAAATCAAAAGATATAGGTAACGAAAAATTTTATATTCTTTGTAGAGATATGTCACACTTTTCATCTGCGTGGATGTTGCAACCCTATTTGCTTTTTAATTTGTCTCTGACATAAAATAACTTCGAACAAGGAAACTGGAATTTTCATCACAAAACTCAATTTGCCAAGGTTTATTGTTTTCAGATTGGAGTTATGAAGTAATGAATAAAAAATAAGTAATTAAGTGACGTTGTTTGGTCGAGGAAATGTTGTGAATGTGAACTGGTACAATGCGACACAAATAAGTTGAACAAAAATGGCGGATTTTAAAGCTTTTTTGTACAAATTTCCGGCACACTTGTACCTGCGCCGATAACCGCCATTTTGGTTCAACCTACGTGTCGGGAATTGGTACAAAAATGCTTTAGAGTTCGCCATTTTTGTTCAACTTATACGCATTTTAAAATGCTTAAGAGGCATTTCACCTTTGGTTGGCTGTCTCGCTCGCACAATCGAACATTTTTAAAGATTATTAAAAAATGTGACTCATTTGTAGAAAAGTGTGTCATACTTTCTATATAGTTATATGGTAGACTAGCTTTTTCCCGCGGCTTCGCTCGCGTAGGGGTGTAATTTATCAAAATCCTTTCTTAGGGGATGCCTACGTCATAGTAGCTTTATGCATGCAAAGTCTTAGCCCGATCGGTTTAAAATTGACAAAGTTTCATACAAACTTTCATCCCCTATTTTATCCCTTTGGAGGTAGAATTGATTAAAATCCTTTATTAGCGGATGCCTACGTCATAACATCTACCTGTATGCCAAATTTCAGCCCGATCCGTCCAGTGGTTTGGGCTGTGCGTTGATAGATCACTATGTCAGTCGGTCAGTCACCTTTGAGTTATATATATTTAGATATAGTAGAATTGTTTTTTATTGTTTATGTATGTGTGTATCGAGAATAGGGTCATCAAAAATTAAAAATTTTGATGACCTTATTTTCGATGTAGTCAATGTCTACACAATATACAAACACGTCTTAAATATCCACAATATAATTATATTGAATGTTAATGAAACACTTTTTTACAAATGAGACACATTTTTTAATAATCTTTAAAAATGTTTGATTGTGCGAGCGAGTCAGCCAACCAAATGTGAAATGCCACTTAAATCGGGCGGACAAAGTCGCAGGAAAAGCTAGCTCATATTTTATTACTTCCAAGTAAAAAGTGCCAATCTCTCGAGTAATCCCATGCTTTCTTTCGTATTCATCATTCAGCTGTCCGTTCGGAGATAAATGGAAATGTCTCACAATTGCGACTTAAATCGAGTTTTAAAGTATTCAATTCTATGTAACTGCCTGACACGCGTTTTACATCTCGTTTTAGCAATATCAAAGAAGAATTGCATACGAGAATATTTTGCTCCTTTTCATGAACGTTTCACAATAACCTTTTCCCTTTGACTATTTCTTACTAACTGTGTTACAATAGCTTATAATATTGAAACGTAGGATGCAGGTTGCTTCATATCGGTGGCTTTGGAAAACCTTTGGGGAGGCCTATGTTCTGTTAGCTGACACGATGATTTCAATATAGGTACATACATATTGATTCTGATTTCACTGGAAGAGTCCACTTTTACTTGCAATATTTCTGCCTAAACCAAAACATCAAAAAGAGTTTACTTTGTTGTTGACGTTGTTGTGTTTTCGGTCATTCAGAAAATATTTGTGACTTTTTTTCATCTTAGCGTTCCGTTTTTATTTTCAGCTGTGATACTTAGAAACCCATATTCTCTACGCGTGGTGGAATGGCATGATATATTTTATTGATCAGTAATTTTAGCCGTACGTTCTTTTTTTCTCTGATCCTTCTTACAGACGAGCGCCTATTTTCGGGTACTATTGCTGACGGTCGCGCGGCAGTTTTTGACAGTTTGTGACAGATTAAATGTGTCACTCGACCACTTGCGACAGTCGGCGACCATCGCCGAAAGTCGGTCAGGTCGGCGACAGGTATCGCGGGCATACTTTCGCTCGTCTGTACTGTAACAGCCCCAAGTAACATATTTCTAACCTAACTCAAAACGAAGATATCAAACCTTCAACTAATTTATTCAAATCCCGAAATGTTGCTTCCTGAATCCAAATAGTTCGACTCCAAAACCTATCCCGGATAAGGATCATATCAGTAGAATGTAAATGGGGCAGGATATTAATGGGGCACAATGTAAATAGGCTACTGCCGGCGTTTAAAGCGAGCGTCTTGTTACGCCGCCATTAGAGCCACTTCCGAGGCGCGCCTTCATTATGGTTCTAATAAATGTTGGAAACACTATAGCAACTATGTAGGCCTCGTTCACATGGGCTGGCAAATCATGCAGTACAAAATAATCACGGTGCTAATCGAGGTAATCTGATTGAGTTTAGAAAATTCTAAAGAACCAACTCGTTTGATGAAAATAGGCTTGGACGTAAATTCGTTGACTGCATTAAGTAAGAGTGCTTATTAAATGTACTAATTCGTTTACATCTGTTCGTGATTCATTTGGTTTGCTTCGCTATAAAGGAAAAAAAAAGGACGTACTTTTAAAAACGAAAACGTCATAAATTGGGATTGTTAAATTTACTTTCCTAACGTAAGGTGCGCAAACTTTGTGGCTGACCAAAAAACAAAAGCAGGTCAAACTGCAGGTTTGCCAAAGAGCAATGGAGCGCAGTATGTTAGGAGTTAAGTTAAAGAACAGACCGTGTCAGGAACCAGTGTAGTGTTCTTGACACGGTCTGTTCTTTAACTTAACTCTTCTCACTTAACGCTCCGTCACGCAAGTATTTGACGTTGGAAAGAAGTCTGCTAGATTAAAGTGGGACTGGGTGGGTCACGTTTACCGCATGTTGCCCGAAAGACGGGCCCACACAACAACAACATGGGTTCCAACAGACGGAGTGAGGTCCAGAGGAAGATGTAATGAGATGGAGGAACAAGTTGTCCGCTTTTGACAAGGAATAGAGTGAAACAGAAACAAAAACAGGAGGCTTTTGCCCAACTATGGGACCTGAATGGTTAGAAAAAAAAATACTTGTGCAGTAGTTAGTGGGGACATCACAAAAATATTTGGGTAACTTGATCTGTTGACTCGTAATGTTGGTTTAAATTTTTTTTTTCTGCATTGCCGCATACGTTTTTACTCTTTAGAATTTTAAACCCACCCTATGTAAAGTGACCCTAACTGCTGAAAACTCTATCGTAAGTAAGTCGCTTTGAATCGCGACGTATTGCGGCCGAACTGAAACCGTCTTCTTATAAAACGCAGACTAACTTTGTTACTAGGTTTAAACCATTATCCGCCCAATATGAAGTTGACATTGACAGCTGAGATAATGTAATATTACTAGGTGTCAACTTGATTTGGTCGGATAATGGTTTAAACTTGGTAACAAAGTTGGTCTGGGTTTTATAATAAGACGGAAATAAATTGGCCGAATCCTTTTTTACTGCGCGATAGATGGCGGCTGCGCCTTACGGGATCGACTTACGGGAAATTAATAGCTGTTATTTTCTCCACGATTAACATAAGTAAAACTTTGGCCTAAGCTTGCCTAAACCATAGTCATTCTTTACTAGCAAAGCTTCGCAGTTCAGTTACGATTGGCGATAACCTACAACAAGCTCTCCCAAAGAAATCCTTCGTGTTCTATTTGAAGATCCTGATATTTTAGTTCTACAAAACCACGACTTGGAGCTTATTCCACAATTTCAACTTCTTAGTACCGTTTGAAATCAATTTTTAAAACTAAAAACTGATTATACACTCAAACTACACAACCGATTTAGATAAAATTTCAAGGGGACCACCTGGCAAGTATACCATAACGAAAAAAATAAAAAATTCCAATCAGTCCAGGCGTTTCCGGATCATCGGTGAACATACATAAAACAAGGATCGCGATGAATTGATAACCTCTTCCTTTTTGGAAGTCGGTTGAAAATAGTAAATTCTTGACCACATAATGTAACTTCTTTATATGTGATGCGGCGCGCCGAATTGACGTCACCGCACACATACGCGTGCTTCTAGAATATTCCACGACCCGTCCGTAACACACACACAGCGATAAGCGATACTCGCGCATACGCCGTTACTATTGTACCTCCGTCCCCCGCACCGCGACCGCCGCCCGCCACCGCCGGCCTCCGGCTATATAAGTGAGATAGAGCCTCATACGGGGGTCAGTCTTTCACAGGCTGCCCACCTAACCACGTCGCTGGCTTGGTCAGATACCCCAGAGATCTGGTTTAGGTTCCCTCTCCCTTCTCCCGCTGCGTCGCTGGCTTGGTCAGATACCCCAGAGACGAAGCATCCTTCACCACCACCACCCTCTACCGCTCCACGTCACCCCGTTCCTTCATTTCCTTCCCCCGCTCCGTCCCTTTTGGGCCATCGCGGCTCCCCCTCGCAACCGCTTGCGAAGGGACGTCGCGACGCCGGCGTGCTCCCGCAAGTCCTGTTATCCCGGCGCACCCTTGTGCGACCGAACCTACCCGCGACTACCCCCCTCATTCCCGTGAGGTGGAACGTCCCGACCCCGACACGTCTCGCGAAACCGTTATAGGGTGAGCATCCCCGCTCCCCCCCCCGCTCGCGCCCTAGTTTGTCCCGTTTACAGGGTGTACTGCTGTACCCCTCCTCCTCTCCTCGCGTCTTCGACATGCAGGGGTAGCCCGCCGACGCCTGTACGCGTCTGGTGTACCCGTTGTAGGGTGAGCATCCCCGCTCATCCCCTTGCCCGCGCCCTCGCGCGCCCCGTTTACCTCGTGTACTATTGTACCCCTCCCCGCTCCCCTCGCGCCTTACAAGCGCAGGGTTAATCGATGCTTGTTGGCGTCCCGCAAACCCGTTATAAGGCGTGCGTACCCTGCACCCCTTCCGGCTCATGCTCCGGCCCCGCACCCCCCCCCCAGGGTGCCTCCACTGACGTAACCCATTGCACATAGGCCATGAATAGGCCTCCCGGTCGGAATATCGTGAACCCCGTTTGAGTTTCCGTCCGGTGCCCGCGTGCACCCTTTTCATCCCAGGTTCCTACCCTGGGTCCGTTATTCCGTATCGCTTGCCGCCGTGCTTGCGCCCGTAGATATTTGCGTCGAGAGTAAGCTCCTCACTTTCTCAAGATAAATATCCATGTAAATATAAGCGTACCGTTGTAAGTAAACACGTGCGAACCCAGTGCTAGTATATAAGTCTAGTTTAAGAGTTGCTATTGCAGAACTGTAAATAAATGATTGTTAATTGGTGGTATACTTGTTTTCCGTTCATCACTCCTAAGTAGGATTCCTCATAGATACCTCAACCCCTGTGATACTAGGTAAGTAATAGGGGTCTTTCTCGATTTAGGACTGTGACAGCGCCGCCCAGGTTCGATTCCTGGGAGACACCTCACCCTCGTTCCTAAGTTGTGTTGATGTCGGCGTCCAGAGGTTCGATTCCTGGAAGACGCTACATCACAAGTTCTTTATAATAAAAAAGAAATGTGGTGTCGTGGGACACCAGGTAGGAACGAAGTTCCTACTACTCGCTTGTGTATACGACTGTCGCGCCTGCGCACGTCTCATTTAACGGTTTTATTTAACGAGGTCATCCTTACGGTTTTACTATCACATTTTTTTCAGTTCGGTCGCGCAGCAAAATCCCTATCTCCTCCCAGCCTGCCGTAAGGAACTTCGTTCCAAAAAAGATGGTCTTACCAGCAAACATGTCGGGGTGCGCAGATCTGAACTGGTGATGCCTCGGAGCGGCGCCGGGCCTGTGAAGCTGCGGGATGAGGTGCAGCCAGAGCGCCATCTTGTGCCCGCGGTAGTGGCTTTTCACGCGAAGTTTTGTACCTAACAAGTATACATTCTTCATTAATAATGCTTGAACGATAATATATTGATTATTGAAGTTCTATCACATTCATAAAAGAAACTAGAACATATGGAACACATATGTTCTAGTTAACCCTGCGACCATCCCATCTCTTTAACTTTTTCACATTTTTTTTGCCGTGTCGGTGTGAACTTCTTTTTGAATATTTTACAGTTATTTTATTACTTATTTACGCCGAAACATTGCATAAAAATAAAGCAAAAAAAAAAACTAATCTTTGATGGCTCATAAATTTTGCGTGTACAATGTAAAACAGTGGAGGTAATCTCCTCCGAAATTTGTATAGAAAAAGTATTAACTAGTTCACTCTTAAGTAAGGACCATGTCAAAAAAGTAAAAAAAAAAAAATCATTTATTTATCTTTGGATATTTATATCACTTGATAATTGTCATTTCTTTTTTCTTTCGATTTCTTAATAGTTAGTTGTTGACGTCAGATCATTTACTTACAACTAAGTTTACATGGTTCGTATATCCCAGCAAACCTCGTGCAGACAATATATTAAAGAATTAGGAATACTTACCGTTCCCAGTCTATATATTCTTATATTATTAACATATCTTGTGAAACATATCCATAGATACAAAAATGATGAACAAAGGAAAAAAAGGGTATCAACCAGAAGAAAGGACGTAGTTACGGCTGGAGCACCGGTCTGAATATAGTACAACAATGTCCATACTATAAAATTGTATTCTTTTTTAATAGACTTCCTATTTTTTTTTCTTGTTGTTGGCGATTAAACTTCGTTGAAGCTTATTTTGCCAGTGTCTAGTTAACCCATGGCGCCAATTTCTTTATTCCTAACCCTAACCCAACTATACAATCAAAGGTTGGTGTCGGTCCTTTGATTGCTTCAAGGGAACTTCTGGCAACAAATCTATACGAGTCCACTGGTTTTCATAGCCGAATGAGTGGCGGACGGCGTCTAAAGACGCCCACCACAGTCCGCAAATAAATATCACTACAGCCGCACTATGAGTGTCCACTTTAACCATTTTACATATTGTCTATAAACTACACCGATTTTATATTATAAAGTCCACTAGAATCAATTTGCAAAATAATTTAAAGCAAACTCCAACTGAACCCCTTGACTTCCCGCCAGAAACTCATAGACTTCCTATATAAATTAAGGCATTATTATACAAAGCCGAATTCAAGAGTAAATTAAAAGCATTTTTGCTGGACAAGTGTTACTATTCGCTAGAGGAATTCCTAAATTAGTTTATTAGTGTAGTGACTTTATTGGACAAATTTTTTATGTAATATTTTGATTTATTTACTATTAATCCTCTCTTATTTTATTTATTGTAATTTGAATTATTTAACTGTTATCATGTAAATTTTATTGTTGTATTGTAAACTATATTTCAACACAAATGACTTTGTATCGAAATAAATAAATAAAGTAGATTACATTCACTTACTTATGCTCAGGTATTGCTGTGTATTGAGTTCATATCTCGGCCAGGCTATGCTGTTCTCGTGATGCCTCTCGTCCATCCTCGGTGAAGGGTCTCCTGTCTTCGCAAAGGCAGCCACCAATGCCACAGCCGCTTCGGCCACGGCTACATCTCCTCGGGAATAGTTCCTCGGAGAGAACTGCAGGCCACCAACCAGAGGCAACCCGAGGAAATATGGTAATGTCTCGCTTGTGATGCTGCCGAGGCGCTAGAGAAATTATAGAGAAGTTTAATAAAAATACAATAAATAAATACGGACGAATCACACGGATTGAGCTAGTCCCAAAGTAAGTTCGAGACTTGTGTTATTAGATACTATCTCAACGACACTATATTTTATAACAAATACATCCATCGATAAACACCGAAGATTGGGGTCAATCTGAAAAAGATCATTTTCGATCTTGACCTGACCGGGGATAGAACCCGGGACTTCCGGTGTGACAGCGTGGCATAATAACCATTAGGCCAAAGAGGTCGTCAAATATCAATTTATAAGTTTGGTTTTGGGGTAAAACTATTCCTTGTTCTATCTTGAAAAAACAGAAAAAAAATAAGGATGAATTAAGATTGTCGAGAAATAGTAATTGCTAAGATCTTATTTGAGAAAATGAAGGCAGACTTATTACGTTCCACATTAACGATACTTTCAGTTAATCTAAAAGATGAAGGGATCATCGATGATTAAAGTTAGGCACTACCTGAGGATAATCGGCGTCCTTGCTCTGATGAGCGAAATGCGCGAAAAACGTCCTCGCGCCCCTCCTTGCATGCAGCTGCGCGACCCGCAGCGCGGGCGCAGCCACGGCGGCGTCGCTCAGAGACTCCAACGTGGCGTCGCGGATGTTGATGGGGTGCTGGATGGGCTTCTCCCAGTCCGTGTACTCGTTGCGGATGGCCGCGAAGATCTCGTTGCGGTGGAAGCGGTACACGTTGCGGACGTACGTGCGGAGGATGCGGTTTCTGCGACAAAAGATGTTGCAGTTACTACATCATAAAAGTTTCTGAAGAACATGCACTTAAAAGACGATATGCTTATACGTCACCCATAAACCCATATACATTGGTACCTATTAACTAATTTCCATCCAGATGCAGCCAGTATGTTTGCTGGCTTAATTTATTCTCATGGGTTGACTAAAAATGACTGATTACAGTTTTTACAGGAGGCCTTTAAAGCTTATATAAAGAAAGTACTCTGTGAGAAGGCTTGTATAGGACCGATGACTATCTTAAAGACAGCAAAGTCTGGCTTGAGCTTGGCGCGGGTCCCTCTTAAAGGCCTGTATAATCAGAAATGGTCATAATTTGGTAGATTAGATACATACTGAATCTACAACTTGATTTGACATTAATTTAAAATTTCGACATTAAAAAAAAATATTTAAATTATGACAAACAATGTATACTCTGTCCAGATATCAACTATAAATATTAATTTAATTGTGAGTTGACGTTCTTGAAGAAAATGCTGCAGTGCAGTTTGTTACCGGTTCTTCTGCACTAGCGCTTTGAAGGCGGCAGTAAACTTAGCTCTAAGTAACTTTTTGACGTCAACAATTATTGTGCAACAAAACAAAGTGACGATTATTAAGAGATATTATAAATATCCTATGATAATAAAGATATATTTGAATTGAATTGCCTATATCCTGCAGCGGACATAGGCCTCTCCAGTCTTAAAATGGTGTATGGCAAACCGACAATTTAATATACCCTTTCTTTTATGAGGTAGGGTTATGTTATGATTTATTGCACTTGTTTTCTTTTATTGTAGATTTTGATAACCATTTTTCCTGTTTATCCACTTAGTGTTTAAACACTATCTATTACTTTGAAAAGAAAATTAAAACTCTTCACCTGTGTTCCTCCTCAAAACCGTGCCTGATATCGTCTTCATTGAAGAACTGGTAACTTTCAGTAGTTGCGACTACCACCGCCAACGCGCACTCCAGGAAAGCTTCACTGGAATGCAGCGCCTTGGTCGGGGCCTGGCCCTGGGTTGAAGGGTCCCTGAAGAACGGGACGGAAGGCGCCCACCCGGCCAGGAAGCGGGCTCTGGGAGCTTCCACGGCAAGCAGCGCGGCGAGGGGACGCTTTCGGATACACTCCGTTAACCTGAACATGATAAATAGATTCTAACTTATGCATGACATTGAGCATATTTTATTACCTTAATAGTACAAAGCTGGAGGCCGGGAAGTAAGGCATTGCCGGGCGATAAACCGTCAATGTCACTGTCTTGTCACTCTGAATTGACTGCCTTCTTGTCTTTTTATTTTAAGCAGCGGACAGGAATGAACTTTCATACTAATTTCCTGGCCTAGACCAGTAAATTAATGCATGAGCTGAGAATTACAAACATCGTGTCTTCTTTTTACTACAATAATAGGTACCTACATTTCCGATCAGGTTTGAGAAAAATGATTTAAATGTATTTCATATGTAACTGTGTTAATACAACTCTAAAAAAACGTTTTGTTTTACTGTATAAATATATTTGTATCTATTTGTTTTAAATTCTGTAAAGTCAATTTAACCCCATTCCTGATGTTCAATTCGCTAAAATCTGCATACCGCATACAGCTAGCTAGTGTAAATGTAAAGTAAAAAATACGGTTTTGGGTCAATAATGATACTGCTATAATGTGAGCGTATTATTATAAGCACAGATCAAAAAAATCTTACCAGTGTTCATCGGAAGATGATTCCGGCGTGCACCGCAGGGCCTGAGCCGTGTGCTCCCGAGCCAAGGCGGCGTCGGGAGCCAAAGCCGTGGGACTTAGAGCTGAGCCGCTCAGCAATAATACTCTTGATGCTAGACCTTCAAAAAGAAATCGTTTCTTTACACAGAATATGCATGACGACTGGAAAAATATTTTGACCCATCGCACTATGGAAAATTTAGGCCGTTCGCGGATCAAAAATCTGTAACTTCATGATTTTCTTTGTATTGTGATGAAATTTGGTATACATATGCAGGAAGGCTTGAAGATTCGAATGAAGTATAATTTATAGTGCTTTATTATATATTTATATGTTTTATTTGTCATATAACAAGCATAAATCCTGCTCTGACCTTTATCACATTTTTCACACATCTTCTCAAACCGCAAAAACCCGCAGCTGATATTTTAGTATTCTGTTTATGAATAGTTAGACTATTAATTAACACAAAATATAGCGCGTGGGGAGACGTCCCACGTGTACGTGAAAACCTTCGATCAAAAAAAACTACGTGTAAAATAAGGAATGTCACTTTTTAAGTTATTACTGAAAAATTTGTGACTGTTTTGAAAATCAAAAAGCTGTATGTAATAAGCATAAAATATACTTTCTAAAAATGTATAATACTGCATATATATGCTAAATAGTTTATTCACAATATCGTTTCAAAACATGTATGCGCAAAAATTGGATTTATCACCTCCGTTTTCTATGTACTATTGCCTAAGAATAAAAAATAATATCACGCATTAAGACAAAAATATCCTAATGGATATTATAATCTGACTATTAGATAACCTAATTAAATTACCATGATAGCCTAATTATGATATTCGCAAAAATCATTTTTGATATGCGCTTGTTCGACCATTTTCCACTGTGCATCGGTAAGATTATTAAAAAATAATGTACACGTATTTTTCTTTTGTCAAAACACGAAACAAAAAATTACAAAGACGCATGATGTCCCGCCTAAGCATGATTTTTACATAGCGGTGACATCGCAAGCCCTCTGTAACTTAGATGCTCCGTATTTTTGTGAAATTTCACTTCTTTTTTGATATTCTGAAAAGTATGGGTCTATTGTTATTGGATAATCTTAAAGACAGACCAATTAGAATAATACTTTTCTGACTCTGTCGTCATCCCTATTATCATAATTTTATTTCGGTAATGTCCTCAAGTTGGCTAGAAAGATAGCAAATTGGAGCGTTAATTAGTTGAAACTTTGGATTGTAAGAGGATTGTCTAATTGGATCTCTTTTTGCTTATAATAGTATTTTAGTTAAAACATATTTCTCTTGGATTTTAGCAATTATTTTAGCGATTTTTGTTCCCAATCCCATTAATCCTTAATCCCCTCACAAAATACCTTTTGTATTTTTTTGGAACGAAGTTTCTTTTCAGACGGTACGGACTTAGCGGGTCTCCATCCGCTAGGCAAAAAAGAGTGTAAGATCTTTCCTTCACTTCGTCTTTCAAACTTCGTTCCAAGCGAGTATTCCACTACACTCATGCATTTTTACATTTATTAGTTCCAAAAAAGCAGTGACCTTTACTTCCAGGCATCATAAGCAATGCGTTTGCTAGCGCAGCTCCCGCCGCATGGCCTGCCAGGGTGACCCTCCTGGGATCCCCCCCGAAGGCGGCTATGTTCCGCTGAACCCAGGACAGCGCAGCAGCTACATCGAGGACTGCCGCGCCGCCCGCTTGTTGGACCTCGTCCGACCTTACGCCGGTTGTTAAATAACCTGGATAAGGAACACAAGTGTTGTTTACAAGATTTACGTTTAAAAACTTAATACCAGACTAAAAGGGAGCCGTATACGGGTAACAATGTATATAAACTTTTGTAATGTGCTAGTCAAGACCTTTAATTTGATACCCCATTTGATAATTTCAAAATTTTTTGTACGTAAAATTCGTTATACAGGGTATTTTTTGTATGTGAAATTTGCGCTCAGCCCAATGGATTTTATTTCCTGGTGTTTTAAAAGTAACCCTGTGTCACTCCCCGTTTAGGTATTAAAATATACCTACATTATTACTATGCGCCCGGCGACCACTTCGAGGGAGAAAATTCAGTTACATAAATCGTTTGTCCAGAGTAATAGGAATGTAATTGGCTTGCAATAGATGTCTAGGTATCTATCTATCGTCACGAAGAAGTGACGACTTCTGACGCGAGCTAAATTAAACCATAGCACTTACCACATTAAGTAGATGTTTCTTTGAATTTATTTTCTGAGTAAGACTTCTGTACGTGAGTACTAGTACTTATTCTGTGCCTGTACACATTTTGCATACATTCATCCCGCAAGGCAGTATAATGAGACCATCAAACTTCCTGTAACCTGTAACTATAAATATCATCTTACCTAATAAACCTAGCCTATAGTTAACAGAGATGACAAGCAGATGCGCCCGCGCCGCCAGCACGGCCCCGTCGATCACGTTGGCGGAGCCCCACTCGTGGGACGGGCCTCCCACCCACACCACCACAGCGTATGGCGCTTCTACGCCTCGCGCACCTGTTATTGGAATTTAACATTGTTTTTATTTAAGGATGTCTTTTGCAACATTCTTCTATAACAACATTAAATTTTTAAAAGGTACCCATTCTAAGGATAAGATATGGCCTAATTTTCTGGGATAATGCAACAGGAAAAGAAGAAACATTCAAAGCATAGAAGAAGTGCATTCGTTCATTGTGTGGAATACGTGCCAGTGATTCATGAACGAATACATGTGATATGATGAAATTAATCATACACCGTTTCCAATTCCTCAGTTTCACTCGCATCAACGACAGAATTTGACCGATGAAACACAAGACAGCTATATTCGGTGCTAGTGTGCTTGGAATGCTTTCTATAAGTAGTATATAAGAATATATAAAAAAATTAGGAACTAAAGTTTTATTAATTTTGAATTAATTTAAGAGACAATAATGAAACTTTTAATTGACAAATTTTACTATAAAGTTAATGAGTTTTTAGATGATTAAATATAATTATTTATTTTTAATGTAGTAAGTACTTAATATTATTTACCACCAGACCAGTGTTAGTTACGAAATTTGCATAGCAACGCAAGAGCGTAAAGTGTAATAGGAAAGGTTATTAATTTTAAGATCTGTATGTACCTACATTTTATGCAAATAAATAAATTGATTGATTGTTTCTTTGTTTATTAGTTTTTTCTTTGGATTCTCAATAACGAGATTCATTCTAACCAAATGTTCTTTTACAATTTCTCTAATAATAAATTTATATACAATTAATTTCTCAATTTATTATTACAAGAAATATATTAAGTATTGAGGTAATCTTTCTAGATCAAAGAGGTGGTTGTATATGCCCCTCTGAAAGGCTAAACGCTGAACCCAGCAGACTGTAAATGCTTAGATAGCATTGTGAAAACATTGGTCTATATTGTATTAAATAAAAATTGATATCTAAGAGGCTGGTACTACACATATTTTAAGGTGTGAAGTGAATATAAAACTTACCGCTACCGGGAACATAGATGTTGAGGTAGAGGCAGTCTTCGCTCTGGTTGGCTAGGAGAGGAACGGTGGCTTTCAGCTCGTTGTACAAGCCCAACGGCATCTTGGACAGCGCTGCACTCCTGGTATCCGAGATTATAAATTATCAACGTAAAGAAGCTGAATTTCACTACCTATCTAACTTCGAAATTCTAGAATAGGCTGTTTTTTACGTTTCTCGTTTCATCAACTTAAAATAAGTCAACCTGTTACAATTATTATTGTAATAAAGTTATATTCTAATAAAAATAAAAAAGTGATGGGTTTCATTTGAACAAAATGGATAAATCATTTTATACAAAATGGACAAGTCATTTTATTACCAGTAGTAGATTCCCTAGCATAGTAAAGAAATTAGAGCACTGGTATACTGAATCCATCTAGATTTAAGATATTTATTTCATCAATTTTGTTGTTCCAAAGTACAAATGTACTTCCAAGAAATGGAAGACTCCTGTGTAAGGAAATTGCACTGGTGTATTTAGTTGTCCGATGAAAACATTAGGAGGATATCAGTGTTAAGTGTAGGGATTTGTACAACAAACGTCGAGGAAAGAGTGTAGATTGATATGGTCGAGGCCGTGTAGTTTCCGGCAGAGTAGGATAGGGCTACCCCAAGTCCTCCCGTGGCTGTCGTAGAAGGCGACGAAGGAAACAAAGCTTATAAACATCAATGAGACCTCTCTAACCATCTGGCAAACGAGGAGAGCGTAGGTCATGTCCTCTAGCTGCTCTGGCTAAGTTTGGTAGTACATAGAGGGTTATGCTCCTGCAGTGGAGACAAAAAGACCTGTTGATGATGATGATATGGTCGCCTTTGATAGCTGAACCATCTCAGTTTCTCAGTCTGCAAGCGACCATGACGGGAAAAAAAAGTGGAGAGTGAAGAGTAGATAGATAGATAATACGTTTATTCACGAAAACTTCATAACATATACAATACTTAATAATAAACAAGCAAGAATTAAAATAGACAATTATCCTATAGATGTATGAGCTGCAGTCGTGCAAAATAGGCTAAAACTCAGCGTAGTTGGCCTAAAGGGCGGCACACTAGTTTTCAGTTTTAGCTTGGAGGTTTCCATCGGATGTAATGGTGTATTAAGATGTGTGGTAGATAAATTATTACGTAATGAATGATTCATATAGGAATATTAGAGAAGAATACAGTACAGTCGTCGAAATATCTGGCTCAAAATGATTTAAATCGTGGTAAGTTCCAATATAAAAATCTCACTTGTTGGATATGTCTGGAAACCGCTGCGGGCAGACGGACGCGAAGGCGTCTGCGAGTCTGGTGCCGGGCCAGGTGGGCAGCGGCGGCGGAGGCGCCAGCCGAGCAGGCTGCCCCGCGTACGGCACTCCCCAAAACGCCTCCACTGGTTCTAAGCGACGAGAAGCTGGCTCCACTATGATGCCCCGGATTGCTCCTGTGAAAATATAGTCTGGTCAGTAGTAATAAAAGTCGGCTCACAAGGAAATATATGAACTATTAGCGCCATATACAGTACACATGAAACATTGAATACTAAAAATATATTGAAAACCCAAATTTCAATTATGTTTTCGGACGACACGCGCACGCCAATTCTACGCCTAGCGCATGCCTAGCGCACGCCTAGGCCTAGCGCATGGCAAGCACATGCCAAAAGAGTATTGAAATTTTTGAAATTTTTTGCCTATAATTTGAGTCCTATAACACATTAATACAACTCAAATTGCATTAACCGAAGTCACGCCTCGCCTCCGCCCGAACGGCGCTCGCCCCGTCTGAACTTCGGCAAATGCAATTTGAGTTGCATTGATGTGTGATAGGACGATAGGTAGATAGATAGATAACTCTTTATTGTACACCAAAAGAAAAATGTAACACAAAGAAATAATTTTACATTAAATCAGTACAATGGGCGGTCTTATCGCTTACAGCGATCTCTTCCAGACAACCAGTGGATGGAGAGGAATGTGAGAAAGACAAAGACGGTGGTGCAACTGACTAAGAAGGAAAAAATATATCTAAAGTAACTATCTCTATAATAAAATTCCAGATAATGTAGTAGCTAAGTTTAAGACTGCCGTTAAAAATCATAAAAAAAATGCTTATTATCATGTAAATGACTATTTATCTGATCAAAATTCTTGGAAATAGGTGACTGCAAATTTTAATTGTATTATTTAGATGTATATTATATTGTATAGTGTAAATCTGTATTGTAACTGAAACATAGCCCATCAGGCTGGGTAGGGACCAATACTGAACTGGGTTTCTTTTGGCGTAATCTTCCCAGCAGTGTTCGTTCCGAAACGCTTGTAGTTTTTAACTTTTGCACTAAAATAATATTTTAAAAAAATGACCTTCAATATGAGACAAATTTATCCTACATTGAATAAAAAAAAATTTGACTTTGACTTTGACTATAAAATTAATAAATTTAACATAAATTTACACATATTATATACAATCACAAACCTTCATAAATACATTAAAACATAAATAGACGATTATATGCAACAAATTAAAACCGCGCTTGTGCGCAAGGCGTTGGCTTGGCGTGCGTGTGTCGCCTGAATGCGCCCTTAACAATGTTGGATCGTATGAAGTACTAAACTATTGATAAACCGTTAGCAAATTTGCTGCAAATATTCTTCAAACAAGCGTACCTAAGTTTGTAACTGAATTATTTGAGGTTAAAAGTTCATGTTTGTGAAAGCCCACTCACTAAGTAAATATTTAACTTTTCAATTTAACATCACCTAGTTTGCATGCAATCGTGTCGCATGTGTTAATAACATTGCGTGTGACGCACATAACAGTATTAATAAACAGTTGATTATAAACGTTGATAAACGCTCATTTAGATCGATTGTTGCCCGTGAAGGCAACAATTGCGGCATTTCGCTCACAATGCGTGATTACTGCATGGTAATTAACGTTTGCGGGTTTGAAGCCGCGAGATGAACCTACAGTGTCGCTACACCTGCCGAAAGTTCGGCAGAATCCGTATTTTCCACACTGGTAGTCATACTTGTGATCCTTTTTTGCTTTATCTACATTCATAGTCATCACTCTTCTTATATATGACCACTCTTTTTAGACATTCGTGCCCAAAGAGTAAACACGGGACCCTATTACTAAGACTCTGCTGTCTGTCCGTCTGTCTGTCTGTCACCCGGCTATGTCTCTTGAACTGTAATAGGTAGACAGCCAAATTTTTTACAGATATTGTATTTCAGTTGCCGCTATAACAACAAATGCTAAAACAGAATAATATAAATATTTAAGTGAGGCGCTCCTACCCAACAAACGTGATTTTTTATAGATAATAGTACGGAACCCTTCGTGTGCTAGTCTAAATCACACTTGGCCGGTTATGTAAGAACGTCGTTGTCCTAACACGCGATACGTTTTTCGTTTCGACGTCGCAAAGGGAAGATAATGCGTAATTTAAGACATGCATTATCTAATCTAATACAAAAATTGGCATTAGGTTGTTTTTAACCTGCTTGCCGATTGGTGATGAAACAATCTTAGAAAGTGATAGTTTCGATAGAAATTATCATACATACATATACAATATTGTGGCGGAAGGATTTATTTAAAAGAAACAATATTAAGAGTAACAAACTTTTTAATTCAGATTTTAACAATTTATAACTTTAAGGGGCTACATGAATTTTCCAGGGTCCAGTGCTGCCCCCATTTGAAATAAATCATTTGATAGGAAACGGAGACATAATTTAAAATTTGGCTTTGATCAGACCCTACATAACCCTTTAAACTATTTTATGAACTACTGTTTACAGTTTAAAGTGAGAACGTGAAGCTTTTCTACGCACAATTGCCACTTTTGGCGTCTCCGTTTCCTATCAAATGATTTATTTCAAATGGGGGCAGCACTGGACCCCGGAAAAATTCAGGTAGCCCCTTAAAAAGAGAGCACTGTGAATAGTCACAAATAGGGTCGTAGGTTAGCAGGCCACGAGATTCGTCGATCCGGGAGAAATAGAAGTGCTCAGCTTGTGTATGCTGCGACACTGCTTCACGAGTAGACCAAAGAGGATGAGTGAGACTCGCAATCGCTTTTAAAAGGGCGGCGCGGGGCGCGGTGCGGTGGGGTGCGGTTCCGTCGTCACAATATGTAACAAAAACCCTGTCCGATCCTTGACGGAACAACTCATACTGTCAATATGAACAACTTTTTTAATGGGACCAATGCTTGAAACTCTAAGAAAAAAATCGTCATTTTCATACAAATTGCCGGGCCGGCCGAACACTTTTGTATAAAAATTACGTTTTTTTTTCGAGTTTCAAGCATTAGTCTCATAGGAACAGTTGTTCATATTAACAGGATTTTTGTTACATATTGTATATACATAGAAATGCGCTGACCACACATGCAGGATATTTTGTTTAGATGCTTCTTAACACTGACTGCATCCGTGGTCCAGTGGTTAAAACGTTCACCTTGTGATCCTTCTGATCACAAGATATTCTTGGGTTGGAATTCCACTGGGAAGCACACTTTGTGAAAAGGATATTTCCAGCCTGATTAAGATGTTTCACTTCCTCAGGCTTGAATCACCTGATAATCAGAAAAGATGATTCCGTGTTTCGGAAGGCACTTATAAACTGTGGGACCCAAACGCCATCTAGCGTTTGCTCTCAAACGTATCCAAGGATTGGTTCTGGTCTTCCCTTTGGCTTGCCGAGGCCAGACGGCGTTTGCTTTGTGTAAAAACCAGTAACCTCGTCACATCAACGAGGTTAGGTAGCGGACCCAGGCTGAAGCGTTACCGCTGAAGATGCAACCAGGATGACTACTTACTTACCATCTCAAGATGAAGCTCTAGTTGGCACACAGGAAAAACATATTGATGGCAGAAGTTTCAGCTAGTGTGGCGACATTTAAACTAAAATTCCCGCTAATATTAAGCCTCTAACTGAACGTAATATTAATTAATGTGTAGTGTTCTGATTTCTGAGCCGTTCTGATCCAATATTTCATATGGCTTAATTAGGATTGATGAGTTTCGGCTAATAGTGGATAAATTGAGTTGCGAGTTTAGAACTAATGATTAATCAATAAAGCCGGCAGTTTGTGTGCATTATAATTAGTCATCGTTGATAGTAATCATGTTTTTAATTTCGATATAGAATATTCACATCTGACCTACGTTTGTGTGTCGTGACTAGTGATGTGCCTTTCTTGAAATTTTCCAGAAATTTTCAAACGGTCTGGAAAATTTCCGAGAAATTTCCCGCAAGACATTTCTTTAGGGAATTTTTCAACTTAAATTCTCAAAAAATAAAGGAAAGAAATTTCCGAGGTCAGGATATTTCTCGGCGGCACATCACAGGTAGTGACGTACAGAGAAGTAAAACAGCGTGAGGACGAGAGAGAAAGATGGAAGAAAATTCATACTCCCCGACAAGTGCGTAACTTAGAAGATAATGAAATTTATGATATCATCATCATAATCATGTCAGCCCTTCTTCCGCCATCTGCTGAGCATAGACCTTCCTTCGTCTACGCCACCAATCTCGGTCCTGGCTGCTCTCATCCAGGTGCGACCCGATACCTTGATTTTATCGTCAACCCATCTCATTACAGGACGTCCGACGCTTCTTTTACCCGTCCTAGGCCACCATTCTGTTAGTGCCTTACTCCACCGGCCATCACTCCGGCGTGATCAATCTATGACAACCTCATATCAATAGATAGGTAAATAAAGAAATTTTTCAAAAATCAAAAAGAACAAACTATAAGCTTCATTTTCTTTCAGGAATTCCTTCCATGTCTGCAAAGTTCTTCATCATATCTCCACCAAATTAATATGGAACCAACTTGGTACTATAAGCTTTCAAATAATAACTGGCCAAGCGCGAGAAGGACTCGCGCACGAAGGGTTCCGTGCCATTATCTATAAAAAATGACGTATATTGTATGGAAGCCCCACTTAAATATTTATTTTACTATATTTTTTGGATTTATGGCTATAGCGACAACAAAAATACATCACGGTTCATGAGATTACAGCCTGGCCATGAGATACAGATAGACGGACGAACGGATGGATAGCGGAGACTTAGAAATAGGGTCCGGATTTTATCCTTTAGGTACGAAACCCAGAAAAAATAATCATCAAAACGGGTTCAAAAGTAGCTTAGATATTGCGTAACATACATACAAAAAAAGATACGTTTCGAAATGATAACCTTCTTATTATTTGAAGTCGGTTAAGAATCCCCTTACCCTAGACTTTTCCATACAAACGTAGTCTACGTTTTATTTTAAAACGACTTGTCAGATTTTGGGTAAAAATTTGCAATTTTAAAGAAATTGCAATTGTCTAGGGTTATAATTGGTTTCCGACATAAAATTATGAACTAGAAAATAATATAAGGGTGTAGAATTTTTCCATACTGATGGTCAAATATGACATAATATCTACACCATATTCTCTTTGAAGTTCATAAATTTACTGTCGGAAACCAATTATAACCCTAGATAATTGTAATTTCTTTAAAATTACATAATTTTGCTCATATCTGACATGTCGTTTTAAAATAAAACGTAGCCTACGTTTGTATGGGAAAGTCTGTTTCAGTCCAGGGTAAGGTGACTAATAAAAAAGAAGGTTCAAAGACGAAAATCGCAGCACATGTAAGAATGCGTACGAACCTTCCACGACAGATGGCGTCACAAACAACCATTACGTATAATCGCCTTCGATTAGCGACACATATTAGATCAGCCGCTAATAGCACGTTGGTTCGCCACCGGTTGTTTGTCCTCACCCGACTTAATCACCAGTCCAATAGTTTATCTGTAGGAACCTACTTTTTGGTTGAAGTAAATAGAAGACAGAATTGGGACCTTGTAGTTAAGCTAGCAGAATTTGATTACGCTACTGAAAATAAAAAGAAGAAGGTAGCCTTATTTTTATCATGCGTGCTTGCCGCTTCAACTTCTCTCTACAGTAGAAGTTGGGGACACTATAAGTCAATGAAACAAACTGCTTGATATCTAGTTGGAATAAGACTCGCTAACATATTATTGTTCTATTAAATGGATAGATAGATGGACAAACACTTTATTTGTCTCACTGAGGCACACACAGATTCAAACCTCTCGCCTGAGGACTTTTACTGGGATCCTCATGGTCCTGGATTTTCTGTTTAACACAGAACAGTGCAACTAAGTGCGGATTTTATTCCTACTTTAACAGCTCAATGAGTTAGGAAGGCCTGAAAACTGGAAGTCCCGGAATCTAGGAGCCCCGATTTAAATAAATATATATACGCACAAATCACACAGATTGAGCTAGCCCCAAAGTAAGATCGAGACTTGAAATATGGGATACTAACTCAACGATAGGTACTATAGGTATATTTTGTAAGAAATACATATATATACATCCAAGACCCAGGTCAATCTGAAAAAGATCATTCTCCATCTTGACCTGACCGGGGATCGAACCCGGGACCTACGGAATGGCAGCCTGGCATGATGACCACTAGGTCACAGAGATACGTGTAAAATAAATTGTAAAACTATTTTGCATAGTGTGATATAAAATATTATTTTTTTTACAGTAGCTACCAGAAATTAAGAAATTTGTAGGAGAACGAAAGCCTCTGACACAGTCCAGCGGATAAGCTCGTTGAAGCAGCAGTGGGCGGGACATATAGCGCGACGATCCGATGGCCGTTGGGGCAAAAAGGGTCTCGAATGGCAACAACACACTGGCAAAAGAAACGTAGGACACCCACTCACAAAGTGGTCGGACAACCTGAAATAGGTCGCTGAAAAGCGCTGTATGTAGGCTAGATCGGTTATTTTGGAAATCTTTTTGAGAGGCCTATGTCCAACAGTGGACGTTATGCGGCTGAAAATGATAATGATGACACGAACTATCCTTCTATAACCCTTTTAGGTAGAGCACGTACCTCCAACCCAATTTCCCGGACAGATCTCAAACAATAATTAATTTGGCGGCGTGCTTTACCAACCGAGTGGGCCGGGACGGCCCGCAGGCCACTGATTGGGTCGTCTCGACCCTTCCGGAATTAAAATGGCGTACCTGGGTGCGCAGACACAAATGAGAGGGTGACAGATGGACCGTTTTATCCAAATGACCTGACATTTGGGTAGAGGAAACAAAATATGTCATTTTCACCACAACATATAAGCACAATCTGAACAGTTTAAAAAATAATGATACTCGAAAAACAATAGACAAAGGCCTACCTTCGTCTTTTGGGGCAGCCGTAACCCAAACAGGGTTCATGTATCATGTATGTTTATGAGCTATAGATACTCCGTTATAGGTAACTTCGAAATTTCTGAACAGTTTGGAAGTTGATTGATATTTTATGCTATCTTATTTTTTGTTTGTAAAGGAAAGTTAAATTTTTCATTATTTTTTACACACATTACACACATTTTCATCTCCAAAGGTAAATTATATTTCATTCAAGTATGGAAAATAATAAAACTGTACAGAAAATGGATTTGTTATCAAAAATTTACGAACTTTTATGTTATAACTATCGAATTTTTCTACGGATATATGATCTACACATAATACATATCCGTTGGCCTCCGAATTTGCAACCCGGATCAGTGCTACAACCCGGACATCACCGGCGGATTACGGCGCCGGATATCCGTGACGATCGACATTTAGGCGCAACCCGCAGAAGTTAACCGAGAGCCTGATTACCCAGCGGCTTGAGGAGATTTAAAAGTCCTTTCGGTTTGCACGACACGTCTGTGAAAGATTAACCGACTAATTTGCATTTTAATCGAAAGCGTGACACTTTGTTTAGTTTTAATAAGTTTTCTAATAGGAAACGAGTTTATCACGAACATGAACAGCGTGACGCGAGATTTTTGTTTAATCACGTCTTTTATAAAATAGGCTTTGGCGAACGTTCAAACAAATAAATAGATAAAATTAGATAGCCTTTCTAAAAGAGAAAACAGTAAATCAAAAAGTGATTTTACGCAAAAATAAAAGTTGCTACTTTTACCTCAAACTCAAAATCTTCCGCGCAAATTGTGAATCAGTCCTACTGATATTACCAAATAAATCACACAGCCAATCCAAGTTTTCTTGAACCACTGCTTGAGGCAAATACTTGGTATTTTCTGACCTCAGAAGATCTCCAACGGACGCCTGTGAAAGGCGTGACAGGAAATGTCGATAGACAAGAAGATTTTCCGCCACAAAATGACATAGATAATCCATACTCTCAGGAAAGGAGACACACACATCATTAAGCAAGCCCGAACTACACACACATACTCAAGTAGCTATCACCAGAGTAGCGCACCGGCGTGTCCGCACTCGCACGCGGTCTGTACATATGATATCTACCTGCGTGGGTGTGCACGATGCGTGAGCTGTAGCGCGGGCCGGCGGCTGCCAGCGTGGCTAGCACCAGAGTAGTGCATTCCACCACTCGCACGCGGTCTGTATATATGATATCTACCTGCGTGGGTGTGCATGATGCGTGAGCTGTAGCGCGGGCCGGCGGCTGCCAGCATGGCTAGCACCAGAGTAGTGCATTCCACCACTCGCACGCGGTCTGTATATATGATATCTACCTGCGTGGGTGTGCACGCTGCGCGAGCAGTACCACGGGCCGTCGGCTGCCAGCGTGACCTAGCACCAGAGTAGCGCACCACTTGCGCGCAGTCTGTATATAAGATATCTAATCTACCTGCGTGGGTGTGCACGATGCGCGAGCTGCATCACGGGCCGACGGCTGCCAGCGTGGCTAGCACCAGAGTAGTGCATTCCACCACTCGCGCGCGGTCTGTACATATGATATCTACCTGCGTGGGTGTGCACGATGCGCGAGCTATAGCACGGGCCGGCGGCTGCCAGCGTGGCTATCACCAGAGTAGCGCACCGGCGTGTCCGCACTCGCACGCGGTCTGTATATATGATATCTACCTGCGTGGGTGTGCACGATGCGTGAGCTGTAGCGCGGGCCGGCGGCTGCCAGCATGGCTAGCACCAGAGTAGTGCATTCCACCACCCACACGCGGTCTATATATATGATATCTACCTGCGTGAGTGTGCACGATGCGCGAGCAAGTAGCACGGGCCGTTGGCTGCCAGCGTGACCTCGCACCAGAGTAGTGCACCACTAGCGCGCAGTCTGTATATAAGATATCTAATCTACCTGCGTGGGTGTGCACGATGCGCGAGCTGTAGCGCGGGCCGGCGGCTGCCAGCGTGGCTAGCACCAGAGTAGCGCACCACTCACGCCCAGTCTGTATATAAGATATCTAATCTTCCTGCGTGGGTGTGCACGATGCGTGAGCTGTAGCGCGGGCCGGCGACTGCCAGCGTGACCTAGCACCAGAGTAGCGCACCACTCGCGCGCAGTCTGTATATAAGATATCTAATCTACCTGCGTGGGTGTGCACGATGCGTGAGCTGTAGCGCGGGCCGGCGGCTGCCAGCGTGGCTAGCACCAGAGCCGCGCACCACGCCGTCCGCGCAAGATCCATGCGCCATCACGCGACGCTTGGCTGGAACAATGGAAACATACAATTAAATTTTAGCCCTCAACTTAAATATGACTATTACACGCATCCGTAAGGATCGTTCACGGAAGAAATTAATAATTCTGGTGCCATTTAGAGTAATCTCGAATGAGGCTCACGAAGAATGACCGTGTCTGTTAACATCACTCTTTTGTTTCAAATCTAAATATATATAACTCAAAGGTGACTGACTGACTGACATAGTGATCTATCAACGCACAGCCCAAACCACTGGACGGATCGGGCTGAAATTTGGCATGCAGGTAGAAGCTATGACGTAGGCATCCGCTAAGAAAGGATTTTGATCAATTCTACCCCCAAGAGGATAAAATAGGGGATGAAAGTTTGTATGAAACTTTGTAAATTTTGAACCGATCGGGCTGAGACTTTGCATGCATAACGCTACTATGACGTAGCCATCCCCTAAGAAAGGATTTTGATAAATTACACCCCTACGCGAGCGAAGCCGCGGACAAAAGCTAGTTCAATATAAGTAGCAATTTTGCAAAATAAGAAGTTTGAGTGATAAGGATTTCGAGAATTGTTTTCCTTGTTTTTAACCGACTTCCCAAAAAGAGGAGGTCGTCAATTCGTCGGAATATTTATTTAAGCTTAACGATTATTCTAAGACTCCTAGACCGATTTAGAAAAATCTTTTTTGTTTTAAAGGGTATACTTGTCAGATGGTCCCATTGAAATTTTTGCAAAATTTGAATCAAAGTATGGGGTTGAAGAAGTTTAGTTTTGAAAAATTATTAGATACAAGTAGATATGCCAATTTTTGTCGCTACTGTTATTTATCAGCAATATGTCTAGAATTTCTCGGAGTTTTTTCCACACCAATGTCAAGAGGAAGCCACGACACCGCTTCCTAATTTCAAAGTATGAAATTCCGCAGTTTGTGAAATGTGACTCCATGTGCTCTTCCCTGCTGGTCAAGGAAACAAAAAAAACTTAAAATGTATCAGCTACTCTTCCTGCGCAGATCGTAAAAGCCGATCGAGGGAAAGAGCGAAAATGAGAACCGTAATAGGCGACGCGGCTAGTAACCCATCACTGTTTTGATTCCTTTTTCCACCTTCTCACCCAACGTCACGCTAAAAGTGGCTTTTGAGTCTTGCGGCCCTGGGCCTTGTCAGCTTAGAGCCGCAAGATACAAATGCTCAGTCAATCATATTAGGGATAAAGGCTGGATAGTGTGTATGTATAATAAAATATGTATAATAAAACTAGCTGTGCCCGCGACTTCGTCCGCGTGAAAATCCGTTCAGCAGTTTCGGACATTCGGGTGAACAGTGTGCATACAGACACTGACATACAAACAAAAATCTCAAAAATCTTTTAAGTGTTCTGTAATTCCTTATAATATCTTGCTCACGAATACATACTTTACTATCTGTATTTGATGCCCGCGACTTCGCCCGTGTGAAATTCAGTTTTCTTACACACCCTTGTTGATGACATGACAAATTTAAAATTTATGTCAGATAAGTCTGTTAAAATTTTTTGTCAAATGTACAGACACGCGGTTCCTACTGTTTTATTATATGTCCATATCGCCCATAGAAAAATTATCTTTAAACTTTAATTGACGAAAACTTTTTTATCTGACATCAGATTTCGATGAAACAATGCCTAAATGTTACTCAGGGATAAGCTTTATCTTTAAGTGAAAACCGCGTAAAAATCTGTTCAGTAGTTTTAAAGATTAGCGAGTACATACGGACATACAGACACACAGACAAAAAATCATTTTTTTTTGTGTTCTGTTTCTCTTTCTTTATCGTCCACACACATTTTTTGTTAATTTTATCAAATGTACGGACACGCGGTTCCTACTGTTTTATTATATGTATTGATAATAAAGCCTTTATTTCATGCAGTAAAAATATACTTTATTTTTTAGCGCTTATTACAATGAGTTTTACTACAAATATAAAGTTAATAAAATAAAATAAAAATTGCTAAAATAGTTATGCTGCATGCTGCTATTGAGGCCTCCCCCAATTTATTCCATCTTCTTCTACCACAAGTCTTTCTCCACCAATGATTCGTAAATATTGAGATATCATCTTTCCACCTCGTTCTTGGTCTACCCACTCCGCGGTGTGTTTTGGGATCCATTCTGTGGTAGTCTTTGCCCGTTTATTATTTGGCTTCTTTTCGACGTGTGTGTATGTATGTATGTGAAATGTGACCTCAACTCCACCTGACGCAAAGCACTTTATCGAAACTCATGGAAACTGTATGGTTTAGCTTTAATCAAATAGAAAAAAATAAAACTCCTTCATGCAATTTATAATTTTTAGGGTTTCGTACCCAAATGGTTATAACGGGACCCTATTACTAAGACTCCGCTATCCATCTGTCTGTCTGTTTGTCACCAGGCTATATCGGCTGAACCGTGATAGGTAGACAATTGAAATTCTTACAAATGATGTAAGTATTTCTGTTGCCGCTCAATAACAACAAATACTAAACACAGAATAAAATAAATATTTAAGATGGGCTTCCATACAACAAACGTACGGAACCCTTAGGGCACGAGTCTGATTCGCACTGGCCAGTTATGATGTGTAAAATTCCAAAACAAACATTCATCATGACTTTTAATAAAATTTCTCAATTCAATCCTTTTGATGTCCTAATTTATACGATTCCAGCTAAAAAAACAGGGTTGCCTACTCTCATATAATATGTATTCATAAGTCCGCTCAATCAGGGTTGGACTTAACAAAATAAAGGGCGACCCCGGATCTAGCTGTCACAATTTCAAAAATAAATGTACGTGCGTCCCTTCGAGATTGCTTATAACGGACGCGGTCCCGTAAAAATCAAATTAACAATTACTCCAGTAATTGGGAGCAGCAACCCTGTAATGAAGAAAAAATACCGTTTGAGTTAGATTTTGAAATTGTGAATTCTGAAGAGAGAGATAAATATATTTTTGCGCGGATAGGATACCGATTTTCTTAGTATATATAGATCCCATTGCAATTTTTGAAGTGAAATCTTCTTTAGCGGCGTTGTACACTTTTTGTAATGGGTAAAAAATGTTAAACTCGCGTCAGGGCGTCAGGACACGTGACCAGATCGAAAATTCGTAAGACCGCCGGCGCGGCGCGGCGTAGGAGAGGAAGTATTCCCCTCTCTTTCTACTGCGCGGCGAAAATGTATGCCTGCGCCTGCTGTTTCGTTCAGATGGCGCAGGGCGCTTGCGCGAATGTGCGTTTGTGTTTATGTTACAGCATGCCACGCGCATCCATGGAAATGCACAACGTTAATATTCAATTTTTCACTTCTGCCGGCACTCCCGGAGTGCAACCCGTTGTTTTTTTAAGTATATAGTTATCGTGCTTAATATAAAAAATAAAATTCAATTTCTAACAAAAAAAAAATCCACCGACTTCATTTTTTTTCAGGAGTTTCTTCCATCTCTCAGAAGTTCTTCATCATACCTTCGCCAAACTAATATGGGACCAATTTGGTAGTAAATAAGGCTTTCAAAAAAAAAACATCAAAATCGGTCCACGGTTAACGAAGATATCGCGTAACATACATACAAAAAAACAGTCGAATTGATAACCTCCTCCCTTTTTGAAGTCGGTTAATAAACCATTTAAAGGCCTTATAACATGGAAGGGACATACCCGTTTTAAAAATTGAACCAAAGCGATATTAGATCACTTTAGTATATTTATAACAAGCAGTCAAAAACAAAAAACATAATTTGACGTTTTCTTAAAAATTGCCCGGACGGCTGCATACTTTCTTATGGAACTGGCATTTTTTTTTAAGTTTTTGGTGTTTGGTTGTTTTTTTAGTTTAGCCCGTGGTTTGATTTATTACGGGCATGCCCCTTCCACGTTGTATTGATTGGTAAAGATGACAAAAATTCCCAAGTAACAAGTTATGTTTCAATGTTTGTTGAATTTCAGTTTGCTTGATTAAGTAACTTTTTAGAAGCAAAAGTTTGACACTTTCAATCAAACATTTCCAGTAAAATTTATAAGATAAAAATACAATTTTCTTTTTATAAGTTTTATTACAATTAACTCTGTAACTGTTCTATCTTTTTAAAAGTCTACACTTAACAATTATGCCAGTAATTGTTAGCATTAACCGAGTAATGATGCACAGAAACCTCGGAATAAGACGATTATTCCGTCGCACGCTTCCTTCCTCCAAGTGGGGAATTTCCATAATTTCACTGTATACGTACCTACTCTCGCAATAATCGTTAGTGCAAACAGAACAGTTCAAGCCAGGAAATTGGTTTTGGGTGTTAACAAAAGCTAAGTCGGGAAAAAGTGGTCGTTTTTATGTCCGCGGGAGACAAATGATGTCCTTATGTCACGGCCAGAACGGGCGACAAAGGGACAGGGGTACACTGTGCCTAAACATGTATATTTCACCAGTGCCCGTGACGTCATTACTGGAGATCGGGTGCAGAGATAGAATCAATGAAGAATAGGACCTAAGATTCCTATTCTATTGAACGTTTGTCAACGTGAAGCAAAGGTTCAACGTGATCATTTTTCCCTTAGGAACAATATGTGCCCTGAAAAAAAAAAGATTGACTTTCTTGTTCAAGTATTTTACTGATACTATTTATAAAGGAATATGGTATTTCTTCGAGGCACCTTTAGAAACGTAGGAAAAATGCTACTGAAACATTGTGACATACAGTGCATATCTAAAGAAATTAAGTCATTTCGCATTTTTAACCCATGCGCTTGATCAGTTTTTGCGTGGTAATAGAAGCGGCTGTTCCATTATAAGTTTTTTTTTCCCAAGACCAGCATGGAATACTTAAACATCTATTAAATGTAGAATATAAAATTAATTGACAACATGAGTTAGAATAAGATTTCCATTTGGCTCTTGTAGCATAATTGGAAGGGCCCAATATCCCGCAGTTAATATCCGCTGCCGAGCTCCGATCGCGATCTGCCGCGAATAATAATATTTTACTTTTATCGCCGCTATTGCTTCCTCCGATTAGATTACCGATATTGCTCCTTTGGCTTCCGACCTCCTTGCCCAACTCAGGGTTCTTGCTCTGCAAATACTTTTTGATGGAATTGGGTTGCCTTAAAAACCAACATTAAATTAGCAATACATGAAAATTAAATTCTTCTTTTTTCTTGCTGGACTACCAACATTATTTTTCATTCTACATAGATTACACTCGTATTCAGTTTTCAAACTGGTTTTAATGCCTAGCGATTTTTTTTTCACTTTTTAGTCACGAGAGAATAAGCAGTGACTTTAGCTCCAAATGTTTTTGGGATGCAAACATTGATTTTTGACTAGATGAGATGAAAAATCATTAATCTCTGTTTCTATAGCAAACTAGCCCATCTGCTATTCTGTGAAGCAAATAATGTTTTTTATCTCCAAATAATGTATTCCCGTTCGCAATCTCAGCGATAACGCTTAAGAGCCCAGGGTCCGCTACCTAACCTAGGGAATTTGACGAGCTGGTTTCACACAGAGCGACTGCCGTCTGACCTCCGCAGCCTAAATGTTAGACCAAAACCAATCCTTGGAAAAGTTTGAGCACCCGCTAGACTCGAGACTCACAGTTTATACTTGCCTTCCGGAACACGGAATCATCTTTTTTCGGATAATCAGGTGATTCAACCCTGCATAATCCGAATCAAACTAGAAGCAACTTTTCACAAAGTATGCTTCCCAGTGGGATTCGAACCCACAAGCTCCGGATCACAAGGCCTTGACAAATGGACCACAGTGGCAGTCAAGTACGCATCTTCTTATCATTTAGTAAATAAATAGACAAGTAAGTTAACTTATACTATATTAAAAATAAACATATAACATCAATATGATGAAGGCAAATTTCTAACTTGCCTTATCTAGGGAATCGAACCCAAAACCTTCTTCAGTATTTCCATTCACTTTCAGATACTACACCAAACATTGCGATATCTATGTATAAATTATGCACTTTCTAGTTCCGAAGTCGATTTCAAGGGTCCAAGAGACGATAGCTGGAGAATACTGGAGATCAATTCGTATGTAGATGGGCACTCGGAAGGGCCCGCCCTGCGGATGGCAGGCCGGTGTAACGTCGTAATGATATGGGTCCTATCCGGTACCTGCGCTGTCCCACCCGACCATAGATTTAAGAAAAGTATAGACCTATATCGTCACAAAATGGAAAGCAATAAAATACGTAGGTATAAAAAGTTAGGTAGATATTGCGCTTGTTCAGTATGGTTACAGGATTTTTTAGTCGTGGAAAAAATGTCCGGCTTATATATTGTACTACAGTGACCCATGAATGTCCAAGAAATAATTTTGTTGCTGTAAAAGTGTTTGTATTAGCCTTATGAAACACATTGGTCTGAGTTAAAAAAGCTATAATAGTGACTTTTAAAGATAACTCCTTCGCCTTCACCTGGACCATTTAACGCATAGTTTTTGACGACCTCCGTGGCGTAATGGTCACCATGCTAATCCGCCACCCAGAGGTCTTGGGTTCGATCCCCGGTCAGGCAGTTGAAAAATGGCCTTTTTCAAATTGTACTGGGTCTTGGATGTTTATATATATATATGTATGTATTTGTTATAAAATATAGTATCTTTGAGTTAGTATCCCATAACACAAGTCTTAAACCTACTTCGGGGCTAGCTCAATCAGCGTTATTTGTCCCTATATATTTATTTATTAAAGTGCGAGCGTAAACAAAGGAGGTCTTTGCCAATCTGTCGGACACATCGGCAGACTGAATAAAACACTGTAAAGACAGCGACGAGGCAATGCTTAGTTCGGAAAAAAGTAAGCTATAAAATTTTCGGCGACCCTCCAATTCTAACTTCTTAAGAAGTCTATGATTACCCACGACATCCACTTGAGCAGAATGTCGCGATCCAAACTCCTTGTTGATGTTTGATAAACCCAATGTTTGCGCTATATAATTGGCTGGTTGGAGCAAATATTTCGATTGGGAACGTAATGTTTGTAAGCAAACATTTTAACTCAAACACGAGTTACATTGCGAATAGAAATGAAATTTACTGTGTATACAATTTCTACATAATGTTATGCCTAATTGTTCGTACCATTAAGTGAATTTCCTTATCAAATACGGGATTCAGAGCATGATTTTATTTAAAGACACACCATTTCTACAATATTTTTATATCTATAATTGTTAGGACAACTTTAGAAATATTTTTGAAAGGACTGAAAGTACAAATCAAGTAGTGGGCAGTACCATTTATTAAAACATTTCCTGAAAAAAAAAATGTTTCCCATATTCATTTTAGCACAATCAGTTTGTCCGTTTGTAATTAAATCTTGCATGTTAAATTTGACCCACTTCCTGGTTTCCGATTGAGCTGAAATTTTGCTCGCATACGTATATAGCGTCACAATACAATATTATGATGACGTGAAGCTGATCCGATGATAGAGCCGGAAGGTGGCTATAGGTACTCTGAAATTAAACATTGCAAAGCATTGGTCTCGTTTGTTCCGTCTTAAGGAGCGCTTTAAATTTTTAAGTTAAATGTTTGAGATAACAGTTTATTTACGAATTTTTTTTTTAAATTATAACTTGTGTGTGTGTTTGTTACTGATATTGTAAGTATATATGTATGTGTATATCTATATGTGTTATGAAATTGAAATTAGTATTAAGTGTTTTAGCGTGTAAGTATTGTACAATGCTCCACCCCACTTTTGTAGTTATCTCCTCTGGTTGTAGGGTTGACTGGAAGAGATCCCTGACAGGGATAAGTCCGCCTTTGTATTATTGTGTTTTTTTTACTGTATTTTAATTGTGTCTTTTTATGTACAATAAATAATTTATCTATCTATCTTGTGGACAGTTAGAGCTCCGAAAGTACCAGGGAGACATAATGCAAAGGTGTTGTTAGCTTTACGTTAATCCATCGAAGTAAAAAAAAATTGTGCGGTAACATGTCATATCGCTAACAGTCTTGAAGAATGTAATTAATATAAATAAAGTATCTCTTTGCAGTTAACCTCTAAATTGCTGTAATAAGAAAACACACAATTAAATCTTGCCCATAAAAGTACAATTTCAGCTATATGGAAGTACCAGGGTGCCATAACGCGGGAGTGTTATTCGGTGTTATCGCGTCGCGTTTATCCATTGCGACATAACTTGAATCGCGTTCGTCGCGGTAGCACATCTTATCGTTAACAACCGCAAACAATGCGAACATTCGCTTGCGTTAAACAGATCGCGAGATTGCACCCCTGACTCGCGAGTCACGGCTTGCAAGATGAGATCATATGGACGGAATAATAAAGATTAAGGTTAGGGTGTATTGTCTTTTGCTTCAATGGTCGTTTATTTACTCGCTTTTGATGCAATGTTATTAATTAATATTGATATAATAGACCGAGCAATTGAATCGAGCGAAGCGTCCCAGTTTCAGCTTCGCCAAAAATTTGCTTCTCTAACGACTTAAATCAGATACTTTTTTGAACGTCAAAACAAACAATTTCTATGAGATTTGTATTGAATACATACACTACTTGGTACGTACTTACATAGAATAATGACGTCATTGTTCCTTGGAGTCACATAAGCGCTCTTAATATCAGTTTTTCTGCAATAATAAATCTAAAATCACGATGAAAATGGATATGATCAATGGCAAGTGATATAATTTTGTGAGTTTTTTTCTTTTACAGTATCAAATAATTTATTTTTGTCACAGGAAACCTAATTGTTTCGTGTGTCAGAACTCCGGATGTCCGGCTCGCCTATAGGTCGAATATCTCAATGGCGGAAATACGGGGATCGAAAACTTTCAAAAAAAGACGGGTTGCACTCCGGGAGTGCCGGCAGAAGTGAAAATTTGAATATTAACGTTGTGCATTACCATGGATGCGCGTGGCACGCCGTAACATAAACACACACGAACATTCACGCAAGCGCCCTGCGCCGCCTAAACGAAACAGCAGGCGCAGGCATACATTTTCGCCGCGCTGTAGAAAGAGAGGGGGATACTTCCTCTCCTACGCCGCACCGGCTGTCTACTTTCCATCCGTCTTACGGATTTTCGATCAGGTCACGTGTCCTGACGCCATGACGCGAATATAACATTTTTTACCACGCACAAAATTTTTGCAAAAACAAACTTGCTAAGTGCTTATATACAGAGCCAGTAGGATTCAGTATTATTTGTTTTTTTTTTTCTATAGGCACTCCATCTGGCTAAGCATGGTTCTTGGTTATTTGGCTATAAACTTTATATTCTCACGTAAGACAAAGATTTTAGGAAAGAGAAAAGAGAAAACTTTAAAAGAGCTCAAGAGTTAGAATCCATATTAAGTGGCTACTTTAATTTCTTGCGGTCCAGTGCTACCCCCATTTTAAATAAATCATTTAAAAGAAAACGGAGATATGATAAACTTTTCATTTAACCCTTTAAACTATTTCATGAACTATTATTTACAGTTTAAAGTGAGAACGTGAAGCTTTTCTACGTGCATTAGCGAAAAACGGCTACCTCTTGCTAATGTGCGTAGAAAAGCTTCCCGTTCTCTCTTTAGACTGTAAACAGTAATTTATCAAATAGTTTGAAGGTTTATCTAGGGTCTGATCAAGACAAAATTTTAAATGATTTAATTTAAATGGGGGCAGCACTGGACCCCGAAAGTCAAGTAGAATTTTAAACGAAAGTCAGTTTGCGTTTAAAACAGGAGATACATCACCTGATTATAAAGGCAAACTGTGTTCAGTCAATTTTCAGCCCTAGCGAGCAAAACCTTCAAGAATTCTCCAGTCTAGCCTCCGCTACTAAACAGACAAGATTGCTCGCCGACTACAGACTTACAAAAGAGCTGTATAAGTGGTACTTCTGAATGAAATTACTTATTCGGTCCCAAAGGGTTGGGTCGAATAAAACTGAAGCACCCGTTTGTATCGCTTCTCACTGACGGACCGGGAGGGTCGTGCTTTGTATACTAGTCCATAGACATGAGGCAATAGACAATTTTATGCCGTTTATCTATGGAAAAACTCGGTATGGGAACTTGGAAGTTTGTGACAATTTTGACTCTTTTAATTTGTAAACTTTACTTATTGTTAGAATAAAATATAATAGAATTTAATTTTTGTTGTTTTATATATTTATTGTGTATAAATAGTTTCTGTCATAGTAACATTAAAAGACCATATAATGTGTACAAAGGCGTACATTTTATATTAATAAAATGTATACAGGGACAAATAACACTGATTGAGACAGCCTTAAAGTTCGTGACTTGTGTTATAGGACGTGAACGCAACGATACTATATTTTATAACTAATACATATATAGATAAACATCCAAGACCCAGTTTGAAAAAGGCCATTTTCCAACTTGCCCTGACCGGGGATCGAACCCGGAACCTCTGGGTGGCGGACTAGCATGGTGACTACGCCACAGAGGTCGTCGAGTTTTGGTTTATAAACTACAAACCCGAATAAAAATAACTTCTATGCTGGCTTTTCATTACGTATTATCAATGTCATCACTTAAGCCGCATAATGTCCACTGCTGGACATAGGCTTCTCCCAATTTCCAAAATGCTCAGGTAAGCAAAGTGGAATCTGTCCAATACAAGCCAATATAAGACTAGACTGGAGAATACTTGTAAGTTTTGCTCGCTTGACCTAGAACAGACTAAACATATTTTGCCTTTTAAATCAGGTGATGTTTCACCAAATTCAAATATTTAAAGATTCAAATGTTTATTCAGTAATTAGACCTTTACAGGCACTTTTACACGTCAATAAGTATAATTTATGTTACGTGTAAAGTATATTAAAATTTAATTTATTTTTAAAGAAAAGCTACCGATACCAGCGCTTCGTAACGACCACTGCTGAGAAGAAACGCCGAAAGAAACTCATTTTCGCAGTATTGGTCGCCTACTCGCCAGAAGGGCTTTGTCATATTATTATAATTGTCTTTTAATTAATAAATACTTAAAATATAATACAATGTTGACACATTATAACATGTAATGCTTGCGAACAAGTAAACAAACATAAATTGCGTAATAAAAAATATTAAGTAGTCAAAAAAAGCGAAGCCAAGCTGACCAGCTCTTATCTTCACCTCACCAGATCTTAAACGTTATGTACGTATGTATATGTTGTATCAATCATAGTTTCAAAATTAGGTTGTAAGAAAAAACAAATTTGAATTTGAAAATGAAATTATTTTTAGACAGATGGACGCTATTGAAATGGAAAAAGGAGGTAAACGGGAACATGAAGGATGAGGTTTATTGTAACATCGTTACAAGGTATACTCCTCCAACACAAACAAGTACAAATGAATATCTTAATCAGCCACACGAAGGCCACAGTTGAACATAAACCTCCTACCAAGGATTCCCCAAACGACTGCTGAAAGCGGCCTTCAGTATTTTAATCAAGAATTGCCTAATCCATTTCGCAAAACCAAACGAAATTAGAAAAAGAAAAACAAACGAATGATCATCTTTTAGAGATAGAACAGTTCTACTAAAGCTATCTACGGCTTAGGATCTAGAGACTCACTCAGAGAATTATTCAAGGAAATAGGTATACTAACCTTACCATCACAGTATATATTTGAAAACATACTGTATGTAAGGAAAAATATTTCCTCATACAATAAAGTAAGCGATTTTACCGTCAGAAACTTACGCAATAAGAGTGACTTAGTTGCCCCGTATTATAGGCTCAAAACAGTTAGTAAAACGTTTATGGGGAACGGTATACTTTTTTATAATAAACTGCCACAATCGGTCCTTGATATGCCTGACAAAAAGTTTAAAGCTTATGTAAAGAAGGTACTCTGTGAGAAGGCTTATTATAGGAGCGATGACTATCTTAAAGACAACAAAGTCTGGCTTGAGCTTGGCGCGGGTCCCTCTTAAAGGTTTGTATACTCAGAAATGGTCATAATCTGGTACATTAAGTACATACTGAATTTACTACTTGATTTGACATTATTTCAAAATTTAGACATTAAAAAAATTAATTTAAATACGACAACAAACAATGTATACTCTGTCCACATATCAACTAAAAATATTAATTTCATTGTGAGTTGACGTTCTTGGAGAAAATGCTGCAGTGCAGTTTGTTACCGCTTTTTCTGCACTAGCGCTTTGGAGGCGGCAGTAAACTTAGCTCTAAGTAACTTTTTGACGTCAACAATTATTGTGCAATAAAACAAAGTGACGATTATTAAGAGATATTATAAATATCCTATGATAATAAAGATATATTTGAATTTGAATTTTGAATATTTGAATTTGAGTTCCTAAAAAACAGCTTCAGTTCGTATCGAATGGTCTTAAACAAAAATAGTTTATGTAGCAACTCGTCTTAAACAAACATTACAGAAAAAATTATATTACCCAAAAATTTATTTGAGTGCTGATTAATATGCCCACATTTGTCCCACCGTGGGATAACTCCCAACTGTCCTAATGACCTGCCTTTGTACAGCCGTTTGGATTAAGCGGCGTATTTTTTTAGGCCCTACGAAAATACCGTACTGAAAATATTTGTGTTGGCTGACCAAATATTGGCAGTATTGGACAGATTCCAGTTTGCTTACCTGGCCATCAACTGTTTGGAGAGAAGTATTGAAAAATATATGGCCTGCGGCTACGAGGTACGTTTGCTGCATTTCACTCACTAGCCATTGAAAAATGATTTTTAGATTTTACGGGTTTCTGATGAACACTGTCAGCATTTCTGGATAGTAAATACAGCAGTCATGTTAGTCAGATTGATAATCAATAAATAAATAAATATATAGGGACAAATAACACTGATTGAGCTAGCCCCAAAGTAAGTTCGAGACTTGTGTTATGTTATGGGATACTAACTCAACGATACTGTATTTTATAACAAAATACTTATATATATATATATAGATACAAATCCAAGACCCAGGACAATTTGAAAAAGGCAATTTTTCAACTTGCCCTGACCGGGGATCGAACCCGGGACCTCTGGGTGGCGGACTAGCATGTTGACCACTACTCCACGGAGGTCGTCGTTGATAGATGATAATAAAATAAAGTAAAGTAAATATAAATAAAACATTACTAAGCATCAAGCACTTCTGAACTACCTGCTTTAGATAACCAATGACATTAGGGCCGCAACAGACGGGGCGCAAGTTGCGCCGCGTAACAGCTAGTGATGGGAGTTGCATAAATACTCAATCAACCCATTTGAATATTTACTCAGTAGATTGAGTAAATACCTATCCTAAGAATAAATATCCTAATTTATCCATTTGGTGAGTAGATTGATTTATATGAGTTGCGACTTATATTTATATTCATATTCATTATTTCATGTTTTCTTGACAATTTTGAAATTTAAATCTAGTATACACTTGCAATTCTTGTCGGAAAGTGTGTGCATACGCCATAATATGCTTAAATGTCGGTAAACGTTAAATGGTTAAATGCGACGCTAAAATATATGAAAATACCATACTAATCATACACTGAAAGTAGGCTTATTTGACTAATTATCATTTTTTGCTGAGAGGTGTGCAAAGACGTAATTTTATGTTAAAATAACTAAACAGACATCAAATGCGATGTCAATATATGAGCACGCTCTATTTACTCTATTTATTAAATCTAGTGAGTAAATACTCAAATGGGTAGATTGAGTACCACTGCTCATCTCTAGCTGTTACGCGACGCAACTTGCGTCCCGTCTGTTGCGGCACTTATTCTACTCCGCCGTCACCACATATACAAATAAGTTTAGGGTTCCGTAGTTTGAATGCCCACTTTGAGTTCACGCCACTAAAAACGTCTAAAAACTATTTTTTCTATTGAATTGAACTTTTCCTTTTTCGAGTACATTTTATAAGTTGTGCGCCTATAACTTTTTAATTTGTAAACCCTTCTTAGCTCTGATAGTTTTCCTTAAATCTTCGTTATACACGGTGATTTTTCATTGATTTTGGAGTCAAAGACCACTTCATAAGGATTAATAAGACGTAATTAGTTTTTAGACCTAATTGTCGACCTCCGTGGCGTAGTGGTCACCATGCTAGTCCGCCACCCAGAGGTTCCGGGTTCGATCCCTGGTCAGGGCAAGTTGGAAAATGGCCTTTTTCAAATTGTCCTGGGTCTTGGGTGTTTATCTATATATGTATTTGTTATAAAATATAGTATCGTTGAGTTAGTATCCCATAACACAAGTCTCGAACTTACTTTGGGGCTAGCTCAATCAGTGTAATTTGTCTGTATGTATTTATTTATTATTTATTATTAATTAGCTGGTCAAAATAAAAATTCTGAAACAAAGTATGTTGAATAAAACTCGAAAGTAAAATCATGAGATCAATTTGTAGTATCGCCGGCTGGCTAAATTTCTAGTTCATCGGGGTCACGCGTCAATTATGAACGGGCGTAACTACGTGGTCTCGATCGAAAAATCATTTTCACAACTTTTTATCTTATGTCATACACAAGTTTGGATTACGTATAGATTACGGATAGAGGAATTTATTTACTACATGACATTCTTTTTTCTAAAACCAACGAAGAGCCAGCGTATATATATACTACTGTTGTGTTTTTTTTCACATATCAATATATTTACGTTATAAGTTAAACAGATAGAGGAGGGGGGGGGGGGGGGACAATTGACTCAAACAAAATTTTTTTGAAAGTCCAATTCAATGATACCCTTGATACCCAATGTTTTTTTTTCAATATTTTATTTTACCTCTTTTTTGGATTAATATACATACCTATACCACATTACAGATTTCTGACTGCCTCCGTGGTCCAGTGGTCAAGGCGTTCGCCTTGTGACCCGAAGGTCATGGGTTCGATTCTCACTGGGAAGCATACTTTGTGAAAAGTTGTTTCTAGTCTGGATAGGATATTGTGCAGGCTTGAATCACCTGGTTATCCGACAAGAAAGATGATTCCGTGTTTCGGAAGGCACGTAAAACTATGGGTCCCGAACGCCACCTAGCGTTTGATCATCAAACTATCCAAGGATTGGTTCCTGGTTTGCCCTTTTTGGTTGTGGAGGTCAGAAGGCAGTCGCTCTGTGTAAAAACCAGTAACCTCGTCAAATCTACTTGGTTAGGTAGCGGACCCCGGGCTCTAAAGCGTTACTGCTGAGGATGCAACCGGGAATACGGGAGGATGATGATGATGACCACATTACAGCTTTCTAGTAGTTCTCTGAGTATTCATAGAACGCTAAAGAGACGAAGGGTTTTTGGTGTAACAGTCAACGAAGTAAATAAAAATAAAAAATAAAACAAATCTGTGTTTTCGGTCAACCTTTAGTTGTTAAAGTTGTTACACCTAACAATAAATAAGGTGGTAAAAATGTGTGTATTCTTACACAAGAGCAAAGTAATTTCGTTCATCATAAGACTTAACATTGTGTGTAACCGAGCGAGCTATGTATGTGTAATTACGGGAATCTCTCGGAATTGTTACAATATTTTATCTCGAGTCGAGAGCGCACTCGAAGCACGAAGCGATGTCAAATAAGCGGAAAAAGGGGTGTGGGCTCGGTGCGAGCGGGCGACTGTTAAAGGAAACTGCAATGGCTCCGAGACGAGGTTTAGGATTCAACGGTCAAATAAATAAATAAATAAGTTCTTTATTCGCTTAAAGATTTGTACAGCATACGTTTGTTATTACACAAAAAGGTTGTTAAAGGTAGTACAAATTAATTTTTAAGCCCTGATTTCCAAACTAGGCAGGCGCCTGTATTTTGGAATCCAGTGTTCGGCCGTATTTTATATGGAGCGAGGGTCAAACAAGACTTAGTTGTCCCGTATACAATGTATATTTTTTATTCTTGATCAAATGAAGTGTGCGGATATTAGACGATATTTTATCGATAAAAAAATGAAAAAAAAAATTCGTTATGTTAGTCATTAAAAAATTACAGGCACTTTAATTTTTTCAATAATTATCTTTTCACTTATTTCCTTTTTGGTATTGTTAATTATTTTTTACTTTCTTAGTTTCTTAAACTTTGTAGCTTTCAAATGAGACCACTTTGAAGAAAATACGCCGTTTACATAAAGAGAAAAAAATAAAAATCGAAACACGACCTTTAAAAAAAAATTAAGTGTCAATAACGATTTTTTTTCCGGTTTTTTATCGAAAATATTTCGTCTTATATCCGCACATTTCGTTTGATCGAGTATAAAAAATACACATTGTATAGGCTAAAAACAGTTAGTAAAACATTAATGGAGGAACTGTATATTTTAGGTTGCCGTACCCAACGAGTAAATACGGGATCGTATTAATAAGACTCCGCTGTCCGTCTGTCCGTCTGTCTGTTTCTCTGTAACCAGGCTGTATTTCATGAATCGTGATAGTCAGATTGTTGAAATTTTCACAGATGATGTATTTCTGTTGCCGCAAATACAAAAAACAAATTAAAATAAATGTTAAAATTGGACTCCCATGCAACAAACGTACTTTTTTAGATGATGGTACGAAACCCTTTGTGCGTGAGTCCGACGCGCACTTGCCAGGTTATTTATAATAAATTGCCAAAATCAGCTGCCAGATATGCCAGAAAAAAAATTAAAGTTTATGTAAAGAAAGTACTTTGTGAGATGGCTTATTATAGGACCGATGACTATCTTAAAGACAACAAAGTCTGGCTTGAGCTTGGCGCGGGTCCCTCTTAAAGGTTTTTATCCGCACAAATGTCATAATTTTGTACATTTTGTACATACTGATTCAGTATGTAGACATTATTTTAGAATTTAGACATAACAAAAATTAAATTTTAAAAGTTGACTCATTACTCGATGGCGTTTTTGATAGTCGGGAGATTTTCTAATTTACCTAGCCAATAAACTGGTGTTCTACTAGGTTTCAGGTATTTTATGGTTTTGACTGATACTGATCTAATTAAAGTTTGCTGGATCATCTACATACATTTTCTCTTTAAATAAAATATATTTATTTTCAGGTTTTAAGCATCAAAATTCAACCAAAATGTTTCTTGTTATTGTGATCTTGCGATTATTTCGCCCGAAATCAGACCCAGCCTCAATACTTTACGAGGTGTGGCAGAGTGTCTCCGAAACTGAAACGTCAGATAAAAGGGAAGGGGAGGGGCGGTGGGGAGAGGGTTAGCCTGCACTGGCGAAGACAATATACAGGAAAGTTCCCGGAAGGAACCTTTGAGATAAAACAACATCAGAATGATGTTGAAGACTCGTGGGTTAGCTCAAACGAGATTAGGTGAAACTGATTATGTTGGGAAATAAACGGGGGAGGAGGATGTAGGTTGCAAGCTTAGATCATTTAATACAGGATGAGTTACGAAGACAAATCTTCTAACAACACTTTCTGCCGCTTTTGGTGCGGGGCTTACCCTCGCACCAATAAAATTGCAAAGAATCGATAACTTGTCCCTTTTTTTAAAAGTCGGCTACAAAGGTCTTTTTCAAATTGACCTGGGTCTTGGATGTTTATATGTATGTATCTTTATATGTATTTTTTTATAAAATATAGTATCGTTGAGTTAAGGGGCTACCTGAATTTTTCGGGGTCCAGTGCTGCCCCCATTTGAAATAAATCATTTGAAAAGAAACGGGGATATCATTTAAAATTTGGTCTTGATCAGACCCTGGATAATATACCCTAAAGGTTGACAGGGAGAGAATGCTTAAGCATTAAGTCCACCTATTGTAGCTTTTGGCTTAACAAAGTTTTTAAATAAAATAAGATAACCCTTCAAACTATTTTATGAACTACTGTTTACATTTCAAAGTAAGAACGTGAAGCTTTTCTACGCACATACGCCAAAAGTAACCGTTTTTCGCAATTGTGCGTCATCAACGCCTCGCGCATCCGAAATTTATAAAGATGACTCTCACGGTTTCTTTTACTTCTCCAATTAAATTACTTTACCTTTGCTTGATGTTGCAGGCTCTGGTTGTATAGAGTGTAAAAAAGGTAGTAGGAGCGAGGTGATATGCTTGACCACCACAAAGAGAAAATTTTACTACAATGCATGGTGTTGCGCTGGGAACCGCGCTCCGATGGTATATCGTCGGAGATTGTATATATGCAGCGAATCGGGCGAACTCTAAGATCGAGATGTAGGAGACCGCTGGAGCCATCTCGTATGCTTCTTGGGAACTATGTTGTCGGTTTTCGCTTCATTGTTTGTGGTTGTAGTCCTTCGTAGTAGCGTAGTCGCCACAAGTGCCTTCATTACTGGTACCGAAGGTTCGCTAAATGTAATGAAGGCAGTCAGTAATTGGTCGTTAATTGGAACGAGCCGGATGACTCATATATTATTCCTAATTTAAATGGACGAGGGCCTCTTTATTAGGGTGATATCAACTATTGTAATGCTTTTGAGACATACGATATGATAATGTCAATTTGCAACTTGACATTGTACAAAACTTTAATAAATATATATGCGGAAAAATCACGCAGATCAAGCTAGCCCCAAAGTAAGTTCGGCACTTGTGTTATGGGATATTAACTCAACGATACTATATTTTATAAAAAAATACATATAAACATCCAAGACCCAGGACATTAAATTCGTTTTAATTCAGAGAGTGACACTGGGTATATAAAAAGGCAATCGGGTTTTTTTTTTATTATTCAATAAAACTCTTTTAAAAGTAAATGAAGATACTTATCACTACTAAAACTATAAATTCTCTCCCTGTGGGCAGTAACGCCAGGTGTGACGTAATTAGTTTACCTGACCACGTAATTAGGGCGTGTAAAATATTGGCCAGTATTAATATCCTCATTTACTCCCGCCACGACACTTAACGTAAATATTTTAATTTTCTGCGGTCTCCGTTATACAAATTATGAACGTTAATAAAGTTGCTTTAATTACGTGTTTTTAGGTCAGAAACAGTAATTTTTCTAAAGGCTACAAAGTATACTTCCAGACGCAGCAATTTAAGAAGAAATATTTTTTTTTCATTACAATTAAATCACTTGATATCATCTTAGTGCTATTGTAAAATTTAGTAAACTTAACTGTTAGTAACGATTTGATGTCAACAGTGAAACAAAATAAAGTAATTATTGTTAACAGGTATTTTGGAAATATCCTTTATTACCAAAGATAATCCCGTGGTTTTTTTACTTTTTTAAAATTGTTGTAGAGTATATACCTATTCTAACTGTTTTCTCTAAACATAGTTTTTGAATATTTTAATTACAATATAAGAATCTGTAATTGGCAGTAAGTTATAGTTCATAAGATAAAATAATAATATTGTAAAGTGCTGTTGATTCCGTAAAAAATAAATAAATAAAGAAAGATATTTTATTGAAGTGCTATTTACATTTCACATGGAACACTGAATCAGCAAGTGTGTATGTTTTCTTCTTGTAGTGTAAACTTCTAGTCATTGGATGCTTACAGTCATTGGACAGAACACAGTAAAACCTTAATAAATAAGGCTGATAGCGTTTTTTACTCTGCAGTTGCAGTGTTCCCGATTTAAAAGCAACCTTATTAAATAAGGTTTTATTGTATTCTGTCCAATGACTGTAAGCGTCCAATGTCTGAAAGTTTACCCTACTTCTAAATAGTTTAAGAAAAAAGCCTGGTAGCATTATAAAAAATCCGGGTAATTTTCAAACAATTTTTTTAAAAAGCCTTTATGTTTATAATATTTTTAAAGCAAAGACTTATTGTCCATTGGTATTCATAGTTATATTAATTTGGTGAAGTTATGATGACGAACTTCGGTAAATTCTTACATCAACGAATGAAGCAATGTATTATTTGTCTGTGACGAGTTTTTTTATTTTTAAATAGATAGATAAATAGATAAATATATAGGGACAAATAACACTGATAGAGCTAGCTCCAAAGTAAGTTCGAGACTTGTGTTATGGGGTACTAACTCAACGATACTATATTTTATAACAAATACATATATATATAAACACCCAAGACCCAGGACAATTTGAAACAGGCCATTTTCCAACTTGCCCTGACCGGGGATCGAACCCGGGACCTCTGGGTGGCGGACTAACATGGTGACCACTACGCCACGGAGGTCGTCAGATGAATGATGACATATGCGGCTGTTAAGCCAACTCATTACTTGCAAACTAGGAACGGCAATATTGACAAAGCGGGTTTGTATCCGCGATCGCCGAGTCTTGCCGAATTTCGCCAAATTTCGCAAAATTTCACCAAATACCGGATTTGAACTGTTACGCCTGATTGATGTCGTAATTTAGAGCCGAGCCTACATTTGTACACGCGGCGATATTTTAGGATCATCCCGTGTGATGACTTTGGTGACAGAATTAGTAATGTGCGGAGGTCATCCCTATTTTATGCCTTGCAAAAGTTGCCTGAAAGTAGAAAATTTATTTCAAGGATGGCTCAAAATAGATTTCTGCATGCTGTAAAGTAGCTACAAAAATTTAAGAGAAACTAATTAGAATTTACTTCTAAACCTGTTCAGTTTTTAGGGTTCCGTAGTGAACAAGGAACCCTTATAGTTTCGCCATGTCTGTCTGTCCGTCCGCGGTTTTAATCAGCAACTACAAGTAATAGAAAGTTGTGATTAGGTATGTATATTAATTATGCGGAAATAGTGCCAAAACCTGAAAAAAAAAATTTTTAGCGTAGCTCCCATACATGTAAAGTGAAAAGTATTTTTTTCTCGACTTACTTATCATAAGGGGTATCGTTTTATAGGTTTTATTAAAATATTATGAGTTTGCAAACACAATTTTTCGATTTAGGGATTCGTTTTTGAAATAATTGGTTTTAGAGTGAACATTTTTGTTAGAGTCAAGAGTCCCCCCCCCCCCCATCTATCTGCTAAACGGTTGTATATGAACACGTGAAAAAATTCACAGCTATAGTATATATAATGAATTTTGAAGGAAAACTATCAGAGCTAAGTAGGGTCTACAAATTAAAAAGTTATAGGCAATTAACTTATAAAATGTACTAGGAAAAGGAAAATTTCGTACACATTCAAAAGAAAATTAGTTTTTAGACGTTTTCAGTAGAATGAATTCAAAGTTGGCATTCGTAACTACGGAACCCTGCGCGTGGCCCGACAAGTACTTGACTTGGTCAATTTTTTCAGAATTATGCGAGCATTAATATTTTAGGGCCTAATATAAAACCTAGGCTGAATAAAGGAGAAGGTAAACGTCGTATCGTACAGCGAAGTAAAACGGCTGGCGGACGAGAGACAAATGGAAGAAAATTTGTACTCCACTGACAAGGGCATAGTTCTTAAATAATATAGTAATACTAGCTTTTGCCCGCGGCTTCGCTCGCGTAGGGGTGTATTTTATCAAAATCCTTTCTTAGGGGATGCCTACGTCATAGTAGCTTTATGCATGCAAAGTCTCAGCCCGATCGGTTTAAAATTGACAAAGTTTCATACAAACTTTCATCCCCTGTTTTATCCCCTTGGGGGTAGAATTGATCAAAATCCTTTCTTAGCGGATGCCTACGTCATAACATCTACCTGCATGTCAAATTTCAGCCCGATCCGTCCAGTGGTTTGGGCTGTGCGTTGATAGATTACTATGTCAGTCAGTCAGTCACCTTTGAGTTATATATATTTAGATTTTAAAATATTTTAAAAGAAGATAAATTAAAATTATACTTAATCGAAAAAAAAAACACAAAATTTGTTTAAAGTTCCTTACTGATAAGAAAATTCTACAAAAATGTTTAGAAATATTGGAACTGAAGAACATTTTCGTGATAAATCTGTTCGTATGGAGCCTTCATAACAAAATAACTGGCAACTCAAATCAAGTTAAACAAACTACTGCAATAAAAGATAGTAATCCGTGTCCCGCGGCGGCTGACAAATCGCGGCATTCACATAAATGTAACTGCATTATATTTACCCCGAGTTTCAAGAATAGAGTTGGGAAAAATATAGTTTATATGTCGAAGTTTTAGGGTTCTGTACCTAAAGGGTAAAAACAGGACCCTATTACTAAGACTCCACTGCCCTTCTAACTGTCACCAGGCCAGGGGTTACTCCATAAAATCATACTTTAATCTTACGATAGTAACCTCCTATTCTATGTCAAACCAAATTAGACTTTATCATCATACGTTAATGCTAAATGTTGCTTGTCACTGAAACGCGGATACGCAGTAACGTCCGTCTTGCGTACCGCTTTTAAAGTAACCTTCCTGTATCGTATAAACCGTGATAGTTAGGCATTTAAAAATTTCACAGAAGATTTCAGTTGCCGCTATAACAACAAATTAAAACTAAAAATGGAATAAAATGATATTTAAGTGAGGTTCCCATACAATAAACATGGTACAAAACCCTTTCTGCGCAAGTGCGAGTCTCACTTGGCCGGTTATTAAATTCGACATCGTGTGGTAATTCACAAATAGTAAAATTTAAACATCATTATGTAACTACACAGGTATTTATCCCGACTTTCAAGAAAAGAGCAGGGAAAAATATGCTTACATTTTTTTCATGTCGATGTTTTTAATCTTTTGATAGGCATATATAGTAGGGCTTCTTAAAATTCAATGTTCTTATTTATTTCAGTTTGGAGAAAAATAACAATAGATTGGTTTCTATTTACGTTTCTACGAGTTGAAATGATACATATTATCATTTTAAAATGCATACGACTTGAACGAAATAAAACAAACTATTGAAAACGCAAAAAATATTAAGAATGTGAAAAGAGATTAAAGAAAAGTATTTTCATTCTTGCATTTCCATACCTTGTGGACAATATTAAAGAATGTGATTTTACTCAATCGATTCTAAAATGTCTACTCTTTTGTCTTCGTTAAGGTAATCGGGCTTTATAGGAACATTTTCTGACAGCTAGCTAACGTATACGAAAAGAAAATAAAGATAAATGCGCATCGAGATTACAGCCACTTGTCTAGTACGTCACAAACTGTACCCACGCCAGGCCTGTGTCACTCCCCGTTTAGGTATTGAAAATATACCTACATTATTACAGCGACCACTTCGAAGAGGAAAATTCAGTAACATTAATCGTTTGTCCAGAGTAATAAGAATGAAATTAGCATGAAATGGATGTCTAGTTATTTATACGAAGAGGTGAGGAGTTCTGACGCGAGCTAAATTAAACCATAGCTCTAACCACATTGAGTAAATATTTCTTTAAATTTAAATGAAGTCTTTTCTGAGTAAGACCTCTGTACGTGAGAACTAGCACTTATTCTGTGGCCACGCTATCTAGTAACAATCGATATCGATATATGCAAGTAAATATTATTTCCCAAACCTATTTGAGGGTACAAAAACAAAATATCCCGATTTATTTAAGCTGTCTAGACCCGGCAGAGTCATGCTCGCTTACTTTAATTAAAACTTGGTCGGCTAATTTAAAACTCCGGTCCGGCGGTCTGCGGTGGTTCAAATGTCACTGAACAAATGTTACGCGTACATTGGTGTGTTGTGAACACAATCGAATTAACAAAATTTGTATTTGTTAATTTCGATTGCGGTTAGAGATAGCTCGTACTTGTTATTTTTAATCGGGCAATGGTTTGAAAGTTCTGGGAGTGAGAGGTCAACAATTGCTTATAATGAAACAATTAGGGCGCGCTCAGACGACACCCGTACGCCAAGGCCATGCCTAGCGCACGACAAGCGCGGTTTCAATTTGTTGCATATAATTTTTGACGACCTCCGTGGCGTAGTGGTCACCATGCTAGTCCGCCACCCAGAGGTCCCGGGTTCGATCCCCGGTCAGGGCAAGTTGGAAAAATGGCCTTTTTCAAATTGTCCTGGGTCTTGGATGTTTATCTATTTAAGTATTTATTATAAAATATAGTATCGTTGAGTTAGTATCCCATAACACAAGTGTCGAACTTACTTTGGGGCTAGCTCAATCAGTGTGATTTGTCCGTATATATTTATTTATTTATATTTAATTTGAGTCCTATCACACATCAATACAACTCAAATTGCGTTTACCGAAGTCCAGTCGGGGCGAGCGCCGGGCGGGGAAAAGCAGAGGCAAGGCGGAGGCAAAGCGGAGGCAAAGCGAGCGCTTGGAGAAGATTTCCTAAAAGACGGATTGGAAGCAGCCTGCCTGATACTTATGTCAGATTGTTTAAAAGCTGACATACCTAATATTTTTGAAGTGAAAACTTCTTTAGCGGCGTTGTACACTTTTTTTGTTATGGGTAAAAAATTCGTAAGACGGATGGAGCGTATACAGCCGGCGCGGCATAGGAGAGGAAGTATCCCCCTCTCTTTCTACAGCGCGGCAATAATGTATGCCTGCGTCAGCTGTTTGGTTTAGGCGACGCAGGGCGCTTGCGCGTGGCACGCTGTAAATAAATAAATATTGTATTCTACCACATAAATGATAGTACTTTTATACTAATAAATTAAAGCAATTCGTGCAAAATTATTCCCTAACCATTCCAAAATATCAAAAATGCACAACGTTAATATTCAAGTTTTCACTTCTGCCGGCACTCCCGGAGTGCAACCCGTCGTGTTTTAAAACGTAACCACAGCAAAATATCCTTTACGAGGCTCAAAGGAGTCCAAGTTAAGGTGTCACTATATGCATCCATCTTTTTCATAGTTCCGTACCCAAAAGGTAAAAACGGGACCCTATTACAAAGACTCCGCTGTCCGTCCGTCTGTCTGTCACCAGGCTGTACGAGTATCTCAAGAGCCGTGATAGCTAGACAGTTGAAATTTTCACAGATGATGTATTTATGTTGCCGCTATAACAACAAATGCTAAAAACGGAATAAACTATTCAATTGATGATCCCAAGTAAGTTCAATTCGCACTTGGTCGGTTATTTATTACTCAGTGCAGAAAGGGCAGGAATACCATCGAGTCACCGATCCTAACTCTCACCCTGATAATGATCATCTAGGTCGGTCGAAATCTGGTCGACTTTTTCGACTATATTACGTGAGTAAACCATTAATCCACCCATCTTATTATTTCCACAACTTCTCTTTCCAACTTCTTCAATCCCCACAATTACTGACCATATTTTTCCCAACTAAGAGATTTGCTCTCCGGAACGTTCGAATATATGTTGGTACTATTTTCCGAAGTGCTCGAAACCACTTGTGCTGAGAGCTATCGAACCGCACCTTGCGTGGTCTAGAGGTCTCCACTTCGAGATTTTAATCTCAAGATCACTGCGATAGCGTGTGTCTTTACAGGTATACCGAAATAAATTTCTATATGATCTTAACTATTTTTTTTTCACTTTCTTAACGTACCTACATACTGTTCAATAAGTACGCTAATATTATTACAATCTAGCCTATTAATCTAAGACTAATTAGTAATTTTACATTGACCTAGTTTTTTTTTTTTTTTTTTTTTTTTTTTTTTTTTTTTATTTTATTATCACACACAACAGATTACAACTATTACTAAACAAATATACAAAACAAGGATTTAAACTAGGTTGCATTCCACAAGAATGTGTGTACATAAGAACTAAACAAGAAGAGTTAACATGTCTAAACAATTCAGGTTTAACAAGAATAAAGAGTATAAATAATAGGTACAATAAACTAGACTAATAAAAATATAAAAATATAACAAGGTTAGCATGTAAAGAAGCCGCTCTCGGCTTGAGTGCCGAGAGTCCAGGCGCAGGGCTTAGACTGCCGGCTTGTGATACAGTATGTCTTTAATCACATTAATATACATATTCAGTTTGGGCAGAAAAACGTCAAAGGTTTGGTTGCCCTTGGAAATTTCATTGCACTGACGAGCCATCCTAACCAGGGGGTTGTAAAAGGAGGTATTATTCCGATACACTTGCAAAGCAAAAGGTCCTATTTGATTTGCTCTACGAGTACTATACCTGGTATGAAATGTTATTTCAGCGAGTAAGGTAGGGACATCTAATATCGAGTGAATTATTTTATAAATATAAATGAAATCAAAATATCTTCGACGTGTTTCCAATTTCTGTACATTAAATTTAATGAGACGAGCTTCATAATCAGGAGTTTTACGCTTCGACTGTTGACGGTAGCATAAGATCCGCAGGCATTTACGCTGCACTCTCTCTATATTATCAATATGAACATTGAAGTGCGGAGTCCATATTGTACTACCGTATTCTAAAACGCTTCTGACGAGTGTATAGAAAAGGTAAAGAAAAGAATGAGTGCCTTTGAAGTCTTTAGTAGATCTAAAAATAAACCCTAGAAGTTGATTTGATTTTATAAGCAATAGTATAAGAATGTGTCCATCGGCACTTTTCTTACTGTCTCTATTAAGGGGAAGGCACGTTGTTCGTGTGTCTTTAATTATTGCACTATGACCGCACTTAACTATGATTACTTTTACAAGTCACTTAATTCGACGAAATCATTATTGCTTGTATGCAAATGAAATTATTGGAACGAAGTTCCTTACGGCAGGCTTGGAGGAGATAGGGATTTTGCTGCGCGACCGAACTGAAAAAAATGTGATAGTAAAACCGTAAGGATGACCTCGTTAAATGAGACGTGCGCAGGCGCGACAGTCGTATACACAATTCTTTTGCAAATTGTGTCGATTCTACATTAGCCGAAGGAACTTCGTTCCTACCTGGTGTCCCACGACACCACATTTCTTTTTTTTTATGAAAAAATTTGCATTAATACATTTCTTTTTATGTTAGATTCAAGATTCAAATGTTTATTCAGTAATTAGACCTTTACAGGCACTTTTACACGTCAATAAGTTTAATTTATGTTACGTGTAAAGTATATTAAAATTTAATTTATTTCAAAGAAAAGCTACCGATACCAGCGCTTCGTAACGACCACTGCTGAGAAGAAACGCCGAAAGAAACTCATTTTCACAGTATTGGTCGCCTACTCGCCAGAAGGGCTTTGTCATATTATTAATATTGTCTCTTAATTATTAAATACTTATAATATAATACAATGTTGACACATTTAACATGTAATGCTTGCGAACGAGTTAACAAACATAAATTGCGATAAAAATATTAAGTAGTCAAAAAAAGCGAAGCCGAGCTGACCAATCTCCCCGTTAGCTATCGTTGTCCCATCGTTGGGCAAAAGCTTCTTACTGTTTCCATCCTTCGCGGTCCCTTGACGTGATTTGCCATTCTTTTTCAAAATTAGTAAGGTCGTCTATTTTTTTGGTTTTTCTCTCTTTCTTCTACCGTCCAGAGCCCCTTTGGTGATAATTTGCGCCCATCTTTCAGGATGCATAAGACAGACATGATGACATGAATAATAAATATGAAGCAAATAAAATAAATCTAAATATATATAACTCAAAGGTGACTGACTGACTGACATAGTGATCTATCAACGCACAGCCCAAACCACTGGACGGATCGGGCTGAAATTTGGCATGCAGGTAGATGTTATAACGTAGGCATCCGCTAAGAAAGGATTTTGATCAACTTTACCCCCAAGGGGATAAAATAGGGAATGAACTTTTGTATGAAACTTTGCCAATTTTAAACCGATCGGGCTGAGACTTTGCATGCATAAAGCTACTATAAAGTAGGCATTCGGCATCCTCTAAGAAAGGATTTTGATAAATTACACCCCTACGCGAGCGAAGCCGCGGGCAAAAGCTAGTATAATGAATAAAGTGACTGCGTGACGGCACTATATTTCTAAAAGTATTAATAAATTCAAAAGTTGACTTGGGAAACATTTAATATCGCATCTGAGTTTATAAAACAACGCCCTGACTAGCAGCACAAAGAACGGTAAATCAATGCGACATCACTATTATCTAAAACCGAAAAAGTCGAATCATGTAAAAGAACTAAGCACATTATTAGACAGAAACAAATTTCAGTATATTTCATATAAAATATTAGAAAATCATACAAAAATTAAAAATTAATATAAATTTGTCAATCAAAAATGCCCCCACGGATTGTACCTGGCTCAAAGGTACCCATTATGCTAGCTGCATTTCCTCTTTGAATAGCAATGGATATCCTTTGAACCAGGTACCAGCCAGAGCGGTAGTCATAACCACGATCCCTTAAGCGACGTCCTATCTCACTAATAAAGTCCCTTGCCTCCAGACAGAAATAGTTAATTAGTTAAATCAGTTGTCACATTAAACTAAGTGTTTTCTGAAAATAATTATCAAACCTGTGTAAATATTTGCAAAAAAAATATAAAATCAAAAGCTGTACGTCAAAAATAAAACAATTTCCACCGTTTTCAAACATTCTAACAAGTCAAAGAATCTGCAACATCCGAGATATTCAATTTGTTGATGTTTGTAACTTTATTACTCTAAACTTCATCAATTTTTCGAGAGGCAGGTAGGAATTAATTAGCCTAATTCCGTCACAAGTTGGAAGTTTGACATAAATTATCCGGAAAGTATGCGGGCAGGAATTCCGGAGAAGGGTTCCGCCTGGGTCACGTCACGCGTGCTGCGCCAACTCGGGCATGGCTTTAAGCGATGGAGCGAAGAAAACCGGGAATAGCAGTATCCGATGGAGAATTGACATTGGTCAGATTTCAATAGGATGTTTTTGGATTGTCACAAAACAATATGCTTAACTTTTTTAATGTTTTTGTTTTCGCGTTTTTCGTGTGAGAAGTGACCAACACCGATGTGCAATTTTTCAAGTTGCTTAAAGGCATCTAACATAGCTTGACGTCTGATGACAGTTGGGATCAAGGGCTCAACAGGCCTTCCAAGGCAATGTTGAGCTCTAAAATTTTCATGCTACTTGTGGTCACCCATGCAAACGTGGCTTACTAAGATACGTGCTAGGTGACGATGCATTTGTATTTTAGATTGCAATTTCGTAAAATTTTATTTATTACTTGCAAATGGTTTGTAGGCGAGTATAGATATATATTTTTTTTATAATAATGAAGCCAATTTTTAATAATATATGAAGACAATGTGGTCAAACGACCTGATCAAGGTCGCTGGAAAGCGCTGGATGCAGGCCACTCTTGATCAGTCATTTTGGAAGTCCTTGGGAGAGGCCTATGTCCAGCAGTGGACGTTATGCGGCTGAAATGGTGATAATGATATGAAGACAATAGCATTAGTCAAGTCAGTCAAAGTGTTGCATTTAAGGTTGTAAGAAAAGTCACGAGTTCACATTTTTGGGCTAACTAGTACTGTAATAAGGTCAATTCAACTCTACAAATAAAGAGGTTGTAAGAAAAGTCACGAGTTCACATTTTTGGGCTAACTAGTACTGTAATAAGGTCAATTCAACTCTACAAATAAAGTGGTCGACTGCAAATCTCAAACATCCCACGTAAAACCATGCTGGGCCCAACTCGAATATAAACCTGAGGGTCTGTTCAGATAGAGAGGAGTGCAGCAAAGACGTTTTGGAACGAAGTTCCTTATCGTGCGTTGCGAAAGGTAGCTAGACGGAAAAAAATAAGACCAAAAGTTGCAACGACACTTTTTGTTTATTCAAATTTATGAAGATAACTAGCTTTTCGGGCGTTGCGCGGGCTGCAAGCAGCTCGCGGTTTTTCGTGCAGCTGTTGAGGTAGGCTAAATATGTTTCCAGTTCAGAAAATGTATAAACATTGCAGTCTGTTGAGGAAACATGAAAAAAGTGTGGGCGGCTATCTTGGATCCAAAATCTGGTTGCAGTTTCTTGTTCCGCGGGGTGATTTACTCAGGCATACAAAATTTCAGACCGCTGCGAAGTCTTAGTGAGACGTTATGAACGAAATAGTTTGATTTTCTTAAATCCAGGCGCCATCCTGGATCCCAAAAAAAATTTTAAATTTGGATTTATCGTCTCAAAATACATATAGATTTTGATTTTCAGCCAAATCGGAAGCAGTTGACTTTCGGCGGCCATATCGGATTTCCAAAAATTAAAAAAAAAATGCAGCGCTTGGTGGGAGTGGCTCGGCCTACGGCCTCGCCACGCAGCTCGCCCTTCGGGCTCACATTTTGTCTATGGGGTCAAATCTCCAAGTCCAACCGTTTAGCCAGGCCGTACCCCTTCCACGTCAGGTTTCTGCAAATTCTCAACTTTCAGATTTTTCTGGTACTCGACCCCCACACCCCTATACATTTCACCATAAGCCATCACCCCCACTATTCGGGAACAGGTCAAACAACTATGTCAGTGAGTCAGTGAGTCAGTGGTAAGTGTAGCTTTATATAATATAATAATAAAAACTTGATTTTAGAACGCAGAAAAGAGTTTGAATGTTATTTAGACCTATATATATTTATATTTTACTTCATTGCATACGGGTGTCCCATGACACCTCTCAAGTTTTTTTTATTTAGACACTGGAAAATACACTTTTAACTATTAGCATAAACTACAAACGCGACGCTCGAAATGACAATGACAAAATGCTCTCCTCGTATCGAGACCGCGCGAGCATTTTGTCTTGTTTAAACGACGACATTTTGACGACCTCTGTGACCTAATGGTCATCATGCCAGGCTGTGGCACCGGAGGTCCCGGGTTCGATCCCCGGTCAGGTCAAGATGGAAAATGATCTTTTTCGGATTTACCTGGGTCTTGGATGTTTATAAAATATAGTATTGAGTTATTATCCCATCACGAAAGTCTAAAACTACTTTGGGACTAGCTCAATTTGTGGGATTTGTTCGTATATATTTATTTATTACTAGTTGCATCCCGCGGTGTTACCCGTGGTTTTAAAAAGTAGGCAATGTGTTAATCCAGGGTCTCAGCTTCCTGCATACCAAAATTTTATCAAAATTGGTCGAGAAGTTTGCGCGTGAAGAAGTAACAAACATACACATACACACTCACAAACTTTCGCCTTTATAATATTAGTGTGGTAGTGTGATATTTATTTATTTATTTATTTATTCATAAACGTTTATACACTTTAGGCTATGGTAATACAGTCTAATTTTTAATTAAGTAAGTAATTGCTCGAGCATTTTTGGTCTCTATCTGAACTGACCTCATGGGATTACTTTATAGCAATGTCCTCACGACGCGAGGCCCCTGGCTGCTCATTACGCCGCCGATGCTGCCGCTAAGCTGACAGACGCGACCAGCTCAAACCATAATCATTTTGTGGCTCGATATGGCATATACCACGGTTGAAATATCGAAGAAATTGTGCCTAAATAACATTTCTTTAGAGTGTTTAGCAAAATAACATTACAATGACATTTACAATTAAGGGGCTCCCTAAATTTTTAGGGGTCCAGTACTGCCCCCACTTGAAATAAATCATTTAAAAGGAAACGGAGATATCATTTAAAATTTTGTCACTAGATAACTCTGCAAACTATTTTATGAACCACTGTTTACAGTTTAAAGGGAGAACGTGAAGCTTTTCTTCGCACATTTGCAAAATACTGCCACTTTTGGCTAGCTGAGTTTTCTTTTGTTTAGTTATTTTGTTAGTGTACTTGTATCTATACTTTTTACTTGAGTAAGGAGCCAATTCTTCAAAAAGCATTTTATTCATACTGTTTCGAACGAGATAAACGCAGAATGTTTGCGAGCAAGAAATTCGTGGAATCTCGTAAGAAAGCTGCAAGCGAAACTAGGCCTTATGTACTTACAGCATTAAGTCTAGAATTGTTTTTGCGGTTGCACTCACACGCATGTATCATCGCCTCGACGTTTCTCGCCATCGAAATACATTCGTCTAATTTGGAGAATATTCGAGAATAATATACACTTTTACCAGCGCATATAAAAAGGCGATCGAGTGCGCACCAAGTCAGTTCAGTACGAGCTACGAAAGCGATGTCTTTGAAGGAAACCTACCCTAGTGCGACAAGTGGAAGTAGTTGCGACAACCTCGGCGATATAACTGGACCACAGCTGCTACGTGACTTGGATGTGGACATCAGGAAGACCATCTTAACGTGTCAACTTAGGCTTCCGTAGGGAATAAAGACCCTCATACGAAGTTTGGCGTTTTTCTCCAAATCACGAACCCCAGTTTCGTAACAATACGATTTCAAAGGCAAAAAGCCATTACATGGACGCAACACCGGAAGGGCAAAAAGTATTTCTTTTATTTTTTTTCGTCTGTCGTCGTACCAATAGTAAGGTTTAGATATCCAGTTATAACTCGTATAGGTTCGTAAAACGTGATATCTGATTCCCTATACAAAATTAAAAAAAAAATTAATAGATACATACTAAATATCCTCTTCAAATAAAACAACTCAAGATAACGCCAGCAAATAGCGAACAAAGAAAATGCAGTACTACCACCGTTCAATTCTAACATCTCATGAAATATGCAGAGAGCTGCTCGGCATTGAATTAAAAGTTGTGTAGTCCGCCGGCATGAGTTTGAGAGTTTAACGACCTTTTTTCAAGCATTTCAAAAGTAGTTTAGTGCAAAAAGAATTGTCGTATTCACTTTGTACATTCAATTTCAAGTGACTCAGTATTCTGCATCAAACAGATTTTTCAAACTCTGTGACCTTTTTTTTACCCGTCTACGGTTTTTTTTATGTTATAGGGCGGCAAACATGGCATGGACAACTGCAACATCAACAGAAGCGTTGCCGGCCTTTCGGGAAGATATAGACTCGTTTTTGAAGGTTTCAATGTCGTTTCGGTCCGGGAACACTGCTGCAGGAAGTTGATTCCACAGTTCGGTCGTACGTGGTAAAAAGTTCATTTTAAAACGTACAATGGTTGATTGTCAACTATCCAAATGGTGTGGATGAAATTTTAATTTCAGGCGGGTGGTGTGGTGGTGGTACGGTGATGCCAAAAGGAGGATTCTATTTTGTCGCTATGTATGTATCAAATGTTTATAACATTGGCTTTTAACTTCTCTTTGAGATACCAATTCGTTTCTTTATATTCAATCGATAAACCATACATTTTATTGTACAGCAATAATATTTCCAATCTGTATTTCATGTTTATGAGACTTATACGACGGAAAAGATAAAAGGGAAGGAAGAGAAAATAAATCATTACAAGAATAAGAAGACTTTGATGATAAAACTTATAGATGTCTCATCGAAAAAAGGTTTATAATAATTGAATGTTTGTAGTGACTTAGATTGAAAGCACGATCATTTGACATTTGATTGATTGAAAGATTAACAGCATTATTTATAATAATGTGCATTTACTTTAAATGCTATTTGCCACTAACAAAAACGTTTTTATAATGTTTTCATTAAGTTTTTGTATCAAAGGCCTCGCTTTACCATTCTTGGCCGTATTTTTATTATTTCATACTTTCGTCACGTGTTATTCACCAAACCAATGATTCTGCGAACATTCAAATACATCTCTATTATCATAGGATATTTTTAATATCTCATAATTATCATCATTTTGTTTTCATCATATTGTTTTGTTTTACAATTGATGACGTCAAATGGTTACTTACAACAAAATGTACCGCCGCTTCCTAAGCGCTAGTGCAGAAGAAGCGGGAACAAACTGCACTGCAGCATTTTCTCCAAGGACGTCAACTCACAATTAAATTAATATTTAAAGTTGATATGCCGACAGAGAACAATTTTTTTTTGTTATGTTATAATTTCAATTTAAATTCGTAAATGTCGAAATTTTAAATAATGTCAAGGTGTGGATTCAGTAAGTAGGTACCAAATAATGACATTTGTAATTACACAAACCTTTAAGAGGTACCCGCGCCAAAGTCAAGCCAGACTTTTTTTGTTTTAGGTAGTAATTTAACAGTTATTTAGAATTTGAATGTAATTCGACATCTTAACAAAATATAAGATCATTGATCATCGTTGTTCTGCCGCGACAGAGAAACACGACAACTTAATTTAAGGCTTTTGGAAGTTCGTAAGTGCACTTTGTGGACGACGGCGTCTTGACGTGACGTCGCCGCGTCGCTTCGATTATGTCACTGTCATTGACGTCACGCTACGTCAGCGAATTAACGTCCAGTTAGGGTTGGCAGAACTATTTTTATTTTATTCTAAATCTATTTAATATATTTTCATACTGCACGGCAAAGGCTTTATTGTATTGTAACTCTATCGATAGGACTGAATACGTAGTAGGTAATTTTTTTTCCAAATTTTTACATACTCGTTGACGAAATGCGTTGCGTAGTGGTAAACACGCTTGTCCACCACTCGGAGGTTTTGGGTTCGATCTCCTGCCAGAACAAGTTGGAAAATAGCCCTTTTTTTTCAAATTTTCCTGGGTTTTTGGCTGTTTATCTAAAATGTATTTATTATAAAATATAGTATTGCTGAATTAATATCTCATAACACAAGTGCTAGCTCAATCAGTGTGATTTGTCGCTGTATATTGATTATTTCATTTATGTACTATCTGTTCACATTTTAGTCAAACTGTTACATTCCGCATTGTCGAAAAATTAAAATTATTACACAAATAAACCTTTGTATGGTATTAAATTTTATTCTATTGAATAGTATAGTATTCGTAGCAGGTATTTGGCCTCCGTTTGTCTCTTGGAATATCAAAACGAATTATGTAAATTACTCACAAAATTAAGACGAAAATATTTCATTTTGAAAAATCCATCTATCAATGCTTGGTAACCCTGAATTTGGTCGAGTCAGTCGGAACCTTGTTGTTTCAATTAAGACAACAATTAGTCGCCGACGTCACGGCGGACGTCACGCCTAATTGACTTCATTGCCAAGATTGCTGTAGTAACTAAACAATTTGACCTTCAGCTTTGCATTCATATTTGCGTCATATTACCTGTTACATCTGAATGAAATTATTATTATTGACCTAATGGTCGATATTGCTTTTACCCGTAATGGAAGAGAACGCCAAGAAACATTAAACACACAGTCTACTTAGGAATAACTTTTAAAAGAGTTAACTATATAATTTCATTAAGATAAGCTAAATAAATAAATATATAGGGACAAATTACTCTGATTGAACTTGTCACAAAGTAAGTTCGAGACTTGTGTTCGGGGCACTAACTCAACGATATCGTATTTAATAACAAATACATATATGGATAAAGATCCAAGACACAGGAAAATTTTATAAAGGCCATTTTCCAACTTGCCCTGACCGGGAATCGAACCCGGAACTTCTGGGTGACGGACTAGCATGGCGCCACGGAGGTCGTCAAAATAATAAAAATATTAAGTTTTATTGTTATGGTTCTCGATAAAGATCCAACATTTTCCGCGTACAGAACGATTAATACATTTTAAAAACGGACAAAGGGATACAATGCTGAATACCTATATAAAATGAAACCAACACTACCCTCTACTACGCAATCACGTAAAAAATTGGTCAAAACTTTCATTTATTTGCTAGCGTTTGTGCAATCAAATTGCACAAACGCTAGCAAAAGTGAATACAAATATATTTTTTGCATGCCGCGTATAGCAAGAGTCTGTAATCTTTCAAAACTAGTGTTTCCGAGGACTATAGGCTTTTAGCCCTAAATTTAAGCCTGTCAGCTCTTTTTTATGGCTATGTCGTTTTTAAAAGCCTATGAGCCTAAAAAGCCTTTATTGTGACTGTAGGTTTTTTTAGAATAATAGGCTTATGTTTAGGCTAAAGCCGTTTTTAGTAGTAGCCTGAGTAAGCCATCGTAATTAAGAATAAAGGATTTATTTTATTTCTAATTAGTTTTGAAAACAGTAAAGAAAATGTTTATTTTACTTAAATATCGCCAAAACAACATCGATCCGAAAGCCTATCAAGACTTATAGTCCTTTATGCTTGGCCTATTCAACAGATCTAGCCTAAAGGACTAAGAGCCTGTTGAGCCCCTTAGTTGAGTCTAGGCTTCAAAGACCTGACCTGACTTTTTTTAGATCTGACAACAAGCGTTACACTAGTGTGCCCGAGGTGACGCTTTATGGTAATCCATTAAAATATGTTAAGAGTTTTAAATATTTGGGCCACTGGGTCACAGAAGACCTGAGTGACAATCAGGATATCGAGCGGGAGCGGAGGTCGCTGTCTGTTCGCTGTAATATGTTGGCTCGCAGATTTGCCAGGTGTACTGACGAAGCTAAGATTACGCTTTTCAAAGCCTATTGTCAGTCGTTTTATACCTGCAGTCTGTGGGTCAACTATACGCAGAGAACATACAGCGATCTTCGCGTACAATATAATAACGCGTTCCGGGTGTTGATGGGGCTGCCGCGTTACTGCAGTGCCTCTGGCATGTTTGCTGAGGCTCCCGTAGACGGGTTCGCTGCGATCATGCGCAAGCGTTGCGCTTCTCATCTCAGGCTTGAGTCTTAATGGTCAAGTTCTAGAATGGGTACCCAACACCAAATTTTTAGGCATAACTGTAGACTGGAACTTAAAATGGGATAAACATATTGAGGCCACTGCCAAGAAACTTAGTTCGGCAGCATATGCTGTGAGGAGGGTCAGACGGTGTACTAACGTTGAAACTGCTAGGCTAGTATACTTTAGTTATTTTCACAGCATAATGTCATATGGCTTGCTCTTATGGGGTAAAGCGGCTAACATACATGCTATCTCTGTGCTACAAAAGAGAGCAATTCGGTCGATCTACGGACTAAAATCACGCGATTCCTTAAGAGAGTTATTTAAATCTATAAATATTCTTACTGTGACATCTCAATTTATTTACGAAAATCTTCTATTTGTTAAATCTAGGTTAAATAATTTCAAGAAAAAAAGTGATGTTCACAGTTATAATACTCGCAACAAAAATCAGCTTCATACGCCTAAATTTCGACTTGCTAAAACTAGAAAGTCACTCTTAGGTCTAGGTATAACATTATTTAATAAACTTCCCGAAGCGATCGTTAACCTACCAATGGCAAAATTTAAAACACATGTTAAAAAAGTTTTATTGAACAATGCATACTATACTATCAATGATTATTTAAGAGATAAAAACGCGTGGATACTTCCTAAACATTTTCCATTACACTCCACACATGAAACATAAATAGCTGCATTTTCTGTTACCATAATAAGCTTACTGTAAAAACATGTAAATGCTCTGCGATCAATAAGTGACCAACATATAATTAATATTTTCTCTTGACAAGGTCTGCGAGTTCGGGTTTTTCATGCTCACTAAAATGTCCAATCCGGTGGTGGCGTCGCTGGTCGGGTCGTTGGATTCCCTCTAATATGGTTGAGTTTAACGATGGCTGATCCGTGCGTCAACTCGTGAACGGGTGCTGCCGGGAGGGACTGGTCAGCTCGGCTTCGCTTTTTTTGACTACTTAAAATTTTTTATTACGCAATTTATGTTAGTTTACTTGTTCGCAAGCATAACATGTTATAATGTGTCAACATTGTATTATATTATAAGTATTTATTAATTAAAAGACAATTATAATAATATGACAAAGCCCTTCTGGCGAGTAGGCGACCAATACTGTGAAAATGAATTTCTTTCGGCGTTTCTTCTCAGCAGTGGTCGTTACGAAGCGCTGGTATCGGTAGCTTTTCTTTAAAAAATAAATTAAATTTTAATATACTTTACACGTAACATAAATTATACTTATTGACGTGTAAAAGTGCCTGTAAAGGTCTAATTACTGAATAAACATTTGAATCTTTGAATCTTTGAGGCGCATGCGCGACAGCCCCAACACTATCCTGCGCGCGCTGGCAGACCGCTCGGACTCACCGATGCTCGCTCGATGGATACAACTGCATGCAGTTAAGTAGGCCGTCCAGCTAGCATCGCTGAGTACTATGTATGGACGTGCATGTCCGTCTGCTGTTTTTATTTTATTTTATTGTTACTAACATCCTAGTATTTTAAGCTCAATTGTTACTAACCCTTTTTATGGATCTTGTTGTCCAAAATAAACGATTTATTATTATTATTATTATTATAAAGACAGGCTAAAAGCCTATAGTCCTCGGGATCACTATTCAAAACGGTGACAGTATGGTCAACTCATACTTACTATCAGATTCCTACTAACCTATAGATTCGTGGGAATTTAATATAGCAAAATTCAATTAAATTTTATTACACTCGTAAGTACCCCAGGTGGCACGCGGACAAAGTCGCTAATAAAAGCTAGTGTAAACATAATAATGAACACTCGTCTGCTGCACCGGAGATAATGGCGGTTGCGGTGCGTCGCACCGGAACGACGCAAAATAAAACCTCTACAGATGTGAAGCTTCTGTACTAGCGCTTAGGAAGCGGCACTAACTAAACTCCGACCTCCTCCGAGACGACCTCCGTGGCGTACTGGTCACCATGCTATTCCGCCACCCAGAGCTACTGGGTTCGAGCCCCGGTCAGGGCAAGTTGGAAAATGGCCTTTTTTAATTTTCCTGTTTGTTAGGTGTTTACGAGTTAGTATCCCAAAACACAAGTCTCGAACTTACTTTAGGGCTAGCTCAATCTATGTAATTTGTCCATACATAATACATTAGCTTCGTTTTTTCCTTCCTTTTTAATTGGCCAACACCTCTATTGCTAATAGCCAATGTTTTGATTCATTTTTAGGGTTCCGTATAAAGGGTAAAAATGGGACTCTATTACTAAGACTCCATTGTCCGTCTGTTTGTTCGTCTGTCTGCCTATCACCAGGTTGTATCTCATGAACCGTGATAGCAAGACAGTTTTAATTTTCACAGATGATGTATTTCTGTTGCCGCTATAATAATAAATACTAAAAACAGAATAAAGTAAATATTTCAGTAGGTTTCTAACAAACGTAATTTTTTATAGATAACTCGCCGATGTTACGGCGTTGCCCGCGTGGAATATTTTTGTCAATCCCACAGGAGCTTCACATTTTCCTGGGATAAAAGTATCCTTTATGTTAATCCAGGTAATAAGCTATCTACATTCCAAGTTTCATTCCAATCTGTACAGCCGTTTTTGCGTAAAAGAGTAACAAACATAAAATTTCGCGTTTATAATATTAGGAGTTCTAGGCGTTTATAGAATTAGGAATAATTTATCCAATTGCCCTTCTGATATGACACTCACTCACTTAAGCGATTTTTCTATACTTTCCTTATTTTGTCACGTGAGCATCGTTAATTAAAATTAATTATTCGTCGCGCGGTGCATTTGTACGAACAACGCGGTGAGAGAATTCCATTGCGACAGCTCTGCTGCCTCGGCTGCGTTTCGACGAACGGCTTATATTACTAGTAGTTTGTGACGTCAGCGGTCTATAGAGCGACAGGTCTTTATTACTGAGAGTGCTGTCTGTTTGTCACAGGGCTCTATCTCTTGAATTGTAATAGCTACACAATTGAATTTTTTACTGATTTTGTATTACTTTGGCCGCTATAACAAATAATACTAAAAATAAGATTAAGTTAAAAATTGAAGGAGGTTGTCAAAAAAGAAACGTTTTTTTTTCAGCGTTAACTCGATCTTTATGTTGGCATTATCTTAATTCTTGAAAAGCATTGTACGGAGGTACGGAACCCTGCATTTACAAGTTCGATTCACACTTACCCGGTTTATTTTTAATACTTCACTATTGAAGCACAATGCTGCAGACTTTTAGCTCTCTGTAGACTCTGCTACGAGATCTGTAGCTTATGTTCGTAGCATAAGCTACAAATTTTGTAACTCATCGTAGGTTGTACTACGAGAACCGTAGCCAATATCACGATCGTAGCAGAATGCTACGATCATTATAGCTCTCACTGTGTTATGAGCTTTTATACTTTTTTGACAATATAAAACAGGCTTTATTTCTTAAAAGAAAATATTTACACTAATACAATATTAACTAACTAAACTACAGCCTTAAATTTATACCAAAAATATAAATATACTCAATTGTATAATAAATAAGTTAAGGCCAAATCGCTGCCGTCACAGTGCAAAGTACCCACGAGACATAGTACTTTTATAGTTCACTTTAGTAGCACAAAAATAAAAAAAAATACGGACAAATAACACTGATTGAGCTAGCCCCAAAGTAAGTTCGAGACTTGTGTTATGGGATACTAACTCAACGATACTATATTTTATAACAAATACATATATATTCATAGATAAACACCAACGCGACGACGCGAGCTAAATCTAACCATAGCAACCGCATTGAGCAGATATTTCTTTGAATTTGTGTTCTGAGTAAGATATTTGTACTTAAAAACTAGTACTTATTCTGTGGCTGGGTGCTTCGTTTATAAAATTTGTTAAAGTTCGGCTTTGCTTGAACAAAATGTTTATAAAACAAAAATGAATACACGATACATCGTTCTTAAAACCACCTGGTATCCAGGGTGTTGACGGTAAACAACAATATTGCGTACTGCTCCCTTGCCGGGCGCCCAATTAGCAGCCCCCCGGACAAGGGACTCTGATTGCACCGCCGAGATAAACCAGCCCTTAACACCGCAATCCGGACTATAAGCCGCTAATCAATGTATCTTTTGGTATTGTACGTGTTTTCCTGTTTGGCCGGTATTAGATGACTTTACCTGACTTTGGAAACTTATTCTATTTGGGAGACTACTCCAGTTCTGTCTTATTTTCACCCTAGACACAAAGAAGACGCAGTCGGTTATATTAACAATGTTTTAGCTATCTCAGCTTTTCGTTTAGAAAAAACAAAAAATCTTTTATGGGTCTTGGCTTGCGCCTCTTTAATAAAATTCCAGATAATGTAGTAGCGTTACCATTATCTAAGTTTAAGACTGCCGTTAAAATATTAAAAAATGCGAATTATCTTGCAAATGATTATTCATCATCATCTGATCAAAATTCTTGGAAATAGTTGACTGCAAATTTAATTGTAATATAATGTATACTTAGCTTAAGTGTAAATCTGTATTGTAACTGTAATATAGCCCATCAGGCTGGGTAGGGACCAATACTGAACTGGGTTTCTTTCGGCGTAATCTTCCCTGCAGTGGTCGTTCCGAAACTCTAGTAGTTTTTAGCCTTTACATTAGAATAATATTTAAAAAAATTACCTTCAATAAGAGATCAATTTATCCTACATTGAATAAAAAATTTTGACTTTGACTTTGACTTAAAGACAGTTCTTTAAAATCATTATTGTTTCGGCTGCAAAATGTTTACTACCAGACATAGGCCTCTGTCGAATATTTTCAAAATGGCTGGTTTATTACTATCATGTAAACAGCATTTCTGCTTGTTTACACACTCAGTAAAGGCTCTTACAGACGACGACGGCGACTGTTTTTGACCTGTGTCGCTGATAATCGGCGACTATCGGCGACTGTCGCCGACGGTCGCGCTTCAGTTTTACAGATTGACATGTGTCACGCTAATTAGGTAAATTAGTTATTCCCGTTCCCGTTCCCGTTCCCGTTCCCGTTTCCGTTTCCGTTTCCGTTTCCGTTTCCGTTTCCGTTTCCGTTTCCGTTCCGGTTCCGGTTCCGGTTCCGGTTCCCGTTCCCGTTCCCGTTCCCGTTCCCGTTCCCGTTTCTTTTTCCGTTTCCGTTCCCGTTCCCGTTCCCGTCCCCGTTCATATAAACTTGCAACCTCTTTTTTACCCCTATAGGGATGTTGTTTTCAAAATCTAATAAATGCATTATTATTTTCTACTAACTATTAAAATAAATGAAAAAATTCATGTGTCTCACTTTAAAAATTACGAAGTTCCATACAAACTGGCAACCCCTATTTTATTCCCTTATGGATGGAGTTTCCAAAAATTCTTTCTTAACGGACGTCTCTTAGTCACAATCTAGCTTCCTGCCAAATTTCATCTTCATTGGCTACGTAGTTTTTGAGATTTCGTGATGAGTGAATGAGTGAGTGGGTGATTTTCGCTTTTATACATAGGGCGCACTATAAGTTTCCGGAATTGGCCACTTACATAAACAATATTTAAAAATTTATTGCAACATTTGAAAATAGAACTCTTTGGCTGTAGAATGCAGTTTGTTTCATCTGACTGTCTTTTGTTTTTACCTTGTGGCGCCATTTAAAAAATTGTGTGTCTGCATCAACATGGATTTAACTCGGGAAAATTTTCGTAGTATGATTTTCTACGATTTTAAGTGTAATTTGACAGCTCAACTGGGCATCGCTCGGCTTGAAACAGCTTTTGGCAATGAAGCACCATGCAAGACAACTGTTTATAGCTGGTTTGCAGAATTCAAGCGTGGTCGTATCAATCTCAGTGACGAATCTCGCGATGGTCGGCCGTCCACCGCTGTGACCAACAAAAACATCGATGCTGTGCGCCGTATGATTGAAACAGACAGGCATGTGACCTACCATGAAATTCGCGCATCCTTAGAAATAGGCATGAGTCAAATACAATTAATCCTACACAAACATTTGGGTGTGAGAAAGCTGTGCTCGCGGTGGATCCCACACAACTTGACCGAGGCTCAAAAAACGGACCGCGTCACTTGGTGCAGTGCCATGCTTACCAGATTCAACGAAGGTGCGTCAAATTTGGTGTGGGATATAGTAACAGGTGACGAAACATGGATTTATTGCTACGATCCCAAAACAAAGCAGCAATCGAGCGTATGGGTCTTTCAAGATGAGCCGAAACCAACCAAAGTGGCGCGCGTGAAAAGTGCATCTAAGCGGATGATTGCTTCTTTTTTTAATAAAACTGGACACGTGGCTACTGTTGCTTTAGAGAATCGTCGTACAGTGAATAGTGACTGGTACACGACCATTTGTTTGCCGGAAGTTATTGACGAACTCCATAAAAATAACCGTAAACGCCGTATCATCCTGCACCACGACAATGCTAGTTCTCACACGGCCAGACAGACAAACGACTTTTTGAAGGCGCAAAATGTAGAACTCATGAGTCATCCTGCATACAGTCCCGACCTGGCACCTTGTGACTTTTTTCTGTTCCCAAAAATTAAGAACCAATTACGCGGTCAACGATTTTCATCACCAGAAGAGGCTGTCGAGGAGTATGAAAAACACGTTTCAGAGGTCACCACAGAGGAGTGGCACAAATGTTTTCAAAACTGGTTTCATCGAATGAAAAAGTGCATAGACGCCAAGGGAGATTATTTTGAAAAACAATAAATTAATTTTGTACCTTTAATAGTATTTTTTCATATTCATTCCGGAAACTTATAGTGCGCCCCACGTATATAGATTTTAGGGATGGTCCCATAGTAAAAGTTGTTCACATTGATTAGTATGTTTACTCCCTTTCGGTTTGATACCTCCTTTCCGTTAGACGTTGAATAATTGAAAACGAAAGTTTGCCTCATGAATTGAATGACAAAACCACAATAATTTAAAACAGTACCCTCCCAAATCTCTTCTAGATTGAGTTTCAAAGACAAACGTCGACCTCAAAATTATGTTAACATTATACGAAGACTGTAACCGAATCCAAACAGATTTCAATTTATACGTTTGAATTGCTATTGCGACTTTCTTCTTTCTAAATTCCGAACCAGGCCTGTGTCATTCCCCGTGCAGGTATCGAAAATATACCTACTTACTATGCACGCGGCGTGGTCGCCGCGTGCATAGTAAGGGGAAAAATCAGTTACATGAATCGTTTGTCCAGCGTAATAAGAATGAAATTGGCTTGCAATGGATGTCTAGGTATCTAAAAGAAGAGGTGAGGAGTTCTGACGCGAGCTAAATTAGACCATAGCGCTAACCACATTAAGCAGATATTTCTTTGAATTTATTTTCCGAGTAAGACTTCTGTACGTGAGTGACTTGTACTTATTCTGTGTTCCAAACTGAGTTTTTTGTTTTGATAGAGAATAATAATTCACCGCTACTATGATGGTCCAGTAGGCAAGGCGTTCGCCTTGTGATCCAGCGGTATCACCTAGGGTAGCAGACCACGGGCTCTGAATCGTTACTGCTGAGGATGCAACCGGGAATACGGGGGGGGGGGGTGAGAATGATGAGTAAACTACTGTCATAGGAATAAGAATAATATAATGCATTACAATACAATATAAACACAATTCAAAACTTTACCCATACAAATCTCTACCAGATTTAGTTTTATTCGTGTTGCCATAATTATCTTATCAATCGTTGATATCGTAAGTATGGCAACATAGGCTAATGCTTGCGTACATTTTCCCGGGATAAAAATATCTTATGTAAATAATCGAGGTTAAGTTATCTACATACCAAAACCTTATTCATTGAACTGTGTGCAAGTGCAACAAACATCCTCCGATAAATACAAACTTTCGAAAAATCGAATTTATAATATGAATAGAAATATACAATAGACTGTAACAAAATCCTGGCTTCAGTGAATAAGTTTGATTCGCCATTGCGACTTTATTCATGGTCCAAACTGAGTTAATTTGCATGGACTAAGTTCGCGGGGTCGTTTGTCGCGGAATTCGGGCCTTGGTTTGATATAGTAAATATGAAAAGGCTGGGGATAAACTTAACAAATATTTAAATTATAGAAATGAAACTCCTTCGCTTTGATATACATACATTATACAATAAATAAATATATAATACCTTTGCCCAGCAGTGGGACAGTAGAGGTTATTTAAAAAAAATATATAAACTTGTAACGATGTTACAATAAATCTCATCCTTCATGATCCTGTTTACCTCCTTTTCCATTTTCTAAAACATAATTTCATTTTCAAATTCAATTTTTGAATTTAAGATTCCTTCCTCATTATTCTGATTCATTCCACTACCATCTCTCGAACCGATTACATCTATATCAGTATTGTAAATTTATATACATCTGTAATGCAAAATTATAATAAATAAAATAACTCTGTGCTGTTTCTCTCAAGCTCTCCACTATGTACCTTACCTACCTCTTCATGTAGGAGTTCCAACTGGCCCAGCTAGTGCGCAGCTACCTCTCTACTAGGAGCTCCTAAAAGCGCTGGATGCAGGTCGCTTCCAATCGGTCGTTTTGAAAATTTTTGGTGGAGGCTCATGTCCAGCAGTGGACTTCCTGTAGTTATTGATAAAGTTAAGTAGTTTGTAAACCAATTATTTCATCAACAGTTATTGTCACCAGTTTGCTGAATAAGTTTAATTTAATAAGTAAATACTGCCGGTTTTGAATCCTTTAATAAATTTTTGAAATCTTTCCTCTCAACTGCAAAGTAGATCTTATGACTGTGTTTAGCTCAAGGGCTCTATTTGCATTTTTTCTAATTTGTGACGAAAAGCAGAGTGGGGAGTTGAGGGGGGGAGTCGGGTCGCGTTCCCTCTCATTTGCATAACTGTAGTTTAAAGTTGCGCCTTGAATAACGTTAAATATGCGAAACTTTGAATAATATCAGCTCGACTCTGTCATATCTGACTTTGTATTAAATTGTTGTTGCTGTACGCTGCGCGCAAAAGTTTACATTTTTGAAGCCAACTTGGGATTGAGAGTTGGCAACTTAAGTAAAGTTCCCATTACTTTAGGTAGTTCAAACACACAAACAACAAGTTTTTCCCTTGATAATATTAGTATATCTAGATATCATGATTAACTAAGTGTTGAGCGATGCAAAACAATTATGCAAGTACTAACTTATTTACATATAATATATTTTTTATAAAGGTTCTTTAATTTTATTTCTAAAAATTCAATTGATTTGAACTAATCCAAAGTTTATTGAATGGAGATAATCTTATTGTCTGATAATTTTTTTTTCTTTGTAAATAAAGGAACCTTTATTTACTCATAAAATTCCCAAACTCCTTTTTACAAATCATAAAAAGTCGACAAACCATTCTCAAACAGCGGACAATGGAGCACACTTCCGAACAATTTGAAACAATGGTCCGAAACAAAAGACCCCAAATGATCAGTAACATTGTAAAGCGATTGGTTCAATTAGAGCCGATGACGGGCCGGACGGGGTCCGGGCCGGACCGGGTCCGGGCGGACTGTATCCGGCTCGGCAGACCAAATATTTGCAGATCCTTTCTCCTTTACAGCATGGGGTTTGCTGTAGCGAGTTAATCTTCTTTATTAGTGAAAATGCTTTAAAGCTTGGTTAAATAGGCGGCTTTTTTTTGTAGAATTATGTACATTTGGCCACGTGGCTTCCGGCTTCTTTTTTTCCAGACTATCAAGAAAAGAACATTTTGTTAACCAAATTCTAAAACTCAGGAGGTTATAAATTCGTCTGAATCTTTTTTTATGTATGTTCACCGACTATTCAAAGACGCTTGGACAGATTTGGAATTTTTTTTTTGTTTGAAAGACATGTATTTGTCAGGTGGTAAAAATTTATCAAAATTGGTTGTGTAGTTTGAGGTTGAAGTCAGTTTTTCGTTTTGAATAATTATTATAAACTATACACTGTACAAAAAAAATGGTTATCTGTAAAGTCGGTTCACGGACAATTATTTTACGTGATAACGTCATGATAGATGCGTAACAAGCCGAACGCTCCGATCGTGCCTCTCTAGCACTCGTTTCGCGCTCTTACTTGCACGCTCGGCTCAGGCGGAACGTGACAATTTTTCGTGCGTGCAGCTGGCGTAAATCGATTTATAAAACGTTATTACGTCAAAAATTTCATAGGCTGGCTTACAATCCCGGAGTCTTTTCTACCCATCTACCTACAGGTGGTGTGATGATAAATGCAGATTTTGGACAACAATATAATATATTTTGATGACTTATGTATAGCTCTGAAACTTGGTCCCTTACTATGGGCACAGAATAAGTATGTCTATGGGTCTCATAAGAAGGCTCGAGGTCACTCAACGCGCTATGGAGAGGGCTATCCTCGCTGTTTACCTAAGTGATCGAATCAGAAATGAAGAAATTCGTAGGAGAATAACAGTCACTGACATAGCCCAGCGGATTAGCTCGTTGAACTGGCATAGGGTGGGCTACATAGAAGGCGCAAAGAGCCGATGTTCTCGAATGGCGACCAATGGTAATCGAAGCGCAGGACACCCATCCACAAGGTGGTCTGACGACCTGACTAAGGTCGCTGGAATACGCTGGATGCAGGCCGCTTTAAAACAGTAATTTTGGAAATCCTTGGCAGAGGCCTATGTCCTGCAGTGGAAGTTATGCGGCTGAAATGATAATAATACATTTATGGGATAAGTTATCCCTACCAATGCGTTAATTATTTCTGTTATATGACTGTATGACTATAAGAACAAAAAATATAATAGCTACTTCGTAAGCTTAGTGGAAAAACACGCTAAGCTCGGGGATTATTTCAGATTATTCCAGTCGATCGAAAAGACTGCGTTGAAACAAAAACAGAAGTTGATCGCTCCGGACTCGAGCAGGATTTACATGCAAATGAAGGCTCTATTTGATAACTCCGGTGGTATTGGAACAGGCGGGTACCGCTCCGCGTAGGTTTTAAAACACATTAAACATAGATTTAGCCTGATTACACCTACCGAGTAGTACGGCGAGACAATAAAATGACACGAGACAGTGCTGGGGCTGCGTGAAGAACGTATCTTTGAAGTTGCGGATGGACAGACAGTCAGTTCAATTTATACCCGGTAGAAGGACAAGATGGCCTTAAGTGGCGAGTGGTCGTCGGATTTAGATCTACCGAGTGAGCGAACGAGACTGTACGGGGAAGCGGGGGGTGTGTACTCGGTCTACACTGGGACTGGTCAGATCGGAGTCGATTTTTTGACTACTTAGTATTTCTTCTTATTAATATCGTATCGTAATTTATGTTTGTTAACTCGTTCGTAAGCATTACATGTTATAACGTATCAACATTGTATTATTTTAAAAAAGTATTTATTATTTAAAAAATACATAATAATAATATGACAAAGCCCTTCTGGCGAGTAGGCGACCAATATTGTGAAAATGAGTTTCTTTCGGCGTTTCTTCTCAGTAGTGGTCGTTACGAAGCGTTGGTATCGGTAGCTTTTCTTTAAAATAAATTAAATTTCAATATAAATTATACTAATTGACGTGTAAAAGTGCCTGTAAAGGTCCATTACTGAATAAACATTTTAATTTTATGAATTAAAATTTTTTGAATCTAGTAAATAGAACGGTGTCCAAATGACTGTCTCGCCGATTGCTAAGCCCAGCGCTCGGCCGATTGCTAGGCCGAGGGCACTGTGTCGCCACTCTACTCGGTAGGTGTAAGCAGGCTATTAACTTTTTTATTGCCAGGTAACTTAAAACATCGTCATCACTGGTAAAATGGTCCCACAGAATTTATATAAATGACGGTTGCATAACGCAGCGTCAACTGTGCTGCTATGACGCACTACCACACAGCAGCCATCGATTGATCTAGCAATTGGGCATTTTTGTGTGTCATAAATGAATTATTTGGTACTGTCAAGAAAATAGAACGTCACAAAATAATGTCACTTGTCATTGATGACAATGACGACCTCCGTGGCGTAGTGGTCACCATGCTAATCTGTCACCCAGAGGTTCCGTGTTCGATCCCCGGTCAGGGCAAGTTGGAAAAAGACCTTTTTCAAATTGTCCTGGGTCTTGGATGTTTATCTATATATGTATTTGTTATAAAATATAGTATCGTTGAGTTAGTATCCCATAACACAGGTTTCGAACTTACTTTGGGGCTAGCTGAATCAGTGTAAATTTATTTATTTATTTTAAGAGCACTATTTGACTCCAAGGAACAATGACGTCATTAGACATACAAATCTTATAGAAAAAGTACACGGAACACTAAAAATATCCTATAGAAGAGAATTTTGTTTTGCATTATTTTTATTCTATCAATAAAGAAATAAATATCTATGTTACTCCTTGTTCCCAGCATGTGAGTCTATCAAGTGAATTGCTTTACAAATGCCGTCCATTTCAAATAACTTAGCAGCATTACTCCAACGACCGGACAATTGTCCGAATCATTGCGCACATTACGTGACGTCTCGGCCATCCGGACAATCGTGGCGGTCAATCGGTTTGCCGCTGTTTGCAATTGCATTGTACGGAGGGACTATTGTTTCGAGATATTGATATTTCTTGTGTGAGTTTATGAGAGTTATTTTGATTGTGTCTCAGATTAAGTTTTATAAGTTATAAGTAAGTAACTTTACCGTCATGTTATGAAACAATAACCAACTTTATGCAAAGTTTAAATGTTTATTATGTTTAAATAAATTAATATAAATGTATAGGGACAAATTACACTGATTGAGCTAGCCCCAAAGTAAGTTCGAGACTTGTGTTATGGGATACTAACTCAACGATAATATATTATATAACAAATACATATATAAACATCCAAAACTCAAGACAATTTGAAAAAGACCATTTTTTAACTTGCTCTGACCGAGGTTCGAACCCGGAACCTCCTGGGTGACGGACTCTGGGACCACTCCGCCCCAGAGGAGATCAATTTAAGAAGAGAAATAAATAATGCCTTTTGTAAGTTTATTTTATATGTAGGTAATTTATATACTCATATGTATTATATATTTAAGTACTATACATTGGAGTATTCGTAATGTATTTATTGCTACATGTATTTCGAAGCTTAGGTATTGGCAAATACTATAATAATATAACCGCATGGCAGCTTGTGGCGAGCTGTTATTGAATAACGACACCACGGACCCGAGTGCTCCAGAGAGCCGGTCAGGGCCCTCGCCCCGACGTGTCTTCATTGGTCGGGGTGGAGACCCAACAGGGCTCGCAGGACTCTCAGCTCTGCATTGCCTTAATTGGCAGTGCAGAGAGGAGTCGTTGAGCTGTTGCTCCAGGGGGTGGAAGTGTTTAAGGGCATAACGCGGCGAGTAACTTCGAAGAAAGCGCAGCACACCTCTCGACACCCCTGAGTCGCCTGCACCGGTGTTGCTCCTTTGCCGGCAACTATTGTCGGCGCGTTTGAGGGGCCCATCTAGAAGGCGGCAAGCCATCACCTACCTACAATAGTCAGTAATCATTCCATAACCTATAGACCTTTTCTTTTTTCTTGCAATAGATCTTTCTCCAGCCGAAACCTATTCAAGGGTACACCTTTCATAGGTATATTCAGGAATGAGTTTTGGCAGGAGCGCGACATAACATCAACTTCTCCAAAGGGCCTCGAAGTGTTGGATCTGTATCCCCACGCAATCCTCTCAAAGGACCGGGGTGAAAAGACCCGTGAAACTAAAGGAGATATAATAATAAATTCTTTATTGCTCTAAAGATTTTACAGCAATAATTACAAAGATATCACTGGTCCCACACTAGGATTCCCTGTGTTGTGAGACTCAGTCTCTTTCGCCACAGATAATACTAAACAACTTAATAAATAAAATAGATTATAAATATTTTAAATTAAACATCTAGATAAGTTATTGAGACATCTAATCTCTAATCTAAATCTAAATATATATAACTCAAAGGTGACTGACTGACTGACATAGTGATCTATCAACACACAGCCCAAACCACTGGACGGATCGGGCTGAAATTTGGCATGCAGGTAGATGTTATGACGTAGGCATCCGCTAAGAAAGGATTATGATCAATTCTACCCTCAAGGGGATAAAATAGGGGATGAAAGTTTGTATGAAACTTTGTCAATTTTAAACCGATCGGGCTGAGACTTTGCATGCGTAAAGCTACTATGACGTAGGCTACCCCTAAGAAAGGATTTTGATAAATTACAACCCTACGCGAGCGAAGCCGCGGGCAAAAGCTAGTTTACAAATAGGCGGACTCACCCCGCACCAGACGCTACTGTAAATATTAAAATTTTATTTTTTCTCTTACTTTGGTCTTACTTGTATGTATCTTTACCACCTGTCAGTTGACTGGAAGAGAAAGCTCGTGTACCATTTTTGTAATAAAGTTTTTTATTAATACAATTTTAAGCCTAATAAGGTTGACAGTGATATTTATTTTTATTTTTTTTAAATTCAGTTGAAAGCTACAATATGTGGACTTAATGATAAAGCTTTCTCTACCTGACAACCTTTAGGAAAAGATAAATGTGAGATAAGAAAGTTGGCGTCTAAATAGCAGATAAAAGATATAAAGACAGATATTGGACGACCTCCGTGGCGAAGTGGTCACCATGCTAGTCCGCCACCCAGAGGTCCCGGGTTCGATCCCCGGCCAGGGCAAGTTGGAAAATAGCCATTTTCAAATTGTCCTGGGTCTTGGATGTTTATCTATATATGTATTTGTTATAAATTATAGTATCGTTGAGTTAGTATCCCATAACACAAGTCTCGAACTTACTTTGGGGCTAGCTCAATCAGTGTAATTTGTCCCTATATATTTATTGGAACGAAGTTCCTTACGGCAGGCTTGGAGGAGATAGGGATTTTGCTGCGCGACCGAACTGAAAAAATGTGATAGTAAAACCGTAAGGATGACCTCGTTAAATAAAACTGTTAAATGAGACGTGCGCAGGCGCGACAGTCGTATACACAAGAACTTTTGAACTTCGTTCCTACCTGGTGTCCCACGACACCACATTTCTTTTTTATTTATATTTATGTATTATTTATTTAAAAAAAAAGATATCTTAAGTACTTTAAATTATCATTAATGCAATAAATACAACAATTTTTTTATTTGTAAGTATTAGTATGTAGTTCGTAGTATTTTATTGATTTTATTTTTAGATTTTAAGCAAATTTTGTATGCATATATCAATTTTCGTTTTAATATAAAAGTGGTAAGAAACGATATAATATGAGATATTGTGATTTTACTAAATGTCAACTTGTTTATGGTATGTTAATTAAGTTATAGGTATGTAATAGGTTAGTTAAGTTAGTAACTATATATTTCTCTACTAAATATTAGACACAGAGAGCTGAAGTGAAAGTGAACATTGTATATGTGTATAGCCCTCATGCATTGATCATTGAAACCATTACCCGCAGACTGCACACAACTGCATTGGTAATTACCGGAGTTAATGCATCGCTTGAAAAAGCAAATAATTATAGATATTTAAAGATAATTGTTTTTATTGATTTTATTTGAACTTGTGGCCAAAAACGAATCAGAATATATGGCATTTCTTTTCAAGAACATTTTTGTGCAAAAGAAACCATACTTGTGCGAAGCCGTAAGTAAAATTCAAAGCGAACGACATTTTTAACTCTTTATTTTTTACCAAACTTTTGTAAAGAGTAGGTAGATTTAGAGGGAAATCTTTTTCCAGTATTTTTCGTATTACAAACGTAGTCCCCTGAAATTTTGCCGGATTAAAAATAAATAATTTAATTTAATTAATTTATTAATTAATTAAATAATTAATTTATTAATTTTAATTTTTTAAAAATTTTTTTTTTTTAGAACAAATCTTTGGTGACAAGTCCCCATTTTTTCGTTTTTATCATAATTTTATTAAAAGAGATACGAACCTCCACAAACTGGCAAACAAATTTGAGTAGATTATTCATTAAATAATTGGCCAAGTGCGTGTCGGGCCACGTGCAGTGTAGGGTTCAATAGTAACGAATGCCAACTTTGAGTTTATGCCACTAAAACCGTCTAAAAACGAATTTTCTATTGAATTTGTATAAAATTTCCTTTTTCGCGTAAATTTTATAAGTTGATCGCCTATAACTTTTTAATTTGTAAATCCTAGACTTAGCTCTGATAATTTTCCTTTAAATTTCGTTAAAATTATTTAATTTAGCTGTGAATTTTTTCACATGTCCATTTATTACCGTTTAGCAGATAGAGGTACAGACACTTGACTCTAACAAAAATGTTCTCTTTAAAACAAAATATTTCAGAAACTCACAATATTTTTGAAAGATCTATTCAACGATATTCTACATGATTATTTAGTCGAAAAAAAAATACTTTTCACTTTACTTGTATGGGGGCAACCTTAAAAGAATTTTCTTTTAAAAAAATTATTTTACCACTTTTTTTGCATGATTAATATACATATTCATGCCAAATCACAGCTTTCTAGGACTTATAGTCGCTGAGTAAAACCGCGGACGGACAGACAAACATGGCGAAACTATAAGTTCCTTGTTTACTACGGAATCCTAAAAAGAAAAAATATAAACACAACTATATTTTATTTCAATTTCTTTTTGAAAAATGTAATAAAATGGTAAGATTTCGAGTAAAATGAGGGGACTACGAAACGTTGATTTTGTGTACTTTTCATAGGTATTCCCGGTCCGAACTGCAGTTGTCTCTATCGCACATCACGACAGGTGGTTTAGGCACGGCGCGACAGAAATAGATTTTAAAATACCTATTTTTCAACTCTCCTGAGTGTTTCCTCTTAAATAAGAATTTACCCAAGTAAAACGATAGAAGATAACAGTAGCACTACTATCGCCTGAACATTTGCAATGTTATTTTCAACGCTAAAAACTACTAAGAAATAACCAAAATTCAAACCGAAATTTCAGCAAAATGTTGTCAATTTTGCAGTAACGTAATTCAGTTCCTCTTTCTGGCAATATTCCACTCAAAGCTTTGACAATCCTTCGTACAATGGAGCTCTCAGACTTGGCAGCGTCCTGCAGACCAGTGTTTGAGTTGTCCAAATCAACTGAAAGTACTTTTGACTGTCTTCCTCTATTTTAACGAAGCAAGTCCTAAGTGCTCCGGCTAGAGGGCCCTTTAACTGAGTACTTTATCTAAATACCTACTAATATTATACCTAACAAAACCAGAGCAAACAGGGAATGCTCAGGCAGGATACGAGTGCAACTTAAACGGTACTTACTGCGAAATCGGTGGAAAAATGAAATGAGAAACACTACAGTAGTAGTGTTTTATTTTTTACATAATTTGATTTGGCTTGGCTGGTAAGTGTCATACAACTTTGTTGCCCTGATCGGTAGATATCGCTCTTGTCTAATAGGTTAAGGCTAATGGTTATGCAGGCTCCACTTCATTTGTGTTGTTTAACATATAGATTTAGTTTAGTTTATATCATTTTAAATTTTTATTTCATTTTAATTTATTCATATCACTATGAATTGTCGATGTTTTTCTTAAGTACATTTTTTTTTCTTTTTTCTCATTATCAGTACATATTTCCATTCCAAGACCAGCCTTTCGAGGTACACCACTACCAGGTTTATTTGTGATTTCTTTTTATGTTATATACTTTTTTTTTGTATCTCAAATAAAACATTTTATTATTATTATTCACTTTATTTATTCATATTTTCTATAAAATATTATACAAAAAAAAATATTATTATTATATATATTATCTGTTAAACAATTACGAAACAGAAAATATTATGTTTAGTTTATTCTCTGTTTCGCAATTGTTAGCGACAATGCGCAATATCAACAAAATTGACCGGACTCCTATTTCAATATTATGTATCTTCAAAATTTTATTCACGAACATAAGCTTTAGTTTTTACCCGAGTACGACAAAGCCAAAAGGAAGGGTAATGATTTTAGCAGTATATGTATATGACAGTAATTAGAATGTATGTCTATTCCACCGTAGAATCTCAACCGCTTATCCAATTTCCAAAAATGCGATTTCAATCGATTCATCTTCAATGACCGTGTGACATGGGCTACAATTTGTATGCAATAAATTTATATACCGAGCGTACAAACAAAAAAATGCAATTCAATTTTTTTTTTAATACGGTGTCGTGTGGAATATCAAATGAAAGGTTTTAACTGTCACATTTCAAAAATATAAACATTATTAGCCGTGAATAGCTCCCTTAGTCGGGCCTTAGTTTTTAAACGTAAATCTTGTAACTTTTTTTTAATGACCTATCACCACATTTATCATGAACCATTTCAATACACAGAAAATGACTGAAATATACAAAGATGAGCTCACAACAATATATCAAAATAATCTTGAACGATTAATTTTTAAAACATAATAAGATTTTTAACAATAAAAAAAACAATGCCTCTCTTACATAAACATTTCATCTCACAGGCCTACTGGAAGAGATCTCTTTTTACGACCTCCGTGGCGTAGTGGTCACCATACTAGTCCGCCACCCAGAGGTCCCGGGTTCGATTCCCGGTCAGGGCAAGTTGGAAAATGGTCTTTTTCAAATTGTCCTGGGTCTTGGATGTCTATCTATATATGTATATGTTGTAAAATATAGTATCGTTGAGTTAGTATCCCATAATAACACAAGTCTCGAACTTACTTTGGGGCTAGCTCAATCAGTGTAATTTGTCCCTATATATTTATATATTTATTTATTTATTTATTTATTTATTTTAAGTAGTGCCTATGAACAACTTTTATTTGATAAATTGGTAAATAAATAAATAACCACCGACTTCATTTTCTTTCAGGAGTTTCTTCTATATCTTTAAAGTTTTCCATCATATCATAACATGCGACCAACTTAATAGAAATCAAATAAAAAAAAAACATCAAAATCGATTCGAATGAGGGGATATCACGATATCTTCGCCACATTCGAATCGATTTTGATGTTTTTTTTTTATTTGATTTCTATTAAGTTAGTCCCATGTTATGATATCATGGAAAACTTTGAAGATACATTAAAAAAACATACAGGTCGAATTGATAACCTCCTCCTTCTTTGACGTCGGTTAAAAATCAATCTTCATTGCTGTGTTCAAAAAATTACACTTCAACTAGTAACGGTTGACAGATTGATTCAGGTAGCAGCACGTAAGTTTAGCGCTGAGCGACATGTGGAAGGGATACTGCGCACGGGTACCGTACTAATTTTTGACTTCTGCGCAAGAAAGGTCAGCGCTAGAGTTTCGTACTTCGATACTTACTCGCTCTGTCCATTTTCTGTTGTGTTTGTCAATACTTTATTCAAAACTATCTATAAACTGATTTTAAACCCCAAACTACACAGCTGACTTTGATTAAAATAATATGGGACTACCGAAGTCACATCTTTCAAACAAAAACGAATTTTTCAAAATGGTCCAGGTGTCTTCGAGTAATCAGTGAACATACATAAAAAATAGAAAGGATTCGAATTGATAACCTTTTTTGAAATCGGTCAAAAATCACAGGCCGTGGATGTCCGCTCGCTTGCTCCCAATCATTTCTCGCTCACTGGACCATTTCTTATTATTTTCTCTCGGGTCTCGTACAATAAACAGGAAATGGTTTTTCACTTAACTATTAATCTGAGCCTGTTATTAAGACGGCCTTTGACGACCTCCGTGGTATATAGGTGGGCACGCTAGTCCGCCTCTAGGTGGTTCTGGGTTCAATCCCCAGCCAGGGCCAATTAAAAAATGGTCTTCTTCAAATTGTCTTGGATCTTGGATAGTTATCTATATTAGGATCGTTAACTTAGTAACACAAGTTTAAAACCACTAACTTTGATTCTAGCTCTATCAGTGTGATTTGCGCTTATCTGTTAATTTTATTTATCAACTAGGCACGACCCGGCTTCGCACGGGTATTTCTACAAAAAAATTCAAAAATTGACTCGCCTCGCGGACCCCATTGGTGCCCACATCACATCGCATATCACGGTGCTGCCTAGCTAGCCAAGCGGGGTGAGCGACGACTACGCCACTTTTTAACTTACATTTTTAAATCGGGATAATTTTCGATCGGAATGTCCGAATTGAATGATTCAATTTAAAAAGTTATAAAAAGATATTGAAGCAGTCTTAAATAAAATGTGATTTATTTTTATAATGATTAATAGGTACAAATAAAAAGCCTTTTCTAGCGACGACATTTCAATTAATTTTTATTTCCACAAACTTATCTTTACAGGTTACCCTAATACGATAGACGTTGCTAATTATTATTATAACATATATCAAAATATTCCACCCTTAATCATTAAAATAAAATAACACTTATTGCGACATAACTATAACAGACCTATGCTGTCGCGACACTTTTTGTAGATAATGATGTGTTATAATAATGTGTGTATTTTGTTCTATTATGAATAGTTTCCGCAGCGCACGCAATGTAAGGAATTTATAAAGCATTTTTTTACACGTTGGGTTACAATTTGTTGGAGTTTAAGTAAGGATTTCAAATTTTTAGACATTAAATATATAGCCTGTGTCCCTCGGGTAGTGTAGCTTTTAAACGGTGAAACAAAATTCAAAATCAGTTTTGTAGTTTCTTTCTTCTTTATAATATAAATTATTAGATTGTTAAGATAAGTGCGAATCAGTATTATCTTTATCTAAATATATATAACTCAAAGGTGACTGACTGACTGACATAGTGATCTATCAACGCACAGCCCAAACCACTGGACGGATCGGGCTGGAATTTGGCATGCAGGTATATGTTATGACGTAGGCACCCGCTAAGAAAGGATTTTGGTCAATTCTACCCCCAAGGGGATAAAATAGGGGATGAAAGTTTGTATGAAACTTTGTCAAACAGATCGGGCTGAGACTTTGCATGCATAAAGATACTATGACGTGGGCATCCCCTAAGAAAGGATTTTGATAAATTACACCCCTACGCGAGCGAAGCCGCGGGCAAAAGCTAGTTTATAGTATAAAAGTCTGTGTAATGTGAAATTGAGACTTATTTAGACTAATAGGATTTAGCCCATCGGTCTTCAACTAAGAACAAGTGAAATATTGTCAAATGAAAATGCTAATACGCCGAAATGACAATTTAAATGTTTCCAAAGTGCAAATAGATTTCAAGAGCTCCCGGGGGTCGAGAGAAGTCAAAAGTCCGTCGCCAATCTCCATTCAAATGAGGTTAGAGTGGTCGCCAAGTTAAATAATATTGATAGACATTATCAATATTGGGTTAGGCAATCAAGTTACATTCATTGGCTGGGTGCAGACGCGGTCGGAATTTTTAATAGTTGTTTCGGATATAGGGTCCTTCCATGCTGGTCTAAAAAAGAAAACACTTAGAATGTACCAGCTGCATCTCTTTCCACGCAGATTGTAAGAGCCGATCAAGGACAGGAGTGAAAACCAAAATTTTATTAATAGGCGATGAATTTAGCGACCCATTACTAATTGACCGAGCGAGCGAAGAGTCTCAGTTTCGACTAGCCGAAAATTCTTTAGTCCGTCTATCTGTCTGTTCTCGCCTACAGGTCGCATTTCTAAACCGATTATCATGTAATTTTGTAAGCAGCTTCGGTAATTATATAGAATTTTTTAGTCGAGCCAGCATTTCGAAATTTTTAGAAATGCCCAAAATATTGGGGATTAACCTTAAAAAAATCAAAATGTCATTAGACTTTTTAGTTATCCTTTTCAAGACGCAACTTTTTTGTCTGAACAACTTTTTTATACGATAAACATGAAAAAGGAGTCTAAAAATCCATTTTCTGTATATTTTGTATAAGTGCATTCAGTATGATGTCGTAAATACAAATCTATGGGATGACAAGTACGAAAATAGTGGGTAGTGACTGTGACGTCGGCGACACAAAGAATAAAATATTTCATATGTAAACATACCATGTGCAGTATCAAATGAAAGGGCTTTATAAGTTGATTACACTGTAACAAACTTCACTCCCATATTGTTCAAACCCACAGACTTTATATAGTACAAAAGCTAAATAGTTGTAAGGGCTCGCGAGGTCTACTGTTCTCATAGAACCTCTAGTTTAATTCTCGTTCAATCATCACGCGTACCATAACGCTAAATTGACCCTTGGGTCTTAAGGCCCTAGTCTGTCTCTGTCTTCCCCGTGAGGGATAAGACGTTATGATGTAATGGATCGGTGTAGAGACGCGACGCGTGGATGTAAATTCTAACTACGCACACAATAATGCTAGCGACTGGGTTTGCTAAATAGAAACTCAATTAAAAAGTTACTATTATTATCGAATGGTCTTCAACGCAAATAGTGTAGCAACTCGTCTAAAACGCTCTGTCTAAATTGTGTATCGTCATAATAAGAAGAGGTCTAAAGATTCATCATCATCCGAGCGTATTCCCGGTTGCATCCTCAGCAGTAACGCTTCAGAGCCCGGGGTCCGCCACCTAACCAACGAGATTTGACGAGGTTACTGGTTGTACACAGAGCGACTGCCGTCTGACCTCCACAACCCAAAGGGCAAACCAGGAACCAATCCTTGGACAGTTTGATGATCAAACGCTGAGTGGCGTTCGGGACCCACAGTTTTACGTACCTTCTACACGGAATCATCTTTCTTTTCGGATAATCAGGGGATTCAAGCCTGCAATATCCTATCCAGAGTGGAAACAACTTTTCACAAAGTATGCTTCCCAGTGGGAATCGAACCCATGACCTCCGGGTCACAAGGCGAACGCCTTGACCACTGGACCACGGAGGCAGTCAGTCAGTCAGTCAAGAAGAGGTCTAAAGATTAAACTTGTCCAATAATGAGATGGTACAATTTCATCAAAATTATTAGATTATCTAGCGAAAACTAAACTTAATACTTTGTTAAATTCACGTACATCGTGTTATAAATATACCAATGGAGGCGTGAACTGTGAACCCAGCCCATAGAAGTTTATCTTGAAATTTTTTTTTGAGCTATTTCATAATTTTTGTATAGGATTCATATTTGGTTTACGCAAGTATGATCATACTAGCCTTTGCCCGCGGCTTCGCTCGCGTAGGGGTGTAATTTATCAAAATTCTTTCTTAGGGGATGCCTACGTCATAGTAGCTTTATGCATGCAAAGTTTCAGCCCGATCGGTTTAAAATTGACAAAGTATCATACAAACTTTCATCCCCTATTTTATCCCCTTGGGGTTAGAATTGATCAAAATCCTTTCTTAGCGGATGCCTACGTCATAACATCTACCATGCAGGTAGATGTTATGCCAAATTTCAGCCCGATCCGTCCAGTGATTTGGGCTGTGCGTTGATAGATCACTATGTCAGTCAGTCAGTCACTATTGAGTTGTATATATTTAGATTTCCCACTATAGATCTCAATTTAAGTGGCTTTTCATACGTCTTCGCCGGAATACTCATATTCTAAGTATACTATATAATGTATTATTTAGTTCCACATCTCCACACTACCTTCTAGAACGTTTTCAATTCCTACGCTGTAGCCATACACGTGACTTGAGGTCATCAGACGGTCTTAAGCTTAATATGCCGATGCATCGGTCATCCTTCTACGACAATTCGTTCACAGTTCAAGCTGTGCGTTTATGGAACGAACTGCCTGAGTCTATTAGACGTACACAATCTGTCTCCATCTTTAAAAACAGACTTAAAGAATTTTATCTAGCTCAGTAATCGTACATTACTATTATTATTTTAATAATTGTATTATATTTGTTTGTATGTATGTTATATTTACTAAACTTATTTATGTAGTTGTATTGTATATATGTTGTTATTTTGTTTAAGTGTATTATAGAATATATGTGTAGTGTATTATGTAAATTAAAAAGTAACCTTAGCTACCTATTGATTTAACTGATAGTTTTCTTTGCATCACTGTTATTTCTGACGAGCCTACATTCCTCTCCATCCACCGGTTGTCTGGAAGAGATCGCTTTAAGCGATAAGACCGCCCATTGTACCTATGTATTTTAAATTTTAAATCTTCTTTTGTTTTTGCTATTTTTTTTTTTGTATTGGTGCAATAAAGCGTTTTTCATTCATCTGATAACAAAGTTGTTCAGACAATCAAGTTGCGTCTTAATAAGAGTACTGTTTTTATGACATTTTTGAAAATTATTTGATATGGCTGAAGTAAAATATTCAACCCCCATATTTCCGCCATTTTGCATGAATTTAGAAAAAATGAATCGACAAATAAATTCTATATTATTAACGCATCTACTCACAAAATTTCACGAGAATCGGTTGATAAATGCGACCTGTATAAATTTATACACGAGTAAATATATACGGACAAATTACATTGATTGTGCTAGTCCCAAAGTAAGTTCGATACTTGTGTTTGGGAGACTAACTCAACGATGTATCAAGAACAGACAGATTGACAGATGGACAAAAGCATTTTTGGTCCATCTCGAAACTAAGACGCATCGCTCGCTCGGTATTTACGTGACATAGTAACAAAGCAACAAAAACTTATATCAGTCAAAAAATATTTGAAGAAAAAGTGTTCTAGGCATCTACTTTAAAACTGTGGAAAGAAATCGCCAATAACATTCCCTATTGACAGGAATTTGATTGATTATTTCAGGTTGGAAGGAAATTAAGGAAATATTTTCCATTCCAATTTCATTTCGCCGATACGAAAGCAATTAGTATGAATAATAAAACCTTTTTAAGAATTTTTAATTCTCTTTGCCTATCAAAAAGTGATTTTAGTTTTCAGTCGTTGAAAAGCGGTGGTTGGAGGCTACTTCCATTTTATCTTCTACTGCCTAAACTGAATATGTTTAATTATTTACTCACTGCTTTCAGTTAAAAGTCTAGTATTTACGACATCTAATCTGTGGCCTAGCGGTTATCAAGCCAGGCTGACACACCAGATGTCCGGGGTGCGATTGCCGGTCAGGTCAAGATGGAAAATGATCTTTTTCAGATTGACCTGGGTTTTGGATGTTTATCTATGTATTTGTAATAAATATAGTATCGTTGAATTAGTATCTCATAACACAAGTCTCGATCTTACTTTGGGGTTGGCTCAATCTGTGTGATTTGTCCGAATATATTTATTTGGTAAACGATGCGCTCCTTTGCTTTACAGCCGAGATTAGCAACCCTTTTTTCGCGTAATCTTTCAGCAGCCAAATAAATTGGGGATCATGTGCTTAATTACCGACACTAATGCCTCTTTGGCTTATATTCTTCCTTCTATACTGGTCCGGGAAAGGAAAAAACAATAAAAAGAAATGTGGTGTCGTGGGACACCAGGTAGGAACGAAGTTCCTTCGGCTAATGTAGAATCGACACAATTTGCAAAAGAATTGTGTATACGACTGTCGCGCCTGCGCACGTCTCATTTAACGGTTTTATTTAACGAGGTCATCCTTACGGTTTTACTATCACATTTTTTTCAGTTCGGTCGCGCAGCAAAATCCCTATCTCCTCCAAGCCTGCCGTAAGGAACTTCGTTCCAAAAACTACTATGGCACGGCAAAAACCTGTTTGTGCCTTGACAAAAGTAGTTTTTACGACCCTCAAAAACTCGAAGCTGTTAAATAATTAAGCAGCTATTTAACTCAGCCCTTGATACTTTATGTGTAAAGTTTTACAATCGACATTCGTCCTACGTCAACACTCCTTGGAAAAACAGACCCGTAAAGAATCAAACGTCACGTAACGCATTTCGATATGACATTTCCTACTCATCAACTTCTGTTTAAAAAAAAACTCTTTTGGCTCACATTCTATTATTAGGTATTCTTATTACTCGTGTGAAGGAGGACTTCAAAAGACAAAGGCTTATCTGAGCCCGCATGAAAAGTAGGTACATACGTCCTGGAACAGGTTCGAGCTGTAGTGTCTGTTCTCGGCTACGTTACATCATTAATTTGCTCACTCAGCGTCATTTGTCTTTTTTTTTTTTTTTTTTTACAATTTATTGGTTTAGGCATTTGTCCTCAATCTCACCTGATGGAAAGCGACGATGAAGACTAGGATGAAGCATGCCTATCCAAAAGATACCCATTCAATCTACTTTTGAATGTCCCGGGGCTGTACTTCTCTGGGAATATAGACGCAGGCAGTTCATTCCACACCTTAGCTACTCGAACCAAAAAGGAATTGTCAAAGCGTTTAGTTCGAGACTTAGGTATTTCAACGACAAAGGGGTGAAACCCCTGTCCGCGCCTCGTAGTCCGATAGAGAAATGGTGAGGGTTTCACGAGATCAAAAAGAGCCTTCGAACACTCTCCAAAATGTATCCTATAGAAAACCGATAAGCAGGCTACTTTGCGACGATGCTCTAGGGACTGCAATTTTCTATTCGAAAGCTCATCGCTGTTTATAAGCCTGCGGGCTCTTCGGTCAACAGAGTCTAGTGCCTCAAGTTGGTATTTAGCGGAGCCATTCCACAAGTGACTGCAGTACTCCATGCAGGAGCGAACCTGGGCTGTATAAAGATTAAGTAGCCGTTCAGGGCTGAAGTACCGCCGGACCCTAGAAATGACGCCCAACTTCCTGGAAGCAGTCAGTGCCATCGACTCTATCTGTTGGCCGAAGTTGAGTTTGGCCGTAATGCTGATGCCTAAAAGCCCAAGATGGTCAACTATCGGCAAGGAAACACCTTGGAAAGTGGGTGTAAGTCTTTAACGACATATATAAGTTGGGGAAAAAGTCTTTTCGCATATAGTATGTATGAACTTGTAATAAAACCACGTTGGCTATACTATTTGTACCTGGCTGGTTTTGGTATCATTTAAAAGTTTAAATTTTAAAGAAGATAATTCCAAATTCAAATTAGGAAAATGCGTGATTTTCATTTGTTTTTCTTACCGTCAAGATGAGTGCATCTAATGAAGAAATTAGATACATTTTAAAATTTTACTACCAAAAAGGTAAAAACGCAACGCAAGCCGCGAAAAAAAATTGCGATGTTTATGGACCTAGTGCAGTGTCTGTGAGAGTAACACAAATTTGGTTTAAGCGTTTTCAATCCGGAAATTTTGATGTCAAAGATGCACATCGCTCTGGTCTCCCTGTTACGGATAAAATGGACGCTATTTTTAAAAAAGTGGAGCACGATCGGCATATCAGTAGTTACGATGTAGCTGACGAACTGGGAATTGACCACAAAACAGTTTTGGCGCATTTGAAAAAAAATGGGTGCACAAAAAAGCTCGATATTTGGGTACCTCACGTGCTCTCTGAAAAAAACCTAATGAACCGTGTACTCATTTGTGATTCTTTAATACGACGTAATGAGACCAAACCATTTTTGAAGAAATTGATAACTGGTGATGAAAAGTGGATCATGTACGACAAGAACGTGCGAAAAAGGTCATGGTCAAAGGCCGGTCAGGCTTCACAGACTGTGGCGAAACCCGGGTTTACTCGCAACAAGGTAATGCTGTGTGTGTGGTGGGATTGGAAGGGCATTATTAATTATGAGCTGCTACCACCAGGCAGGACCATCGATTTAGAACTCTACTGCGAACAACTGATAAGATTAAAGCAAGAAGTTGAGATAAAGCGGCTGGAATTAATCAACAGAAAGGGTGTGGTTTTTCATCATGATAACGCTAGACCTCACACATCTTTAACCACTCAGCAAAAATTAAGAGAGTTTGGCTGGGAGGTGTTAATGCATTCGCCGTATAGTCCTGATCTGGCACCTTCAGATTTCTACCTGTTTCGGTCTCTTCAGAATTCTTTAGGCAGTGTCAGGTTAACATCACGAGAGGACTGCCAAAACTACTTGACGCAGTTTTTTGATCAGAAGCCCCAAAATTTCTATAGCAATGGGATCATTTCCCTACCTATAAGATGGCAAAAAGTTATCGAACAAAATAGTACCTACATACTTTAGTTAAATGTAAATAAACTATATTAAAAAATGTTTTGAATTTTCATATAAAATGCGAAAAGACTTTTTCCCCAACCTATGCCTACACTACTGCAAACGAAACTACACATCCGTGCACACGGCAATGTGTGTGTGGTCTCCCGCAGCCGCCCGCTCAGCACCCAAGGCGAGAACGCGGGAGTGCAAAAACGGGGAATGGGGACGCATATTGCGCGGGACCTTAGGGGATTCCGTTCTATATCATTCTGTGATATCCACGACTAGGCTAAAGGCCTCTTCCAATAAAGGAAAGATTTGCCCGGAATCACCATCTTTTGTGGCGGATTAGTGATCACAGACGATAGTTTAAAATGTTTATACAGGATAAGCGTCTGCGCGTTCTCTATTACCTTCCTTAATGGTATAGTTACCATGGAAGGAAGGAAGCCAGGAAGTACCATACAGTACGTACCACCAGGAAGGTAATAGACAACGCGCTGCTACGGGTGTCGTAAAAGGTATTTTACGATACTCGTGGGAGAAAAAAAATGGGTGATGTGATGGCGACCAAACTTCAGTTGTCAAAGTAAGAAGTACCCAAAACCGGAGAGCATGCATGAAAAGATTAATGATAGTGACGAAGCAAAAAGGTTTGCAAAGATCGTAGCAGGAGATCCATAGTTTCTGCCGTCCCCATGGGAAACAGGCATGATAATGTGTGTGTATGTATGACCAAATGTATTTGATCCCGTCACCACACGGCTATGCACCTAAAAATGACCTGAAACAGAAACACTACAAAACAAAACTCCGTTGACCTAGATACCTGGCTAACATTTGATTGCATAAATAAATATAAATATATAGGGACGAATAAAACTGATTGAGCTAGCCCCAAAGTAAGTCCGAGACTTGTGTTATGGGATACTAACTCAACGATACTATATTTTATAGCAAATACATATTTAGATAAACATCCAAGACCCAGGGCAATTTGAAAAAGGCCATTTTCCAACTTGCCCTGACCGGGGATTGAACCCGGGACTTCTGAATGGCGGACTGGCATGGTAACCACTACGCCACGGAGTCGCATAGTTTGATAATACCACAGAATTAATATAAGTATTATATACAGAACGAAAACTCCTAGGATCCCGCGCAATATGCGTCCCCGTTCCCCGTCCCCGCATCTCTCCCCCATTCACGCCTTGTCGAGTGTATAAGGAGCGAACACACACACATTGCCGTGTGTACGGATGTATAGTTTTGTTTGTAGTAGTGTAGGCATAAATGATACTCCGCTTCTATTAAGTGCCACACCTGTCTGGTGGTTTGCACACCTCGTGAGTTACGTCTCGCCCCTGATATTAGTTTGTCAAAAATCCTGGTATCATTGAAAAGCTAAGGAAGGTAGGGTCCGAATAGGTTTCAGCCACTAATGTCTACATATTTTCAGCTGGATGAAATATCTCTCATTAAAATCTTATAACCACTTCTTTTTGACATTATGTATTTGACATATCTTTCTTTAGTTTCTAGTAAGTATTTTGGACGCAGGTAGGGCTCTTTATATCCACGGTAAAAATTATATTTTCCTTTATTTTATTAGTATGTAAATAAATAAATAAATACCGACAAATAACACTGATTGTGTTAGCCTAAAAGTAAATTTGAGACTTATATTATGGGATACTAACTCAAAGATATAATATTTTGTAACAAAAACATAATTAAAGATAACATCCAAGACCCAGGACAATTTGCAAAAGGCCATTTTCCAACTTGCCCTGACCGGGGATCGAACCCGGGACCTCTGGGTGGCAGACTAGCCTACTCGGTCACTAGTAGTGACCACTACGCCACGGAGGTTGTCAAATGATGTAAGCCTATTATTTTTGGTATATAATAGTAGTGCTTAGTGGCTGGTTAGTGCGGTGCAAATTACAGGCGGGTAATCGTTTTAAAAACATAAAAATAAATGGCACTACTTGCATTAAACACTATTTACTTCCTTAGAAAATACATGTAAAAAAACTGTAAAAAAGTATCCAATCGCTTTCAAATATTATACTTAAATGTCAAAGATGAGTAGTATTTGAAGTAATAATAGGGATATTTTGTCCAGTTAGTAGCACATAGAGGTCACTGGTTTTCGCGGGATAAAGAATAGTTAGAGATGTGAGAGACAGTGACCCGCCGCAACCCGACCTCCGTGTCCTTTTGAATACTTTTCAATTTGACCCTGCTCAGAAGATTGGCCAAATTCTGCGGCCTTTTTGTTCGCGCTAGTTTCCGGTGCTGTGACGTAGTTTCCTACCGTACCGGCGGAGCTTTGCTTTTATAATTAAGGTCAAAAGTTGATTGTTCTTGTTTCTTGTCCCGTGTAGAGAATGTCTTTGTTTAGTTAATTGAAAAGTTTCTTCGAAAGTACGCTTTTGTCGGAAGTGGTTTATTCTAAAAAAGGATAATAGATTTTTTCATGTTCCAACACAATATACTTATTGACGTAAAAACTGTCTGCGAGGCATACTTTCTAAATAAAATATTTAAAAAATGTGTACACCTCAATAAAATCAAATTAGTCAAAAAAAATTATTTTTCCAACTTTTTAGAAAGCAAATCTTGACTAAAAAAATTAGATCTATCAGTGGCCGTCACCAATTAAATTATAAAATTCACTACATGTAATGTAAATTATACTTATTGACGTGTAAAAGTATCTGTAAAGGTCTAATTTATGAATAAACATAAGACTTTATTAGAATTTTAGCATTTTGATTATTGTCGTTTACGCTTTTATCTGGAGTGGTTTATTCTAAAATAGAAAAGTTAATACTTTATGTGACAACAAAAAAACTCTTTTCTGTTGACAATACCTAGGCCTACTTTCTAAATAAGAACTTAATTTGTTAAATAAAATAAAAAAAATTTGCACATCTCTATATAAAAACCAACTAAATCTAAAAATTTCTTTTTCAACAATTTAAAGGTATATTTTTTTAAAACTAAAAACCGACTTCACTCCCAAACTACACAACCGATTTTGATAACATTCCTTTGGGATCACCTGACTAGTATGCCAATATAGAAAAAAGATTTTTGACATGACGTGCACGCACGAAAAAACATGACGCATGCGGCGTTACCTCGCTCTGAGGCGTTCCATTTAAGGCTTGAAGTGCAAGCGAGAGCGCGCAACGAGCGACAAAGAGGCACAATCGGCCTCCGCGTTCGGCATTTCATCAGTATTTTCTTATGACGTTGTCACGTTCAACTATCGGCAGTAAACCGACTTTACAGAGAACCGTTTTTTTAAATCGGTCTAGGCGTTTTCGAATAATCGGTGAACATACATGAAAAAGATTCCGACAAATTGATAACGTCCTCCTTTTGGAAAGTCGGTTAAAAATATATTCTGATCAGTGGTTGTTGCGAAAAATGGATAGTTAGAGATACTTGTACGTAGGTAGCGACCCGCCGCGACCCGACCTTTGTGTGCTTCTGAATACTTTTCAATTTAGTCCATGTAGAAGATTGACCAAATTTTCGCGGCTTTTCTGTTCAAGTTCCCGATTCTGTAATGTAGTTTTCTACCTCTATTGGTATACGGAGTCGACCATGATTGAGGTATTGAGGTCAGAAATGGCTGCTCTTGTTTCCATCTCGTATTGTAGGTATACATGGTGTAAACTACACCCTGAGCCACAGCCCATTTGATCTGCTAAATCGCACATGAAAACTATGTTTGTGTTTTCTTTTATGCCTATGTTGTTTATTGTGTACAATATGTAATAAAAACCCTGTCCGATCCTTGTAGGAACTACACAGACCGTCAATAAGAACATTTTTTCTTATGGAACCAATGCTTGAAACTCGAAAAAAAACGACATTTTCATACAAAAGTAGTCGGCCGGCCCGGTAACTTACATGAAAATGTTGATTTTTTCCTTGAGTTCCAAGCATTGGTCCTATAGGAAAAGTTGTTCGTATTGACGGTCTGAGTTGTTCCAGCAAGGATCGGGCAGGGTTTTTGTTACGTATTTTGTATATGTGTGTTTTTAGGGTCCCATATCCAATGGGTAAAAGCGGGACCTTATTACTAAGACTCCATTGTCCGTCTGTCCGTCTGTCTGACACCAGGCTGTATCTTATAAAATGTGATAGCTAGATAATTGAATTTTTAACAGGTGATGTCTTTTGTGTTGCCGCTGTAACAACAAATACTAATAATTGGCCAAGTGCGTGTCGGGCCACGCGCAGTAGGGTTCCGTAGTTACGAACGCTAACTTTGTGTTCATGCTACTAAAAACGTCTAAAAACTAATTTTCTATTGAATTTGTATGAAATTTTCCTTTTCTGAGTACATTTTATAAGTTAACCGCCTATAACTTTTTAATTTTTCAACTCTACTTAGCTGTGATAGTTTTCCTTTAAATTTCGTTATAAATTCTATAGCTGTGAATTTTTCACGTGTCCATTTATAACCGTTTAGCAGATAGAGGGGGGACACTTGACTCCAACAAATTTTTCACTTTAAAAGCAAGTATTTCAGAAACGGATCCCAAAATCAAAAAACGGTGTTCTCAAACTCACAATATTTTTAAAAGACCTATTCAATGACACCTAACATGATTGGTTAGTCGAGAAAAAAAAATTGACTTTTCATTTTACAAGTATGGGAGCTACCCAAAACAATTTTTTTTTTCAATATTTTATTTTACCGTTTTTTCCGCCTAATTAATATATATATTCATGCCAAATTACAGCTTTCTAGTACTTATAGTCGCTGAGTAAGACCGCGGACGGACAGACAGACCGACATGGCGAAACTATAAAGGTTCCTTGTTTAATACGGAACCCTAAAAACAGAATAAAATTCATATTTAACGGGGCTTCCCTACACCAAACGTGTTTTTATTTGCTATTTCACTTGTTATTATCAATAACAAGTTGTCGCTTGAAATATTCAGAATATTTAGTTATTTATTCACCTCAAAAATAAATTATTAAATTATAATAAAATAAATAATTAAGGAGGGCTGCCATACACGATGATGGTACGGAACCCTCCATGATCATGGAAGGGATAGTGGCGCGAGTTCACTTCGCACTTAGCCTGTTATTTAGATCAAAGACATATGTCTATGTAGAAAGTGTCTCGCATCTGTATCTGGAGTGGTGAATTTGTTTGTCCTTGAATAAGAAATTGTATCTTACATACTGGTCAGAGAGAAAGGGTTAGAAGGAATGTTACTGAAACAAATGTGAATAGAAGCCTACCTTCCTATCTAACACACACACATGACACACATAAGCTCGTCTTTAACCTAACGCGGCAGGCAGACACAAATCAAATAGGGTTTCCAACTGCATCGCCTATTTAATATTGTTTGTATTTTCGCCTATTCTCCCTATCGACTTTTACGATCTTTGTGGGAAGAGTAGCTGGTGCGTTACGAAGGTTGACTGGTAGAGAAAGCTATGAGCATGAATCCGTCTTTTGTACCGTTTATTAATGGCAATTAAAGTCTTAAAAAATAAATACATTTTTGAGTTTTTTTCCCTTTTAGACCGAAATTTTTACGTTAGATGTGACATAGGTACATATTTTGGGAATTCAATACCTCTTTTTGCAAATTCCTGCCAGAAAATCCGTTTTTACTGTAAATTAGCCTATGTCAATAGCCACCTTTTGAGTTTGATACATCAAAGGAGTGCTTCTTGCACGCGGTCGCTATGTTTTGTTTTGTACTTTGTGCACAAAAGATTTTCGTGACGTAGTTACAGTTTAACACGATGTTTTATGACGTTTTATTCGCCTTATCTGTCAAAAATCCTTTACTTTTGTGAATTTGGACTGTTTTAACCTTTAAGTTGGTTTCACATCTATGCGGGAAATCCGTACGTCTCGCTCGTAAAGGCTCTCGGAGCGAAGACACCTGAGGCGCAACATCGTTTCGTACGGAACACGCTCTGGGTAGCGCTAGCCTGCTAATTGTACCAAACTTACGTTTCACAACCCTGCGGGCGCTTCCCGTTCGGGTCACCCGTATTACGAGTCTCCCGCACAGGTATGAATCCAACCTTAAATTCCTATTCCTTCCTATCAAATTATTTATTTCAAATGGGGGCAGCACTGGACCCCGGAAAATTCAGGTCATCATCATCCGAGCGTATTCCCGGTTGCATCCTCAGCAGTAACGCTTCAGTGCCCGGGGTCCGCTACCTAACCAAGGAGATTTGACGAGGTTACTGGTTTTTACACAGAGCGACTGCCGTCTGACCTCCACAACCCAAAGGGCAAACCAGAAACAAATCCTTGGATAGTTTGATGTTCAAACGCTAGGTGGCGTTTGGGACCCACAATTTTACGTGCCTTCCGAAACACGGAATCATCTTTCTTTTCGGATAATCAGGTGATTCAAACCTGCAATATCCTATCCAGACTGGAAACAACTTTTCACAAAGTATGCTTCCCAGTGGGAATCGAACCCATGACCTCCGTCTGACAAGGCGAACGCCTTGACCACTGGACCACGGAGGCAGTCACCCCGGAAAATTCAGGTATCCCCTTATATATGAGTTTGATACCCTTGTTCATACGAGGATGGTTCGCTCTGTTTGTGCACAAACACCTGTGTTACGGCCGGAACAAAAGGCCATTTCGTTTTATGAGGTTTTATTTGCCTTTTAATTTTACATATTTATTTACTTGACAGTAAATTTTTTGTTTTGTTACGCAAACATCTCATTGGATACTGTCTATGTCAATAAAAACCTTTTAATTTAATACAGTATACGACGTTTGTTTGTGCACAAACACCTGTGTTACGGGCGGAACAAAAGGTCATTTCGTTTTACGAAGTGTTATGCTATTTAAATTTCACATATTCATTTGCTTGGAATTTTTTTTTTGTTTACTAAGTTAATCTTTCAGTTAGTACTTTTACCTGGCCTTTGTCATTGAAAACCTTTGAGTATATGGCATACGCAAACTCATAAGTGAACTTTATGCTCTGCTTGTGCAAAAAACACCTGTGCTACGGCTGGAACAGAAGGCCATTTAATTTTACAAGGTTTTATTCGCATATTAAATTTAACATATTTATTTTCTTGGAAATGTGTTTTTTTTTTAGGATTTTTGTTTTTTTACGAAAACATCTCTCTGGATACTGGTCCCTGACCTATGACAATAAAAACCTTTTAATTTGATACGGCATACGCAAGCTCATCAGCGGACGTTTGTTTGTGCACAAACACCTGTGTAACGGCCGGCACAAAAGGCTTTTTCATTAAATTAAATTTAACATATTTATTTCCTTTAATGTTTTTTTTTTGTTTGTTTACTTTTATCTTTTATTAGGTATTGTACCATGGCCTATGTCCATAAGCGGACGTTATGCTTTGTGTATTCACAAACATCTGTGTTACGGTCGGGACAAAAGGTCATTTCGTTTTACGAGGTTTTATGCCATTTAAATATAAAATATTCATTTGCTTGGAAATGTGTAAATTTCAATGTATCTTGTATGTATGTTTTTTATGTTATAGGGCGGCAAAGGAATAAGCGGGTCACCTGATGGTAAGTGATCACTGCTGCTCATGGACAACTGCTACACCAGGGGTGTAACAGAAGCGTTGCCGGCCTGTCAGGGAGATATAGACTCGTTTTTTGAAGGTTTCAATGTCGTATCGGTCCGGGAAGACTGCTGCAGGAATTTGATTCCACAGTTCGGTCGTTCAAGGTGGTTGATTGCCACCTATCCAAATGGTGTGGATGAAATTTTAATTTCAGGCGGGTGGTTTGGTGGTGAAATTTTGCAACAGGTATTAATTCGAACAATTCTTCAGAGCATTTTCCATGATAAATGTGATAAAAAATGCACAAGGATGTAAAAATGCACATGAATGTTCCTTTAGGTCAAATCTTGCAACTCAATTTTCAATAAGTTAGCAACAAACAATTGAGCTGAAATTATGCATACTTGCGTAGGTCAGATGACAATGCAATATTATGGAGTTAATGAGCTGTTCTGATGATGGAGCCGGGAGATATAAGACAGAACTTAGTTATAAAACAACGTAACCCCCATTCAGAGGACCCGTCTTGTTTGTCTTGACAAGCGTGAAAAGTTTAAGGTCTGGTCACGGAGACAGAAGATAGGCAATGGAACTCAGTAACAAAAACTCTCCTTCCCAATCGCTGTTTCGAAATATCCTGTATAATAGAAAGCTGTCACCGTACCTTCATAAATGGCTGATTTCTATACGTAGATGTTTGAAGAAAGCGTTCATACCTGAAATCAAAAACAAATATATTAATAGAATCCAACCCCTTAAATTGTTTTGTTGTGATTTTATTTTTATAAAAAATTAAAGAAAAATAGTTACAGAGCATAATTTTAGCTTAGGTTAGAAGCAGAAGTTACTAAAAGCATGTACTTTTAGTTTTATCATCCTGCCTACTTTAAATTTACTTTTTATCAATTGGTGCAATAAAAAGTTTTGTTATACATAACACATGTTCAGATTAAAAGTGTTAACATATTGAAAACAATAAAATTAAATTTTTAGCCAGAGTTTTAATAAAATTAGACAAGTATCTTACTGCAGTACTTCCTGCAGCAGTGTTCCCGGACCGATACGACATTGAAACCTTCAAAACACGAGTCTATATCTTCCTAAAAAGCCGGCAACTATTATTATTATATAGTAAAAGAAAACTCAATTTTTTTATAAAAATTTCAGATGAAATTCAAAGAATCGGCAATTGTATCGAAAGGCATATTGTTTCGAATCAAATTAGGGATGATTAGTGAGATCGCAGCAAAGCCGGAACGAATATTGAAGGAACCATTACAAGTGTGCTTTGATGTCGAACGGTAGATTCAAGACAAATTATTATTTATTACTCTTCAAACAATCTTGAGATACAAATTGAAAAGAAACGTAAACAAACATATTTAAAAAAAAAACACAAACAGGTTCAAAGATTCAAAGATTCAAATGTTTATTCAGTAATTAGACCTTTACAGGCACTTTTACACGTCAATAAGTATAATTTATGTTACGTGTAAAGTATATTAAAATTTAATTTATTTTTAAAGAAAAGCTACCGATACCAGCGCATCGTAACGACCACTGCTGAGAAGAAACGCCGAAAGAAACTCATTTTCACATTATTGGTCGCCTACTCGCCAGAAGGGCTTTGTCATATTATTATAATTGTCTTTTAATTAATAAATACTTTAATATAATACAATGTTGACACATTATAACATGTAATGCTTGCGAACAAGTAAACAAACATAAATTGCGTAATACAAAATATTAAGTAGTCAAAAAAGCGAAGCCGAGCTGACCAGTCCCTCCCGGCAGCACCCGTTCACGAGTTGACGCACGGATCAGCCATCGTTAAACTCAACCATATTAGAGGGAATCCAACGACCCGACCAGCGACGCCACCACCGGATTGGACATTTTAGTGAGCATGAAAAACCCGAACTCGCAGACCTTGTCAAGAGAAAATATTAATTATATGTTGGTCACTTATTGATCGCAGAGCATTTACATGTTTTTACAGTAGGCTTATTATGGTAACAGAAAATGCAGCTATTTATGTTTCATGTGTGGAGTGTAATGGAAAATGTTTAGGAAGTATCCACGCGTTTTTATCCCTTAAATAATCATTGATAGTTATAGTACGCATTGTTCAATAAAACTTTTTTAACATGTGTTTTAAATTTTGCCATTGGTAGGTTAACGATCGCTTTTGCTAAACTCTCCTTCCACCGTATTAAAAATATTTTTGTAATGGTCGTTAGGGTTTGCAATGAAATCTAATCTAGGTAAATTATTTTGTATACATTCCCTAAAATGCACTCTACGATTGGTAGTAATAGGCCTGCAAGTGATAGGTCACCAACATCATGCAAGTCGGTGACGAGATTAGTCTAATTCAGATTTCAAATCACTAGAGCCGGATACACTGAAAAGACATCAGACTGGGACAGGGCGCGGAAATAGTCTCCTCTTCGCCTTTTTCATATTTGATGCAGAACACACAGGACAGACGGGGCGCGGACAGGGCACATACACGACACTTACTCGTCCGCGTTCTATGGTAGAACACACAGAACGGACGGGGTAAGGGTGCGAGCAGATGAAATGGGGTTGGGGAAGGGTTGGGACACGCGCGTTACCAGTGTTGCCAATGATACGGATTTGTTTGTATCTGTCACAAAGATTCAAAGATTCAAATGTTTATTCAGTAATTAGACCTTCACAGGCACTTTTACACGTCAATAAGTATAATTTATAATACGTGTAAAGTATATTAAAATTTAATTTATTTTTAAAGAAAAGCTACCGATACTAGCGATTCGTAACGACCACTGCTGAGAAGAAACGCCGAAAGAAACTCATTTTCACAGTATTGGTCGCCTACTCGCCAGAAGGGCTTTGTCATATTATTAATATTGTCTTTTAATTATTAAATACTTATAATATAATACAATGTTGACACATTTAACATGTAATGCTTACGAACGAGTTAACAAACATAAATTGCGATAAAAATATTAAGTAGTCAAAAAAAGCGAAGCCGAGCTGACCAGTCCCTCCCGTCCCTTATCTATGTGTCCAGCGCCTTAAATAAACTGTATTGATATTTTTTCTCAAAAATACGATACTGTTGAGCCAATTCCGGGACAGGATAGGACACAAAAATCAACGAAATCCGCCCACAAGATGGACCGATATTGTCCGTAGGGTACCGCGCACACTCAGGGAACCATACACCTGGCACAAGACCGTACAATCAGGCCTGTGTCACTCCACGTTTAGGTATCGAAAATATATAAACTACCTACATCATTAATATGGGGCGACCACTTCGAAGGATAAATTCAGATATATGAATCGTTTGTCCAGAATAATATTTTGACAAGGTCTGCGAGTTCGGGTTTTTCATGCTCACTAAAATGTCCAATCCGGTGGTGGCGTCGTTGGTCGGATCGTTGGATTCCCTCTAATATGGTTGAGTTTAACGATGGCTGATCCGTGCGTCAACTCGTGGACGGGTGCTGCCGGGAGGGACTGGTCGGCTCGGCTTCGCTTTTTTTGACTACTTAATATTTTTTATTACGCAATTTGTGTTTGTTTACTTGTTCGCAAGCATTACATGTTATAATGTGTCAACATTGTATTATATTATAAGTATTTATTAATTAAAAGACAATTATAATAATATGACAAAGCCCTTCTGGCGAGTAGGCGACCAATACTGTGAAAATGAGTTTCTTTCGGCGTTTCTTCTCAGCAGTGGTCGTTACGAAGCGCTGGTATCGGTAGCTTTTCTTTAAAAATAAATTAAATTTTAATATACTTTACACGTAACATAAATTATACTTATTGACGTGTAAAAGTGCCTGTAAAGGTCTAATTACTGAATAAACATTTGAATCTTTGAATCTTTGAAGAATGAAATTGACGTGCAATGGATTTCTAGGTAAATTAAACCATAGCGCTAATCACATTAAGTAGATAAAACTAACTTAATCTGTATGATGTATCCTTACTCCAACTATGTGTATATCAAAAACAAACCGGAACAAAAGTTAGATATCTACACATTCATGCTTATACCGAGATCATGTCGAAAGAACTTAGGTACTCGAATAGAGGAACAGAAACAAGGCTGACCGCAAGGCCAAAGTTTAGATTTCATTATCTCCGAGTGCTCTGGTTCAGATGTCGGTTACGGAGTGGATACATTGTTTCATTTCTTGTTACTCGGTGAGACTATCGAGCGCGTGGTTCGATTTGTTACGGGGATGTCCCTTTTACGTTGTATATAATATATATACGTCTATTTGGTTGTTCGGGAGAAATAGCTTTAAGCAAGAAGACCGTCCAATGTACTCATTTAATGTAAAATTATTTCTTTGTGTTATTTTTTTTGGTGTGAAGGGAAGAGTTGTCTATCAATCTAATTTGAGGAAAACAAAATCTTACAATGTAAAAACAATAGCTTGCGCATAACATAATAGAGATGTAAAGAATTCGAGTCCTTTTAGTCCTAAATTTTAGGCTCGGCTGACAAATTGCACAGATCGACTCGTTACAACAAGACCCCCAGACTATAGCACTTAAGTCTACATAAAGACTCGAGCGCAACATGGCGCTCAGGTCTTGAGTCGCGCTCGAGTCGTTTTACGCGACGAGTCGCGCTCAAGTTCTTTTCCATTTGGAGTTCCTTTATAAATAAACAGGGAATAAAATATGTAACTTTTGTGAGATATAATAGTAATTTAGTTATTTTTGTAAAGTTTAGTATTCTTAACTTTTGAAAATCCTACTAATATTATAAATGCGAAACTCACAAACGTGAGTATGGATGGATATATGAGAATATTTGTTACTCTTTCACGAAAAATCTACTGGACGAATTTGGTTAAAACTTTAAAGTAATATAGGTTATACACATAAATACGTCAAAGTAACACATAGGCTATAATTTACGAAGTCGCGGGAAACAGCATAAAATTATAAGGTAAAAATATTTAAATAAATCAAACTTGATACGCTCAAGACTCGATACACTCGAGCTATTATTAAGACTCGAGTTCTTTTTGAGACGTGAGCTTCTTTTTAAGACTCGAGCTCTTTTTGCAATACTAGTTCTATTTTGGCGCTCGAGTTTTCGAGAAAGGACTGGAGCTCGGCTCGACTCAAGGCTCTGAGTTTTGTTAGTACACCGATTCTTGTAAAATTGAGCCGAGTCTATCGAATTAAGACTCAAAGACTCGAGTTCTTTACATCTCTATAACATAAACATAATAAGTTAACTAGACAAATATAAGACGATTAGTACACTAAAACTAGCTGTCCACCTTTATGCCTGACTTTTGCCTTGGCTACTGAACTTGAACTAAACTAACAACTACTTGTAACGGCGATCACGTGTAAATTCACAACCACTCCGCTTTTAAATGGTGTATTGTATATTATCATCAGGTCTATGAAACCTAGAAAAAAAAGATATCTTTTATTTATTTTTCCGTAGTAAACAAGGAACCCTTATAGTTTCGCCATGTCTGTCTGTCTGTCTGTCTGACTGTCCGTCCGCGGTTTTACTCAGCGACTATAAGTACTAGAAAGCTGTATTTGGCATGAATATGTATATTAATTAGGCGGAAAAAATGGTAAAATGAAATATTGAAAAAAATTTTTTTTAATGTAGCTTCCATACATGTAAAGTGAAAAGTCAATTTTTGTTTTCTCGAATAACCAATCATGTTGGGTATCGTTCAATAGGTCTTAAATATTGTGAGTTTGTGAACACCGTTTTTCGATTTTGGGAGCCGTTTCTGAAATATTTGCTTTTAAAGTGAAAAAAAAAATGATAGAGTCAAGTGTCCCCCCCCCTCTATCTACTGAACGGTTATATATAGACACGTGAAAAAATTCACAGCTATAGGATATATAACGAAATTAAAAGGAAAACTGTTCAGGATTCCGTACTTTATAAATAAAAGGTGGACTTGCTTGGAAATAATTATAATCGAATATAAGCGATACAATAGACAGATTAGGAAAAATGCACTACGCGTGTGTCCGCGACGGCGTCTGTCGGCAAGTGGAGCGGTGGTGGGGGCGGCGCAGGCGGCGCGGGCGCCCCGGCAGCTGCTTGCTCCCCCCTCACCTCGTCTCTCCCCCACCCGGCGGCCACGAAGAATGAATGCGTGAACAAAAACTATCAGAGCTTAGTAGGGTTTACAAATTAAAAAGTTATAAGCGATTAAGTTATAAAATGTACTTGAAAAAAGAAAATTTCATACAAATTCAATAGAAGAATTAGTTTTTAGACGTTTTAGTGGCATGAACTCAAAGTTGGCGTTCGTTACTACGGAACCCTACTGTGCGTGGCCCGACACGCACTTGGCCAATTATTTTGTTTAAGATTGCAAATTTTTTTTTTTATTTAACTTTATTACAAATGTTATAGGCTTTATCTACCAGTCAACCTAATGGTGATGTTGAGATTAAGAAGCCTCTTAAAGAAGGCGTAAAATATCTAAATTTGAAAGATATAGGTATTACTAATAATAATATAAAAACATATTAATTAAAATAACAAAATAAACAAAGATATAAGATTTAATAACCAATACGTATACTACATATATATTAATTGTATTTGACAGTTCCTGAGGATAATGTGCACGCACTGCACTTTTAGTTTTAAACGCTACTCGAGTACGAGCCTTCTGAATATTAATTGGTAGGGCGTTCCAAAGCTTTGCCGCTTGAACAGTGAACGAAAGTTCAAATAACCCATTCCGGTGAGATATCAAGACGGAAACTGCTAGAATAGCGAAGATTTTTGCCATGAGTATCATCCAGAAAAGTGACTTTTGATTTGAGATATGACAGAGATTTAGGCAAATAATTTGCCTCGAAAAATAGATTTAAGTATATTGTATCTTTCTCATTAAATTTTGCACGTAAAATGAATTTAAATTTCCAAAGAGAGAGTACGGTTACTTAAACCGTGCTGGAGTAAATTATTGTTCACCCTTTGCCGTCAAATTGAATTGCAGTCTCAATGGCAAATTTAACTGTGTGCTCAGATAACTTGATTAACTGCGAATGAACACGATCAAAAGAAGTATTGCACATATTCTGTAACACACACAATAGGTAATTTTATATTATATATTTTATTGTTATAGGCCTACTACCTATAATGATATGGTCCTTAAGTCCGCCGATTACATTTTCATGTAATTTGATAATCAACATCGAAATAAAATGGTACACATACAATGAAAAAAAGCAAGAAACAAAATATGTTCATTTGCTACAAGTACACTAGACACAATAATACAAAAAAAAATAACAGTGCACTAAAGAGGTCTCCGTTCAGCATATGTCGTAGCGCGAACGCTGGTTTTCCGCGGATGCCTTACGCTTTCACAAAAACAAAGAACAACTTTTACGAAAACAAAACACAGAAATAAGTATGCTTACATATGGAAAATAGGTTTTAGTTCTTTAATTATCCTAATCGTCATACATGATGTATGTATACTGACGTGAAAAAGAGCCTGCAGAAGCGATTCTTGATTCTTTGAATAAATATGGATGCCGTGATGACCAAGCAGTGGGGGTGGGGGAGTGGGGAATACCGTTCAGTGGCTTCCGCATTAGTGATAACGATGGAGGAAGAAACATCTTGCTGCCCTAATTTCTTAGTTTACCTGCTACGTTTTTTGCTGACGCAGTTTTTGATGCAAGAATCTCCTTGCATGGCATTTTGATTAAACTTTGTGCAAGTGTTACAAAAAGATATGCTGTCGGGGACCCCAATAGTACTTAACGAGGTTTCTAACGCATTTAAACTGACCTACTTTGTTAGTTTACCTGCTGCGTTTTTTACCTCAATTATTAATTCGTGACGTAAAAAAGTCACGGAAAAATCTTACGGTGTTTATTAATAAAATAATACTATATTATACAAATTTAAAAAAAAACATCGACCATCTTAGGTATACGCTGCCCCAACTGAGTTATGGACGAGATAGTCAAACTTGTGAAACCATCTTTTACTTAATTCGTGACGGAAAAAAGTAACGGAAAAATCTTTCATGTTTTCGCCTAGCCCGTACCGTTCGAAAAGGAATTTTGTTCCAATAAAATTTTAACTTTGATTTGTTAAACCCTAAGAACCCTAAGACAATAGATATGTTTTGTTTAACATATTGATTTATTATGAGAATGTAATTACAAATATTGACATGAATGTTAATTCCCAATAGTTATGTTCTGGCTTTGCAAACCAACATTACTCTCGTGATATCAAACTAATCAATCTTTAATTAGGATTCGCGCCGCCGATCTCGCATCAAATTATTATATATTTAACGTCCCACTGTCAAACCAGATTGAATTACAATCACGCGAGTTATGTGATTCAGCTATCCCTTTCACTCTTCGCCCTAGACGCACATTAATTTATTTACGAATATGATACTTAGAATAGTTTCAATTGCACTAAAGTTCATGGAATTGTTCACCGAGAGTTGATAAATATTCGTCGTGATATGAGGCACGCATTTGATGTCAACCGCGGCCCAAACGGACGAGTGGACGTGGCAGTCATATATAGCCATTCCCCTCTGGAGTGCGCTTCGATTAGTTTTTTGTGTGTTTGCGTGTTGTTTTGTGTATTATACAGTTAGTAATTGTTTAAAATAAAATTGTACAAGTTTTTAAGTAATGAGCGGGCCGCAATTTGTAATGAGTTATTAAACCCTGAATTTATTAACTCTCCGAGGACAGACTTTATATAATAATTATTGCTTCGATGTGTGGGAGTAATCATACTCATCGAAATGTAATTAATACATTTTGATTGACGGTAAATTGACTTTTAAACGGCCGAAGAGTCCGCGCTCTAATCTATCAACTAATCGTGCGATCAATCAGCGTACTGTCATTATAAGACGAAGTTCGTGCCTCATATATGACGTATCACGTATGTTCTGTCGCGTGTTCGTGTCATTCATTAACTAATTGGTCAACAGATCAGGGGCCGTATTTTTGATATCACTTGTCACATTACGAATGGTTTACGCGAGCGTTTCAAAACGGGCGCATTTTTGAAATGATAGTATGCAAAGGATTTGCAACGAGTGGTAGCGACCACTCGTGATTTTGACATTTGTGGCGTAGATATGTCAAAGAAACCTTTCAAGGAGAATCCGTTCCGATTCATGCTGCTTTTTTATTCATGGTGAATTTCTTAGAAAACCATAGACATATTTTCGATGTTTTCTGCGTGAAACAATATTGCTTTCAGCTGACACGACGGTTTCAATAATACGGCCAAATGGTATTTTACGCGAGCGGTGAGTTGGAAAACTACACATTTTGTGTTTCGATGAGTCCTTAAATGAAAAATAGCACTCCTGGCAGGTTGGCATTGGCAGTCAATGATTGAAATTAAACATATATTTTGCACAATTGCTTACAATGCTTGCCACGTGATAACATGACATAATGTATGGGCACAGAATAAGTACTAGTACTCACGTACAGAAGTCTTACCAGAAAAGCAATTCAAAGAAATATCTCCTTAATGTGGTTAGCGCTACGGTTTCATTTAGCTCGCGTCAGAACTCCTCACCTTTCGTTCAGATACCTAGACATCCATTACAAGCCAATTTCATTCTTATTACTTTGGACAAACGATTCATGTAACTCAATTTTTCCGTGCGAAGTGGTCGCCGCATAATAATGGTGTAGGTATATTTTCGATACCTAAACGAGGAGTGACACAGGCCTGGTATGGGTAGTCGGATGGCATAACTGTCATAATGTCACAGGTATGGAACTTCATAGATGAGGAGTGTTATTTATGCCTACACTACTACAAACTGAACTATACATCCGTGCACACGGCAATGTGTGTATGTTCGCCCGCTGAACACCCTTGACAAGGCGAGAACGGGGAGAGGTGCAAGAACGGGGAACGGGGACGCATATTGCGCAGGACCTCAAGAGATTCCTTTCTGTATGTTATTGTAATAAAATACGTATTGGCGTATTCACTTTTTATTTTTATTTTCAACACCAACGTTTTTAACCGATATACCAATACAGCTTAGTCATCGCACAACATAACTGCCCAGCTCAAAAAACATCTACCTTCAATGCCCTTCAATAACGGTCATCCAGTGTTGCCCCTGTATAAATTTAAAATCCTACACTTTACAATAATAGTGTTGTAAACGTATTATTGAATTATGACATTTTATTTTTATTTTTGGAAATAGAATTGCAATATTAAATAAATCAACATTAAACTAATAATAAAATAAAATAATTTTATGCGTAACATTAACCCCCCTTATATTATTATACTTTAATTCGTGATAATGTACAAAATGTTGGTGACAAAATGTCCATTTGTCAGATTGCATTCATGACCAAATAAGTTATAGTCAACCGACGATCGTCAGGTGATCTATAAAGTGAAAGGTCAAATATCATTAATTTATCTTTGGTAATTTGTAACCCTTGAAAATTGACAGTTTTTAATGTTCCATACGCGAAGGGTAAAAACGGGACCCTATTTCTAAGACTTCGCTGTCTGTCTGTCCGTCTGTCTGTCACCAGGCTATACCTCATGAACCGTGATAGCTAGACAGTTGAAATCACAGATGATGTATTTCTGTTGCCGCTATAACAGCAAATACTAAAAACAGAATAAAATGAATGTTAAAGGTGCTCCAATACAACAAACGTGATAGATAATGGTACGGAATTCTCCATGCGCAAGTCCCACACGCTCTTGGCCGGTTATTAATTAAGGCGATCTATATAAAGTCAAAAGTCAAAATTCATTTATTTATCTTCGGATATATGTATCCCTTGATATATAACAGTTTTTTTTCTTTTATAATGATTAAAGTAGATGTGTTTACACAAGTTGTGTTTCTGTGAACTTGACATTCTGTGCTATGATTTTCGAGCCCCTCCCCTTTGCCCCAGAATACATTCATCAAATTTAACATCACAGGAGAATTAATTAATTCGGGTTCAAACAACTTTAATTTCCAGCGGTGGCCAAATGGCGACCTTCGTTTTGTTATTTTGATATTAATTAACAGTTTGATAAAACTGCCCTAGTTGCTGGCTAAATGAAATATTGTTAAGTATAAAAAAAAATTATTTCTTCTTTTGTCGTGTCCCACAGCTGGGCAAAGGCCTCTCTTTTTTTCTTTCCACACTTGAGTATTTTGAGAAATCTGCTGCCATCGACTCGTATGTTATAGAAACTTGAGTAAAATATTACAAAAACAATTTTTTTTAAACAATTGTTTTATTTATTAAATACCCGTAGAAACCTACATGCCGAAAAGCTAGCTACTTGTTCTGTACACGAAGAAAAGCTTATTTTGACATCTGTTAGCAGACTGCTAAAAACAGAAAACTATGTTAAAAGGATAAGGTGGCCTTAACTCAACCGCGAAACACCTTGCAACAATAAGTATATTTGCCAGGCCAAATAAAAAAAAAACACTCAAGCGTTCATTACCATAACTTTTAAACCACTTAACCGATTCCCATCGCCAAGAACCATCTCGATTAACTCTTTCAAACAAAGAAAACCGCATCAAAATAGGTTTATTCGTTTAGGCGGCGATGCAACTGACACATAGATACAATTAGATTAAATGGGTATCTTTTGGATAGGCATGCTTTATCCTAGTCTTTATCATCGCTTACCATCAGGTGAGATTGAGGATAAATGCCTAAACCAATATATTGTAAAAAAAAAGAAAGATATACAGACACGTCAAAATTATAACACTCCTCTTTTTAGTCGAGGGTTAAAGTATTGTGATGTTAATAATGATTTCACCGACCTAACAAGCCAGAGTTTGGAATGGCAGTCATTACCAGGTGCTAATCTGAGTTAACCCTTTGTTTAGTCCGGGAGCCCGCGGCGGATGTATGCCGACAATTGATATGCGAGCCGCGTGCAATTAATACCGAAATCAAATAAACGATGTCGTTAGCGCGGGCCATCTAACTACATACATTGGGCAAGGCCTAGCTGGGCCAAGTAGGGTTGGCAAACAATCTTTTTAAATGTTTTGACAGTTAATTCAATGAAATAGATAGAAACTAATAAAAAACCGACTTCATCCTCAAAGAACACAATCGATTATAATAAAAAAAATATGGTACCACCAGACAACATCAACATTTTCCAAATCCGTCAAGGTGTCATCGAATAATCGGTAAACATATTGTAAATAAAAATGCATTAAAATCGGTCCATCTGTTCGAACACTACGATGTCACAGACAGACACACAGACAGACAGACAGACATTAGCGTCAAACTTATAACACCCCTCTTTTCTGTCAGGGGTTAGAAACATTGATTGCGCCCACTCAGGCGGTTTTACAGAAGTTAAGTTCCAGGTTGCTAAAGATGATGGTAGATAGAGTGACACCTGAGTGACACAACAGTTGTAATCAATTTGAGATTTAGATGACAGGACTCCTCCATTTATTCTCATGAAGAAATAACATCGAAGAAGAGGACAAAAAGTATATTGAGTCTAAAGCCTAAGTTAAATTTAAAAAAAAATATAGGGACAAATAACACTAATTGAGCTAGCCCCAAAGTAAGTTCGAAACTTGTGTTATGGGATACTAACTCAACGATACAATATTTTATAACAAATACATATATAGATAAACATCCAAGACCCAGGACAATTTGGAAAAGGCCATTTTCCAACTTGCCCTGACCGGGGATCGAACCCGGAACCTCTGGGTGGCGTCGAGAATTTTTATGACTCAAGCAATAAAATATTTAAACATTTACCAGGCAGAATTTACTAACGTATTCGTACATCTTATAAATCATAAAGTCGCATTTAATTTCCGGTCGTGTATCAACCCTAGTCCCGTGGGAGCGCGAGCGCGCCGTCTAGCGGATCAGCTCTGTACTAATGTTGGCGCTTTAACTTTTATGATGCGAGTACGTGTGTACTTTTCTCTGGGCGCGTCTAGCATTACAATTAGATTAAAGATTTATTATTATTTCATGTTTGAGACCCAGAGCCATAGAGGTGCCAGACCTTACTTATTATTAATTTATTTACCAATTTATGTATACGGAAAATCTGTACAAAGAATACATTAAATATAAATTGTACAAAGGCTTAAGTGCCTTTGTACAACTTATATTTAAAGTATCTTAAAAGAGATACTCGTAAGTATTACGAGTACTTTCTCGCTATTCATAGAATTTCGAAAAACGTGTTCCAGGTAATACGTGTTTATTAGTAACCCAACAAGTGTGTGAATTAAATGGTTTTTTATTTAAAAGTTTTAATTGCCTTTGCAAGGTTTATATTGAATCTTTTTTACTATATTTAATAGACTATCGGTATTTTAAATAAAACCGATATTATCGTTAGACCTATCGATAGTACCGATAATATCGATAGTATCGACGGACGACGACGAGCAAATAAATAAATAAATATATACGGACAAATTACACGGATTGAGTTAGCCTCAAAGTAAGTTCGAGACGTGTGTTATGGGATACTAACTCAACAATACTATACTTTATAACAAATACATATATAGATAAACACCCAAGACCTAGGACATTTTGAAAAAGGCCATTTCCCAACTTGCCCTGACCGGGGATCGAACCCGGAACCTCTGGGTGGCGGACTAGCATGGTGACCACTACGCCACGGAGGTCGTCTAACAAAGTGTTAAACCGTCGATAGTTCATTAACTATTTCGATAGTTTGTTCAACGTCATCGATCGATACTATCGATTTTAAAAGTTTATCTTATGCCTACCGATTTGCAAAAGGATAAACAATTTATTTCAAATGAGGGCACCACGTCTGCCCTGTGCCTTAAAAATAATATTAATAGGTATCTCCTCCTAACAGCTGATGGTACGGTATTTAACAAGGGCTGTCTTGTCTGCATATATTCGTCAAAAGTTGACCCCGGCCGAGACGACAGAGCGCCTCTTTTATCAAAGAGTAAAATTCACTTTATCTAAATATATATAACTCAAAGGTGACTGATTGACTGACATAGTGATCTATCAACGCACAGCCCAAACCACTGGACGGATCGGGCTGAAATTTGGCATGCAGGTAGATGTTGTGACGTAGGCATCCGCTAAGAAAGGATTTTGATCTATTCTACCCCCAAGGGGATAAAATAGGGGATGAAAGTTTGTATGAAACTTTGTCAATTTTAAACCGATCGGGCTGAGACTTTGCATGCATAAAGCTACTATGTCGTAGACATCCCCTAAGAAATTATTTTAATAAATTACACCCCTACGCGAGCGAAGCCGCGGGCAAAAGCTAGTTTGGTTTATAAATTGGTTTGAACTGAAAAATATGGGCCTATTTTGGATAATCTAAAAGACGGACTAATTGCAATTATACTTTTTTGACCCTGTCGTCACCCTTATTATTCGTTTGATTCCGACAAATCGAGTCTACAAATCAGTTTATTTCCTTTGATTCCGGCATTATTGAATTCCGAACATAAAACACATTTCGTGTACCATTCCTGTTACCTGATGGACGGACAAATAGAAACGGAAACGTTAAGTTGTTTGTCAATTATGGTATCGTCTCTCGATTGTAGCTGCGATCCAATTGGCCAGCCTTTGAAATGATAATGCGGCCTTCGAGTCCTCTCAAAAGACTACATTTTGTTAAAGTAGGTATGTTTTCCTTTGAAGACTACTTACGTTGTTCCAATAAGATATTTATGATACGTGCAAGATTTTTTATTAGAAATAGTAGAAGAGATGAAAGAAGACGGCCGGATGAAATTGCAAATACATACATATTTTCACGCTTGTTTCCCATTTGGATACGCAGATGCAAACCTTCTTTGCTTCTTCAACACTCATTACTCTTTTCATGCATGCTCTCCGGTTGTAGGTACTCCTTACATCACCTTCCTTCAGAACATCTGCAGTTTGGTCACAGAACGCTCGTCAAGGTCAACCCGGTCCGGTTCTCGCATCCACATCCGCACGATAAATATTTAAAGTTAGTCTTCTTTCATCCACCCTCTCAACATATCCAAACAACCTTTACATACCTTTCTCAATTTTTGTCACTACGTTCTCTCTCATCCCACACCTCTCACGTATTACATCAATTCTTATCCATTCTTTGTAAGTAACACCACACATACTTCTTAAAGCTCGCATTTCAACAGCATTTACCCGACTTTCATCAGATTCATGATAAAATATGTACTTAATTATTGTTTACCAAAAAAAAAATTGTATATGTATCAAAGAGATTTTTGTATTTCTTTGTATGTCTTGAACAAATGCGTTTAAATGTTTATAAAATGTAAGATGGTTTGGTTTTTCTTAGAAAAAGTTGTTGCGAGTGAAAATGTTTAATAGTTTTTTGTTAAATTTAGATGAATATATGTGGATAAATGTATTTAGTGAAACTAATTCGTTTATTTTAGTGAAACTAAAGTAGTTTTAGTTTAGTCATAGTGGACTGTTATTTGAGGCCTATGTAAATAATCGCTTTTGGAATTTTTTTTGACATAGCAATGTATTCTCAGTCCACACATCTAATTTTAATATCAGTATAATTGTAAGGTTGACGTTTTTGGAGAAAATGCTGCAGTACAGTTTGTTACCGCTTCTTCTGTACTTGCGCTTTGGAGGCGGCAGTAAACTTAGTTGTAATTAAATGATCTGACGTCAACAACTAACTATTAAGAAATCGAAAGAAAAAAGAAATGACAATTATCAAGTGATATAAATATCCAAAGATAAATAAATGATTTTTGATTGAAATTTGAGATAAAGGGGAAAAATTATTGGCCATTTGATACGACATGACTCATTATTTAAATTGCCAAAACAGTTAACGTAAACGATTTGGCTATAGTTTTGTAACCCGCCCCTACCAAACGTCTACCCTCTTTGGGTATGCATCATCATTATCATCCGAGAGTATTCGCATCCTCAGCGGTAACGCTTCAGAGCCCGGGTCCGCTACCTAGCCTAGGTGACTTGACGAGGTTTCTGGTTTTTACACAGAGTGACTGCCGTCTGATCTCCGCACCCAAAGGGCAGACCAGAACCGATCCTTGGATAGATTTGATCAAACGCTAGACGGCGTTCGGGACCCACAGTTTATACGAACCTTCCGAAACACGAAATCATCTTTCTTTTCGGATAATCAGGTGATTCAAGCCTGCACTACCCATACCAGACTAGGAACAAATTTTCACAAAGTATGCTTTCCAATGGGATTCGAACCTATGACCTCCGGATCACAAGACGAATGCTTTTACTACTGGACCATGAAGTTTGAGAAAAGTTTTAGAACCGGCCGCCCCCTGACCTTAGTCTTTGGAAATGCAGTTGTAGCACGAGATGTTTGTGGTTAGTCCTTTAACCTCTTAACACATCCGCAGAAATGAATGATGACAATGAACCAGCTGCTTCTGTTCCCTAAACGTACTCAGCAAAACTTAAACCATACGAAATAAATCTTCTCGTTTCGAGTTCAGACGCGTACAAGATGTACTTAATTACGCGAGGCGGCAATATTTCTCCTTTCATACGTCGCGGTACACGAAAAAGGGATTTGGGGATCACCCGCGTGGGGCTAAGTAGGCGATCAATCATCTGAAGGAAATAGGGCGAATACGGAAACAGTTGCGTGATGTTGGATGTTGATCATCTCGCTTTTGTATGGGAAACTGACTATTTGTACTGACATATCTCTTTCTGTGGGTTCCTGAGAGTGATTTTTGGGTCTTTGGTTCTGTCTACTATCTACTTGAGTGAGTAATTTGGGTATCAGCCTGCGTGGGGCTAAGTAGGCGATCAATCTTCTGAGGGAATCAGGGCGGATTTCCGTATTCGCCCTGTTTCCCTTTGACTGATGTTGGACGTTGTTCTACTCGCTACTGTATGGGAGACTAGCTATTTATGCCGACATATCTTCTCCTGTGAGTTCTTGAAAGTGATTTTTGGGTCTTTGGTTCTGTCTTCTATCTACTTAAGTGAGTGATTTGGGCGTCAGCCTACAGGAGGCTAAGTAGGCGATCAATCATCTGAGGGACACAGAAAGAATACGGAAACAAATGCGTGATGTGAGATGTTGTTCATCTCGCTATAACATGGGAGCCTCACCGTTTGTAATGACATGTCTCTTTCTGTGTGTCTCTGAAAGTGATTCTTGGGTCGTTGGCTCTGTCTACCACGTACACGAAAGATTTGGAGATTAGCTCGCGTTGAGCTAAGTAGGCGATCAATCATCTAAGGGACACAGATAAAATACGGAAACAGTTGCGTAATGTTGAATGCTGTTCATCTTGCTACTGTATGGGAGATTGACTATTTGTGCCGACATATCTCTTTCTGTGGGTTGATGAAAGTGGTTCTTGGGTCTTTGACTCTGTCTACTGTGTATATAACTGAGAGATTCAGAGAGCAGCCCGTGTGGGACTAAGTAGGCGATCAATTATCTGAGGAACACAGATGAAATACGAAAACAGTTGCGTGATGTTGGATGCTGTTCATCTCACTACTGCCGTGTATCTTCTTCCGTGGGTTCATTTAAGTGGTCGTTGGATATGCTCTGTCTACCAGGTACATCAAAACGCGTGGGGCGGACGGGGCTAGAGGATATACGGCTACAGTTGCACGATCTTAGGGTAGTGGATGCTAGTCATCTGCTTGACGGAAGATTTATTTGTAGACATATAAGTAGCATTACGAATGACGATACACTTGAGGGATGTTTGAAAAAAAGGGAATAAAAGCACTGTCATTATTACGTCTTTGTCCTAAATGGGGCAGCGATCGTTTTGGGTCTTGCGGCTCGAAGCAAAGCCCAGGGCCGCAACACCCACATGCCACTTTTTTACAAAATTCAAATGTTTATTCCGTAATTCAATATAAAAAAATAATATAAAAAATTCCGACCTTTACAGGCACTTTTACCAAAAACATGAGTTAGAATGTGGAAAAGAAGTCAAAATACTTATGGGTATTTAAGCCGCATCGCTTTTCGCTCATAACCCTGATCGTTTTTTACTATCTGCACACGAAAAGAAGCAGGTGGTACATTCAAATTTTTTTTTTCAGACCAGAAGACTACTATTAAAAGCTACTGTTCATATCTTTTCAATATGTCTATCAATGAAAAGAAGATAGGCAAACTATGTTTCTACACCTTTTGTACTCCAGTTTTTGCGGCCGGGCGCCGGGCAGGGCGTCATTAGCCCAGTTGGGGCTCCTTTCACGGAATATTCTGTTTATCTGCCCCTTCCTCATGAAAACGTATTGTGGCCATCGCGTTTATTTTGTGGCAAATGTTACTTATTTTTTGTTGCGAGTCGAGATAATGATAATGGCAGTTCTTTCTTCTAATCTTTTGTGCACAAACATAGAAAAGATTATATGTAATAGTCTTGTTTGTTTTTACTGCTGTAATTACGGTCCAGGTGTTCGCCTTGTGACCCGAAGGTCATGGGTTCGATTCCTACTGGGAAACATACTTTGTGAAAAGTTGTTTCCAGTCTGGATAGGATATTGCAGGCTTGAATCACCTGATTATCCGAAAAGAAAGATGATTCCGTGTTTCGGAAGGCACGTAAAACTGTGGGTCCCGAACGCCACCTAGCGTTTGATCATCAAACCACCCAAGGATTGGTTCCTGGTTTGCCCTTTGGGTTGTGGAGGTCAGACGGCAGTCGCTCTATGTAAAAACCAGTAACCTCGTCAAATCTCCTTGGTTAGGTAGCGGACCCCGGGCTCGGAAGCGTTACTGCTGAGGATGCAACCGGGATGCATACGCTCGGATGATGATAACTCTTGTTTGTTTTTAGTTACAAATTGTCCTGGATCTTGGATGTTTATCTATATATGTATTTGTTGTAGAATATAGTATCGTTGAGTTAGTATCCCATAACACAAGTCTCGAACTTACTTTGGGGCTAGCTCAAGCAGTGAAATTTGTCCCTATATGTTTATTTATTTATTTATATCAAGTTATACAAGTTTATTTGCTAGGCAAATTAAAAAGCCCCCAAATGTCAAGAACCCATCTAGTGATGAGTAGCGGAACTACCGATACGATTTGATATCCGTAGCGCCATCTTTAGTTTGCGAAAGAAAGTCCTGACTTTCACGCTTTGACCCCAAAGGCCCAAATAACTTTTAAACTGCTGAACCTATTCCTATCAAACATAGCTAAAAACTACCACAAGGGAAACTTATTTCACGTTAATAAAAAACATTTTTTTTATTTTCAACGTAATCCTAGATTGTATGTATAATAACGAAGCAATCGAATAAAAGCGGTGGTAGTGAAGCCACCCAAGGACAGATTAAAGTCAGAAGAAAGAAACGGGTCACAGATAAAATACGGAACTAAAAACTGTTTATATAACTCCCAATATTTATATTCGCTACATTCGAATCTCGTCCATTTGTACGTAAATATGAAAAAGGTCGGAGCTAATTTGATCCAGGATCTCCCATTCATGAAATATTAATGTCGTTTGTAGGAACCGCGGGCGATTTTTACGGCGTCCCATGGGGCTGATAGCGCCTTTTTATACGTCATAAATTGTGTCGAATGATGACGGGGAATTGTCAGTCATCGGGATCATCCGATCACTGACATTTTATACGGACTTTTGAATTATTATTATAAGGGCGCGTTCAGACGACACGCGCATGCCAAGCCCCCGCCTAGCGCAAGAATTTGTTGCATATAATTTGAGTCCTATCACACATCAATACAACTCAAATTGCATTTATCTAGTCGGGAGTAAAGTAAGGCGCAAGGCAGAGACAAAATAGTTGCTAATACATTTAATAAATGCTTTGCATCTTTGGGCAAGCGGTGATGAACCCGCCTGATAACACCATCTACTTACGCCCGGTAGAAATGGCGGAAATAAACAACATACTGTGATAATTAAAAAGTAAACATAGTTGCGGCGTTGATGAATTACCACCAGTTTCGTTTTAAAATGTGTGCAGATGAACTTACCTTTCCTTTCACGTTACTTATTAACCAATCCTTTGTGGAAGGTATTTTCCCAGATAGGATTGAAACATCCGTAATAAAGCCCATACACAAAAAAAGGAAAAAAACCGAGAAAGAAAACTTCCGTCCAGTACCTTACACTGCATCAAAAATTTTTGAAAAGGCAATAGGAACCTGCGATTTTTGTGAACAATTCTGTATTTTCCATGACTGCCAGAACGGGTTCCGAAAAATAGGTCAACTACCCTCCCGACATATAATTACGTACAAGAAATACTAACTACAATTAATAATAAAAATATGCTGTAGGTACGATGTTGGACATGACGAAAGCTTACGACAAAGTTTTACATAAAATACTGCTAAACAAGCTATACGGTGTAGGTATAAGAGGGGTAGCTCACAAATAGTATGCATCAATTGTTTTACTATTGTGTCTAGTTTTTGGAACACACAAAAGGCTAGGTACTATCTAAACTATCGAGTGTCTTATAGACTAGGGGTTCGCGAAAGATGTTAAATAAAATCGAAGAGGCTTTGATCCGCTTTCGACTGGCTGGCTAGAGTAAAAAATACTCTTTGCTAGTTTCATGTGAATGTTACAATAATATCAGCCCATTAGCCGAATCAAAAAAATAGGGATGTATACAGATATAAACACGAAGCCAAAGCGAACTAATGTCATAAAACTTGTCTTTCTAGATGATATCCGAGTACAATAGAAAAAGTATAGAAGTTAAGCTTTAGTGTTCTGAATTTCACAAAATATAATCAAAACCGAACGTTTACTTCTATTCTAAGCGTGAAATTATATGCATACGTATTTTCACATCTGTTTCCCATGGGAGTAGGAAGAGACTATGGATCTCCACTTGCTTCATCTATCACTATCTATCACCTTTCTTCAGAACATCGACAATTTGATCGCAGAACGTTCGTAGAAATTACGATTTTTATCTCTTACTCAAAATTAATTTCAACCGTAAAACTTTTCCAAATATTTCTTGCCTTCATTTTTTTTATAATTGACGCAAAGGAAGAAGTAAGTGACAGGTATATTTTGACAAATGATAAATCAATTTCACGCTTACTATGAATTTTATTGTACCTACTTACCTACTTTGTTTTATACCAACGCTGTCGTCTCCCGATCATGCAATGATAGACGTCATCCGTAGTCTCGTGGGAATCGGATACGAAATATATTGAGAAAGTTATGACACCAAGATTGATGGCGGATGAAAAAACGGGAGAAATATTAAAATAAATCCCGGAGACAGTAACGGGACCGCATAACTTTCGTCTTCCATTTGTTGGGAAACTGTTTTTTGTATTGTACAGAGATATGGCTTTTAACCGACTTTCACGGAGGAGGAGGTTATCAGTTCAGAAATCAGAAAAAGCATACTTGTCAGGTGATGCCGTAGAAATTGTATTAAAATCAGTCGTGCAGTTTGGGAGTTAGTCGGTTCTTAAATTTGAAAAATTATGTGTAACTAAGAGTAAAACAATATTTATCAAAACTTTTAACAAAATAATTGTATTCTTTTTTGCGTATCGATGGTTTTTTCTTATATTCTATCAGCCCAATATAGCTACACTGACGGCGTCGTCAGTAGCCACATATAAATCGTCCAGGGTGCAGGTAGAAGGGCACCCGCGGCAGAATAGCAGGTGCCACACTTGCACACGCTTTGAGAGCTAGCAATCATCTTCCACTGGATAAAAGCTCTCCACAGCGACCTACTTGAGTTCGCAGCCTGTTAAGCGACTTCCATGTAGACTAGAGCAAATCATGTCCAGGTGGTAGTTCCTCTTATGGTGAAAAAAAATTGGAAACAAATTTTTTGTTGGGAATTTTTATCGTCTTAAAGTGAAAATGAACATGTTTTGACCGTGTATTCAGATTGGTTTTAATTACCTTAACAAATTGACATTCTTCTTTATCTAAACGCATTCTCGGTTTTTTCGCTTATTATTCTCCAAATACGAGTATACTAGGTATGCATTATCAGTGGTCACCGAAGGATGCCGAATATTCGAAATCGAGAAGCCTAAACAAGCTGACATTTTTTTTTATATAGGGACAAATTACACTGATTGAGCTAGCCCCAAAGTAAATTCGAGACTTGTGTTATGGGATACTAACTCAAAGATACTTTATTTTATAACAAATAAGTTTATTAACAAATAAATTTGGCCATTTCCAACTTGCCCTGACCGGGTTTCGAACCCGGGATCTCTGGGTGGCGGAATAGCATGGTGACCACTACGCCAAGGAGGTCGTCTGATTGCTACTTTCTCTCGAATCGTTATTGTTGATATAAATTCTGTTTCTTCAATATACTATTTGCAAGGCCTAAAGGTTGTTAGCACAATAGTATGTCACAATAAGTAATAGACTGTTATAAGTTTAAGTAGTGTTACATTTTTTATCTGGATCGGGATGGGGTAGACAGAACCCAGGGCTGCAAGAGTCAAAGACAACTTTTACCACCCCGCCACCCCGATTCGTTGAAGTTTATCAGATAAAAAAGTTGTTTGGACAAAAAAGTTGCGTCTTAATAAGGGTAACCAAAAAAGATTTGTGACTTTTTAATTTTTTCGAAATCGCGGAAATATGATATTTTTAAAGTTCTCAACCCCTATAATTCGAAAAATTTCGAAAAACTAGATCGACAAAAGAATTCTACATGTTTAATAATTTTCAAAAGTAAAAACCGACTTCCACCCCGAACCACACAACCAATTTTGATAATTTCTATGGGACTACCTAACATGTATAAACCCTTATAATAAGAATTCTCCAAATCGGTCCAGGATTTTTTGAATCAAATTCAATCGTATTGACTCGACTAACACGTCTTAAATTTGAATGAATAACATTTTAACATCACTAGTAACCAAATCAGCAAGGATCGCGACAAATTGACAACCTCCTCCTTTTTGGAAGTAGGTTGACACATACTAATTTTCGAACCTTCTAACAAAATTTCACGACAATCGATTGAGAAATGCGAACTGTAGGCGAGAACAGCCGAACAGCCGAAAAACTACATTTTTAGCGTATTTTGGGACTGAGCCGCTTCGCTCGCTGGGTCAAAAAATAGAGACAGTTTTCTAACCGCATTGATTCTTTTCTTCCAATTAAGCACGAAAAAAATATAATACTGATCAGTATATACACTTTAATCAGTCATCATCATCCGAGCGTATTCCCGGTTGCATCCTCAGCAGCAACGCTTCAGAGCCCGGGGTCCGCTACCTAACCGAGGAGATTTGACGAGGTTACTGGTTTTTACACAGAGCGACTGCCGTCTGACCTCCACAACCCAAAGGGTAAACCAGGAACCAATCCTTGGGTAGTTTGATGATCAAACGCTAGGTGGCGTTCGGGACCCACAGTTTTACGTGCCTTCCGAAACACGGAATCATCTTTCTTTTCGGATAATCAGGTGATTCAAGCCTGCAATATCCTATCCAGACTGGAAGCAACTTTTCACAAAGTATGCTTCCCAGTGGGAATCGAACCCATGACCTCCGGGTCACAAGGATAACTCCTTGACCACTGGACTACGGAGGCAGTCGTCTACACTTTAATCAGTGTAAACACTATTTACAAGTTTAAACCTCCTTTGCAAATTAGTAGTCCCTGTCTAGAACTGTAGTCGCCATTACAATGCTAAGCCCTCACTAATTCCATCGACGTTTTAAATTAAATCGCTCACTTTAGTTAACAGTCTAGTCACAACCCCGAATTAATTTGCTTTAAGCAATTCTGATGTTTCTAATCTTGAAATCTGGAATACAACTTAAATATTCAACATCTTCACAAAACGTGTACAGTAGAATTAACTAGTAGGTATTTAGAAATGATATAAATTATTCTATCAGATAATGTCTGGTTTGAGTGTTAAATTACGTAATATATACATTTCTTTCCATGTAAACGCCTTTCTAGTTGCATTGTATCTACGACTGAAATCCAGGCACCACAATCAGGCTTTTTTCTCCAAAAATGATACGCGCGTAATTGGTGGTGGCCGTCTGTAGTTTTATAACCGAGCTCTGGTCCCAAACGTGTGTTATACACACAAAGATTCATATTTTGGTCTATGTTGGAAATGGTCTAGCAATGTCCATTCGAGTATTTAAAAATATAATATATTTGGCATTAAAACAATAATGAAAACCAAACGATGTCAACGTTTATATTTTATCAGAAAGAAAATGGCCATTTGTCATGAAATGGTGGCAAAACAATAACTATTAAGGTACATATAAAACGCCTTTCCACGATGATTGTCAGCTTTTAAGCGTCTTAATAAGCGATATCGAGAGATAAAAGCGCGCGCCAAACAAAAAGTATTTTTTCCGCCGTCCCGTCAAAATATGGCGCATTTTCGCCCTTTGAAGCGACGTCCAAAGTTCGTCGCGAAATCCCTTCAAAGAGGTAATTTCTGAACGTCTCCGAGTATTATAATCCTTTTGAACGATGAACATTCACTTTTTCGCCCTCTATCATTGCGAAGTATGTATTTAGAATTTCCATAATTGAGTTTTCCAGAGCTTCTTTCGGAAAGTTCCGGGACTCGGATCGGATGTTCTCCCAAAGAAGGTTTGCCTTTTTGTCTTTTCTTACCTTTCCGACATCCATTTCCATAAGTTTGAGGAACCCGTGTTCTACAAATTTATTCACTTTTGAAACTTTCTCTGACTCGTATCGTCTGAATCATTTCGAGAAAATAATTTTTCCCTTTTCTCATGAGGAGTATGAATGTCATTTTTATTATACTTTATAATCTGAGACTGAGCTTGTGCTGGTGTGAATAATAAATATATAGGGACTAATCACACAAATAATAAGAAAAAATATACAACTCACTCATGCAAGTGGTTGGATAGCAGCAGATTGCTTAAAATCGGTTTTTCCAATCGCATGATTGGAAAGAACAGGGAGAGCTTTGCTCGGAAGTGTGACACAACACTAGGCTAGGAAAAGATTGAATAGAAAGAAAGAAATAAAAAATGTTTTATTCGTAGAAATAAAAATAAAAAAACACATCAGACACTATAAGATGGATACATCATTTTCTACCAAAATGTACCGCTGAGCATATGTCGTAGCGGGAGATATGATGCTAGTCTTTTGCGGACACCATTTATAAAATTAAAATTAAAATTAATTAAAAAAAAAAAAACAAAGAAAATTACTTGAATAATTGGCCAAGTGCGTGTCGGGCTACGCGCATTATAGGGTTCCGTAGTAACGATTGCCAACTTTGGGTTTATGCCACTGAAAACCCCTAAAAACGAATTTTGTGAATTTGTACGAAATTTTCCTTTTCCGAGTACATTTTATAAGTTACTATAACTTTAACCGATAACTATATTTACAACTAAAGCCTATAACTTTTTAATTTGTAAACCCTACTTAGCTCTGACAGTTTTCCTTTAAAGTTCGTTATATTTACTATAGCTGTGAATTTTTTCATGTGTCCATATATAATCGTTTAGCAGATAGATGGGGGGGACACTTGACTCTAACAAAAATATTTACCTCAAAACCAAATATTTCAAAAACGCTTCGTTAAATTGAAAAACGGTGTTAACAAGCTCAAAATATTTTTAAAAGACCTATACAACGATACCCCACATGCTTGGTTAGTCGAAAAAAACAAATTGACTTTTCACTTTACTTGTATGGAAGCAACCCTAAAAATATTTTTTTTTTCAGTATTTATTTTACCACTTTTTTCGCATAATTAATATACATATTCATGCAAAATTACAGTTTTCTAGTACTTATAATCGCTGAGTAACACCGCGGACGGACAGACAGACATACATGGAGAAACTATAAGGGTTCCTTGTTTACTACGGAACCCTGAAAATGTAAAATTTACCTGCAATTGATTGTTCGTCGGAATTTCCCGAAAGGAAGCAACTATTGCGTTTACCGCGAGCGCCCTGTAATCATGCTGCGCTAGGGTTACCGCTAGAGGATACTTGAATTTTTCGGGGACCAGTGCTGCTCCCATTAGAAATAAATTATTTGATAGGGAACGGAGATATCATTTAAAATATTGTCTTTATCAAGCCCTAGACAACCCTCCAAACTATTTTACGAACTACTGTTTACAGCTTCACGTTCTTACTTTAAACTGTAAATAGTAGTTCATAAAATAGTTTGAGGGCTTGGTCAAGAGAATTTCAAATGATATCTTTGTAAACTAGGTAGAACTTACTAAACTAGTAATATGTTGCAACTTGATTACTTGGATAGCTAGAAAATACTTATACGAAATGTTACCCAATTTTTTTATATCAGCAAAAATTAATCAATAATTTATTTGTCAAACATAGGTACACATAGATTAGATATTACAATATAATATAAAACAGTTCGCTATGTCTTGTCATTTTTTGCATACAAATATTTAGGAACTAAAAATATAAAAATAGGTACTAACTTTACTTAAATGTCAAGAAAATTGGTATAATAATAGTAATGTCATATAATAAAAAGGTAATCTCTAATTAAGTCTATAAAATCATTGAATAATAGAAAAATTAAAGCTTGTCATCTCTTAAAAATTCTTGAACAGAATAGTACGTTTTATCTATAAGTAGTATAAAGAGTAGTTTTTTAAACATTTTAAAATTTAAATCTTTTAAGTCATTAGGTACTTTTAATATAACAAAAGGGATGATTTGCTTTAATTGCAAAGTAATTATGGAAAATATCTATCATGCCAAACTTATGACTAGGCAAACTGAAGTTCTAGTTTATTTCTAATTTCGATAACCGCTACAGCTGCAGGTTAATGTGTAAACACTCTTAAAAAATGTTTTAACTTACTCGTAAAAACACTTTTATGAAGATTTTTTTCTATCGTTGACCGAGTTATTTGCTGTGTGTTAACCCTGACATGGACTGCTATGTAAAAATAAAGAATTAGAGCTTCACGTCACGAGAGGACGTTTTACGGGCGAGCGCTGCTGACGAGGCGGCGCCTGATCGTAGGCTTCATTCGCCCCCTCCCTGTGGGTTATTATGACGCACGTACAACCTGTTACAAAAATTCATGTTATTTTATTAAAATGAAAAATTTGAGGTTATGATAGAACGTTTTATTGACTGCCCGGCGTAATAAGACGCAAATAAAATAAATAAAATAAAATAAATAAAATATTTATTTTATTTCCTCCACAATTTATCTTAAAACTGAGTATAAAACTAATACAAGCATAAATAGGTAAAAAAGTCATACATTAAAAGGTAAGGAAGTGTGTTAAAAGTGGAGAGCTGGTGCCCGTGCTAGGTTTCCGAAGAACCTGTATTACAGGTCACCAGGACTCGTCATTAATAAATATAGGTAAGGCTTATACATAATTTAGGTAGGTATATATAATTAATATAACAATGACACATTATTTATAGCGATCTTATGTTTAAAATATATAATAAGACCTACATATTTTAAATTAAAAACATTAATATACATGAAAAATTTACAATCTATATATGTATATCTTATAATATATTTGTATACATAACTTACTTAATTAATTAAATAAAATTTTTTAGTTTGGCCATAGCTTTAAGTTAATATACGATTTTTAATAAGTTTTCGGTCTCGTTATACGTTAGCTTTTGCAACCACTCAGTGATAGATTTTTTGCACTTATATTTATTTAATGGGTAAACAAAAATATTATGATTGATTTCCTTATAAAGGTAAGGACCAAGAAAATAGAAAAATCTCTTTATAAATTCGGAGTTAAATGGGGGTAAAGAAAAGTTAAGTCTATTATTTCTACTTAGGAGTTGAGGAAGGAAAGAAAGTTGAGCATGCTGCTGCATCATAGTTGCGAGTATGAAAAGCTGTCGTACCGTTAGCACTTGGCAATGTTTGTATAGATCTGTTGTAGGATACCTGTACGGCTTAAAGGTACATACCTTTAAAATAGCTCTTTGGGCCCTTTCTAGGACAATAAGATGAGATTTAGAAGCGCCACCCCAGGCCGTGATGCAATATACGATGATAGATTGGCATGGGGCAAATACTGTTTGCTATAAAGATGTAAATAAAATAATTGTGATGTGATTAATGCCTATAAAGTACATAAGATACTCTTTGAGATTATTTTTGGAGTGAAAACTTCTTTAGGCGCGTTGGAATTTTTTTAAGATGTAAATAAAACCATCGAACTCGCGAAACTGTCACCGTTACCGTACCTGACACCGATCAAGTTTTCACTTCTGGCGGCACTTCCGGAGTGCCACTGTTTTTTTTTCTGTATAATGAATAGAAATATGTAAATAAAGACAAAAACTACACACGAGTCATAAATACTTAAAAATAATTAAAGTAGACAGCGGAAGAAATGGACCAGTTGGAAAGAAAAGGACCATCTTTTTACACCGAAAAGCAAGAAAATTACAAGTTATTCGCAGAGGAAGTAATACAACAGTCGCATAAAAAGACTCAACTAATGGAAAACGAAAGTCATTCGAGTTGCTAAGCGAAATGAAAGAAAAAGATATGACTCGTATTTCCCCAAAATTATTCAGACGATACGAGTAGCCGAGAAAGTTTCAAAAGTGAATAAATTTGTAGAACACGGCCTTCTCAAACTTATGGAAATGGATGACGGGAAGGTAAAGGAAGACAAAAAGGCAACTACTTCGGGAGAACATCCGATCCGAGCCCCGGAACTTTCCGAATGAAGCTCCGGAAAACTCAATTATGGAAATTCTAAATACATACTTCGCAATGATAGAGGGCGAAAAAGTGAATGTTCATCGTTCAAAAGGATTTTAATACTCGGAGACGTTCAGAAATTACCTCTTTGATGGGATTTCGCGACGAACTTTGGACGTTGCTTCAAAGGGCGAAAATGCGCCATATTTTTGACGGGACGGCGGAAAAAATACTTTTTGTTTGGCGCGCGCTTTCATCTCTCGATCGCCATATTGATATCGCTTAGTCTTTTTAAGGGCGTATTGCGACGCTCAGAAATTGACAATCGCCGCGGAAGGGCCTTTAATGTACAACGATATTGTTCCGTCACGCTTTTATCGCGATAGCTTCCTTTGTGCGTTTGTTCCCGTTTTATTACATTTTCAATCACAATCACTTTAGATTAGCGTTTCAGTCTCAGTTTCTGAAGCGGTTGAGGTTAATTGTTTTTACAGAATACCTAGTTGAAAAATAATGTTATATTCGTAATATGAAGTAATACATATTACTTTTTTACCGACTTCTTAAAAAGAGTAGGTTATCAATTTTTTTATGTATGTTCACCAATTATTAGAACGCCTGGACGGATTTGAAATTTTTAAATATAGACATTTTATTAAAATTATTTGTGTAGTTTAGAGGTAAAGTAGGATTTAATTTTGGAAAATTGTAAGTTAAAAATGATAACTAGTATTAAATTTCTATATCAAAAATAGACATGTCGTTTGCACTTTTTCTTCGTTCACCTCAAAGCAATAATCTAAATATATATAACTCAAAGATGACTGACTGACTGACATAGTAATCTATCAACGCACAGCCCAAACCACTGGACGGATCGGGCTGAAATTTGGCATGCAGGTAGATGTTATGACGTAAGCATCCACTAAGAAAGGATTTTGATCAATTCTACCCCCAAGGGGATAAAATAGGGGATGAAAGTTTTGTATGAAACTTTGTCAATTTTAAACCGATCGGGCTGAGACTTTGCATGCATAAAGCTTCTATGACGTAGGCATCCCCTAAGAAAGGATTTTGATAAATTACACCCCTACGCCAGCGAAGCCGCGGACAAAAGCTAGAGTTAGATAAAGTTCGTTCCATACGTAACGAACTTTATATACCATCGACGTCTAATCCGCACTAACGCGAACACGCGAGGAAGCATATTAATTAAAAAAAAAAACTTTCATTGAAAATAACCGGCCGGCGTGTCGGGCCACGCACAGTGTAGGGTTCCGTAGTAACTAATGCCCACTTTGAGTTCACGCCACTAAAAACGTTTATTTCCTTATTTTCTGTCGAATTTGTTGGAATTTTCCTTTTCCGAGTACATTTTATAGGTTGGTCGCGTATAACTTTTTAATTTGTAAGCCCTACTTAGCTTTGATAGTATTCCTTTAAACTGCTGCTGGGAGTTTTTTCACGTGTCCATATATAACCGTTTGATAGATAGGGGGGGACACTTGACTTTAACAAAAAAAGAAATGTGGTGTCGTGGGACACCAGGTAGGAACGAAGTTCCTTCGGCTAATGTAGAATCGACACAATTTGCAAAAGAAAAATCGTGCTCAAAGGAAGAGAAAGGTATTATACACTACTCGCTTGTGTATACGATTGTCGCGCCTGCGCACGTCTCATTAACGGTTTTATTTAACGAGGTCATCCTTACGGTTTTACTATCACATTTTTTTCAGTTCGGTCGCGCAGCAAATTCCCTATCTCCTCCAAGCCTGCCGTAAGGAACTTCGTTCCAAAAATTGCAATATAAAACCAAATATTTCAGAAACGGATCCCTATATCGAAAAATGATATTCACAAACTCACAATAGTTAGATGAGAAAAAAAATTACTTCTACTTTACTTGTATGGGACATAAAATACAAAAAAAATATTTTATATATCACATTTTTGGCATAATTAATATACATACATATACTAAGTTAAAGTCTCTGAGTAAAACCGCGGACGGACAGACAGTCAGACAGACATAGCGAAACTATAAGGGTTCCTTGTTACTATGAAACCTTAAAAATCAGCTTTAAAACGTTATATAACAATTACATAACAATCCGTTCATACATCTAAGACAATAATGTAATCTAAGGTATGTAATGTAATTGTATATAAAGATTATATAGACATATTTTATAATGTAATTAAGTATATTGTGTTGCTTTTTGTGCCGCATAATTTTCTGTGTTAATCCCTGGGCTTGACTGGGAAGAAATGATCTTAGCATTAAGTTCGCCATATGTTAAAAGTATATTTGTACTTTGGAATAATAAAATTTAGCAAAATAAAACAAACGTTTAATTCCTCGTTCACCTTCCTTGGTAACAATCTCTTGTTAATTTTTGTTACAATCTTCCGCATCCATCATCCATCATCCGCGACGGATCCAAATTTGCGGACACGCGCGGAAGCTGATTCATTCATGATGATTCATGATGATTCATGGTCAATAAAGAGCAATAGATAGAGTACCTTTAAAATCATTACATAACATGCAGTTAATTTAATCAATCAAATTTTAACAAAAAAAAAATCGGCTTCGTTTTCTTTCAGGAGTTTCTTTCTTATGTCTAAAGTTCTTTATTATTTTTTGAATGTACTCGTATGTTACGCGATATATATTATTCACCACTTGGCGAAGAACCAAATTATTATGAGACCAACTTGGTAGGTACTAAAGGGCTTTCAAATAAAAAAGAATCATCAAAGTATGTTCACAAGTGGCGAAGACATCACGTAACATACATACAAAAAGATTATAAAAAAAAAAACTAACGGGTCGAATTGAAAATCTCCTTCTTTTTTGAAGTCGGTTAAAAAAACATTTAATTTCTCGTTTATCTCTTAAGTAAAAATCTCTGCTAAATCTTTGTTTAATATCAAATAATTTATTATTATCAAATTATTAATTGTTTAATATAAAATCTCTGCTAAATTACAAACTTCCGCATCCGCCATCCTAATTCATTTCAATAAAAAAACAAAGTATATTCTGACAAAAGGTAATATGACCTAAAACTATTATATAACATACCGTACCATCTAAAACTTTACCTCCTACGTAAAGATCTTTTTTGTTACAAACTTCCGTATCCATCATCCATCTTCCGCGCCGCGGACACGCACGGTATCTAATTCATTTCAATAAAAAGCAATAATAATCAGACAATAAATAGCACATAAAACTGTTATATAACATACCGTTTTTAATCAGCGACAAAAAAAGAAAAGTGTTATAAGTTTGACGGTAATGTCTGTCGGTCTACCTGTCTGTCTGTCTGTGTGCACTATAAACGAATGAAAAGATTTTGATGCGGTTTCCCTTGTCAGTTCGAAGCAAGTTCCCTTACCGTGGTTTTTAGCTATGTTTGATAAAAATCGGTTGAGACTTAAAAAGTTATTGATGTCAATGCTTCAGAGTCAGGGCTTTCTCTAGCAAATAATAGATGGCTTTGCAGGCGCGGTCCGAAGGGGGGGGGGGGTCACAGGGGACATGACCTCCCCCCAAAATCTAAGGAGAAATTGAAAAATCTCAAATATTTGCCAAATAATAAAAGTAAATTTCTAGCTATCCCCTAACAGCGATAAATTTATAGTTTGCTGACATCTAGTGGTGTTTTTATGAACTACGTACGATGGCCAAAATAACTTGGAAATGACATCTAGTATACCTATTTTTTGTTAGTATAGTGAGTGACTCCCTCCAAAATTTCAGGCTGCGACCGCGCCTGTGGCTATGGATACGGTAGTTCCGCTCCTCATCACTAGAGGGTGTTTTTTTACATTCGGGGATTTTTTAATTTGCTAAATAAACTTGTTACATCTAAAACAAACATTTAATTCCTTGTTTACCTCCTCCTAAGTAAAGATCTCCAGTAAATTTTTGTTACAAACTTCCGCATCCGCCATCCATCATCCTCCCCGCGGACGCCCGCGGAAGCTAATTCATTAAACTGAAACGTCATCATTGCGACTCACGACACAGCTTCTTAATTCCATTTGAGGATATTAGGAATTAATAAGATGTCTGGAGTGTCAAATACATAGCTTGTGAGTTTAATTTAGAATTAATTTACTTTCTATTAATAAACTGGAGTGGCAGCGCAATTAAAACGAATATTTAAAATTAGCTCATCTAATATCTATATTTAGGATATTATTATTATTACAGTGCAGTGATGTGCCAACAGACAGAGACACTCGAACAAAGTGCCTTCCCCTTAATTAATAGAGACAGTACGAAAAGTGCATTCTAAGTCAATAACATATTATGCTAGGTACATGTTAAATTACTTATTGGTCTGAATGTAGGCTAGATTGTAATATTATTTGCGTACTTTTTATTTTAGTACGTTAAGAAAGGAAAAAAATATCATGTAACATATGATTTTTCGTTTCGATTACATTCTATTTTATATTTTACTTAAATAATAGTGATGAAATACTCACTAAAAAACGTTGCCAATCTCTCATAGTCTCATCTTAAATTATCACGCGTTTTACAGGAAACCAATATTATATAGTGTTAGCAAACATTCGATAAGAAGTAGAACTATTAGTCAGAAGACGAGTAGCCTTATTTCTAATGTGGGCCGCAGGGAATAGCCGCCGGCCGAACGAATCGGTTTCTAATGCCATGAACGAGCCTTCCTTTGTAGCGAACGAGTTGCCTGGTATTCCTGTGGGAGCCTTCTTAGGATATATCTGCAGTGGAAACATTTGTGGAATGTTGAAACTATTTTATATACTACTATAACACGGAATTTATATAAGTATTACATACAGGAATGAATCTTCTAAGGTCCAGCGCAATTTGCGTCCTCGCACTCTGTCCTCTGTCCCGTTCTCGCCTTGTCGAGAGTGTTGAGCGGGCGGCTACGGGCGAACACCCACACATTGCCGTGTGCACGGATGTGTAGTTTCGTTTGTAGTAGTGTAGGCACAAAATATGACACTCCACTTCCATGAAGTGCTATACCTACCTGTGATTATACTTAGATAATAATACGAATGTTCGCTCTACCATTGTATCCTACTAAGAAGCTAAGGATGGTCGGGTTTTATGGCCCGAGACTCTGTCTATCCGATAATTAAGGGATAAAGATATGAGTATTTACCTCTTTTCTAGTAAGGACTGAACCATTATACCATGATACGCCTCTGTGGCGTAGTGGTCACCATGCTAGTCCGCCACCCAGAGGTCCCGGGTTCGATCTCCGGTCAAGGCAAGTTGAAAAATGGCCTTTTCAAATTGTCTATCTATATATGTATTTGTTATAAAATGTAGTATCATTGAGTTAGTATCCTATAACACAAGTCTCGAACTTACTTTTGGGCTAGCTCAATCAGTATTATTTGTCCCTATATATTTATTTCTTTATTATTCCTTTGCTTTCCTGTAACATCGTGAAGTTGTCTCATGTCTTGGTTCTAATTGCCTATTAACAAATATAAATGGTCCCTGGGACAGATTCGTCAACGTCTCTTGACTCGTGAAATCCGACCAGGCCAGACCAACTAGATGATCATTTAACTATTATAAACTCTTTCAAAAGTAAAACTCCTTTGTAAAACAAAAGCGTTACGTCCTCGCATAAAGCTCGTGATACCCAGCCAGAATCTTAAACCCGTTTTATATAAGAGAAAGCATAAAAAACTCGTTCGCAGCTCAGTCAAAAGTTAATAACAAAGTAATAAAATCCGCGCAATGATAAATGAGCCGGCGCTGACGAAACCCCATTAATATTAGATTCAGAGCTGATTCTAAATTTAAAGAAATACAGATCCGACACAGCATACAAAGCAGGCTGTTATATGTAATTCTACAGCAATTAAATAGTGGTAACGACAGGGTCAGAAAAGTATGGTCATAATTAGTCCGCCTTAAAGATTATCCAAAATTCATGGATCCATATTTTTCAGTTTACCAAAAAGGTAAAAATTAATAAAGATATAGAGCATCAAAGTTCCGGAGTGGGCTTGCGACGTCACCGCTAAGTAAAAATCGAACCTAGCCGTGACGTCATGCAAAATTTCAACGCGCTGTATCTTTGTATTTTTTTGTTTCTCGGAGAAAAGATAGCCGACGGTCTAAAAATATTTTTCCATTCGTCATTGGTATTGCGTGTCTCGATAAATCTATGCTCTAATCTCGCTGTGTCTTGGTCCTGTTATTAGGGTCGGCCCGCCTCGTACCGCAGCGAAAGGATGGTCGGTAGCGGGGTTGTCTGAACGTCAAGTAGTGCCGACTTGGTGTTCCCTAAGACTTAAAACTAAGAATAAAACTTTGTTGTAGCTGCAGAATTTTCTTTCAAACTTTGTATTGTTCATCGGTTACCATAATTTTATATCTAAAATAACTTGTTAGTTGAAACTGTAAATAGTTTTTGCAACCCAATTAGATATCGTTTTGGACATACATAACAATCGTAAAATAAAGTTGTATTTTTTAAACTTAAAAAATACGTGAGTAAAAACAGAGACAATACCCGAGCTATCCTTCTGTAGGTCACACCATTTTGTCTGATTCGCGATTCATCTGAAATTCAGCTCGCACTAAACACGACTGAGCTCTTAAATATGTACGTGTTCGTGATAAAAAGTAACGCGCGGCGCGTGCTGACTCCCGGCTGATTGCCTGGCTCCCGTGGGAATGGGGGACCGCTAATGGGAGTAGCATTCCCGAATTAAGGAACTGTCTCTATTGTGAGTCATGTGAGTAGTGGCGGGTTATCATCAGTATTTAAACGTCAAAACAAACATTTCTATGCGATTTGTATGAAACATAGGCAGATGAAGTCATAGTTTCTTGGAGTCAAATAGCGCTCGTATTATCAGGGTTTCTGCAATAATAAATCTAAAATCACGTTAAAATGGATATTTTCAAAGGTAAGTGACGTTATTTTGTGACGTTTCATATCGGTACAAAATAATTAATCTTTGGCCCAGGAAAATATCCAATATGTAATTAGAATCTCGGCAAAGGCTTCAACAATCTAGATGATTGGTATTTAAGGGGTTTCGGGGGTGAAATATCGATCTAGCTAAAGGTAGGTTCTATTTTTATACCTCTTTATACCCGATTTCGTCAGGAGGGTTATACGTTTCGAGAGTATGTATTTATGTTTGTATGTTTAATTGTTTGGCACGCTCTGCATCCTGAACGATTCGATGGATTTTAGCTTGAGAGATGTTGTTAGATTCGTATTTACTGTAAGAGTGATATTGGGTATATCAAAATATTAATTTAAAAAAAAAACAAAATGGCGGAATTTGTTGGCACGCTCTGCAGCCTGAACGGCTCGATGGATTAGACTGAGAGGTGACGTTAGATTCGTATTTACTGTGAGAGTAACACTGGTTATATCAAAATAAACAAAATGGCGGATTTTTGGCGCCAAATTCAAATGTTTGGCACGCTCTGCAGCCTGAACGGCTCGATGAATTATAGACTGAGAGGTGACGTTAGATTCTTTTTAACTGTGAGAGTAACACTGGTTATATCAAAATAAACAAAATGGCGGATTTTTGGCGCCAAATTCAAATGTTTGGCACACTCTGCAGCCTGAACGGCTCGATGAATTATAGACTGAGAGGTGACGTTAGATTCTTTTTAACTGTGAGAGTAACACTGGTTATATCAAAATAAACAAAATGGCGGATTTTTGGCGCCAAATTCAAATGTTTGGCACGCTCTGCAGCCTGAACGGCAATGAATTATAGACTGAGAGGTGACGTTAGATTCGTATTTACTGTGAGAGTTATATTGGGTACATCAAAATAATAATTAAAAAAAAAAACAAAATGGCGGATTTTGTTGGCACGCTCTGCAGCCTGAACGGTTTGATGGATTTTAGCTTGCGAGATTTGTATTTACTGTTAGAGTGACACAGGGTAAAAAGGCAGCCGGTTTTTTAATAATGACTACTTCTTCTTCAAGTATTTCATCGAGTAAAACGCGGTCCCATATGTAATGTAATTCGTTACTTTCCAACATCTCAAATCAGATATTATTTTCGAAACCATACATTCAAACCAAACATTTTCTATATGTAATACACACAGATATATAGTTAAACTAGATAACTTAAACACCTCAATCTATATGAAAACCAACCGTGTCACTTTTATTCTGCCTACTGTGACGTCACAAGAGCGAATTAGTGGTGCGAATTCCTCGTTGCCAGCGCAAAATCGATTCAAAGGCGAGGCCGCCGCCTCACGCGCCGTTCGGCTCGACTCGATTCAGTCAGACAGAGGTCAGTCTTTGTAGTGTATGGATACCTCTTGGATACCTCTGCATAATCTCAAGTAAGTATACTGGTTGATATTTAAATTTAAACACGAGGGATTAGTATAGACATGCATGACAAGAAACGCATTAGTTTTAGATAACCTAAAAATATTTATTACAACCAAACGGGACTTAATCGCGTACACATAGATGTTTATTTAATTACCTCGACGTTTCGAACGTTCAAAACACCTGTGTGTACGCGATTAAGTCCCGTTTTGTTGTATAACCTAAATATCACTAATCGATTCACATGAATGACATCGATTTTCTGACAGACGAATGATTTAGACAGACGAATAATATTAAAAGGATTTATTTAATAAAGGAAGCATATTTGAATTACATTTTCATAATAAAACTTATAAGATTTTTAGCTCTGTGAGCTGTAGACATCGCTTTGTTTTGAAATGGTAAAAATTTGTATTTTTTTAAGTACCCTGAATCAAGTTTTCATCAAATTTTATACCTATACACATACATAAACAAAGATTTGTTTTTGTATGTGTATAGGTATAAAATTTAAGATTTTTTAGTTAAAACTCACCTACATTAACTTGTATGCATGGTCATATTTTACTTGTTGTAGGCTATGGAAAGAACCAGAGAAGATATTTTAGAAGCCAAAAGAAGTTAGTATCATTCGTCTGTCCGATATCGATTAAAATCGATTATCGAAACATGTTGTAGAACGAACAACACTAGTTGCTAGATTTGACAGACGAATGATAAGTTGCCTTGTACCACGAACTCGAAGCGATGAGCGACAGTATCGCTTATTCTCATATTCATCGTCTCTTAACACATAGCGTCAGATTAAACGCTCAAAGCAAACGCAGCAATGTAATGTGAACATTGTTTAATTACCGATAATCTCTAGTTACTTAGGTACAGACTTGGAATCACACCTCGGAATACTTAAAAAAATAATTTAAAATGAATTTACGCATAATATAATTTGAAAATAACTTACCTGTGATAGGAAACATGTCCTTGCGTTTGTGTGCACACAATTTTTGGGCTATCGCAGTTTAGTACGACGTAACAACGCATTTTAATAATATTTACGGACGACCGGCCACAACAACAGACGCGCGCGGAATGTCTGTAGTGACGGCCAAGTGTGGATATTCTCCACAGTTCGGACACGCGAAGTAGATGCATTTGCGTTATCTAGTCTAACTATATATCTGTGGTAATACAGGTGAATGACGTCAAAGTTTCTTCGAGTTAAATAGCACTCTAAATGTCAATTTTTCCGCAATAATAGATCTAATATCACTTTGAATATGATCATGACAAATGACATTATTTCGTGACGTTTTTTTATTTACGATTTTCTAAATAATACGAAGTAATTTATTATTGACCCAGGAAAGTACCCAATTTTAGTTAAATTTGATAACACAAGTTAATATTTACTTTGGAGCTAGTTCAATCAGTGTAATTTGCCCCTTATTATCCATCTATTTATTATTTATTTATTAGCTTTGTTATTTATTCGACGCAATGATAGTCAACAAGGTCGATATTGTCACATTAAAGCTGTAAGAGCTCCAACTGCCCCAGCTAGAGCGCAGCTAGTGTTCTCACATGAAAAGGTAGGTAAGGTAAGTAGGTAGGTAGTGCTTGAGAGAAATAGCACAATAAAATAGCACAGAGTTACATTATTTATTATAATTTTATAATACCGATTCATTTGTTAGGAAATGTAATCAGCTCTTTTGATGAAGAAGGAATTAAAAATTGAATTTGAAAATGAAATTATTTTTTAGAAATATTTTTAGAAAGATGTGTATAAGTATGAAATGGAGAAAGGAGGTAAACGGGGACATGAATGATGAGGTTTATTGTGCGCCCCTTTACAGCTGAAAATAGTTATTTTTAAGTTATTTAGTGACACTATGCTTATTTGAATTTATTTTTTATTATTTATTTACCAATTGAAGATTCAAAGATTTGAATTTGAATCTTTGAATCTTCAATTTATGTACACGAAAATGCATATCGAGAATACATCAAATAAATGTTGTACAAAGGCCCCACCACAGATATATAGTTAGACTAGATAACTTAAACACCTCAATCTGTATGAAAACCAACCATGTCACTTTTATTCTGCCTACTGTGACGTCACAAGAGCGAATTAGTAGTGCGAATTCCTCATTGCCAGCGCAAAATCGATTCAAAGGCGAGGCCGCCGCCTCACGCGCCGTTCGGCTCGACTCGATTCAGTCAGACAGAGGTCAGTCTTTGTAGTGTATGGTCGCGCGCGAGTTGTGACTTGTGAAACCTGAAGGATACCTCTTGGATACCTCTGCATAATCTCAAGTAAGTATACTCGTTGATATTTAAACACGAGGGATTAGTATAGACATGCATGACAAGAAACGCATTAGTTTTAGATAACCTAAAAATATTTATTACAACCAAACGGGACTTAATCGCGTACACATAGATGTTTATTTAATTACCTCGACGTTTCGAACGTTCAAAACACCTGTGTGTACGCGATTAAGTCCCGTTTTGTTGTATAACCTAAATATCACTAATCGATTCACATGAATGACATCGATTTTCTGACAGACGAATGATTTCGACAGACGAATGATTTAGACAGACGAATAATATTAAAAGGATTTATTTAATAAAGGAAGCATATTTGAATTACATTTTCATAATAAAACTTATAAGATTTTTAGCTCTGTGAGCTGTAGACATCGCTTTGTTTTGAAATGGTAAAAATTTGTATTTTTTTAAGTACCCTGAATCAAGTTTTCATCAAATTTTATACCTATACACATACATACACAAAGATTTGTTTTTGTATGTGTATAGGTATAAAATTTAAGATTTTTTTAGTTAAAACTCACCTACATTAACTTGTATGCATGGTCATATTTTACTTGTTGTAGGCTATGGAAAGAACCAGAGAAGATATTTTAGAAGCCAAAAGAAGTTAGTATCATTCGTCTGTCCGATATCGATTAAAATCGATTATCGAAACATGTTGTAGAACGAACAACACTAGTTGCTAGATTTGACAGACGAATGATAAGTTGCCTTGTACCACGAACTCGAAGCGATGAGCGACAGTATCGCTTATTCTCATATTCATCGTCTCTTAACACATAGCGTCAGATTAAACGCTCAAAGCAAACGCAGCAATGTAATGTGAACATTGTTTAATTACCGATAATCTCTAGTTACTTAGGTACAGACTTGGAATCACACCTCGGAATACTTAAAAAAATAATTTAAAATGAATTTACGCATAATATAATTTGAAAATAACTTACCTGTGATAGGAAACATGTCCTTGCGTTTGTGTGCACACAATTTTTGGGCTATCGCAGTTTAGTACGACGTAACAACGCATTTTAATAATATTTACGGACGACCGGCCACAACAACAGACGCGCGCGGAATGTCTGTAGTGACGGCCGAGTGTGGATATTCTCCACAGTTCGGACACGCGAAGTAGATGCATTTGCGTTATCTAGTCTAACTATATATCTGTGGGCCCCACTTATCTCAAAGGAGATCTCCAGTAGACCTGTGAGAGGAGATGCTTATGTAAGAGAGGCGTTTACTAAATACCTTTTACTAATTTAAATGTTTTAATTATGTCTTTATATTATGACTATTATATTACAATGTAATTAATATGTATATCCAAAATTGTAAAAAATTAAAACGAATTTTTGTACAACATGCAACATATATGTAATATATATATATGAAAATGTACGTTCCTCAAATTTGTTAATAAAGATATTCTATTCTATTCTGTAACATCGTTACAAAGCAATTCTTGGTTTGAGAGTACGGTATATATTTTTTCATGAATTTAATCTGTATCTAATATTTTTTAATCTGTATCTAACATTTTAATTAAAATTTCCGCTACATATATGCTACCTATGAAAACTCAGAAGAAAATGACTTAATTATTTATTTAAAAAATGAAACGTGAAAACATATAAGGAGGTTAAAACCTTGGCGGAGGAAGAGAGTGTAATGTTTGTATTTTAATTAAAACACCCGATGGCACGATAGTACTTTAATATTATTTCTTATTTTAAAATTACAATGTATGCTTGCGAGACACATCAGATAAGGAAGAGTGATCCACAAATTACTAAGACAACTATCGGCAAGGCCGTGACACTAATGTATGTCAAGTTGACAATGACATATGTTCCGATACTACATCCTCCTTCTTTCCAAAAACAAAAAAAAAAAAACAAAATAAAATATATATAAATTAGAGGAAGTCAAATTTTTTGGTCATATCTTTTCTAAGGAAGGAATGAGGATTGATCCAGACCGTGTAGAGGCTATTTTAAAAATGAAAAGCCCATAAAATAAAAAGGAACTACAAATATTTTTGGGAATGATTAACTATCTAAGAAAATTTATTAACAAATTAGCTGAAATAATTGCTCCATTACAATCCTTATTAAAAAAGGATATAACTTGGTTATGGACTGAAACACATGAAAATTGTTTTTCTAACATTAAAAAATGTATCACTAAGGCACCTGTTTTACAAAATTTCAATAGTTCTTTGCCTATTTCTATACAGTGTGATGCTAGTAAAGATGGTCATAATCATAATAATCATAATCATATCTTTATTTGCTTAAAACATGGTAATATAGGTCTTACAATAAATATTAAAGAACAAACATGTTTTGCTAGTAGTAATAGCATGCAAATATTAGTAGTCCAAGAATTGTCTGAGGCTATATAGGGTGTTGTTTAATGCAAAATGGTAAAGTTATAACATATGCGTCTAGGAGCTTGACAGAGGCTGAAAGAAATTTTTCACAGATTGAAAAAGAATTACTTAGTGTTGTTTGGGCTACTAAAAAATTCCATTATTATATTTATGGGAGAAAATGCCTAGTGTTAAATGATCATAAACCATTAGAAACCATACTAAAAAGGGGTCTGCATGAAATTCCCTCCGTCAGGCTACAAAGACTAAAATTGAAATTGTTAAAATATGACATAGAATTTAAGTACATGAAAGGTAAATCCATGCACATTGCAGATCTTTTATCACGGTCATTTTTAAATGAAGTAGAGGAAGATCAGTCGTATATGTATGAAGTAATACACTGCATTGGACTTGCTTCTCAACTACAATGTACAGAAGAACAAAAGAAAAACTTATTAACAGAAACTCTGAGAGATGAGGAACTTTGTAAACTTAAAGAATTTATTAACAATGGTTGGCCAGAAAATAGAAATGTACCAGATTTTTTAAAGTGTTATTATAAATTTAGGCAAGATTTATCAGTAGATCAAGAATTAATTTTTATGAATAACAGACTTGTAATACCTAAGTCATTAAGAATAACAATTTTGAATAAATTACACGAGGGTCATTTAGGCATGACAAAAATGAAACAAAAATGTAGAATGTTATATTACTGGCCACAAATTGACTGTCATGTAGAAAATCTAGTAAAAAATGTATGGTTTGTCAAACTTACCAAAATAATAACATTAAGGAACCTTTAATGCCACATGAGATACCATCTTTACCTTTTTCCAAATTAGGAATAGATATAATGGATTTTCGAAGAAAAAATTATCTGATAATTTATGATTATATGTCAAAGTGGTTAGATATAAGATTGATTCCTAGTAAGTCTGCACAGAGCATTATAAATGTGTTAACAGATATTTTTTCTTATTTTGGTATACCATCTAAAATAGTAGCGGAACATGTTCCATTTGACTCATTACAATGTATGCTTGCGAGAGACATGGAAAGCACTCCACCGACAAGAGTCCAGCTTTTAAATAATATAAAAAGAAGAGGCGCCTATAAAATAATACATTTGTCTTAGTTTCTTTTATAAACTACGAGTAGATCCAGTTAATTCTTGATAAGCTCTGCAAATTCCTACATCCATCATCTACGACGGAACTCGACATCTGTGGGATACGCTTGAAAGCTATTTCAATTAAAAATAATAGTTTCTTTTTTGCAATACACATTATTTTTACAGTGACTGCTGTGGCGTAGTGGTCACCATGCAAGTCCGCCATCATAGGTCCCGGGTTCAATGCACGGTCAGGGCAAGTTGTAAAATGGCCTTTTTCAAATTGTCCTGTGTCTTGAATGTTTATTTATATATGTATTTGTTATAAAATATAGTATCGTTGAGTTAGTATCCCATAGCACGAGTCTCGAACTTACTTCGGGGCTAGCTCAATCAGTGTAATTTGTCCCTATATAATATATTTAATTATTTATAGTATAAAAACTACCTAAACCGCCGAATGAAATTTTTTAATAATTTAGACATTTTGCTTGAATCAATTTCGTTGCCAACATCACATTCCGGCAGTAAGCGGTCCTAATATTGACTTTTAGCTGCTATTTAAGTCAATCACGCACCTTGGAACTGCTAATTCAGGCCGTAAATACTGTATTATTGGCCGTTACGTCTCCGCGGCACGCGAGGTACGCTGTTAGGGGAAGTTGAGCTGTCCGGGGCTTTGAGCAGGATTAGTAGCAATGTTTTTAGGCAGCTATGGATAGGGGTTCACAGATCTAGAGCCGTAAGACATAAATCCGAAAAAGAAATCAAAATAGTGATGGGCTATTGATGATTCAGATTCTTGCCCTGTCCCTCGATTGGATTGAACGAACTGTGCGGACAAGAATAGCTCCTGTATTCTACGTTTTCCTATTTTCCCAGACCAACATGGGTTTGTTTGTTTTTTTCGTGCGTGTAACAGCTTAAACGTGTTTTCCCAAGCACGGAGGAGCACAATAATTTTTTATGTGGTCACCCGACATTTGACGACCCCTGCATTCTAGTGGTCACTATGCCACGCTGTCATACTGGAGGCGGAGGTCCCGGGTTTGATCCCCGGTCAGGTCAAGATGGAAAATTTTTTTTTTTTTTTTTTTTTTTTTTTTTTCACTTTCTTAACGTACCTATATACTGTTCAATAAGTACGCTAATATTATTACAATCTAGCCTATTAATCTAAGACTAATTAGTAATTTTACATTGACCTAGTTTTATAAGCAATAGTATAAGAATGTGTCCATCGGCACTTTTCTTACTGTCTCTATTAAGGGGAAGGCACTTTGTTCGTGTGTCTTTAATTATTGCACTATGACCGCACTAAGTATTTTTTTTTTATTGTCACTACACTACACTAATTCGAACGGTTTAGTTCGTTTAAGTCTTCTCACTGTGTCCGTGTTGTCGAGGAGCTGGATTGCCTCAACGTTCACATGATGAAGCAATCGATACTCGTGTGCTTCTGCATATTTTTTAATAACTTTATCGACGAACTGCATGTTAAGGTCCCGGTGCAGGTCAGCATTTCTAATGTACCAGGGTGCATTGACAATGCTCCTGAGTACTTTGTTCTGGAATGTTTGGATCATACTGATATTGCTCTGTTTGGTACAGCCCCACAGCTGTATACCATAAGTCCATACTGGCATCAGGACTTGTTTATACAAAAGTATTTTGTTGTGCACTGACAAGGCAGAGTTTCTCCCAAGCAGCCAGTGCATCTTTTGAAACCGTATTTCGAGCTCTTCTCTTTTCTTTTTGACGTGCGCTTTCCAGCGCAGCTTTGTATCCAGAGTCATACCTAAGTATTTGGCTGTATTTTCAAATGGAACTTGCTTTCCATTTATATACACGGGACATAATTGTTCTTGCTTATTCGTAAAGTTAACATGAGTTGACTTTGATTCATTTAGCTTGATTCGCCACTTCTTTGTCCATTCAATAATTTTATTAATTGCTATTTGAACCTTTTCTGCTGCTTCTTCATGAGTACTTCCGACAGCCATTATAGCAGTGTCGTCAGCAAAGGTCGCCATAGTATTGTCATCTATATCAGGAATGTCCGAGGTGTATAGTAGGTACAGGACCGGACCTAAAACACTTCCCTGAGGCACTCCAGCTTTTATTTCTTCAATTTTAGAATACGCATTTTCTTGTCGCACTCTAAAAGCTCTATTGGTTATATATGATGTAATTATATCTACGTAGTTAGTGGGTAACATGTTTCTAAGTTTTATGATGAGTCCTTCATGCCACACTTTATCGAAAGCTTGCGCTACATCTAGAAAGATAGTAGAACAGACTTTTTCATTTTCGAGGGTATTTTCAATTATATTTGTTATTCTGTGAACTTGATCTATAGTTGAATGCTTTTCTCTGAAGCCGAACTGATGTGGTGGAATAAGGTTTTTGGTTTCGATGATAGGTTTTAGTCTTTTTAGTAATATTTTTTCAAATAACTTTGACATAACGGGTAACAATGAAATTGGCCTGTACGACGTCGTCTCATTTGGCGGTTTTCCCGGTTTTGGAATCATTATTACTTCAGCTACTTTCCATAAATCGGGCACGTATTTAAGTCTCAAAGCAGCGTTTATGAGATTAGTTAATTTGACTAAAGCCTTTCTCGGGAGATTGTGTAGCAGTTCTCCTGGTATAAGATCAAAGCCAGGAGATTTCCTGGGGTTGATATGCTGTTTTATTTCCCTCATAACTTCTTTTGGAGTTACAAGCTTTATATTTATTTCTTCATCATAATTTTCGCTGAGTTCCTCAGTGATATCTTCAACGATGCCTTCTGATCTGTCATTTGGTTTGAAAATCCCTTCGAGGTGTTCGGCAAACAAAGCAGCTTTTTGTTCGTTGCTAACCGCCCACTTTCCAAATCCTAGTTTCAAGGGAGGAATTTGGTTTATTGGCCGTTTCATGTTCTTCGTAGCTTTCCAGAGAGAATAATCTGTACTACGGTCACTGGACAGTTTTTGAAGATACGTATTTGTGCACTCATCGTTATGTTTTTGGATTGCCCTTTTAAGCTTTTTTGTGAGGTTATTCAACTTTTTTTTATCGTCTGGCGACCTAGTTTGGTGCCATAGTTTTCTTTGTCTTCTTTTTTCTTTTACCAGGTCTTTTATCTCTAATGGGTATGTGTTTTTCACTGTCCTTTTCTTACTCTTAGGTGTATTATTCCAAGCAGTATGTTGTATTAAGCTGACAAATTTTTCTAAATCTATATTTAGTTGCTCTGGAGTCTTTAGTGGTACTCTAAGGTCTACATGGCTGTCTAATTCTATTTTAAAACTATCCCAGTCTGTATATTTATTGACTAGAGTTAAATTATCTTCCTTAAATATAACTTTTTCGTTTATTTCTAAATAAATGGCTGAGTGATCGGAGTTCATATCATAACTTTGATTAGTTTGCATGTAGTTAGACGACATGTTTTTATAAATAAAAAAGTCTATGAGATCAGGGGTTTTTGATGGGTCCGTTGGCCAGTATGTAGGTGAACCTGTTGATGCAACACCACATTTCATTTCTGTGATGGCGCACATAAGTTTTCTTCCTTTTGTGTTCGTAAGTCGGGAACCCCAATACGTGTTCTTAGCATTGAAGTCACCTCCCAATACAAATTTATCACCAAGTGTGTAAAGTACGTTCTTCCACAAGTCTTTCTGTATTTTATGTCTTGGTGGGCAGTATATGGCAGCCACAGTAAGAGGACAACTTTTTGTATTCAATCTGACTGCAGCACATTGCACCTGAGGAATTTCATGTTTAACATGTTCTTGATGTTGAATAGTTTCTTTGATGATAACAGCACTGCCACCTCTACCTTTGTTTGCTGGGTGCAATGCATTATATACTTTGTAACCTTTTAATTTTATGTAAGATTGTTTTGTAAAGTGTGTTTCAGATACCAGGCACACATCAATATTTTCTATATCTAGGATTACTTGTAACTCATTTTTGTGGTTAAGTAGCCCATTGCAGTTCCATGCCATGATTTTCAGTTGTTTCATCATTTTTTATTCTTGGTAGTAATAGCGGGTTTGGTGCTATTTTCTAGTTTTTTCAAGCGCTCGTCTAATGATGACATAAGCTTTAGTATTTCATCTAACTTTTTCTCTTGTGGGTTTTGAGTGCTTTCATCTTTGCGTTGGGGTTGGCTTATAGAATTTTTCGCAACCGTCTGAGCGTAAGAGATATTTGTGGTTACTTTTGATACGGGCTTATTGGTAGGTTTCTGCAGTTTGCTCTGAGCAGTATTTTCATGACTGACTACATTTTTTTTAGCAGACTTGTTTCTTATCTTCTGCATCTCTTTAGCTATCATGCAACCTCTATAGTTCGCAGGATGACTTTCTCCGCAGTGCACACACTTCGGTTTTTCTGTACTTGGTTTTTTACAGTCCACGGTCAGATGTTTTCCAGTGCACTTTACGCATCTTGGCTCTTTGGCACAATACATTTGTGTATGGCCATAAGCCTGACATCTCTTGCATTGCGGGATAAGTTTGGAAGATTTGAGAGGTTGTATATCAACCACGCACCCCAAGATAGATTTAATCTGATAAATTTTGCCAATTTCTTCCTGGTTTTTGAATGTCAGCATGAACATATTTAAGGGCTCTTTAGTTTTCCAACTTAATTTATTCACAGCGTCTTCAATTTGGAGACCCTTTGCTTTGAGGTCTTCAATAATCCTGTCCGGTTTACACGTAGAAGGCAATTTTTTGGCCATCACCCTGATTGGCCTGTCCTGTTTGTTCTCATATGAATGCCAAAGGCAGTTGTTGTCTGTGAGTAGCTTCGTAATAGCTCTATATGTTTCTACGTCGCAAGCATTTATCTTAACGCTAGCGCCATGCAACATCTTAACTGTGAAGGTGCTAGCGGGTTGATCTCGTGTCAAAAAGTCATAAAAGTTTTGGTAGTTCTCCACGCCATCCACCACGATAGGAGGAGGTGGGAGAACTTTTTTTGCTTTTTCAGATATTTGGCATTCTTTTGCCTGAGGCGAGAGTGTGGGAGACGTGTTCAACTTCCTCTTTTTCCTGGACTTTGTTCTAATCCACTCTGTCTCTTTAGCCAACTCGTCTTCGTCAGTAGTATACTCAGCGTGAGGCGCTGATGTTTCCGTGCTAGTGGTTGCTTGGGCTGTAGCTTTTGATTCAACAGCGCATTGCAACTGTTTTTGAAGAACCGCAATTTGGCTCTGTAATTCTTCGATAAGGCTCTGTTGTTTTAGCCTTTCATTCTTTTCACTTCTATAACAGTCGTAAAGATAGCGTTCCGTTTCAGTTTTGATCTGAATGGATTTAGATGGCGTCGTACTCATTTTGAAGGCGGGGAGAGTGTCACCTTAACAACTATCGTACGTAAACATAGCAAGGTGCTATGACTCACCAATGTAGGTCATCGCGGCCGGCCGAAGATACGTGACATTGATAGACTTTGGTTTGATGCGTTAGCACTTTCACTGCACTGTATTAATGCGCGTCATATGTGATTGTGACACAACTGCTCTAATCGAAGATTGAACGATCATTATGGAAAATGATCTTTTTCAGATTAACCTGAGTCTCGGATGTTTTGGATAAACATATGTATTTGTTATAAAAAATTGTATCGCTGAGTTAGCATCACATAACACAAGTTTCGAACTTACTTTGGCGCTACTCAATCTGTGTGATTTGTCCGTATATATTTATTATTAATTTATAACCCATCCAAGTGCGGACCACGCCCAGTGTCGCTTTATCTCAGTGACGCCCAAAGCCGAGGTTCGTTCCCACCCTGTGGGAGCCCTTTGCGCTGTCACTTTTTCCGGTGTGAACAACATCTTGCCATTCTGGCAAATTTTGGTCCCGCCTTTTAAATTCCGTCGCGTCCGGTGAGCTGTATAATGCTTCCAGCATACAGAGTAACGTTCGTTCGAAAAAAAAAAAAACTGTCGCTTTAACTGCGAAAGCGTTAGTAATGCGCACTCCGGCCACCGTGCTTCTCAATGAGCATGGACGTAGTAAGTAGTTTGACTAGCTTCCTGAGCCAGCCAGACCTTTAATATTTTCTCACTAATCATTTGCGATATAAAGAAGTGTAATTATGTACTTTCTCAATACTCAATACTCAATAGTCAACCTCCGTGGCGTAGTGGTCACCATACTAGTCCGCCACCCAGAGGTTCCGGGTTCGATCCCCGGTCAGGGCAAATTGGAAAATGGCCTTTTTCAAATTGTCCTGGGTCTTGGGAGTTTATCTATATATGTATTTGTCGTAAAATATTGTATCGTTGAGTTAGTATCACATAATACAAGTCTTGAACTTACTTTGGGGCTAGCTTTATCAGTGTAATTTGTCCCTATATATTTATTATTATTTATTTAATATTTTATTGCAAACCATAGAGTACATGAGATGTTATCAATACAATATAAAATCATTTATGGACCCTGTCGGGCACAGCAATTTGGTTGGACAAGGGGAGATCGCACTCAAACGTTAAAAATAAGGTTAGTAGGGTTAGTCTCAGTCTAAAGAACTTAGTAAGTCAATGAGTAATTGAAGCAGTTGGTAAATGAACGCGCCAAAGCAACACGCTGCCAACTCAAAGTGCAAATGCAACCTAATCTGGATGCACCATTACTGCTAGCGCGGCTGTTGGCTGACTGTCTGCGTTGACTTGTTGACTAGGCTTGGGAAATTGAATATCGATAAACAGTATCGATATAAATATGTGGGCTAGCAACATTATAACAGAGAGAGAGAGAGAGAGGCTATATGCTAGCTGATGTATGAAAGAAAAGGATAACCATTGTAAGAAGTATAAAAGAGGTAAATAGATTTAATGTACCGGTGTGAAAGAGAAGTAGGAACGGAAGTACTTTAAAGATAAGATGGCTACAATTCATATTTTATTGTAAAGATGTACGAATTTAACTGAAATAAAAGACGAGGAAGTTTACGAAGAAATCGCTTTTATTCACCATCCTGTACGAGCCCCCACATACATTTCATTAATTTATTCATCAAGTTTTAATTTGATATTAAAGATACGTAAAATTACCAATTGTATCATTCTAGATAATAGATGAATATGATATTGATAAATCACTCTTAGTGATGTCTAGGTCGCAGCAATTGTCATTACAAAGCGCTGGTATCAGCAGTGGTCCTTACGAAACTCTATCGGTAGCTTTTCTTTAAAAATATATTAAATTTTAATATACTTTATACGTAACTTAAATTATACTTATTGACGTGTAAAAGTGCCTGTAAAGGTTTAATTACTGAATAAACATTATCATTTTCAAGATAAACTGTCATTTGACAATAGTTATCACAATCCAATAATTTCACAAGTGAACTTATCATAATTGAAAATTTTTCAAAACTAAAAACCAACCTCCTCCCCAAACTACTCAACCGCTTTTAATAAAAAAAATGATGATATCTACCACCTGAAAAGTATACCTTTTCCAACGAAACAAGAATTTTCCAAATAGGTCTATGAGTCTTGGAATAATTGTTGAACATTCATTCCTCCTTCTAGGAAGTCGCTAAAACATATAAATATTTTTTTCTACTTCTGTACTGTTATCTGTCTTTTAAATGGTCCCGAACACTAATATAAGAACATAGATTATATGATTTCAGAAAAGTCTATAGTCTATTCCTAATACGAGTATAATAGCACATGTGTCGTTATTTCGCCAAAACGATACTCCTAGCCATGGACCTATAACTTTTTTTCTTTAGATCTACCGTACTGCCAACAGCGTAACATATGGTGCCATTTTTAAAACGTGGAGTCACTGAACAAACGGTTTTTTGTATGAAAAAACATTCGTTTAAGTGACTCCATGTTTCAAAAATGGCACTTTTGGTCACTAGGAAGACTAAAAAAAATTAAGTCTTCCATAGATACCTAGTATCTAGCAAACATATGGTAGTATTTCATAATTTTTTATTTTTTTATTTTTGGATTTATTTTAGCGCCACTATTAACCTGCGCCACTCGCATTTTATTATACAAATATATTATATTTTATTCTTATACAACTGTTGCATAAAATACTATTTTGTTGTAATTTTCTGAAATTTATCGTTAATCTATTTCTAATTATTTTAAAATACTTCTGTATGGTCGGAAATTCTCTATACATCGATAAAATTATCAAGCATCCCTAGTACTGAGGTACAAGATGAATCCAGACGTTGCAAAGTGCGAGACATTGACTCTGCTAACTGTGAGATTAACTCAATGACGGCCTTAGCATAGTATTTAGAATAAGCTCTCGTCAACCAATAAACTCACATCAGGTTTTGGGGAATTCCCTATTTCGTTTCGAAATTTAGTGATGCGATTTTCACTATACGTAACACGGTACCGCAAAATTATTAGTACGATGTTTTACTCCGACAAAACTTTACTGGTGCTATCTAACGTTTGTTCGATAAACATTACACCTGTTACCCTTTCGTTTGGTAATTTACTAGTTCTACACCATGTTAGTTCGAAATACGTATTCCTATCAAAATGAATATATGTATAATTAATAATTTTATTTTGCACCACGATAAACTGAAATATTTACAAACTTACTTGTCTTTCTAATTTGGTAGCATATACCAAAATTTTTACGAGGTGCTTCTCCCGCATAGAGACTATCAAGGGAATGGAATACGGAAATGAAAAATGGAATATTAGTACATAACAAAACATATAAAAGAATTTCAGTAAGTACAAAAATAAACAACAAATCACTCATGTTAGTGATCTCAATTAAACGACTCGCGTAAACACAAACGTAAATAGCGAATGGCCTATAATATACCTGTAAAATAAATTCACACAAAAATGAGTCAAATCCGGCTGAATCTGGAACAAACTTCATTTATTTATTAAAAAATAAATACATAAATATATAGGGACAAATATCACAGCTATTATTGAGCTAGCAACAAAGTAAGTTGGAGACTTGTGTAATGGAATACTAACTCAACGACAAATACATATATAGATAAACATCCAAGAGCCAGGAAAATTTGAAAAAGGCTATTTTCCAACTTGCCCTGACCGGGGATCGAACCCAGGACCTCTGGGACTTCAACCTATACCCACTGCAAGGCAAATTTATCTATATCCTTCCACTCGTCTACATTTAACGCGACCTGTAATCAATACTATTCCTCTCAAAACATCTAACGTCATCTCAAACTTTTCCTAGGCCTGCCCGGCTTCGTACGTTCTTACCAAATGAAAAATACGTTAGGCTATTAGAGTAATTGGGAACATAACGCGAGGCCGCCGCAGCTCGACTCTAATAAAGCAATTCCGAAGTGCGCCACTCCGCTAATTCGAGAGATAATTAAAGCGAAAAATGTGGCTATACTTCGCCATACAGTAGAGGTAATATAGATACTAAGCCTCCACTTGGCGATACTAAACCTCTTACACTCCACTCGGCTTGCGTATGCTTTAATTGTTTTTTTAAATTCGGCTAATATGCGTAGTTGATGACATAATAAAACTTGTCACTGTTTATGGACTGAATATTGTAGTATCTTGAGAGTTATTGTCATAACATGAGGGTTGGAGAGTTGGAGGTACCTTCAAGTAGTTACATACTGCAGACTTTTACAGCATTAATGTTTTGAAATAAAGATTGACATAAAGTGAATAGACCTGAAAATAAATCATCGATTTTTTAAATGTTCTGTACTTTTACCTTTCAACCCACATTTAGACTATCTGTATAACTCAAAGGTTGACTGGTAGACAACAACGCTTTTAGCGTTAAGTTTGCTTATGGTTCTGTACAATTTTAATTTGATGAACAACAAGTATTAAATAAAATAAATTCGCAATTTTTTTTTTATTAGTACCAGTATTTATTCCGCAAAATAACGAGATTAATTTAAAGTACGATAGCTAAATAAGTAACTTACTGTTTCAGCTATTATTAATGTATGACAGTAGACAAGCTATGTCAGATGCCTATCGGCAACTTGAATAATATGACACCAGAGTAACCCACACGAAAAACCACACGTGTCAATCTTTATTATTGTTATTAGAGCCGTTATGTGTTCCACTGCTGGGCCAAGACCTCCCTCCATTTTTCCCATTCAGTCCTATCTTGTGTCTTTTCTTTACAGCCCTTATTAAATTTGTCCAACTGACGAGTTACCTACCTAAAAAGAGTCTTCTCTTACATTTTTGAATCCACTAGAAGGATCTATTGACGCGATAACGTCTTATAAATCGATGAACGTCGGCTGCACGCACGAAAAATTGGCACGTTCCGCCTGAGCCGAGCGTGTAAGCGAGAGTGCGGAACGAGCGATAGAAAGGCATGATCAGCCTAGTGACGTTAGGTTACGCATGACGTTATCACATAAAATTAGCGTCCGTAAATGACTTTATAGACAACCAATTTTTATTTATCAGATTATTTAATATTATTTCTGCCTTTATCTCTGTTTCCTACTCTGTACTTCTACGCCGCGCGCCGCTAAGCATCGCTCACTTATTCTGCACTAATCCACCGCTAACTGGCACAGCACTAATCCACCGCCGACGGGCACAACACTAATCCACCTCCGAATAAAAGGAGAGCTTACATTATAATCCACAGATGTCCACAGCCCGAAACGTTAAGGGCTGTCAGAAAATTGGAAAGATAATCATTTTTAAATCACTACCAGCTTCTAAATGTTACGTTACTCGTAAATAGAAACAAAGAAAATATGAAAAAGACAAATCTAACAAGTTTATTTTTCAGGTAAATTAAAAAAAACCCGCGGCGGATCATTACTTGCTTACTTGCAAGGTACATAAGAAAACCCCTACGTTCAGGCGATAACTCCCAATAATAGTACAAACTTCCAAAAAAAATCTTAATAACCGAAATGACCCTTTGTAATCCGACGTTCCAGGTTTTTTTTTTTGTAAACTTGCTTACTCTGCCTAACCATTGAGCAGCTATCTAAGCTTCATTTGCCAAGTACGTGGTCATCATTCGAAAACTTCAGCAGTCATTGATTCATCATTGATTCCAATAAATGATAACTCAGATGAAGTCTATAAAGGCCCTATATTCATCATCGTTATTTCGGCCGTATAAAGTCCACTGCAGGACATAGGCCTCCACCAAGGATTTCCAAAATGACCGATCAAGAGCGGCCTGCATCCAGAGCTCTCCAGCTACTCAGATCAGGTCTTCTGACCACCTTGTGGGTGTCCTAAGCTTTGCTTGCCGATACGAGGTTGCCATTCGAGGACCTTTTTGCCCCATCGGCTATCGGTTCGTCGCGCTATGTGTCCTGCCCATTGCTACTTCAACGAGCTAATCCGCTGGGCTATGTGAGTGACTTTTGTTCTACTACGAATTTCCTTATTTCTGATGAATAGCCCTTTATAAGACAAAATGTACAATACAATACTTAAACCTTAAATAAATAAATATATATATATGGACAAATAACACTGATTGAGCTAACCCCAAAGTAAGTTCGAGACTTGTGTTAAGGGATACTAACTCAACGATACTATATTTTATAATAAATACATATATAGATAAACATCCAAGACCCAGGACAATTTGAAAAAGGCCATTTTCCAACTTGCCCTGGCCGGGGATCGAACCCATGACCTTTGGGTGGCGGACTAACAAGGTGACCAATACGCCACGGAGGTCGTCAAACTGACAATTAGATTGTTATTTGAACTGGCAGCCCTCGTCAACTAATTTAATAAATGGCCGGCATCTGCCGGCGATACACGTGGTCGCACTTTTTAATTGAAACTGAAACTTTTAATGGACGGAGAAGTTAAAAATTAAGCGAGATCGCGGGCCCTCTTAATTAAACACGAAACTTTTAACTATTCCCTTGTTCGGCTGTTTACCGGAGGGGAAGTTTTCGAGGTATCGGCTGCGATATGCGGACTGTAAAGAAGAAATATAAGAATTTTTGAAGTGAGAACTTCTTTAGCGGCGTTGTACACTTTTTTTGTAATGGGTAAAACATGTTAAGCTCGCGTCAGGACACGTGACATGATCGAAATTTCGTAAGATGGATGGAGAGTAGACAGCCGCGGCGTATGAGAGGAAGTATCTCCCTCTCTTTCTACGGCGCGGCGAAAATGTATGCCTGCGTCTGCTGTTTCATTTAGGCGGCGCTGGGCGCTTGCGCATGGCACGCTGTAAATAAATAAATATTGTATTCTACCACTTAAATGATAGTGCTTTTATAGTAATAAAATAAAAAGCAATTCGTGCAAAATTATTCCCTAACCATTCCAAAATATCAAAAATGCACCGTCGCTAAAGAAGTTTTCACGTCAAAATAAATTATTCTGTCAGTATAGTTAATAAAATAAAACGTCATCAAATAGTGTCACTTTTCATTGATCATATCTATTTTCAAGAAGATTCTAGATTTATTAATGCAGAAAAACTGATATTAACCCTTCAACAGTCTACGACCGTAATACGGTCGCGCGCCATTGTTTTACTATTGTTCTTTATTGACAGACAGTTAAGCGATTAAGAGCAATAATTGACTCCAAAAAAGTATGACGTCACGGTTTGTTATTTAATACAATTCCCATAGAACATTTTTGTTTTGACATTAAGGATACCAAGTGATACAATACAGGGTTACTGGTAACTAACGCAAAACCTTTTAACATCGGAATCAAAATCCTAACATAATATAGATTTGCAAGAAAAAAATAAAAAAATCTAAGAAATAAAATTGGAATCCCCATAGAAACTCGACCAGGTGATCAGTGAATTTGTATGGGAGGCCCATTTTATTTTCTGCAATTTTTGCCTTTTTTCTTGCAGATCTATAATGTGTTGGGGAGTTTGATTCTGATATTAAAAGGTTTTGCATTAGTTACCAGTAACCCTGTATATCAAGTAATATAAAGATCATTAAATGATTTTTGACTTTGACTTTGAGAAAAAGTTATCTGCTTTGACTAGTTGTCATCTAGAGGATATTAGGCTTGTGGCGCCAATTTGATTGATTATATTTTAAAGCACGATGTATTTTCATTTTATTAATTGGACTGCTTACACACACACATAACCCCTTTTTTAAAAACTTCATCCTTCCGCTTTTATATTTTTCGCCCAACACCATCTAAATAGAAGGCGTTTTTAATATTATTTTTGGTAACTTTATTATCTTCTTCAAAAGTGTTTAGCTGACCGAATTTTCTAGATTCTAGCACTCGACCTTCTTAGACCTAATAAAAACAGTTTTTCATATCGTCAGGCTTCAAGAATGTTTTGTCAACCGTACATTTGTACCCGAGGATATAATTTTGTGAAGGTTTATATAAAATTTGCGATTTTTCCTTGCCTTTCTCAGCAGAATTCCGCTTCAGCTCCCTCGCCGGTCGCGCGCTGTGGAGACTCATTTTTGAAGGGGCGAGCGTGTCCAATATGGCGTATTTTCATCTCTCTTACATGAAATATTATCAAAACATGGTCTGACCATTTTTTTATGTTTGTAGCGTAGAAATGTCTATTTTATGAGTAAGTATCAAATGGTCTTTAGCATCTCGTCTAAAACGCTATTTGTCTAAATCACATGTCGTCATAATAGGAAGTGGACATTTATGTTAAATTGTTTAGAAAACTATGAACAAATTTTCCGAATTTTCTGCGTAAAAGAATATTATTTTTTCGTTGACGCGACGGTTTATAAAAATACGGTGTAAAAGGATTTCGTGAATCAAAACGCAATCAATTACTTGGGAAACTACAGGTGATGCGTTTCGTTAACTCCTGTTTTGTAAAACAGGTCTCCTGGGCGCATACATAATTCTTCTTAATGGTGCATAGGAATCGCTGGCTCCGAACAATTACTTGTACCGCCGCAAGATATACGGCCGTGCGGGCGCGGAATCTGCGACTTTATTTATTTCCAGGTTCCGGCTTTCAGCTTCGGCAGTCACGCGGAACGCTTATTTTATGGAAACGCGCAAAAATCTGAGTTAGTGTCGAATGATCGTAAGTCTATTCTACAGTGATCGCTCGTCTAAAACGCAAATCTGAACTAGTATAAGAATTAACTCGTGTAAGTTTGCTCTAAGTCAAAGTCAAATTGCAACTAGCCTAATATGTTATTTAGTCTACTGCTAGAATTGGGTATTTTCCTTGGTAATCAATTAATCATTCGGTTATATTAAAATTATGGAAAGTCACAAAGATTGTCACTTCACAACTTGTCATTGATCAAATACATTTTCAAAGGGATTTTAGCTTTATTTTTCCAGATAAACTGATATTAAAAGCGCTATTTGTTATTTGACGACCTCCGTGGCGTAGTGGTCACCATGCTAGTCCGCCACCCAGAGGTCCCGGGTTCGATCCCCGGTCAGGGCAAGTTGGGAAATGGCCTTTTTCAAATTGTCCTGGGTCTTGGATGTCTATCTATATATGTATATGTTGTAAAATATAGTATCGTTGAGTTAGTATCCCATAACACAAGTCTCGAACTTACTTTGGGGCTAGCTCAATCAGTTGTCCGTATATATTTATTTATTTATTTAACTAATAGAAAATGTTTGTTTTGACGTTTAGAAAAACGTTTCTGATTTGAGTAGATAAAAAGTAGTTAATTGGTCTAAATATCAATTCATACAAAATGCAAACATATACTTTTTTTTTAAAGCCTGTAATTATTGTGTCCCACTGCGGCAAAGGCCTCCCCCTTATTTTTCCACTCGTCTCTTTCTTCTGCGAACCTCTGCCACTTACATAAAAACCTGTCTTAGTCGTCTCGCCACCTTGTTTTGGGCCTACCCTTACCCCTATCTGGAGTCCAGAATGTGGAAAATTTGGCCCATCTTTCGGAACACATTCGGCAGACATGTCCCGCCCAAGTCCACTTCAACTTGGCTGTTGTTGCTAATACATCCGCAATTTGTGTTTTTACACGTAGATCGGTGTTTCGCACCTTGTCTATAAGCCATAAACCCAGAATGCTGCGCTCCATGGCTCGTTGGCAAACCTTGTCAAGTCTGGACTTTTAAGCCTCGGTCAATGACCAGGTCTGTGCCCCATAGGTCAGAATATACATATGACTAAAAATGTGTTTCATAGAAATAACATAGTTAAAATTTTGGACGTAGTTACACAAAAAAGGATTTTTTATAACTACGTCCATTAAATTTACTTGTTGGTAACTAGTTAGAACCACCACTTACTACGACACCACGCAACCCTGCAGTAGGGCTCAAAATTTCCTTCCTCGTGGGTTATCTCGTCCCGAATTCGCTTGCGCCACAACAAACTTCGACTTTCATTTACGCTAAACTCGCCCCAGGGAGCGTCGTGACACATAATGTGAAAAGTTTATGCGTATAAAAACGAAAAGGCGAATAAATGAAACCGCCTGGAAGTTCTCTGATCTATGGGTTTGTATTTCAGGATTTTGGAAGATAATTTTATGCGGCACTAGAATATCGTTGAAATCTTATTGTGCCGTATCTTATATTTTGGTGCATGCTTGTGTAATTCATGTAGCTAATTATTAAGTTATTTATAAGTGTGTAGCCAAACAAATAATTTTTCTATATTTCTCTTTATTGGAACGAAGTTCCTTACGGCAGGCTTGGAGGAGATAGGGATTTTGCTGCGCGACCGAACTGAAAAAAAAGTGATAGTAAAACCGTAAGGATGACCTCGTTAAATAAAACCGTTAAATGAGACGTGCGCAGGCGCGACAGTCGTATACAGAAGAACTTTTGAACTTCGTTCCTACCTGGTGTCCCACGACACCACATTTCTTTTTTTTTGTCTATTATCCGTTCCTTTTCTTGTCGATCAAATATTTTTAACGGCCGACAAGTAGCAACGGTGACTCCTTTATTTTAATCTTCAATGGTACTTCTATTTTTACTTATCGCTATGCCATCGATCTCCTTATCAGATAGCTAAGAGCATGGTACGACGACTTTTGGATAAATTCAGAGAAAAGGTCCTAACCTAAAAACGAACAAATACAAAGTTAATGAAGCTAAAAGCGAACGAGTAATTTGATCAGCGCTCAAAGGAAGTTTGTGTCGTTTGTTCAGTCCAATTCCCTCCACTGAGGTCCAATGTGAAAGAAGGAGAGCTATATAACGTGAGTAGTAGACGACACTTTAGTTATTAAGGGGCTACATGAATTTTTAGGGGTCCAGTGCTGCCCCCATTTAAAATTAAAAAAAACGGAGATATAACTTAAAATTTTGTCTTGATCAGACCCGGGTTATCTAGGGTCTGATCAAGACAAAATATGAAGCTTTTCTACGCACATACGCCAAAAGTGGCCGTTTCTCGCAATTGTGCGTAGAAAAGCTTCACGTTCTCACTTTAAACTGTAAACAATAGTTCATAAAATAGTTTGAACGGTTATCTAGGGTCTGATCAAGACAAAATTTTAAATTATATCTCCGTTTTCTTTTAAATGATTTATTTCAAATGGGGGCAGCACTGGACCCCGAAAAATTCAGGTAGCCCCTTAAGAGTTAGTGTTATCTTTGAATGATATTATACGAAGGGCATTGATATCGGCAAATATATCTTGCCAGCTGGAACTTCTTGGTCTCTTGCGCACAGACGGAAAACATAAACCGACTTATTATAAAAACAGGACTAACTTTGTTACTAGGTTTAAACCATTATCCGCTCAAAATGAAGTGACATTGACAGGTGAGATAGTGTGATATTACTAGATATCGACTTGATTTGGTCGTTTAATGGTTTAAACCTAGTAATAAAGTTAGTCTGAGTTTTATAATAAGATGGTGTATATTTGATTTTATTTAACCAGTACGACGTATTCGTCCAGTTGCCGTAGAAACAGCTGGACCATGGTGTTCAGAAGCGAAGCACTTTTTTATGGAGATAGGACGGTGGTTAAAGTCCCGTGGATATGTCCACCGCTCCGGATGGTACCGGGTCCAAAGGCTGTCCATAGCAATTCAAAGAGGTAATGCGGCAAGCATAATGGGTACCTTTGAACCGAGTACAATTCTTAAATAATTACATAAGTCGCCTCTTACAACATAAATATGAACAGAAATGGACGTCTTTTTTAGGCAGGAAACCACAGCACTGTGCTGGCAAAAGTTGCTACGAATGCGTTTTCAAAGAAACGTTTTATTGTGAAACAGGATTGCGTCTATGTCACAGGCTTCCCCGATATACTACCATCTCCTTTGTGCCCAGTTTATACCTGTTTCCAGCAAAATGTAATACCTGCGACCCGCCGGTGTCTCCAATATTGCGAATTCCCGCGAGACGCCTCTCCCTCTCACAAATAAAATTGTGCACAAATAAGTATCGATATCGACGCGTTGCGTTGCGACTATCCGGTGTTAACTCAGGTGTTATGTAACAAGTTACAACTACTGATGTTTTAAAGCTACTTCTTGATGCGAGAGATTTATTATAAAATGACACGGAATATAATACTTGAAATGTGTTTATGTTGGAGCGTCATACTAACTTGGCTATGCGAATCTTTATTTTTATGCGTAAGTGAGAAATACGCGTTTTGTTTATGTGCATCCATTGAGCGTTTCAATTGACGATATGACCTATATCCTGACCTTACTGAAGACCCTGGCTCTGATGTGTTCCAGGTCGTATTAAAGTTTTAACTTAGAACTGATCTGTGTACTTATTTTTTAAACATACAACCTAGTAGGAAAAGCACGCATAAAAACACGTTGCCGAGGCTAACGAATATATTTTGTGAGATCACATCATCAAAAAAAGTCGAAGCATCATGGAAACACAAATATCATTGAAATATAAATAAATGTGAATTATACTTTAGTGATCTCATACAGCCCGTGGTTTCATTTGTTACTGTTGTATTAGGTACATAATATATCGCATGATTTTGCAGAATTAGTATGATTGACGTTTAGTTAAGATCATACAAGTATTATTTTGTTTCAATGCATTATGTGAAGTGAATGAGCCTTCAATCAGCTCCTAGGTATATTAAAATTTAATTCACTGTTTGTAATAATAAATAATACCTTTTGAGTACTTGCACAGACATAGCCAGAATTATTCAATAGCAGCTTGCTCTTCGATACGGACTTGTACAATCTGAGGTACCGTACTATAAGTACACTCCGATGCCGGTTCTCGAAAATTGTCGTGCCACGCTCTATTGAGATCGATCTGTCATCACGGATAGGACTATTGTCGCCAATAAGCCTGATATCGTGCTGACAGATCGATTGATGCGCCAGACAGTGCTTGTTGACATCACCATCCCGCATGACGAGAACCTCGTAAAGGCCGAGAAGGACAAGCTTAGTAAGTACCTTGACTTGGCCCACGAGGTGACTGCCATGTGGAATGTGGATTCAACGATCATTGTCCCGATAGTCGTATCGGCGAACGGTCTTATAGCGAAGAGTCTTGATCAACACCTCAAGACTCTCTCGCTAGATGGCTCCTGGACACGGCACGCATTGTCAGGAGGTTTCTCTCTCTGCGGCCCTAACCGCCGGTAGCTTGGGCTGCCAGTGGGCAGCTAGATTAGGTTTTTTATAATATGTGTATTTTTTGTAGAATATTTTATATTTTACTTTTTATAGATATATTATAAAACCCTAATCTAAGAAAATATGAATAAATAAATTAAATAATAACTTTAATTTGAAGAAAGCAAATTAAAACCAACCAAGCGCCGAGCAAACAAATAAATAGCAACCCCTGGACTTGACAGACAAGTGTCAATTTAAATCGGCGCCCTACATAACGCACCCTACCCCCGTCTTATCTCTCCGCGCAGGTATTTGACGTCGCAAGTCTGTGCAAACACTTGCGACGAACAATCGTTACAATGATAACAAGAGAATCGGAAGAAACGTCCGCGGAGCAGGGGCGCACGTTCAAGATTAGGAGTTGCGATTAATCGTCATAATAAAAAAAGAGTTGGTGGTCGTGGAACACTCGGTTGGAGCAAAGTTTGAATAAAACACTCGTGACGGAAAAATCTTATCTCTTTTTGCCTGAAAAGGAACTTCGTTTCAAAATCAAGACATTAAATAAGCTTTCTTAGTGAGATAGGGTTCCAATTTCAGGACCGCGGTTATGACAAACGCTCAGGATCCTATGCCTGGTTCAAAGAATATCCGTAGCAGAGAAGCAACGCAGCTACCAAAATGATCTTTTGAGCCAGGGACGACCCACGTTTCTTTTGTGTTGTTTTATTTTATACGGTGTATATTAACATTGTGTTATATAAAATGAAATAAAATAAAACTAGATATTGATAGAATGTTCAATTTTATAACAGTCCATCATTAAAAAAATATTTAGATCGTTAAATCTGGATGAATGGCCGTTAAAATAAATACTTACTTATTTACTTTCAAAAATAAACGTTAAAAATTTTTTTGGTTGAGTTGGTCGAGTCGTGAGTGTGCGCGGAGACAAATCAGCGAAGTGTCAATGTTAGCCCGGGCTGTGTGCCAGCGGGGCGCGGGGCGGGGACAAACAGGGCAGCGCAATGAGGTGAAAGCCATCTTTCAGTGGCCACTTCACAGTCTTTAGCGAACAGCTGACTCTTTGTCGCCATCTTTGAACTGAAAATGGCTGTGACCTGCGCTGGTGTTGACTTATTTAAAAAAAACCTAATATTTTACATTTTTTTTTTAGGTACAAATGCCAGACGTGTTATTTGTATAAGCTTGGTTTATTAAGAATAAAATGGCATTTCCGAGCGTAAATAGAACTTTTTATTGCCTATTTTAAAGAAATTTAGTCACGCCTTTCTTAAAATCTATTTGTAAACTAGGCCTATGTTAATACTAAGTGTTTGGAAGAGCGGGTCCCCCTGCCACAGGCTTTTTCTAAGCTTACTAGGTGGGTTCCAGAAACCGGGATTGTTTAATTACTGGCTTGGAAATAAACAATTTAATTTTTAATTTAATTTTTTCGTATTGGTGGAAAAGATAATTAAATCTGGAGAAAGTAATTAAGAGAAGATTTCATAATTTTAAATTAATGATGAAAAATTCATAATAGAAATATTTAGTTTTTCGATTATTACTGACCTCATGAATGGACAGATTTTAGGATTTTGTTTTTATTCAAAAAGGTAAGTAAGATAGATCGTTAGATGTTATGAATTTTATTAAGTAGCGTATTAACAAAATGTTTCAGCAAACGCATCTCTTTTCTTTAAGTAAATAATATTACAAAATAACTTTAATTTATAGAACAAGTTTTTGTAACCATTTTCATAACACAGCTGTCATTTGTGTAATAAACCCGCGCCGTAACGTAATGTTCATAATCAAATAAATTACGCTAGTGTTAAATTTTATGTACTGTCTAATTCCGTCCCTGTGCGCCCAAATTTATGGAACAGCTTAAGCAGTCGTTACGTGGGAACTGCGTATTATTTACTTTAAGGAATTCCTAGTATAGGCTTGCCCTTTTTTTAGGGTTCCGTACCTAAAGGGTAAAAACAGGACCATATAAAAATCTGGTGACAGATAGACGGACCTGTCCGTCCATCTGTTCGTCGTTCTGGCTGTCCGTTCGTCTGACTGTCACTCTTTCACCAGACTGTATCTCATGAACCACGATAAGCTACACAGTTGAAATTTTCACAGAAGATGTATTTCTGTTGCCGCTATAACAAAAAATACTAAAATCAGAATTATTTTATAGATAATGGTAAGGAATTCTTTATGCGCGAATCCGACACGCACTTGGCCGGTCATTAGACTATATTTCTTGTTTGTGATTCTCATATTTAATTAAATTTGTAGGTGAGAAGTATTTAATCAATAATAATTAATAATAAAAAGAACTCATCCTTTAATCAACCAATCTGTCTACTTGCATAAAAAGTTGGAACAAATGATTACATACAATCCGTTTTACCTTTTTGCCTTTTTACATAGGTAGGTATGAAAATTAACTCATTTAGTATAAGGTACTTACAAACCTTCTCTTCTCTAAATGTCACACATCAGCATCTTATAAAGTATATTTTTTTCTAAAAATCTAAATTTATTACTAAATATAGTTTTGGGCAGAAGTTAAATTTCTTCTTAGGAATTTCAAAACTAGTTCAATATTGGATTTCATTGTTATAGTATTTTTGAGACCTAATTAAATTTGTACAATATTGTTTGCCAGATTATTCTTCAATTACTTCGAGTATCTTAGCCGTCAAATACGCCAGTACGAATTGATAAGTTTTTGAGTATTCTTAAACACTTAGCTCAAAATTTCTTATTGAATTAATTTCAAAGTGCACATTTTTCTCATTCAGGGCACACTTAAACATAATAGGTTGGGGAAAAAGTCTTTTCGCATTTTATATGAAAATTCAATACATTTTTTAATATAGTTTATTTACATTTAACTAAAGTATGTAGGTACCATTTTGTTCGATAACTTTTTGGCATCTTATAAGTAGGGACATGATCCCATTGCTATAGAAATTTTGGGGCTTTTGATCAAAAAACTGCGTCAAGTAGTTTTGGCAGTCCTCTCGTGATGTTAACCTGACACTGCCTAAAGAATTCTGAAGAGACCGAAACAGGTAGAAATCTGAAGGTGCCAGGTCAGGACTATACGGCGGATGCATTAACACCTTCCAGCCAAACTCTCTTAATTTTTGCTGAGTGGTTAAAGATGTGTGAGGTCTAGCGTTATCATGATGAAAAACCACACCCTTTCTGTTGATTAATTCCGGAAGCTTTCTCTCAACTTCTTGCTTTAATCTTATCAGTTGTTCGCAGTAGAGTTCTGAATCGATGGTCCTACCTGGTGGTAACAGTTCATAATGAATAATGCCCTTCCAATCCCACCACACACACCGCATCACTTTGTTGCGAGTTAACCCGGGTTTCGCCACAGTCTGTGAAGCCTGATCGGCCTACCTATTAGATTCTACTGTGTCAAGCCTCATCTTTGGTCAAAATGGTCAACATTCTAAGGCATACGAGGATCTAACATACGGGCCGATTGGCCATTTATAAAAATCTAATAACCTAATACTATCTCAAGCTCTAGAGTAAATGTACTGCGAACAACACTCGTGTATCGAAATTGTAAGAATAGCCTAAGCCAATCCCGATCCGACTAGATTTCAAGATTAAATATTCAGGCTGCGCTTACAAAGATTAAACCTGTACAAGCGAGTCTGGGATATTTAGTTCGTCAATCTATTAAGGGCGCGTTCAGACTACTCGCGCAGTCCAAGCCCACGCCTTGCGCATGACAAGCTCGGTTTGAATTTGTTGCATAAAATTAAAAAGACAAGTAAAACATCATTATTTATTGGAATCATCTAAATTATAACTTATATTTTTAATATTGAATATACATTATATTTCCTTCTAAATAGACATAATATGTATTTATTTAAGTATATGTGTAGTATATGTATGTTTATTTGTAGTTAATGTAGTTTTATGTCATTTTAATTTTATACTTCCTTTATCTTATGTTTATAAACACGCCTGTATGCCTCTTGTACATAAACATCTCCTCTCACAGGCCTACTAGAAAAGATCTCTTTTGAGATAAGTAGTGCCTTTGTACAATTTTATTGATGTATTTTCCGTATAAATTTTCCGTGTACATGAATTTGTAAATAAATGAATAAAATTTGTGCCTATCACACATCAAAACAACTCGAATTGCATTTACCGAAGTCCAGTCGGGGCGAGCGCTAGGCGGGCGCAAGGCGGAAGCAAAGTGGTGTTGACTTCGGTTAATGCAATGTAAGTTTTTTGACGTATGATAGGACTCAATTGAGCAATCAATCAATCAATCATTTATTTGTCAAAATAGGTACAAATAGATAAAATGTTACAATATAATATAAAATAGTTCGCTATGTTTTGCCGTTTTTAGCATACAAATATTTAGGAACTAAAAATAGGTATTAACTTTACTTAAATGTCAAGAAAATTGGTATAATAATAGTAATGTCATATAATAAAAGGATAGTCTATAATTGTGTCTAAGAAATCATTGAATAATGGCAAAATTACAGCTTGTCGTCTCTGAAAAATTCTTGAACAGAATAGTACCAAATAGTAGTCCAAAGAGTGGTATTTTAAACATTTTAAAATTTAAATCTTTCAAGTCATTAGGTAGTTTATTGTAAATTTTTATAGCCATACCAAGAATGTTTTTTATGACTAGAGCAAGCCTATATTTTGGTGGGCATAGAGTATGCCTATCCTGTGATCTTGTGGGATTCTTTTTTACTTCAGATAACTTTGCAAACAATTCTGAATTCATTTTTACAAATAAAGTCATTTCAAATATGTACATTGCAGGAAATGTCAATATTTTAAATTGTTTAAATATAGGTTCGCAACTGTCTGTTGTGCTCAGGCCATATTGATATGCAACAAGTTTCAAAAATCTCAAAGCGTACTAGGCTTGTACTAGTTATGAGCTAGGCGTGGGTTGGTGTGCGCGTTAAGTGTGAAAACCCTACGAATATTAGGTTCGTCAGCACTAATTAGGCCTAAGAATATGTAAGCATTTATTTTAGTATACAATGTCCTTTTTAATTAAGTACAAATATTTTAAGGGGTTATTCAGTCCATCATTTTGAACAACTTTGCCCAATAAATATATATCGAAATACGAAAAAAAAATATTTAGGTTCTCATACAGATCGAAGTAGTCACGTGATATCGTTACTGTGAAAAATGCAAAAAAAATTCGTATTTCGATATATATTTATTGGGAAAAGTTGTTCAAAATGATGGACTGAATCACCTCTTAAAATATTTGTACTTAATTAAAAAGAACATTGTATATACTAGTTCGTAAGATAGATTATTTGATTATTGTAATTCTAAGCTCGGATAATAAAGGCTGCTGGTTAAATAAATTCTTTTTTTAACCAAACCCGAAGTGCCATCCTTAATTTGCGCGTATCGTCCGAACACGCCCTCCGCGATAAATGCTTAAACGAAATAAGAGTATGACGTATTGCATCTTGAATGCTTAGAAATTGTATAAAAATAAAGTATACTATGTGTATCAAAATGGGGGTATCAACCCGAAAGGGAGTAAACACACTAATCAATGTGAAGAACTTTTACTATGGGACAATCCCTGAAACCGCAAGAAAAAATCAGCATCTCCATACATAATTAAATACCTACCGTAAAATGTATGGAGATTTTTTGCGATTTCAGGGATGATCCCATAGTAAAAGTTGTTCACATTGACTATTATATTTACTCCCTTACGGGTTGATACCCCATTTTTGTTACGTTGTGTTATATTTTTCTTTTTGTTTCAAAATAATGCAAAGTTATTTGAAAGATACTCATTACTATGGTTTACTAGATAAAAATATACTGATATTTTTTAATTTATTATTATTTTATAGTCTATTTGGTTAGGTATTTAAAAGAATGTAAACAATCTTGACATGTCTTTTTATTAATATTAATAAAATATAAACTTTTAAAATAAAATCCTTTGCAAATTATAAATTACATTTTTTTTTTGTAATTTTCAAAAGCGTTGATGATTGAACATTGAAATGAGATGTCAAGATTGTTTACAACTTTTAAATACGTAAACAAATGGACTATAGTTTCAAGAAGATAATTTTTTTTTTTAAATAAAGCTGTAAGGAAGTCTAAATGAATGCCTAACCTATAACTTAACTAATTCCACTAGCTATCTTCCAGTCCTGTCTGACATATTATAGACGAAGAAGTTTTGAAATAAATTTCCTATAACTTACTTCTACTAGTTTTCTTCCAGTCTGATTTGACATATAGACGAACATTTTTAGAAATCGTGTCTATAAGCGACGTGGCTCCTAATCCCTGACTATTTTAATAATCAAGTAATACAAATATCCAAAAATAAATAAATTACCTATTTTTTTAATTAGACTTTTTTGCAAAAAATTTACTAGTTTACAAAACAATTTTTTTTTTATCCATGAAATAAAACATATATTATTTATGAAGGCTATGGACGTTAATTAAAAAAATATTTTTTTATTTTCCGTATCACGTCACAATTCTGAGATATAGAGGTCTTTGTTTTTTATCTACCCGCAATTGTTTAAATACGTTTATGGTTATTTTTTGAAAACAACTGTGTGATTCAAAAGTCTTATTTTTATATAAAAATGTCATCTAGAGTGTGCAAACTACATTCAAATTCGATTTTGTTATGTCTGTGGGAAAATTGTTCAGTTAAATCGTGGTTTCTCCATAACAAAACCATTGCAAGAAGCTTATTTACATTATTTTGGATTTCCGGTGTCAAATCAAGATAAAAATTGGATTCCCCATGTGATTTGTACTAATTGCAGATTGGTTCTCAGCTCCTGGTATTCAGATAAAAATAGATCACTGAAATTTGGTAAACCAATGATATGGACAGAGTCAGCTAACCACGTAACCGATTGTTACTTTTGCTTAACAAAAACTTTTGGTTTTAAATCAAAAAATAAAGATAGTATAAAATATGCAGACGCTCTATCAGTGACTAAGCCTGTCCTTCATTTAGAGGATTTACTAGTTCCCACACCACTCGGCAGAAGTGACCGGCAGATACAACAAGTGGTACTCGTATAACAAATAACAATGCACGAGCATAGTGACACTGAACAATTAAATGAATGCCAAATAAAACGAAGGAATATCTGTGGATCCTCAAATATGGAAAATATTGGACGATACAAAATTCTAGAGCCTTTTAACCGAGGTAGAAAAATCAGCCTGGAACTCTTTCGAAAGTGTCCTTAAGACGAAGTAGTAGCTAAAGTGGCGCACTCATTTGAAATAAATTGTTTAAAACTAAATAAGATGATAATTAAAAATTTGATTTGTATAAATGTCTAGAAAGACCTTTAAACTATTTTATGAGTAACCTTTGAAATTATTACGAATAGTCCGTCTAGTTTTAAAACTGTTTTTCGCCAAAAGTGGCCAAAAACACTTTTTGGCGAAAAACAGTTTTAAAACTAGACGGCATACCAATATTACTTTCAAAGGTTATTCATAAAATAGTTTAAAGGTCTTCCTAGACATTTATACAGATCAAATTTTTAATATTCATCTTATTTAGTTTTAAACAATTTATTTCAAATGAGGGCGCCACTTTAGCTACCACTTCGTCTTAACAATTTTTAGGCAATAAAAAAGTGATAAATACACAGAGATTGTAGAAAATCTATTGCAAAATTATGAGCGTATGGGTGTAAATATGTCCCAAAAAATCATTTGTTGCATTCCCATTTAGAAGTTTCTCCAGAAAATGTTGTTAGTGTGTGTGAGGAACACAGTAAGCGATTTTTACCGAGATTAAAAATCATTTGAGCAAAATTATCATGTTTTTTTTTACCAAAATATGCTAGGTGACTATTGTTAGTCTGCTGTGAGAGATAAATATGAAAATATTTATAAAAAAAGGCTAAAAATTACCCATTTTTAACTGTCTATTGTTTATTTAGATGTAGTTTTATTGTAAAAATCTTCCTAATAAATATTTCTAAAAATTCACGTGCTGGACCTTTTTAAATATTTTTCCCGAGATGTAGATACCCAAAGTAACTTAACCGTATATAATCCACTTCATGGACAAAAGTCATGTAAACTAGTCAAGTAAACGTTTCGATCACGCATCTGTCAGTCTAAAATTGCTTTTAAGTCTTAAGGCTCTAAGCTCTATTTACCTTATAAGGGTTAATAAGGCGAATAGTATCGGTGTCGGTAAATTGTTTTTAAAGCACTTTTAATCTCAGCCGCAAAAATGAAGTACTCATTTTTTTCCGGACTGGATTCAAGTGAAATGACTTCAATATAAGGCTTAATTCCTCGTGTTGTCGCTTTCGTTTTAGTGCACACGTAGACCGGCTTTATCGCCAACTTATCAGAGCTCGTCTGCTTCGAAAGCCCGGGATTCTCGTCATCCAGACGACGTGACAGGAATAAATGAGAAGTGATCATTAAAATGCCTGCTTTGCTCCCGGGAAGCGGCGTGCGTCCGTGGCTGTTGTAGCCGAGAGAATATTGGAAAACTACTTTGTGTGTAGATATAAGGATGCTTGCTTTGGCGCAAGTTCATTGCTGATGTTAATATGCACATATTAACATCTTTAATAGTCTAATGTTTTCTATTGCTATATATAAGAACCTATTATTGGCTTTCTGATATTCATTAAAATAAAAGTATTTCTTTATCTATAAACATATAAATCACTTATACAACATTCACAAAATATCTTGTTAATAATTTTAATAACTTAATTTAACTAATTATTATAACTAGTTACTGAACTAAATATAAATACTTAATTTGAGAGCACTATCAAAAATTAGCTCTATTAAGGAGCTAGAGAAGAATTGTGGAAAAGTAAAGATGTCGGGATTGTTGACCTCCGTGGCGCAGTACTCACCTGCTAGTCCGTCACCCAGAGGTTCCGGGTTCGATTCCCGGTCAGCACAAGTTGGAAAATGGCCTGTTTGAAATTGTCCTGGGTCTTGGATGTTTATCTATATATGTATTTGTTATAAAATATAGTATCGTTGAGTTAGTATCCCATAACACAAGTCTCGAGCTTGCTTTGGGGCTAGCTCAATCAATGTTATTTGTCCGTATATATAAAAACTAACTCACGGTTTGTACAAAACGTAGTCTTATTCGGTTATTTTGCTATAAAACTAAAGGAAATGTTAAAAGACCTCTATGCCTGGCAAACCTTCCAGTTGGGCTTCGGATGAACGTGTCAAACACCAAACTCATGACCAAAAATTACGAGTTTAAGTAAAGATTTGGATTTGACGTTTGAATCGATAAAAATAGAGGGAAAATTTATTACCTCCGATGGACTTGTAAGTAGATACTTTTTAACCAAATCTGTTACACTTAACAGTTTTTATCATTTCTTCGCTATCATGATGAAAAGTAGAGTGTTCAACTCAAGTGTAATTGATTCGCTAACTCGTACGCCTAAATATTTTTGGTGTAATATCACTTACAACCCTTGAAAAATATATTTTTCTTTCAAAAAGGTGTCTAAGATTTATCTAATACTGAAGATCCGGTGAATATTGAGGGGAAGATATTGCATATGTTCAGAAATACGTTTACTTGGGCCAAATAGTCTCCTTCCAGAAGCGACAAGACAGAGAAGTCGATCATCGTGTCCAAAATGCATGAAAAAGCTATTGGTCTTTGAAAGACTACATAAAAGGCGATCTTATGGATATGTGCATACTTCCCATTCTCACATACGGTGCCCAAACGTGGTCTTTGACAGACATCCAGAAGGGCAAACTGAAGGTTTGCTAACGCAACATGGAAAGAAGTTTGCTTAGAGTAACATTAATTGATAAAAATGAAGCACCACTCTCCGCTCACAGACTCGTATCGTCGGCGTAGCCACTATGGCAGCTAACTTGAAATGGGACTGGGCCGGTCATGTTACCCGAAGGCTTGATGATTGCTGGGCGAAAATTGTTACCGATTGGAAATTTACGGCAGACGGGGACCAGGCCGTCCTAGGACTCGATGGTACGATGAAATAAACAAATTCTATAGCGACCGGAAGATAAAAGCTTTATACCGACAGATGTGGAGAAGAGAGAAAAAGGCCATTGCGCAACATTGGGAAAAAATGACCTGTTATAATAATATAATTGTATTAGCTGACGACCTCCGTGGCGTAATGGTCAAGCACAATTATCCGCTTAATGCATTCTTGTTCTATCGACTGTGTATACTATGTATTAGAATTGCAAAACAATTTCATAATCTAAATATATATAACTCAAAAGTGACTGACGGACTGACATAGTGATCTATCAACGCACATCCCAAACCACTGGACGGATCGGGCTGAAATTTGGCATGCAGGTAGATGTTATGACGTAAGCATCTGCTAAGAAAGGATTTTGATCAATTATACCCCCAAGGGGATAAAATAGGGGATGAAAGTTTGTATGAAACTTTGTCAATTTTAAACCGATCGGGCTTACACTTTGCATGCATAAAGCTTCTATGACGTAGGCATCCCCTAAGAAAGGATTTTGATAAATTACACCCCTACGCGAGCGAAGCCGCGGGCAAAAGCTAGTCTAAATATATATAACTCAAAGGTGACTGACTGACTGACATAGTGATCTATCAACGCACATCCCAAACCACTGGACGGATCGGGCTAAAATTTGGCATGCAGGTAGATGTTATGACGTAGGCATCCGCTAAGAAAGGATTATGATCAATTCTACCCCCAAGGGGATAAAATAGGGGATGAAAGTTTGTATGAAACTTTGTCAATTTTAAACCGATCGGACTGAGACTTTGCATGCATAAAGCTACTATGACGTAGGCATCCCCTAAGAAAGGATTTTGATAAATTACACAGCTACAAAGCTAGTTCTACTATATTTCTCTCTTTCAACTCGTGAACGGGTGCTGCCGGGAGGGACTGGTCAGCTCGGCTTCGCTTTTTTGACTACTTTATATTTTTTAATACGCAATTTATGTTTGTTTACTTGTTCGCAAGCATAACATGTTATAATGTGTCAACATTGTATTATATTATAAGTATTTATTAATTAAAAGACAATAAATAATAATATGACAAAGCCCTTCTGGTGAGTAGGCGACCAATACTGTGAAAATGAGTTTCTTTTGGCGTTTCTTCTCAGCAGTGGTCGTTACGAAGCGCTGGTATCGGTAGCTTTTCTTTAAAAATAAATTAAATTTATTATACTTTACACGTAACATAAAACGTGTAAAAGTGCCTGTAAAGATCTAATTACTGAATAAACATTTGAATCTTTGAATCCGTTCAAATCTTCAATTGTTTCCGCTGAATATGTACTACAGCGGGAACCAATTATTAATGAGTAGGTAGCTAAGTGCGGGTTTATAACATACTACAACTTGTGTACAAACAGTGGGAGGGAAATAGTGTGTTACAAACCTAAAGTGAATTAATTTCAGCCGCTCTACGTCCACTGCTGGACATTGGCCTCTCCTAAGGACTTCCAAAATGACCAAACAGTGACCCTGGTCAGGTCGTCTGACCTTGCGGGCGGGTGTTCTACGCTTCGTAATTATTTTACTTTGGTCGTTATAATTATTTAATATAGATTTGGTTTTGTTAATCCGTCATTTTTTATTTAGATTTTTATACCCGATTAAATATAATGAAAAGAGAATGGATAAAAATATTTACTGGAGAATACAGATTATTACTGTTAAAATGCTAAATGCCATGCACGCGGTCTCTAAGCGAAAATATATTTACACTATTATAAAGCAAACATCTGGCTAGCTTTGACAATGAGCTGCATTTTGTGGTTTGGCGGTGTTGCTTGATGCTAATTTAAATTAAACAAGATTTATATTGTTTTATGCAAGTTAAAAACTTATTGTGCCATGCACAACTAGCCCCCCCCCCCCCCCCCTCCAATGCACAATTTATGCCAAAGCTGAAAAGGAGACGCTTCGCTCGCTGTTACTCGTGTATTAGATCATATTTGCATTTACTTTTAATTTTTAGCGTTTTGTACCCAAAGGATAAAAACGGGGCCCTATTACTAAGACTCCGCTAGCCATCTGTCTGTCTGTCACCAGGCTGTGTCGTTGAAATTGTTGTATTTCTGTTGCCGGTATAACCAAATACAATATTTTTCCGCTATCTAGTCTCTATTTTGTAAGTGAGATGGCAAGACAACATAGAAGTTATGTTAGTAGTATATAGTTACTTGTATTACGTGTAAGATTAATAACAAAGAAATAATCCATGTATTAACCATGAACCTGGAATTTTTTACTGCGTAAAAAGACCACTCTAGCCGAGTGCGACAGATGACACGATAACGGTCATGAAGCGATCAATTTAACAATGAGACAAGATTTCATACAAATGTTAGTTATAAGCCATAATCACCCTGACTCGGACATCGTCACACGAAAATTGTTTTTTTTCAAATCGTAATGTGTGTTAATATTTTGTAAGTTATCTTATGTATCGTACTGCTTAACCGATAGATCATGTAGTAGGTACAAATACAACCCTTTTAAGGTCACACAAAAATATTACGTTTCTGTTCACATGTTTCAATACGATATATACCTTGTACCTTCAAATCTATGGTACTAACTGACATGTTTTTCGAAGACTTTGTAGGTATAAAATAAATTGCAAAGTTATTGTGACTTTGTCCATCATTGGTCCCTGTACTGTCGTCGCCAATCGGCCGCCTTTTTTCGTTCTATTCATCTCTGCGTATTCGTTTCATCAATCTTTTGACGACCTCCGTGGCGTATTGGTAACCACGCTAGGTCGCCATTTAGAGGTTCTGGGTTCGATTCCTATCCAGGGCATGTTGGATAATTCCAAAGGAAAAGACTATTGGCCCTTTTCAAATATTCCTGGGTTTTGAATGTTTATCTAAGTTTGAGTTAGTATCCCATTAGACAAGTTTTAAACAACAAGTTTTTTCGACTGCCTCCATGGTCCAGTGATCAAGGCGTTCGCCTTGTGACCCGGAGGTCATGGGTTCGAATCCCACTGAGAAGCTTATTTTGTGAAAAGTTGTTTCCAGTCTGGTTAGGATATTGCAAGCTTGAATCACCAGATTATCTGAAAAGAAAGATGAATATGTGTTTCGGAAGACACGTATAAACTGTGGATCCTGAACGCCATCTAGCGTTTGATCAGCAAACTATCCAAGGATTGGTTCTGGTTTACTCTTCGGGTTGTGGAGGTCAGACGCTCTGTGTATTACCAGTAACCTCGTCAAATCTCCTTGGTTAGGTAGCGGACCCCAGGCTCTGAAGCGTTGCTGCTGATGACAACCAACAAAAAGCAACCTGGAAAATATGCTCGAATGATGACGACGAAGACGAATTTTAACAAACACTTCGGGGCTAGCTTTATCCGTGTAATTTTCCTTTTTCTTTTTTTCTTTTCTTGTAATAAACTGTAGTATTATAATTATCTTTGTCCTGCTCAAGTCCCGCTGCCACCCAGTTCACGCTCTATTTCTTGCTGTGTATTCGTTCCATCAATCTTTCTCCGCTCATTAGCTCCACACGCGCTCTCTTGTTCGGAACAAACGCGATAACTCAAATCACGTGTTACAGATACAAATATATTGTCGCTGGAGTCTGGACGCACAATGCCTTTACTTAGGTTGTGTTATGTGAATTATATTGTACAAAAAACCCACAACACAACAAAGAAAACTATATAAAAAATGACTTATCTTTTTAAGGGATCTCTTACTGTCAACCCGAAACCAGAGGAAAGAACGACATTTAGTAGGGTGGAACATTGTACATATAACACTTACAGGCAAAAATACAACCATTTATAGATAAATAAACATACATATAAACATAAATATATATAACTCAATTCTAGTCAGGAATCTTCATAAAAGTTTTTGACCCTAGCTTTAAAGGTGTAGCGGGAGCGAGGTATGCTCGACCGCCACAAAGGGAAGATCTTCCCGCCAGGCATGTTGTTGGGCCTGGGGAACCGCGGCTCCGACGGTGTATCGTCGGAAGTTGTATATATGCAGCGAATCGGGCGAACTCTGAGATCGAGATGTAGGATACTCTGCTGGCGCCATAGTTCGGTAGTGGCCGTAGAGGTCGCCACAAAGGAATACAAGGTAGTTGACTCTTTCATACTAGATGGTAGTTTATTCCATAAACGAGCAGCCATGACAGCAAATGACTTTGCATAAGCGTGAGAAGAGAAAGTAGGGATGCCAAGAATGTTATTATTTAAACTTAAAATTAGAATTTGTCTTTAAGGGATAGGACTGTGAAGCACATTAAAAAGAAAATGTGTAGAATGCGACAGGTTTTTATGGTATATAAAGTAAATAAAATATATTGTCTATTTTTAATGACTTCCGTAAAGGAGCGATCTTGTTTTATGTACATATGTTCACCGATTATTTGAAGACGCCTAGATCAATTTTAAAAAATCTTTTTTTATTCGAAAGTGCATTCTTGTTAGGTAGTCCCGTAAAAAAATTATCAAAATTGGTTGTGTCGTTTGGGAGTGAAGTCAGTTTTACTCTTGAAAAATGATGTAATGATCAAACTTAATTGTATCTGATCATTAGCGCGCAATCTATATGAAATGACAGGAATTCAAGTCAATTTATCCTCTATCATTAGGTACACTAGGTGAGGTAGTCGGAACTAGTGGTAAGATTAGAAATTGAGGTAAGTTGCTAGCTCATCGCTTATTTAGTAAAATTAAAAACTAACATCACCCCCAATTTTCTGACCTAATTCAATCCACAAGGGAACTGTATTGTTTCCCACCGTGATCGGAATCAACCCGTAACAAAATTGTTCTTGGTTCTCTTCAGAAACAATACTTGGGTGATTCGGTGGTGTGAAACACTCGCGGTCCGAAACGCCCAACAACCAAAAAAGTACCAAAAAATTATGGAACCTCTTCAAAAGTATTTAAGACAAAAAAGATTTTTCTCTAGGCTTTTTCGAATAATCGGTGAACATACATAAAACAAAGATCACGACAAATTGATAATTTCCTTCTTTTTGGAAGTCGGTTAAAAAGGTATATGCTCATTAATTTGGATAACTACTACGACCTGCGTAGGAACAGCCCTTGTAGCATGGCATCGTCGACAACGTGTATCGAGCGCTATCGACTATCTCGCTCTAAGTTATTATCTACGCTATGCTGAAGTAGTGTTTTGTTCTTTGCTTATGTATTGTTCTATTCTTGTATCAAATTTATGTGTATGTACCTATGTGGTATAGATAGATAGATAACTCTTTATTGTACACCAAAAGAAAAAATGTAACACAAAAAAATAATTTTAATTTAAATGAGTATAATGGGCGGTCTTATCGCTTAAAGCGATCTCTTCCAGACAACCAGTGGATGGAGAGGAATGTGAGAACGACAAAGACGGTGGTGCAACTGACTAAGAAGGAAAAAAATGTATCTAAAGCAACTATAAACTTAATAAATTTAACATAAATTTACACACATTTTAACCTTTATAAATACATTAAAACATAAATAGGTTTAGGCAATATACATACATAAATTATATATTACACATATACATATACAATACATATTATTAAATAGCAAATAGACTTACTGATAACTTGATAGCTACATAAAATAGAGTAATTTATAATGTGATCATTCCAATTAATTACTTTTTGATAGATAGTAATCTACTACCCTTTTCTTAAAAACGGGAAGAGACTGTGCCTGCCGTATTAAAACTGGCAGTTCAATGCGATGTAGTTTTCGTGAATAAACGTATTATCTAACTATCTTTGCTCGTAGATAGGACCCTGCGCGTTTTGGTGATAAAAAACCGTTTAAAAGTACACTTTATCTGCTTTGTTTCGGCTACGGTTTTAATAATTAAACTGCCAGTAAACTGCGGCTGTTTTGAAATTTTCAACAAAATGGACGCAATCTGGAGCCCCGGGTGTCAGTCACAGAGTAGATATTTTCGAATATCAAGCATTGAATTTGCAAAAGAATATTACAAAAAGTTTGCGTTCAGTAATATTAAAAATCCTTAAGTCGATAAAAAAATTACTGTTTTAGAGCTCTTGTCGATAAAATTTCTTGCATTTATCTCTTGCATCCAACAAATGCTAAGTCAGTGTCACCCAAACTTCGCTAAAAAAATTGTGAAGGTCGGTAAATAATGTCTCCGTTGCTACGCCTCGTAGGAAAGTAACTATTTTACTCTAATTGTAAGGAAGTTTAGTATCTATAAAAGCCTTCTATACCCGCGGCCGGGCGTCGGGCGGGACGACCGCCGCCGTCACTTTTATTGCGGGCATAAAACAAGTTTACTGCCGTTTATCAGATGCTGGAGCCGAGGAGTTTCTGCCTGCTCTGCTCACAATCACATTTTGCCTACAAATACTGTCTGTATCTCCAATAGTCCTATTTGATGAAGCATTCATCCAAACATAATTAAACTACATGCTTTGTTAGTTGTTACATTAGAATCGGTTGAATAGATATTATTGATCAATGGGATGGTTTTCAATTTGGTTGATCTTGTAGATTTGTGGGAACCCCACCTCTCCCAGCTCAGGAGGGGTTCCCACATGAAATTGCAGATATAAGTAGTCGTAAAGCGATAGAAGAGAAACGAAAAGGATTTATAAATCTGTTTGTTATTATTATAATAGAACTGATAAAATTATACGATTTACGATTATATGTAAGTAAATTACTATCAGTATGATAGGTGGTAAAATGAACCTTCTGTATCCATGGACAGATTGCATTGTTAGATTGATCGAACCACTTCCACTATTTGGTGTCCTTGGTCACATTTTAGTAGTCTAGCTAAAGACTCTTAAGCTACACACTATTGCGTCAGAATCATGAGGAAGGAATGTGACTATAATTTGAAAATGTGGACCGAATGAAATGATAGAGGAAGGAGGTGATATAAACAGGATGGAGATTTATTGCAACATCGTTACAAAATGTTTAATAATTTAGTCATGTAAAATGAAAATTTATTAAATAAAAGCAATAGGAAGGGTTTGTTTCAAAGAAAAACACGCGCAACCAAGTGTCTCGAAGCTCACTTTTGGCCCAATTCAAGATGAAAACATCATCATCAGCTATCGTAAATTCACTTCTGGGCATAAGTCTTCTTTTGTCTGCGACATCCTGTTCTGGTACAGCAGCATACCTCATCTACCAAGCAGCAGTTCACGTGAGAATACATAAAGAGATGTACTTGAAGTGGAAAGAGATACATTCGTCATACTCGAAGTACGAAGCAATGCATTCTCGTCACATTACCCAAGTCTAGTAAATCGACTTATGCAATAGGCCTGGATGTGTTAGAGCGGCCTTCCCGTCTTACTTGTCATACAAACGCTCGTAACATGTAATTGTTTGTAGTAATTCATTCATAAATCCGGTGACTCCCGCTCAGGTTCGTTTCTTGTGCAAAGGATGGCCTTGGCGATTCAGCTTGGCAATGCTGCCAGCGTTTTGGGCACCTTTGCACCGGAAACGATAAGAGGCGGTCTTTATGATTGACTTTTTATTTTTATTCTATTTTATGTAAGCAATAGACAATTATTATTTAAAAGGACATGTTATTACTTAGTATTATAATGGTTGTAAATTTAATTAATTTGACTAATGTTTAATGAAATTGATTAAAAGTAAAGAATTTATATAAAAAAAGTTCTAAGTATATTAATTCATATTGTGATATTTTACTATACAGAAGTATACTTACTATATTATATTGAAATACTTTAATATTGCTGTTTATTGTGACGTGTAATAATAATAATATTTATGAATAAATGAGTATCGCTGTCAACGAACGACGTCCAAACTTCAATTAGACGGGACTTACACAACACATCCCACTCGCCACATAGCATCGATCTCGAGATAATATCTCGACCTCACACTCCCCACTCGCAATAACTTTCCCTAAGAATTCTTCCACCTCCGCCAGAATCCCGATCACTCCCTCAGGAACAAACACGCGTTTGCCGACGCGACGTCCCGATTGTATCTCCGCCGCGTTCCAAATCTAATCTGACAAACTATGTTATTTCGTATCTTGAATCTTTGAGAACTGAATAGTTGCTTAAAGGATTTAAACAAAGTTTGTTTGTAAACCTTTATTGTCACACATAAATACAAAAACATAATTTAAGAGAAAAAGCACAGTTATAAAGGCCAACTTATCCCAGATAGGGATCTTTTCCAGACGACCTTGGATTTAAAGGAATAGGTTTTTATGAAACGAAGTTTGTCTGCATCATTGAATGGCAAGTTTTGTTAAGTTTGTTTTTCTACATTTTACAAGAGAACAAAAAATATATTCTGCTCCTTCCATGAGGATCTCGGAAACGTGTACAACAATTTTTATGAAGGTGTTTCGAGTGTTGGAGCTGAAAAATCAATTTAGCTGGGTTTCATTTTTAGAAAACCTCGTTATTTTTGTATTTTCGAGAAATAAACATTTATACTAATTATTATTATAAGTGAACTTATACAATTTGTACAGTCTCAATGTACATAATTTTGCTTACGCCGCGCATGCCACGGCTCGCGCGTTTACTTATATTTCATAATAATTCAATTAGGTACCTACTTTTAGAGTGCATTCAACCTCACTAGGAGTAACACAGAAAGGAAGTGCCAACATCAACCTTTGTAATTTAATTATACAATATACTTTAAACTAACTGTGATTGTTTTGGTGATCTTCTGCTCCTGCACTCCACAACTATCAACTCTACTACAATACTACTACCACTACTTCCTGCCACACTCTACATATTTTGGTCCTTCGAAAGGTGAGAACTTAGTGTTTTTTGTATCTCTAACTTCAGTGGCGAATCGGTTTAGCTGGCATAAGCAAGAATCCCAGTTAAATTGAGAAGGCGCACACACTGCACACAGAGTACAGAGGCACTGAGATCTTAAGCGGCTTGGAGACTACGTAAACTGTCGTGATCTTCGTGTCGTGAACTACCGCATCTCAACACTGGCTGTCTCTCAACTAAGGGACAGTTCAACTGAGTTATCGATACAACAAGAACTCTTCGAACAAAATTAACATCTAAAATGAACAAGCTGGAACTCCAACAAACTTGCTTCGAGAATATCAAGAGTCTGTGCACCAACTACCGCAAAGATTCGTCTTCTCGGAAAACTGAGACTTATCTCAACACACGACTAGCATCGCTAGAAGCGCAGTGGCAGGACTTCGAGGCGAGGCATGCTCTTCTAGTACTGGAAATAGAAGACAAAACTATCAACTATTTCTCGGAAACTGTCTTCGAGAAAACCAAGGAACTGTACCTTTCAACTATAACTGACATGAAAAACAGGCTGAGTGATTTAACCAAACTGAAGCGAGGATTTAAGTTTGACTTAGCCGGAACTTCAACCGATGACTCACAGGAATCGGAGGAGAATGCTTGTGACGTTCAACGCTTATTGAACAAACAAGAATGTAACTTTAATGCAATCAGCAATGCTATGTCCAAGATCAACGTCTCTTGTATGACTGAAAAATGGGAGCTGGAAGATAGCTTGTCCATCCTGAAATCTAAATGGCAACCTATTGACAAACTACATTGGGAGATAGACTTCAATCTTAAGGGCTCCAATCCACACTACTACGAAACTTACAGCGAAATTGAAGAACAGTACGATGATCTACGAAAAACTATCAACTCTAAGATATGGTCAAATGCTCACTACGAAAAATCTGCTCCTAAAATGGAACTCCCCGAATTTTCCGGCAACTATAGCAAGTGGATATCTTTTAAAGATCTTTTTTTGGAAACAATCCATAACAACCCCACGATAAACCAGGCGCAGAAAATGAGACATTTGAAAACGAAACTGAAGGGTGAAGCTGAGACTTTAGTGCAGCATTTATCTGTTAGCGCCGAAAATTATAACTCTTGCTGGGAAATATTGACCCAACGATATGACAATCGCCGTTTGCAGTTTACATCTTTCTTTAACACTATGATGAACCTCCCCGTTATACAACATCCCGACGCTAACAACTTAAGGAAAATGCACGACGTTATAAAAGAATGCATGAACGGGATTTCTAACATCGGCCTAGACACCTCCACTTGGGATCCTATGATCGTCCAATTAATGTTACCAAAACTTGATTCTGAAACTCTAACCAGCTATATGAATGACATACGAGATCATAGAGAGATACAAAACTTGTCCGATTTTATTTATTTCTTGGAAACAAAATTTATGGCTTATGAAACTACAAAATCAACGAAGAAAGGAAATAATCAGCCGGAAAAATCATCCAACCATTCGTCCCATTGGAAAATTACGCCGAAACAACCATTGAAGAAACCGAATTTTGAATTTAGAAAGTCATACAACTATCATGCTACTTATGGAAAATGCCCACACTGCCAAGGAAATCACGTTCTTATGAAATGTGACAAATTTCTTGAACTTGACACAAGTCAGCGCAATAATACAGTTTCGAAACTACAACTCTGCAAAAACTGTCTATACAGTCACAATAACAACGAATGTAAATCGAATAAAACTTGCAAAGAATGTAATTTGAGACACCATACATTATTGCATCATTCTAACTGGAAATCTTGGTCTAAGAAATCTAACGGCACGGAACAACATCCTTCAACGTCGTCACAGCATCCATCTTCGAACCATATATCCGACGCTAACACGGAAATCATACTTCCCACTATGGAGCTGAAAGTAAAGGCCGTTGATGGTACTTATCACATTCTTAGATGTCTCTTGGATCAAGGATCACAGGTGAATCTGATAAGTGAATCAGCCGCGCAGCGGCTGCGTTTACCTCGCAAGAATCTAGCTGCTACAGTATCGGGCATCGGTACTGTGTCTGGAGATTGCAGGGGAAAGCTGGACATATCCTGCAAATCGATATACTCTGACTTCACATTTGACACAACAGCATTAATTATGAAAAAACTCACGGGCAACTTACCCCACTATACTTTTGAAAAGTCACAATGGCCTCATCTGGAAAATCTGAAACTCGCTGATCCAAACTTTAACATATCTCGCCCTGTTGATCTGCTCCTAGGCGCCGACGTATATTCCCAGATCATACTCGACGGAGTTCTTAAGGGAAGCGAACAAGCCCCGGTTGCGCAACAGACACATTTAGGCTGGATTTTATGCGGAAAAATGAAAACTTTTAACTGTCACGTAACTCTAGTCAATTTAGAAGAACTAACAAAATTTTGGGAAACTGAGGAAATCCAGAACTCCAAGGATATTTCCAAGGATGACAAATGCGAACAGTTTTACAAGGACACGGTACAACGAAGCAAGGAAGACGGAAAATATATTGTAAAGATGCCACTTTGTCCTGACTATGAAGAAAAACTCGGCAAATCTAGGCCTACTGCCGTTTCTCAATTCTTACAATTAGAAAAACGACTTCAGAAAAATCAAAAACTGGCAACAATGTACAAAGATTTTATGAAGGAGTACAAGGAACTCGGGCACATGAAACTTTCTACTGAAACTACCAATAATGACTGTTACTTGCCACACCACGGAGTCCTGAGGGAGAACTCGGCTTCGACACGATTGAGAGTTGTGTTTAACGCATCTCAAAGGACTTCCAACGGCCTCAGTCTCAACGACGTACTTGAAAGGGGTCCTAACTTGCAAAAGGACGTTCAAGCTCTCATTCTCAAATGGAGAACCTACAAGTTTGCCCTTATTGCAGACGTCCAGATGATGTACCGGTGCATATGGGTAGCCGGTGATCAGCAACACCTTCAAAAAATAGTATGGAGGGAAAATACGAACGAACCACTAAACGAATACCACCTTTGTACTTTAACATATGGGATGAAATGCGCCCCTTGGATTGCAATGAGAACCTTGCAACAGTTGGCCACCGATGATGGACACTGCTTTCCAGCTGCTGCAGAAGCACTGAAGAACGCCTTTTATATGGACGATTACATCGGTGGTGGTCATACATTCTTGAAAGCCAAAGAATTACAAAAATCTCTGATTGCACTACTAAAAAGAGGCGGTATGAATCTACGAAAATGGTCGAGCAATGAGCCTTCACTATTGAAAGATTTACCATCGGATCAAATTGCACCTAACTATGAATTTAAAGCGGAGGAAAGTTCCAAAACGCTTGGATTGAGCTGGAACCCAAATACCGATACATTCTGCTTCAATTGGCCCACCAAAGATAATTCCAACCAAATCACTAAGAGATCTCTACTGTCCGAGATTTCCAAATATTACGATCCCTTGGGATGGCTGTCACCTTTGGTCCTCACAGCGAAACTACTCTTCCAAAAACTCTGGCTGAGCAAACTCGACTGGGATGACGAAGTTCCTAGTGAAATCGAGACCGCCTGGATTAAAATGAAAACAGAACTACCAATGATACAAAAAATAACTTTACCACGATGGATTGGTGAAACTAAGGATCATATTGAGCTATGTGGATTCTCAGACAGTAGTGAAAGGGCTTACGCCTCAGTAATTTACAGTCGCATAACTTATGACGACGGTACAACAAAAATTACTTTGATTGCCTCAAAGACCAGAGTAGCACCCGTCACACAAAAAACATCACTGCCCAGACTTGAACTTTGCGGCGCTCTCCTTTTGGCCGAACTCATGGAAAAAGTCAAGCAAGCTTTCTCTGAGTACCACACAACTGTTACTGCATGGTGTGATTCGCAAGTTGTTTTGGCATGGATTCACGGTGAAACGTCTAAATGGGAAGCTTATGTAACCAATCGAGTCAACAAAATAAAACGCATAATCCCTGCAGCAGACTGGCGTTATGTAAAATCGGATCAAAACCCCGCCGATTGCGATTCAAGAGGTTTACTTCCCAGCAAACTCATAAATTTCGATCTATGGTGGCAAGGGCCGGAATTCCTCAAGAAATTGGACTACAAGGACAACGTAGAATACCCTTGTAGCCTCCCGAAAATCCAGAACTGCTCTACTTATTTATGTGAAAAACCTAAATCACAAATCAACAACGAACCTCACTTACAATCTAACATCGAACATTTTATAACTACATTATTAAATAATTGTAGTTCATTGCTCCGAGTGACAAGAATTATCGCTTGGATTCAACGATTCATTCACAACTTGCGCAACAAAAAGAAATTGGAGACTACTTACCTCAGTGCAAACGAACTCAATAGAGCCAACTTACTTATCATACGACACGTGCAAGAAACGCAATTCACTGACGAATACGAACAGCTGAGACGCAACGAACCTATAACTAAAAGAAGCACTATTTTAAAACTGAATCCTTATCTGGACGAGGAGAAACTGATCCGAGTCGGCGGACGTCTCAAGAACTCCATCTTACCTGCAAACATGAAAAATCCCATCATCATACCCTATAGTGGACGATTTACAAGTTTATTAATAGAACAAGCGCATAAAACAACATTGCATGGCGGAGCTCGAGTTACGCTGACTCACATACGACAATCCTACTGGATAATTAGCGGCAATAGGGCTGTCAAAACGCAACTACGCAAATGTGTTCGTTGTCGTCGCTTCAGCCCCGTGGATAACCATCAAATGATGGCCAATCTACCGTATCAAAGAGTAACCCCGAGCCGAGCTTTTACCCATTGCGGGGTGGATTTTAGTGGGGCTGTGGAAATTAAGACTCACAAGGGCCGAAGCGCCAAAACTACTAAGGGCTATGTTGCTATATTTATATGTATGGCAACTAAAGCGGTACATATAGAATTAGTTTCGGACCTCAGCACCGAAACTTTCATCGCAGCATTTCAACGTCTGTGTGCTAGGCGTGGCACCCCTAAGCACATGTATTCTGATTGTGGGACTAACTTTATCGGCGCTGCGAAAGTACTACGAAAAGAATTCGATGCATATCAGGCGATTTTCTCAACTGATTTCTTCAACGAATTAGCCAAATTAGAGGTTATTTGGCATCACAATGTTCCCAGTTGGCCCAGTTCCGGAGGAATCTGGGAAGCCTCTGTGAAATCTATGAAGCACTATTTACATCGAGTGCTAGGTGATCAGAAGCTCACATATGAAGAGTTTACAACCCTGCTCGCCAAAATCGAAGCTTGCCTTAATTCTCGGCCTCTGTGTCCCCTTACTGAAGATCCTGAAGAGTTCTACAACTGTCTGACACCGGGCCACTTTCTCACCGGCACTTCGATACTATCCTTACCTCTATCAGACTACAATGAGGACAAGATCGATATTCGTCGCAGATGGCAATTACTTGAACACATGTTCCAACAATACTGGAAGGCGTGGTCCAACGACTATTTAACACAATTACAAGTTCGCAGTAAATGGCAGAGACCAACTAAAAACATACACATTGGAGATATCGTGCTAGTAAAGGACAACAACTTACCGCCAGGCCGATGGGCTATGGGACGTGTTTTGGAGACGCATCCGGGATCTGACGGATATGTTAGAGTAACCACCATCAAAACTCAAACGGGAGTTTTCAAACGCCCTATAGTCAAATTATCGCCACTGTTGTTGACCTCTGAAATTGAAGCTCTTGATCTCGAACCTCAGAAAGAAACAAAAATAAGTTCAGAACCGAAAACTGGGAGAAGAAAAGGAATCAAACTTGTCGGAAACATACTACTCACTGCCTTGACCTTACTTACCTTATCATCAGGATCATATGGTCGCAAGGTCGACTTACCGTCAGCCGCTCAAGTTACATCACTGGAACACGAGCGGCCCGTATATTATGATACCATCGGCAACTTAAAAGTAATGCATAATGAATGGATGCTTATTATGTTTTACAACTTAACTGTGTACTGGGAAGGAACTCGTCGAATTGAGAGCTACTTTAAGAATTTGGAAACGTTATGTCACACATCCGGATTACAACACTGTAGAACCACAACAGAACAGCTTAACCATGAGATGGATCTGCTCCATCATTACAATGACATCTTGATCAACCCACATAAACACCTCACTGTCAACCAAAGGAAACGTGGATTAATCGATGGTGTAGGATATATTGCCAACAGTTTATTTGGAGTTCTTGATCAACGATTCGCAGAAAAATACGAAGAGGATAAACAATCTATCAAAAACAATGAGAACTATCTTTTAGACCTAATCAAGAACCAGACTTCTATTGTAGAATTTGAGAACACCATACTGAAGAAAAGCGAGGAAAATATACAACGACAATTTTCCATGATTGACGGATTCCTTAACCAAACGAGTCAGAATATGGCTGCATTAGAAAATGAAATGGAAATTCTTTCAGCCACATCATACTTTAATTCGGCTTCTTTGACTCTGTACATTTTAATTAACAATATGAAAACATTCCAAGAGATGTTATTTGACTCTCTCACCGACATCTATCAAGGACATGTCAATGTGAATTTAATTACTCCGTCTCATTTGGTTCAACAGCTCAATGAAATCTCCGGAAGCATTCCAAAATCACTTTCGTTACCCATCGAGAACTACCAAGAAGATATTAAAGATATTTACAAACTTCTCTACGTGAGGGCGCGAGTAACTGAGAATTACTTTCTTTTCGAGATGCACATTCCGTTGATCTCAAACGAAGACTTCACTCTATTGCATACTATACCACTACCAGTGAAAACGAGCATGGGATATGAATATGTACAAGTTTTATCCCCTTACATTGGAATCAACTTTGAGAACAATCTGTATGTGCTATTGACTCAAGATGAGTTTCAACAATGTTTACAACAATCGAGAAAAATTATTTGCAAGAAAAATACGCCTTTTTTTCAATTTGAATAGCAACAATGCAGCCTGTGAAGCTAACCTGCTATCACATCAAAATATCGCGCGTTGTGATACCAAACGCGTGACGTGCAAGGACACATGGCTTGAATTACATGCTACGAACAGCTGGCTGATTATGTGTTGTCAAACTTGCTCTCTGCGCATCATATGTGGCAATGACGTCACGCCTCTCACGATGACTTCATCTGGAATCGTTTCATTACCACAAGGATGCGTGGTACAAGCTAAAGACTTAACTATCTACTCTCGCGGCCACTACAGCAGTCGATACACAATGGACTATAAACTTAAAGTCCCCGAGTTCAACGTAAATAAGTCTATAAACAAGATAGTTAATTTAACATCTTTTCAAACTACACCTCACGAACTTAATTTCGAGAAGATAGACGACAGTATCGCCTACCAGAAAAAACAAGAGGTTCGACTATTACCTACTGCCATGACTAATCACGATATTCACCAGTACGTGATTATTTATACATTGTTAGCGACCGCGGTAATATTTTCGCTTGTGTTGGTTGGGAGGAAACTCTGCCCCCGCTACCTAAATCGAAAGAGGAACACCGCGAAAGCAAACATTGATCAGCAAACTGAGGACATCGAGCTGCAAGTAATTCAGCGACCGGACGAGCAAAGAGAGAGGAACCATCCTTGCAGGACGCCCCCCGGGTCATCAAGACGGACTACCACCGGAGGAATTCCCCACTTGGCTTTCGACTTTGATTAAAATTGATTTTTTGCTTTGTGATGGCTCTTCCAATCTTTGTCGGATGAACTTAAAATATTAATTTCTTAATTTTCACTATTAACGTTAATTTAAATTTTATCTTACGTTTTATACATACATAGTATTTTACATTTTTAGTTTTATCTTTTTATCTCTTTGGCGTTGCCAAGATGTACAGTCTCAATGTACATAATTTTGCTTACGCCGCGCATGCCACGGCTCGCGCGTTTACTTATATTTCATAATAATTCAATTAGGTACCTACTTTTAGAGTGCATTCAACCTCACTAGGAGTAACACAGAAAGGAAGTGTCAACATCAACCTTTGTAATTTAATTATACAATATACTTTAAACTAACTGTGATTGTTTTGGTGATCTTCTGCTCCTGCACTCCACAACTATCAACTCTACTACTATATACTACTACCACTACTTCCTGCCACACTCTACACAATTTAAAGTTCTAAATACCATTTTTCAAAAACTACTTACTAATAAAACAGTATAGCATCTAACACAAGTTCATTTCTAGCAAGTTCACACAGGCAAATAGCCCGCTGGGATCAAGGTTTCAATCTAATTAGAGAATTAGACTGAATGCGAACTAGCCCCGTCAACATTCCAGCTCATACTGGCTCCTCGGCGCTATCTAAAACTATTAATTTAACTGTCTTATTAGTATTAACTTGAACAATCTCATAAATTTAAAAACTGCATTTAAATTGAAACAACCAAAACAACAATAATTTTCAAAGCCAGCGTCAGAGCATTAAAGCTTAAGTACATAATTATATTGTCCCCCAGAGGTACACTCGGTGATGGACATTAAAAAGTGAAATCGCGGTGACTTTGTCTGCAACCTCGACACTGCGGACACCTCTCTGTGTACAGGGACCACCTGACACAATAGGACACTTACTGGATTAAGTGCCCACTCGATTTTGAATGCCTACGATAAACGCTTTATAAATAACTTTTTATTTTCACGCTAGAGTTAAAAACTGTAAAGCTATTTACGTTTTTTATGACAGCGTGGTTTTAGCATAAAACTTAACGTGTTTTATTTCATACTATCATGATATTGTATTTTCTAAGTAATTGTAAAAAATAGAGCCCACGTTCATTGCGAAACCTAAAAATGAACTATGAACTGTGAACTGGTGGCCTCACTCAAACCAATATCTCGGAAACTCCTTGACCAATCGTCCCGAAATGATACATAAATTTTTTGGGGTCCAATGCTGCCCCCATTTGAAATAAATTATTTGAAAGAAGTCGGAGACATCATTTAAAACTTTGTCTTGAACAAGCCCTAGATAACCCTTCAAACTAATTTATGAACTACTGTTTACAGTTTAAAGTGAAAACGTGAAGCTTTTCTACGCACATTAGCCAAAAGTGGCCGTTTTACGCAAATGAGCGAAGAAAAGATTCCTAAATTAACTAGTACAGTTTTAATTTCGGTCATGTTCGTAATAAAACAAATATGTAGATATAATACCTAGTTTACCTAAGTCTGAAGCAATTAAATTACTAATCTATACTATAATAAAAGAGTAAAAAAAATGTGTCTGTACATTGAAAATTAAAAAAAAAAAATATTTGGGGCGATGGAGATATAGTAATAGAGTAAGAAAATAAAAAAATGTCTGTCTGTTTGTCTGTTTGTCTGTTTGTCTGTTTGTACACGCTAATCTCCGGAAATACTGGACGGATTCGAATGAAACTTTTTTTGTTATATAGCTGTGAAGCCTGGGCAACATATAGGCTATAATTGATTTTGGAAAATGGAACACATGATGCAGAACTATAATGGTCCAGCTAAACTATAAGAAATATTAAAATGCCGCCTTAGCAAAAGTTGTTAAGTCTGATGAGAACTTTTTGTTGAGTTATAATACAACTGGCCAAGCGCGAGTCGAACGCGCGCGAAGTGTTCCGTACTATAATCTATGAAAAATCACGTTTGTAGTATGGGAGCCCCCCATAAATACTTATTTTATTCGATTTTTAGGGTTCCATAGGGTAGGGTGGAAACGGGAACAAACAGTCGGAAGGTCTAAGTAATAGGGTTATTACTTAGACCTTCCGACTGTTTTTCACCAGGCTGTATCTCATGAACCATTATAGCTAGACAGTTGAAATTTTTATAGATGATGTTTTTTTGTTGCCGCTGAACAAAAACATACTAAATCTATCTATCTATACTATAATAAAAGAGTAAAAAAAATGTGTCTGTACGTTGAAAATTTTTCCAAAAAAAAGTTGTTTCGTCCGAAGAAAAACTTATAAGTTCAGTATTTGCGGACCTTCAAAGCAAAACACACCAGAAAAATTCTTGGTTACGTGAACGCGCCATATTGACAACAAAAAATTAAAATTCAATTAATAAAGAACTTATGACGCAAATTATTGTTGATTTCTTGGATAGTTTTGTTGACGACGCCACCAATTATCCAGTTGAGTTTCGTAATTCACTTGCAGCAAATGGACTCTCGGCTCACAAAATAAGTCTTAATGTCAAAGGGCCAATAATGCTGATGCGAAATTTGACTCCGCCGAAACTGTGTAACGGAACCCAACTTAGTGTCTCAGCACTGTATGCCGAAGTTCAGCGGCTGAATTTCAGCCAATGCATGCCTGCAATGTTATTTGCATTACTAGCAACACATAATGCCGAACTTCCGATGCTTTTGCCTGAATCGGACCCGTACCCGCCGACGCCTCACCCGCCGCCGCCGCCGCCGCCGCTTACGCTCCCGCTCCCGCTCCCGTACCCGCTCCCGCTCCCACTCCCGCTCCCGCTCCCGCTCCCGCTCCCGCTTCCGCTTCCGCTCCCGCTCCCTCTACCGCTCCCGCCACCGCTCCCGCCGCCGCCGCCACCGTCGCTTCCGCCGCCGCCGCCTCTTCCGCCGACGCCTCCGCCGCCGCCGCCGCCGCCGCCGCCACCGCCGCCGCTGCCGCTCCCGCTCCTGCTCCCGCTCCCGCTCCCGCTCCTGCCGCCACTACCGCCATCACCGCCGCCGCTGCCGCCGCCGCCGCCACTGCCGCCGCCGCTACCGCCGACGCCGCCGCCGCCGCCGCCACTGCCGCCGCCGCTTCCGCCGACGCCGCCGCCGCCCCTGCCACCGCCGCCGAAGCCTTTGCCGCCGCCGCCGCTGCCGCCGCCGCCGCCACTGCCGCCGCCGCTACCGCCGACGCCGCCGCCGCCGCCGCCACTGCCGCCGCCGCTTCCGCCGACGCCGCCGCCGCCGCTTCCGCCGCCGCCGCCGCCGCCGCTGCCACCGCCGCCGAAGCCTTTGCCGCCGCCGCCACTGCCGACGCCTCCGCCGCCACTGCCGACGCCTCCGCCGCCGCCGCCGCCGCCGCCGCCGCTGCCACTCCCGCTGCCGCTTCCGCTCCCGCTTGCGCTTACGCTCCCGTTTCCGCTTTCGCTCCCGTTCCCTCTTCCGCTCCCGTTTCCGTTCGCCGCAGACGCGCCAAAGACGGAAGATTAAATTCTCATATCGGCACATCACTACTGTCCGGCGTTTCCACCGAACTTCAGCGGCTGAACTTCAGCTTATTTAGTGTGTCATCCCCACCGAACTTTAAACACAGAACTTTAGCCGCTAAACTTCGGCATAGTCTGCTGAGACGTGTGTGTATGAGTGAGTGGTGCCAGTGAAACTGTATTTATTCCGCGTATGCCACTCATCCCTAACAATTTTCCTTTTGAAAATACACAGTTCCATGTGTTTACTTGCTTTGCTATGAAAATAAGTCACAGTTTTAGAGGCTTAAAGCTGCTGATGTCGATCTAAGTACTGGTTTTTCGCATGGCCAACTTAATGTGGCTTTCTCCAGGGTTAGTAATACTTCAGCTCTTTTCATATTGGCTCCCGAAGGAAAGAATTAAAATAATATTGACTTTTAACTCCTAACACTGTAACAAGTACTTTCTTATCTCTCTCTTTCTTTCTCTCTCTCTCTCTCGCATTAGTTTTTATTCATATTAATACGCCGGAGTCATAAAGTCCACGCGAACGAAGTCGCGGGTATCAGCTAGTTGTGAAATAAAAGAATTCAAACGATTATAATTAGTATATATTTGCAAATTCTTATCTATTTATTTGTGAAATGGAATGATATTTCAGCTTGATAAATAATAAGTTTATTACTTTCTAATTAAAAAAAGATATTGTATAAAATTCAGAGAAAAACAAGAAAATAATAAAAATAATAACCACTTACAATCTTAGGTCTTGACTGCATCAACGCTCGAAACGAACTCGCCGAGGCAATTTTTTTTTTTTATGTATTGACCGACGTTGGTTGCCTCGGACGGCATTTCCTACTTCACCCGGACAAGGTTTGAGGAGCGGGCCAGAGGCCCGGCCTTCTATATTTATATACTACAAGCAGCAGTGCAAAGGGCTCCCAAGGGGGAAACCTCGGCTTTGGGCGCGCTAGGGATTATGGCAAATTTTGGGGTGCTGCAACACCCATGTTTTGCCGGAAGGGCCGAAGCTACGGTGCCAGAAAGGCCTACTTAGGACGCATCGCCGAGGCAATGGCGGCATCTCCTGTTTATAGAAAAAGGGTGGGGATGACGCCATGCCTGTGACTTAAACAATTCAAAAGAAAACTAACTTATACCTATGGTATTTTACTTTATAAATCTTAATTGTATTTTAAACTATATTTGCAACGAAGTACGAGTTCCATTAACGTATTCTATGATAAACAGGAAGACCTTTTAATCGAATACAATATTATTGAGATAATTAATTTATGAACAAAGAAGTACTTGCATTAAATTGAAATTTCTATTTACTCTCCCGGAGTTTCTGAAGTAGTAAGTATAGTACACGTTTTGAAATTCTAATCAATTGTCTAACAAACATTACCCACACCGCACGTACACAAGTACTCTAGTGCTAAGTTAAAGCTCGCTCTTACTCAACTACTAATTAATAATTGATTCCTGTAGTAGTTACCCGGCAAACATTGTGCGACATCGAGAATTAATTACCGCGAGTGCGGTATTATGTTCCAAGTTTTTCGATCGTCTCCGAGCGGCTCGGTGTAAAATTGAGTGGAATGTTGTGTACTTTCGTTTACCGAGTCTTTCGATACATCTGAAACTTCACATTACATAAATTTCTCTCAAGTTGCGTTTCTAGATATTTTTTACCGACTTCCTAAAGAAAGAGGTTATCAATTCGTTGGAATCTTATTTTTTGTGTAGGTATGTTCACCGATTCTTCGAAGACGCCTTGAGCGATTTGGATTTTCTTTTAGTTTGCTAGAGCATACTTGTCAGTTGATCCCATACAGCAACACGGAACTTCACGGTAGTTGTTCCCATATAAATTTTATCATCGGCTGTGTAGAATGGGGGTGAAGTCGGTGTTTAGTTTTGGAAAACTATGCCTTAATCCGTCTCATTATAAAAACAAGAACTTAAGTTAGTCCTTGGGTTACTTTGAAACTTTAAACCATAATTTGCCCAAATGAAGTTAACACTGATTGATGATAAAGTGACATACTGGTAGTCTAGTCTTTGGCTAGTCTTTGGGTGTGTAATGCTTTAAATCTAGAAATAAAATTAGGGAAGGATCGAGTCTAATGTGATTATGCGATGTTTATTCCGTCGTGATCTGTAGTAAAACAAGGGGTAAGTGTGGTCATCAAATTGGGGTAATTATGGCAGACCACAGTGCTGTCTCCATGCGTAATCCGTGGCGTAATGGTCACCATGCCAGGGCAAGTCGAAAAATGGCCTTTTTCAAATTGTCCTGGGTCTTGGGTGTTTATCTTTATATGTATTTGTTATAAAGTATAGTATCGTTGAGTAAGTATCCCATAACACAAGTCTCGAACTTACTTTGGGGCTAGCTCAATCAGTGTTATCTGTCTCTATATATTTATTTATTATTTGGAGGTTATGATCATGAAAGTTTAGTTAACTTATTTGTGTTGTTGTGAGTCAACACAAACTACTGTTGGTGCGTAGATAAGGGTAAACTTAGCGCTAATTTGTGTAACAAATGGTGACTACACTGTTTGTACAAACTGGCAGATAACACTTCTTGTTTAATGAACCCCTGTTATTACACATCTATTTTCACATAAAACTAACAAATAGTTTTCAAAACAAAAAACCAATTTCACCCCACCGATTTGGATTAAATTTATATGAAACCACCTGACAAGTTTACCCTTTTAAACATACGTAAAAAAAAGATGGCACGAATTAGTGACCTCCTTCTTTTGGAAAATCGGTAAAAATCATAAGTAAATGCAAGTATGATCTAGTTATATTTCTGACCCGGAGGGAAGCGTCTCCGTTTCAGCCTGGGCATTTTTTCGTGTGTCCTGATGTCCGATGTCCAGTTTTCCAGCTATTCTCGCCTACAGGTCGCATTTCTCAATCGATTAATGTGAAATTTTGTAAGCAGTTTCGATAATTATCTTAAATAAATAAATATATAGGGACAAATAACACTGATTGAGCTAGCCCCAAAGTAAGTTCGTGACTTGTGTTATGGGATACTATAACTCAACGATACCATATTTTATAGCAAATACATAAATATATAAACATCCAAGACCCAGCACAATTTGAAAAAGGCCATTTTCCAACTTGCCCTGACCGGGGTTCGAACCCGGGACCTCTAAGTGGCGGACTAGCATGGTGACCAGTACGCCACGGAGGTCGTCAAATATCTGTAGTTGTAGATATTTTTCTGTCAAGTTCAGTTTTTGGAAATGTTTAAAAATAGCAGAAATAAAGAGTTGAATACTTTAAATGCTAGGTTAGGCTTTATTTGCTTCGCCGCAAGACCCAAAATGCCATGTCTGCCCCGTTAGTGATAAAGACGTAATAGTGTTATGTATATACTAGCTTTTGCCCGCGGCTTCGCTCGCGTAGGGGTGTAATTTATCAAAATCCTTTCTTGGGGCATGCCTACGTCATAGTAGTTTTATGCATGCAAAGTCTCAGCCCGATCGGTTTAAAATTGACAAAGTTTCATACAAACTTCCATCCCCTATTTTATTCCCTTGGGGGTAGAATTGATCAAAATCCTTTCTTAGCGGATGCCTACGTCATAACATCTACCTGCATGCCAAATTTCAGCCCGCTCCGTCCAGTGGTTTGGGCTGTGCGTTGATAGATCACTATGTCAGTCAGTCAATCACCTTTGAGTTATATATATTTAGATATAGATGAATTAGATGAATACTTATTTCAAACAAAACACTTCTTTCAGCCATTTCAAAAAATACTTAAAAACGTCTTATGACCTTTTTACCTCCATTATATGACGCAACTTTTTTGTCTGAACAAATTTCTTACCGCAGGTCACCCCAACTTCAATGAGTTGGGTGACTCGCGTGGTCTACAGCACACAGAGCCACCAGGTATAATTATCTTCTAGTTGACAACATCTGTTGGTGCGTAGATAAGGCAACTAGCGCCAACTTGGGTAACAAATGGCGGCCAGGCTAGACTGTTTGTACAGGCTGGCAGATAACACTCAAATATGTGATTAGTATGACCTTCGTGTTGAGATTTGTCGTTATTTATATCTTTCAGCTTTAGAAACTTTTATATCTATGCAGCTTCTATGACTATACTGGGGGCAAATACGGCTAACATAAATATAAAAGGGGTAACTTAGTCCGCCAATTAGAACAGCTTTTCTTATTACACTGCTGACCCTATTAGAACCTCGAAAAAAAATCCTTTTCACATAAATATGTTAAATCGATCGGATTATTTGTTTAGAAAAATCGTCGACAACATTTAGTAAAAGAAAACAACGCAATGCACATAAATTCTCAGATTGGTTTTCGCTTTCCCCATGATAACTGCAGGCAGTATCACATTATACGAGTGTAACGCGGAAGGAACATACCCGTAATGAATCAAACCACGGGCTATATACTAGATCACTTTAGTATATATGTAAGTAATGTTAAAAAAATAACAGTAAAAAACACTCCCATAATCACCCGGGAGGCTGCACACATTCGTATGGAAATGCCGATTTGTTATTTTATGTTTTGACTGTTATTTTATTTTCATTATACTATAGTGATCTAGTATAGATTTTGTTTCGATTAGGTTATTCGTAATTTTTAAAGATGTTGGAAATATGGGATTTGAAAACTTTAGAAATAATATTTTCAGAAATTTTGAAATATTTTCAAGAATGTCTTAAGGGGCTACCTGAATTTTTCGGGGTCCAGTGCTGCCCCCATTTGAAATAAATCATTTGATAGGAAACGGAGAAATCATTTAAAATTTGGCCTTGATCAGACCCTAGATAACCCTTTAAACTATTTTATGAACTACTGTTTACAGTTTAAAGTGAGAACGGGAAGCTTTTCTACGCACAATTGCGAAAAACGGCCACTTTTGGCGTATGTGCGTAGAAAAGCTTCACGTTCTCACTTTAAACTGTAAACAATAGTTTATGAAATAGTTTGAAGGGTTATCCAGGGTCCGATCAAGACCAAATTTTAAATGATATCTCCGTTTCTTTTCAAATGATTTATTTCAAATGGGGGCAGCACTGGACCCCGAAAAATTAAGGTAGCCCCTGTTACCCTTACTAAGACACATTTTTTTTTGTCTATTAACAACTTTTTTATTCTCGTGAGGTCTACAGCTCACGTAGCCAATAATATTATTGGAATATTGGCGTGAAACCACAATAAGGTACGATCTCAACATGACGTCACGGGCACGCATAATATCGCCCGGTCGGTTAGGTTTACATCATTAGCCGAGCGTTACGAGCTGGGCTATAAACAAAAGCCAATGGGCTTGTTTTGGCTTCGGCCGCACTAATTGAAAAGCTAGTGGAGAAACTAGCTTGCTCATGTCTATGGCTTTATTACGTTAGTATCGAATGTTCTTAAATAGTCTATGTAGCAACTCGTCTCAACCGCTCATTGTCTACTCACGTACTTCTAGGGTACTTTCAGCTACTTTTACACAAGGTCAGAATATTAATAATGCTAATCGTTAGCAATGTGTTTTTATGTCTTCTGAAGCAAAGTTTTTTTGAAGTGAAAACCTCTTTAGTACACATTTTTTGTAATGGATAAAAAATGATAAACTCGCGTCAGGGCGTTAGGGCGTCAGGACTCGTGACCTGATCGAAAATTCGTAAGACTGATAGAGAGTAGACAGCCGACGCGGCGCGGCGTATGAGAGGAAGTAACTCCCTCTCTTTCTACGGCGCGGCGAAAATGTATGCCTGCGCCTGCTGTTTTGTTTAGGCGGGCGCTTGCGCGAATGTTCGTGTGTGTTTATGTTACAGCGTGCCACGCGCATCCATGGAAATGCACAATTATTCAGGTTTTCACTTCTGCCGGCACTCCCGTCGTTTTTTTCACCATAGATAAGTTTCTTTGAAAAATTGCATTTTTTTGTACAAGCTTTTATCCTGAGGTCAAAATACGTCTCGACACAAACGTAGTTAGTCCAAACTCGATGGGCTTGCGACGTTTTATTACTGGGTATAATAAAATAATATGGAATACAACCATATATAATACCAAAATATGGAATAAAACGTAATAATATAACTAAAAGCTTAAAACTATTTTTAAAAAATTGAGAGTACTAACCTTATTTTTAATGTCTGAGTGCGACCTTCCCTTATCTAACCAAATTGCTGTGCCCGACAGGGTCCATAAATGATCTATAATTGTATTGGTAACATATTATGTACTTTATGGTTTGCAATAAAATAATTGAGTATTGAGTTCCATGATCCACCTTCTGTCTCCATGACCAGACCCTAGACATCGTCTACCATAAATGCTCGTCAAGAATCAAACGCCGATTCTCCTACTTAATGGGGTTATGTTGTTTTATAAATGAGTTCTGTCAAATATCTTCCGGATCCATCATCCGAATAGCTCATTAACTCCACAGTATTGAATTGTTATTCGACTTACACAAGTATGCAAAATTGAGTTAAGATCTGACCAAAATAAACATACACATATACAAGTTACATTGCAAGTAATTAAAAGCTTGTAAAAAGAAGTATTTTGATAATTTTTGCAAGTCAACCCTGCAACCCAAATCCGCTGTATAGTTTCGAAAGTATAAAGCATACGAATATTGAATACAGGGATATAATCTGCTGAGATTACTCCCTCAATGTTACAACACAGACGTTCGTTATCCGACACGAGGTCGGTGGTTACAGTAGGGCGGTTAAGCGGGTGTAATGATCTGAGTCTGGGTGGTGGCGAGATGTGTTACGTATTGTTGTCGGGTTGATTAAAGGTCCCCACACTAGTTACTGTCTTTGCTTGGAAAGAATTGGTTCCTTAAATATCACACTATCTTGGAGATAATATAAAGTATCTCATTCCAATTGTGTTTTTTATGTTATATGGCGGCAAATGAACAAGCGGGTCACTTGATGGTAAGTGATCACCGCTGCCCATGGACAACTGCAACACCAGGGGTGGAACAGAAGCGTTGCCGGCCTTGTGTGGGGTAATAAGTATATCTGTCTTCTTTAACGACCAAATGAGGAGAGACCTCAGACTATTGCTCATTTTTACATTTAGATCAACTACTCTTTTCTGACGGAAGCTAGTTTACAAGAAATAGTGTTGCCCTATTCATTATTAAATTAACTACTACAGCTGAGTACCAAATAAATATTAGACAATTTAAACAACTATTTCTACAAAAAGTTATTACATACATTAAGATTACTTACAGTTGTTTGAAAAAAGCGAATTTAACTACAAGTAGTGGGACCCTACTAGTAGTTCGATTCTTTCAAACATCTGAAATAAGATACTTTATATCATCTACAAGTACCTCGGTTACCTGGAAGAGATTGCGGTTGCGATAATGCCGCCTTTTAACATCTGTTTTAAATGCAACATTGTGTTTTGGTGCAATAAAGATTTTAACTAACTTTTTTTTTCTTAACGTCGAAACATACATATTCTATGGGATTTGTATAAAATATAGACTTATGACGTTATAGTTTCTAGGAGTCTAATAGCATCATATCAGTTTTTTTACAATAATAAATTTAAAGTTACATTGAAAATTATAATGATCATTATTTTGTGATGTTTTATTTTCTAAACAGTACCAAATAATTTATATTTGACCCAGGAAAATATCCAATTGCAAATAAGTCAAAAGAAAATATAGTTTATAATATATCCCTTAGCTAAATAATAATTTTAAAGGCATTTAATTGTATTTTTTCTTATAATTAAATTACAGTTTCTAGAACTAATGTAGGTCCCGTTAAATATGGCACCGTAATACAAATTCTAAAGAGGTCTAAATCGTTTCAGACCGATCCTTAGCAGCTGACCTAGTTTCCTTTAAAGCAGGTTCTATCGAGTGACTAAGTGGGGTCATGAATCTTACGACAATGAGGGCTCAACGCTCCACGTCAGGAGCCTGGGGTCGAAGGGACCGACTTAGTGCTCCGGTATTAATGATTATGGATTGTCCTAATTACGCGTCTGACACAGGCCAACTGTTTCCCTAATCTTGTGTAGTCACACACAAGTATGAGTCAAAAAACAAATTAGTCTTTATTTTTTGGTCAAAAACATGTCCAATTCCTTGGAGCCAGTCAAAATTTATTGAATGAGATGTATTTTCATATATACAAATTATTATGCCTGTTTCCCATGGGGGTAGGCAGATAACAATGTATTTTCTGTCCTCATATCTAACTTTAATATCAGTATAATTGTAAGTTGATGTTTTTGGAAAAAAATCTGCAGTACAGTTTGTAACCGCTTTTTACTTGCGCTTAGGAAGCGGCAGTAAACTTAACTGTAAGTAAATATTCAATTCAATTCAATTCAATTCAATTCAAATATATCTTTATTATCATAGGATATTTATAATGTCTCTTAATAATCGTCACTTTGTTTTATTGCACAATTAATTGTTGACGTCAAAAAGTTCCTAAGAGCTAAGTTTACTGCCGCCTCCAAAGCGCTAGTGCAGAAGAAGCGGTAACAAACTGCACTGCAGCATTTTCTCCAAGAACGTCAACTCACAATGAAATTAATATTTATAGTAGATATGTGGACAGAGTATACATTGTTTGTTGTCATAATTTAAATTAATTTTTTTAATGTCGAAATTTTGAAATAATGTCAAATCAAGTTGTAAATTCAGTATGTACTTAATGTACCAGATTATGACCATTTTTGAGTATACAAACCTTTAATAATAATAATAATCTAACGTCAATAATTACCTATAATGAAATCGAAAGAAAAATTGAGACTTTTTTATGTTATAGGACGGCAAACGAACAAGCGGGTCACCTGATGGTAAGTGATCACCGCTGCCCATGGACAACTGCAACACCAGGGGTGTAACACAAGCGGTGCCGGCCTTTCAGGAAGATATAGACTAGTTTTTTGAAGGTTTCAATGTCACTTATCAAGTAATACAATTAGCCAAGATAAACAAATCGTTTTGACCATGACTTTGCAGAGACTATTTGATCTAAACTTTCAATGATCATATTTTTGCAAACTTTTTTCGCTTCGTTGTGTAATGTGTATACTCTCCAATATCCAACAAGAATTGAAGAGTATACACAACGTATTAAAAAACTAAAACCTGACTACGGGAGCTATTTACGGCTGACAATATGTATATATTCCATACACAACACACAATACACAAAACACTTACACTCGCAGAAATGTGCTTTTGCAACCAAAACACGAAAAAGCATATTTGTGTTCATATTCCTTCCGGCTTAATCTTTGTTTTTTTTTTCTTTTTATACATATTGTTTAAATTATTATATCTATCATTTTTATTTTTTTAATCACACTACTATGTAAGACAATCTCTTGGGGTGGAGGGTTGATAACCCGAGACTCAGGAATATTCCTCGTTCAGGTATCAATCTCAATCAATCAAACTAAGATACTAAGTAGTTTAAGTTTTACCTATGTATGTAAATGATTATGGTGAGCAATAAACGATTATTATTATTATATTTTTCGAATGTGCTAATTAACACCTTTCATTTGACATCCCACTCGATATCGAAACATAAAAGAAAACATTTTTTTACTCGCACTGTTTTGTATGTAACATTCGTTGTTTACATTTATTGTATACAAATTGTAGCCTGTATTACCAATGAAGAATCGAATAACATCTCATTTGTGAAAATTGGATAAGCGGTTCGGATGCTACGGTGGAATAGACATAAATATACATACATAGACTGCGAAAATCATTACCCTTCGTGTAGTTTTGCCGTAGTCAGTTAAAAAACACAGACGCTCTTCTGTGTCCTGTCTCTATCTACGCTCAGGGAACCGTATATAGACAGATATTGTAGGACCGTAAAGAGACGATAGGTTTTTTGGTCTAACAGTTGGTTGGCGAAGGAAATTTTGTTCAACCATAACGGGACCAACGGTATTTTGTATATCAGTTAATTGGCAAAGAAAAATTTGTCCGGCCATTAAAGGAAAAATAGAGCTCTCGGCCAACCGTTACTAGTCAAAGTGTAATTTTTTGAACAGTTTTGTGTTAAACAGTTGCTCGGCCAAGGTTACTTCGGTCTACTGTTTTGAGTTCTATTATAATACTATTATTATTTGGGTTATTTTTAAAAACTAGACTCAAATAGAATCAATCTTACAATTGCGAAGGCTGCAAAGGCTCTAAGATCGAATTTCCACTAAAACTGTACCAGGATGTGACTTTGAAAATGAAATGCATTTATATGCATTAAACACGGTATAATACAGGTGACAACAATTTTAAGTTTTACCCTCTTATTCATTAAAAAATACAACCGTTTGTTAAACCTATTTTAGCTAAAACATGTTTTGTCCCTTTTCCTCTTCTCAATATTTGACATTGAAAGAACGAGACAAAACATATTTTTATCTAAAATAGGTTTAGCAAACGTTTGTAATTTTTTATGAATTTGAAGGTAATATTTAGCCACAGTACAATAGCATGCAAATAAATTATTGTATACGTAGGTCATTTGGAAAAAATATATAAATTAAAAATCATATTACATTCATCATCGTCAGCTCTCAACGACCCACCGCTGGGCATAAGCCTCCTTTTGTCTGCGCCATTGAATTTTTTTATTTATTTATTTTTGGATATTTATATCACTTGATAATTGTCATTTCTTTTTTCTTTCGATTTCTTAATAGTTAGTTGTTGACGTCAGATCATTTACTTACAACTAAGTTTACTGCCGCCTCCAAAGCGCACGTACAGAAGAAGCGGTAAAAAACTGTACTGCAGCATTTTCTCCAAAAACGTCAACCTTACAATTATTATGATATTAAAATTACTATAAATCCTTTACCTAGCCATTCAGTTTTTTCCAGCAATCCGTTTGATATAATCAACCCACCTAGCTGCTGACATTATATAAATCAAATTAAAATTAAAAAGAATAAAAACAGATGATATGAAAATTAAATAACATTCATACCGCAAGCACACTAAACAAAATAAATGCCTGAGAATATAAGAAATATAAATATAAAACTTTAATAGTATTCCATGAGACTCGGTGCTGTTTGGATTTGATGACTGGATTTTTGAATAACTAAAATCACTGTTGTTTTACAAGTATATAAGCGAATTATTTTATCTAAGTATTTTTTGTCGTCAGTTGAAAAGTTCGATTGAAAATTAACGGCCCGTCGCGTCGTCGGCTCGATGGACACTCGGTTTTCAATTACTTCATTTAAATTTGACACTGATAAATTGCTTTTCCAGAGTTTCCAACGCACGATTGATAAGTATTTTCGGTATTATTATAAAAATATAAAATTAATGGGAAAAATCACACAAATTCATCTACCATTTACCATTTTTTCTGCTACGTCCCAAAGGTGAACTGGTAGAATGCTTAGCATTAAGTTTTAGCTTTTGTTCTATAGTCTTATTTTAAGTGTAATAGATTTTAAGTGCAATAAATAAAATAAATAATTTCAACTAACTCCACGCAGACGAGTAGTCAACTAGTGTTATGGGATAATAACCTAATAGATACTCATTATACAACTTAATATAAAATTAACATAGCATTTAATAACATCCAAAACCTAGGACCATTTTCAATCTTAATACACCTAGGGATCGATTACAAATCCTGGTTGTTCGAGATAAAAAGAAAAAACAATTCACAGAGTCTAATATAATCGGTGTGAAGAAATGAAGACATTCGTAGGAGAACAAAAGTCACTGACATTGCCCAGCGGATTAGTTCATTGAAGTGGCAGTGGGCAGGACACATAGCGCGACGAAGCGATGGCCGATGGGGCAAAAAGGTTCTCAAATGGCGAAATTGCAAAGCGGAGCATAGGGCATACCCACAAGGTAGTCTGACGACCTAACTAAGGTTGCTGGATGCAGGCCGCTCTAGATCGGTCATTTTGGAAATCCTTGGGAGAGGCCTATGTCCTGCAGTGGACGTTATGCGGCTGAAATAATGATAATGAATATAAACTAGAAAGCTGCTTGATGAAAAAGAACTTAATCTAACTGCGAAAAAGGCTTTCCACTACTAAAAGTTATCAATGTAGTTTCGCCGAAATACGGTAAAAACTCACCAGAAAATCTCTCCGCACTATCCTGCACATTCATTCGAAAAGGATATACGCCACAAATATAAGCTCTAGTGTATAACTTGCCGAGCAAATGTAGTTACATATTGGACGACAAAAAATGTCCGGAAAAGCCTCCGGTGGTCCGCATCCGAAATAGGGTAAGACCGCTGGAAATGAAAGCTCGCTTTTGGGTCGGAAGCTCGCTCCGGGTAGTTGTATAATCCCGCGGCGGCCAGATTCCGTAATCCCGGCAAAGGTTAGGATAAACTCGTCATATTAAACATTAACGTGTCTTGATAACTCGTTAACTTGCTACGCTAAATATTTATTACCTCGAGCGGTGCCGGCTCCCCAGGTAGCCTATGTTTTATTCACTGGACACAAACATTTTATAATTCACTAATAGAACACAGTCACAACACGGTTTCACGTCACTGTCTGAGTTCGCGGCGGGTTTTGCGGGTCGGTGGTAGTCGGGGTTAGTTGGGAGCGGGGAAAACGGTATAAACCCGACAAGCGTACGGACGATGCGGCGAGCGCCGCACGACTGCCGCGAGGTTCTCGTTGCGCCGCCGCCCAGCGCGAGCCCGACCGCCCGAGCTCCGCTCTTCAGACTTTCAAAATACCCGACTTAAAAATCAAAATCAAATATTTATCTGCGTTAATGTTCTTAAACAAAGCTCGTCGTATACTTTGTTGGCTTTGGCTTTTCTTATTTTCTCTTAAACTTTAATGAACAGTGAAAAAATGACGTTGAATTTATCATGGACGTGACTGCTCTTCTCGTTAAAATGTAGGATTTGTTTAAAAAGAAAATGTATTTTTTTTACAGATACTTTAAAAGAATCAGTCTTAAAATATTCTGTAGGTATATTTTAAGGGGTTACTTGAATTTTCCGAGGTCCAGTGCTCCCCCATTTGAAATAAATCATTTAAAAGGAAACGGAGACATCATTTAAAATTTTGTCTTATCCAAGCACTAGATAACCCTTCAAACTATTGTTTACAGTACGAACAACTGTTTACAGTTTAAAGTAAGAACACGAAGCTTTTCTGCGCACATTTGTGAAAAACGGGGTTGTTGAAGGGTTAATACTGCCTAGTCAACACAAAATTTTAAATGAAGTCTCCGTTTCCTTTCAAATGATTTAATTCAAATGAAACAGCACTGGACCCCGGAAAATTTAGATATCCCCCCCTTAAGGCGGCCCTTCCCAGTGGCTCTGTCGTGAACGCGAGCATAGTTCGAAAAGCTTGTTTTTTCATCCAGGGCAATGCTAGAAGAGAGATATAGCGCCTTAGGGCATGGTTTGCACTTTGCACTGTATTTAATGAAATTAGTATTATTATTAACTATCCATTGAACAAATATTAACTATTCATAGGGTGCGGAAATTTCATAAAACTTGTTCCAGGATATACGTTTTTGTCAATAAGCCTTACAAGTTTGTGAAATAAAGGTTTTTTATTTAAAATTTTCATTACATTTGCGAGATTTCTATCGAAATATTTTTTTATATTTTATGAGTACTTTATTAAGGGTCGAAGTTCAGGTAAAATTTGTGCAAAAAAGCAGATTTTTGGAGGCGTATACTGAACTTGTTTTTCCAAATATTAATTTTTTATTTTGATAGAGACCTAGAAATAGTGCACAAGATATCAGTTAGTTCAAAAGTTTTCTTTTAAAGTATCTGTGTCACTAGAAAGGTACAGTAATATAAGTATGTAAGTAACAATTTAGGAAAACCTAGTTCTTTAGGTTTTCATCAAACTAACCGATTCAGGATGATGTAGGCAAAAGTAGCCAGTTATATGATGCAAATATTTTTTATGTTTGACTACTTTGTGTTTTCTCTATAACGATTTAAAAAAAAAGTAAAAAAAAGAGTGAATAAATGAATTTATGAACGAAATTAACCAGTGCAGATCCCTTTAAAATCAAATATTACCTACATACGATAGCATTGAGTTTGTGTAAGCACATTAAAAAAGATCATAAAAGTTAAGAACTTGTCGGAGAAAAGAGAGACAAGGAAAGCACTCCAGAGACAAGTCATGTGCTTATTATCTTCCTCTTAAATTTAAGAGGAAGAAAAAAAGTACATGACTGTATGTAGCAAGGATAAAATAAAAAAATTGAAACTGTAACAGAGCTCAAAACTATGAAAAAATATGAAAACAATTTAATAGACATGTAACACAAGATACGTACAAGTGTCGCGCTGTCCGGTGTCCGGTGTCCTGACACCGGGTGCCGCGTGCGTTTGATTAATTGCCGTATGCCGACATCATTCGCGACACTTTCTCCCATCCTCTACCTATTACACTAATACAAAACTATCATTCTTGAGTGAAACAAATAGAAAATATTTTTAAAATATGTATATGTATATAGGATTCAAAGATTCAAATGTTTATTCAGTAATTAGACCTTTACAGGCACTTTTACACGTCAATAAGTATAATTTATGTTACGTGTAAAGTATATTAAAATTAAATTTATTTTTAAAGAAAAGCTACCGATACCAGCGCTTCGTAACGACCACTGCTGAGAAGAAACGCCGAAAGAAACTCATTTTCACAGTATTGGTCGCCTACTCGCCAGAAGGGCTTTGTTATAGGGACAAATAACACTGATTAAGCTAGCCCCAAAGTAAGTTCGACACCTGTGTTATGGGATACTAACTCAACGATACTATATTTTATAACAAATACAATTATATAGATAAACATCCAAGAACCAGGACAAATTGAAAAAGGCCATTTTCCAACTTGCCCTGACCGGAGATCGAACCCGGGACCTCTGGGTGGCGGACTAGCATGGTGACCACTACGCCACGGAGGTCGTCTACACACACAAATTTATTATTGATGACATAACACTGTTAATTTCTAATGAAGCATGTTTCAGCGCCCGTCGCTTTTAACCAACTTCTAAAAAGAAGGAGGTTATCAATTTGCCGAAATCTTTTATGTATGTTCACTGACTAAACTAGGGCGCATGGACCCATTTAAAAAATGTTTGAAACACAAACTTGTCAAGTAGTCCCATAGAATTTATAATTTTATTAAAATTTGTTGGAAAGTTTGGGAATGAAGCCGGTTTTAAGTTTTGAAAACTATATTATACTGCGTAAAATACGTCTTGTCGTCAACTTTCTTTGCTCTCCCACAGTTGTCGTCAGAGGTAGCTAGAGAACGGGCAGTAACATCATCTTTGCAACAATTTGATGTTTCTCATACAATCATCACCTCGCCTGACCGGCTTGGTTATTTGACAATATCCTCCCTTTATTGAGAAAGGCCTTTAATTGACCACAAAACCGATTTATAAATTAAAATAGTGAACATAATAACTGGCCAAGTGCGAGTCGGAGTTGCGCACAAACGGTTCCGTACCATTATCTATAAAAAACCACGTCTGTATGGGAGCCCCACTGAGATATTTATTTTATTCTGTTTTTAGTATTTTTTATTTTAGCGACATCAAAAATACATCATCTATGAAAATTTCAACTGTCTAGCTGTCACAGTTCATGAGACACAGCTGTAGTGTGGTAGCATAGATATAAGTGTGTGTATTGTGAAAGAACCTATATATATGGTGAACATGTTGAATAAATGAGGAGTATCAAAGTAACACTCGTTCCATTAATTCGCCTCATCTCTAATGGCGACCCTGCCAGTCGGCGCAGCCCTGCGCCGGTGCGGCTGCCTGAAGCACATTGTCATGTAGGTAGCGAATAGAAGTACGTACTAGTATTCACGTACAGAAGTCTTACTTAGAAAATAAATTCAAAGAAATATCTACTTAATGTGGTTAGAGCTATGGTTCAATTTAGCTCGCGTCAGAAGTCCTCACCTCTTCGTTTGGATACCTAGACATCCATTGCAAGCCAATTTCATTCTTATTACTCTAGACAAACAAGTCATGTAACTGAATTTTCCCCTTTGAAGTGGTCGCCGCGCGCATAGTAATAATGTAAGTATATTTTCGATACCTAAACGGGGAGTGACACAGGCTTGTCTCTACACAGCCTTGTTACAGACGGACGAACGGACAGACTGCGGAGTCTTAGTAGAGGCCAGTTTTTACCCTTTGGGTACGGAACCCTAAAAAGGACATGTTTGATAATATACACGTGTCGCGTGGTGTCCAGTGCTAACACCCCGGGTGCGTGTTTGATTAATTACCGGTTTGCGACACCATTCGCGACACTTCCTCCAAGCCTCTTTATGTCAGTTGAAAACTGTATATTTTTGAGCAATTAAGAATCCCCTTACGTAGGGTAAGGGGATTCTTAATTCTTAATTGATTCTTAAAGTTTTCCATTCAAACGTAGTCTACGTTTTATTTAAAAACGACGTGTCAGATTTCAGTAAAAAATTGTAATTTTAAAGAAATTGCAATTATCCAGGTTTATTATTGGTTTCCGACACTAAAATTATTAATGGAAAGAAAATATAAGCGTGTAGAAGTTTTCCATACTGATGGTCAAATATGATATATAATACACTATATTCTCTATTAAGTTCATAATTTTACTACAGGAAACCAATTACAACCCTAGATAATTGCAATTTCTTTAAAATTACATAAATTTGCCCATATCCAACATGTTGTTTCAAATTAAAACGTAGACTACGTTTGTATGGGAAGGTCTGATTCTCTCCAGGATAATAGGACTCTTAATGTCACTAATTAAAAAAAGCGTCGGGCGTTCAGCAAAGAAATGGATTGAAGATATAGTAAAAGTTGACGAAGTGTGGGTCGTGCCAGGTGGGAAAAGTGAAAAAAAAAAAAAAAAACTGTAAAGAAGGGAAAATGATAAGGTTACAACTTTGTCTACTGAAATCAAATCTATATACATATAGCAAAACGGTAAAAAAAGATTTTAAACATTGAAGATATTTCCAAAAAAAAAATTGAGGCGATGGAGACATAGTAATAGAGTACGAATTAAAAAAAAATGTTTGTCTGTTTGCCTGTTTACACGCTAATCTCCGGAAGTACAATATAAATAGTTAAACCTAGGTAACATATAGGGTATTATTGGTTTTCGAAAATGGAGCACCTGATGCAGAATCATAATGGCCGAGCTGAACTATAAGAGATTTAAAAAGTTACGCCTTAGCAAAAGTTGTTCATACTGATGAGCATTTTTGTTAAGGTATAAAAATTTAAGGCCCGGTACACCGAACACGTGATTCACGTGACTGCCTCCGTGGTCCAGTGGTCAAGGCGTTCGCCTTGTGACCCGGAGGTCATGGGTTCGATTCCCACTGGGAAGCATACTTTGTGAAAAGTTCGTTTCCATTCTGGATAGGATATTGCAGGCTTGAATCACGTGATTATCCGAAAAGAAAGATGATTCCGTGTTTCGGAAGGCACGTAAAACTGAGGGTCCCGAACGCCACCTAGCGTTTGATCATCAAACTATCCAAGGATTGGTTCCTGGTTTGCCCTTTGGGTTGTGGAGGTCAGACGGCAGTCGCTCTGTGTAAAAACCAGTAACCTCGTCAAATCTCCTTGGTTAGGTAGCGGACCCCGGGCACTGAAGCGTTACTGCTGAGGATGCAACCGGGAATACGCTCGGATGATGATGATGATGACACCGAACACGTGATGCAGATATGTCGAAGTAATGAAGTCCACGCGAAAGAAGCCGCGGGTATCAGCTAGCCCAGAATAAAGTATAACATAAGACGTTAAACCTGATTCAGGCTGAAAAGGCAACTAAATTATTTGTTTATATCTCTTATGTTTTAGAGCATTAAGGCGGCCCTTCCCGGCCGCTCTGTTTTCAACGAGAGCATTGTTTGAAAAGCTTGGTGTTTCATCCAGGGCAATGCTAAAAAAAAAGGCAAACGAAAAAGAGAGATAAAGCGCCTAAAGGCATGGTTTGCATTCTATTAAAGGAAATTAGTATTATTATTGACTACACATTGAACGAATATTAACTATTCATAGGGTGCGGAGATTTCAAAAAACTTGTTCCAGGAGATACGTGTTCATCAGTAAGCCTTTCAAGTATATGAAATAAATATTTTGTATTCAAAATTTTCATTACATTTGCAAGGTTTGTTTCGAAATATTTTCTTTACTTTTACAATTTATGAGTACTTTATGAACGGTCGAAGTTCAGCTAAAATTTGTGCTAAAAAGCAGATTTTTGGAGGCTTATTCTGACTTTGTTTTTCTAAATTTCAATTTTTTTTTCGATAGAAACCTAGAAATAGCGCCCAAGATACCTGTGAGATCAAAATTAAAAAAAAAAAGATCGGATACAACGCCATAATCACGTACGAGCGTTTGTATGAATAGTAAGACGGGAAGGCCGCTCTTAAAAATTTTAACTACCTAACCAATCATTTAGTTGTATGTGTGCCATTGGCCACCTGCGTGGCATAGTGGTTCATGCATGCATCTCTGTTCAGGGCAAGTTGGAAAATGGCCTAAGTCTTGCCCATATATGTAATTTTATGAAATACAGTATCGTTGAGTTAGTATCCCATAACACAAGTCTCGAACTTACTTTGGGGCTAGCTCAATCAGTGTTATTTGTTCCTTTATTTATTTATTCACATATCTACGGAACTAAGAATTCGAGCAAATGCTCGCGTCATGTGAACTTATGTGTAGTAAACCAGAAGACAGTATCTATAACATATTATCTGTAATAAACTCATTAAATATAAATATACACGGACAAATAACACAGATTGAGCTAGCCCCAAAGTAAGTTCGAGACTTGTGTAATGGAATACTAACTCAACGATACTATATTTTATAACAAATACATATGTAGATAAACATCCATGACCCAGGATAATTTAAATAACCGGCTAAGTGAGTGTCGGGCCATGCGCTGTGTAGGGTTCCGTAGTTGCGAATGCCCACTTTGAGTTCTCGCCACTAAAAACGCCTTAAAACGAATTTTCTATTGAATTTCTATGAACTTTCCGAGTACATGTTATAAGTTGATTGATTATAACTTTTTAGTTTGTAAACCCTACTCAGCTCTGATAGGTTTCCTTTAAACTTTGTTATAATAATATGTACTATTGCAGTGAATTTTTTCACATGTTCATGTATAGCCGTTTAATAGATAGATGGGGCCGGGACTTGACTCTAATAAAAAATTGCAATATAAAACCTAATATTTCAGAAACGGATCCCTAAATCGAAAAATGGTATTCACAAGTTCACTATATTTTTTAAAGACTTTTCAACAATATCCAACAAGATGTATATTAGTCAAGAAAAAAAGTAGACTCGGGCGCACTATAAGTTTCCGGAATGAATATGAAAAAATACTATTAAAGGTACAAAATTAATTTATTGTTTTTCAAAATAATCTCCCTTGGCGTCTATGCACTTTTTCATTCGATGAAACCAGTTTTGAAAACTTTTGTGCCACTCCTCTGTGGTGACCTCTGAAACGTGTTTTTCATACTCCTCGACAGCCTCTTCTGGTGATGAAAATCGTTGACCGCGTAATTGGTTCTTAATTTTTGGGAACAGAAAAAAGTCACAAGGTGCCAGGTCGGGACTGTATGCAGGATGACTCATAAGTTCTACATTTTTCGCCTTCAAAAAGTCGTTTGTCTGTCTGGCCGTGTGAGAACTAGCATTGTCGTGGTGCAGGATGATACGGCGTTTACGGTTATTTTTACGGAGATCGTCAATAACTTCCGGCAAACAAATGGTCGTGTACCAGTCACTATTTACTGTACGACGATTCTCTAAAGCAACAGTAGCCACGTGTCCAGTTTTATTAAAAAAGAAGCAATCATCCGCTTAGATGCACTTTTCACGCGCGCCACTTTGGTTGGTTTCGGCTCATCTTGAAAGACCCATACGCTCGATTGCTGCTTTGTTTTGGGATCGTAGCAATAAATCCATGTTTCGTTACCTATTACTATGTCCCACACCAAATTTGACGCACCTTCGTTGAATCTGGTAAGCATGGCACTGCACCAAGTGACGCGGTCCGTTTTTTGAGCCTCGGTCAAGTTGTGTGGGATCCACGGCGAGCACAGCTTTCTCACACCTAAATGTTTGTGTAGGATTAATTGTATTTGACTCATGCCTATTTCTAAGGATGCGCGAATTTCATGGTAGGTCACATGCCTGTCTGTTTCAATCATACGGCGCACAGCATCGATGTTTTTGTTGGTCACAGCGGTGGACGGCCGACCATCGCGAGATTCGTCACTGAGATTGATACGACCACGCTTGAATTCTGCAAACCAGCTATAAACAGTTGTCTTGCATGGTGCTTCATTGCCAAAAGCTGTTTCAAGCCGAGCGATGCTCTGTTGAGCTGTCAAATTACACTTAAAATCGTAGAAAATCATACTACGAAAATTTTCCCGAGTTAAATCCATGTTGATGCAGACACACAATTTTTTAAATGGCGCCACAAGGTAAAAACAAAAGACAGTCAGATGAAACAAACTGCATTCTACAGCCAAAGAGTTCTATTTTCAAATGTTGCAATAGATTTTTAAATATTGTTTATGTAAGTGGCCAGTTCCGGAAACTTATAGTGCGACCTATGTACTTGTATGGGAGCTACCAAAAAAAAATTTTTTGCAATATTTTATTTTACCACTTTTTTGGCATGATTAATATACATACTTATACCAAATTACAGCTTTCTAGTACTTATAGTCGCTGAATAAAACCGCGTACCGACAGACAGACAGACATGGCGAAGCTATAAGGGTTCCTTGAAGGTACTGCGGAACCCTAAAAAGGCTATTTTCCAACATGCCCTCACTGGGGATCGAACCCGGGACCTCTGGGTAGCGGACTAGCATGGTGACCACTACGCCACGGAGGTCATCGATCATGTTATACAATATACACGTGTCGAACGATGTCCGATGTCGGGGCGTTCCGCTTGCGTTTGATTAATTGTTGGTTAGCCGACAAAGCCAAATTGTTCTAATAGATTTTGTTCCTTATAAATTAGAATGTAACATCTGCTTCTCTTCCCACGCAGAATGCAAAAGCCAATCGAGGGATTGGCGAGAATAAGCGATGCGGCTAGCACACCCACAAACACAGACACATCTCTGTTTTGATTCCTTTTTAGCATGTACGGAATCCATAGGGTAAAAACGGGACCGTATTACTAAGACTCCGCTGTCTGTCTGTTGGTCTGTCTGTCACCAGAATGAATCTCATAAACCGTGATAGCTAGACAGTTGAAATATTCACAGATAACGTATCTATGTTGCCGCTATAACAAAAAATACTAAAAACAGAATAAAATAAGTATAAGGAGCCCGCGCACAACGAACGTGATTTTTTACCAGTACGGAAACCTTCGTGCGCGTGCCGACTCGCACTTGGCCAGTCATTTCAACTTCACGCCAATCATCAAGCTAAAAGTGACCTTTGGGCCTTGTGGCCCTCCACCTGTTTGTTTATAGATGCAAGACAAGACGTTGAAACGGTGGCTTCTTGATAAAGTTTTTTATAGTATTGGGGAATTCACGACCGTAATTAAGTAAATATTGTAGTTCCTTGACATTTTTATTTCTATTTTTAAATATTTTACAAGTCGTATTTGTAATTAGACGAAGTCAACTGACGTTTACTGTGTTGTCAGTTTTTGATGAAATAAAAATAGTGTTGTGACAAAGTGAATGACAAAAAAAAACTCCTGAATGAATGAAATTGCCTCAATTGTCTAGTGAATAGTTAGTGTGCCGAACTGCCGATATCGGGTACGGGGTTCGAATTTTAGTCGTGCTTTGTACATACCAACGAGTTTTCGATGACTATGTTCCTATAGTATCTACCTATACTGAATACCGAGAGTTTTAAACATTAAGGAAAACATTGCGAGAAAACTTGTAAGATTGTCCTATTTCAACACATCATGCAGTTGAAACTATAGATGTATAAAATATAACAATTATAGGTAGGTAATGAAAATAAAAAACATCGCTTATTACATCTGTTCATTCATCTGATTGAACGAGAACTGAACGCATCACTATTACTTTAAATATGGCAACATTATTTTACAAAGTGACATTAGCTACTGTCAGTTGGCTTCGTCTAATTAAAAATACGAGTATAATTCTTTTTTCAGAAATTCATTTGATATGACAATTGTTTCGTATACTATGTTATATTATAATATTGATATACATTGTGACGTGTTATAATAATTATGAATAAATGAGTATCTAAGTATCTAAGTACCAAGACCCAAAATGCTCCTTTTGCCATTAGGTTTGAAGACTTGATAGTTTTTAGTAACACTTTGGTGGCACATCATCCATACTGTACAAAATCAATAACAGCTACATTTCCGATTTACGGACGACCTCCGTGGCGTAGTGGTCACCATGCTAGTCCGCCACCCAGAGGTTCCGGCTTCGATCCCCGGTCCGGGCAAATTGGAAAATTGCCTTTTTCAAATTTTCCTGGGTCTTGGGTGTTTATCTATATATGTATATGTTATAAAATATAGTATCGTTGAGTAAGTATCCCGTAACACAAGTCTCGAACTTACTTTGGGGCTAGCTCAATCAGTGTAATTGGTCCGTAGATATATATTTGTATTTATTTATAGACACAACTGTCTGTATACACCCAGGTGGTAAGACGACCCGACCAAATTTGCTGGGAAGCGCTGGAGGCCGCTATGGATCGGTCATTTTGGAAATCGTTGGGCGAGGCCTATGCCCAGCAGTGGACTTTATGTGACTGAAATGATGATGATGAAACACAATTGTAATAGACTTCATGTTACACAAAATAAAGGTGTCGAACGAAGTTGCTTCATAGGAGATGGACCGATTTCGATGTGGTCTTTTGTACGTTAAAGAAAATTCCATTGCGGTAGTTTTCAGCTAAGTTTGCTGAACATTGGTTCAGCTATTGAAAAATTATTGGGGATTAACGCTTAAAAGTCAGAGTTTTCCCTAGCAAATAAAAGATGGCGATACGGATATCAATTGAAATATGTTGTTCCGCTACTTATCACTAGATGGCTTTCTTGAAAATTGTTTTTTTTTATTTGCCTAGCAAATAAACTAGTGTCAGTATTTGATACGAAAACTGGATGTTTTTTTTTTAATTCACCTAGCAAATAAATTAGTGTTAGTATTTGCTACGAAAATTGGATTTTTTTTAATTTGCCTAGCAAATAAATAAGTGTTAGTATTTGTTACGAAAATTGGATTTTTTTTAATTTGCCTAGCAAATAAATTAGTGTTAGTATTTGATACGAAAACTGGATTTTTTTTAATTTGCCTAGCAAATAAATAAGTGTTAGTATTTGTTACGAAAATTGGATTTTTTTTAATTTGCCTAGCAAATAAATAAGTGTTAGTATTTGTTACGAAAATTGGATTTTTTTTTAATTTGCCTAGCAAATAAATTAGTGTTAGTATTTGATACGAAAATTGGATTTTTTTAATTCACCTAGCAAATTAATTAGTGTTAGTATTTGCTACGATAATTGTTATTTTTTTTAATTTGCTTAGCAAATAAATTAGTGTTAGTATTTGTTACGCTGTGCGCGTTCCAGCTATTGACAGCAAAAGACTCTTTAAACACACGTCAAAATAAGTCGGTCTGAGAGACCGCGGCTCCAAAACTTGCGGCAATCTGCCGAGTGCTCCCAGCCGGAGACACGACGCGCCTTTATCGTGGGAACTACACTTTAGTGGGACAACTTCAGAAACTTTTCTGCGACTTAGACTCGTCTTAGCAGGCTTTTCGAGACACTTTCAAACCAACTCATTCAGCATAGGTTTTCTACATGTTATGTAAATGAAACCTACCTTACAAAAAAAATGTATTTTTGCTTGAAACTTTGTTCCCCCACTTTATTGAGGGAAAACTATGCTAATAAGACATGTTCAAAGATTCAAATGTTTATTCAGTAATTAGACCTTCACAGGCACTTTTACACGTCAATAAGTATAATTTATGTTACGTGTAAAGTATATTAAAATTTAATTTATTTTCAAAGAAAAGCTACCGATACCAGCGCTTCGTAACGACCACTGCTGAGAAGAAACGCCGAAAGAAACTCATTTTCACAGCATTGGTCGCCTACTCGCCAGAAGGGCTTTATCATATAATTAAAATTGTCTTTTAATTAATAAATACTTAAAATATAATACAATGTTGACACATTATAACATGTAATGCTTGCGAACAAGTAAAGAAACATAAATTGCGAAATAAAAATAAAAAAAATTGGGAAGTTGGGCTCATCTTAACAGGCTTCTAGACACTTTGAGAACTTATTCAGCATAGATTTATTCTTATTCATGTGAATCATACACAAAGAAGATAGGGAGACCAAGAAAGACGCGGAAATAATGTGTAAGGACAGATATAAAGGAACGAGGGGCTAGTGCAAATGGTGGATGACAGAAAGAAGTGGAAACAGTTGACATACAGAGCCCACACCAAATAGAGAAGTGACGAAGACAATTATGATGATGTGAATCACACAAAAGTTTATTTGCCAGTAAATTAAAGAAACCCCGATTTTCAAACACGCCATCTAGTGATAATTAGCGGATACATTCCAATTAATATGCGTAGCGACATCTATCATTTGCCAGGCAAACTTAAAAACCCTGGCTTACAAGCCAGTAAGTTAACACCAAGTAATTTTAAACGGCTAAACCGTTTTTCAGCAAGCATAGCTAAGAACCACCTAATATAAAATAGCAACTTGCTTTTACATATAAAAAACCTTATCAAAATCGGTCCTTATCGAAATTTGTTTGAGAACTGCGATGCTGCAGACAGACACACAGTTAGACATTAGCGTCAAACTTATAACACTCCTCTTTTTTGTAGTAAAAATATTTTACAATAGCCTTTTTATCGAGCACAACCTTTGGAAATCCCGTGATAAAGGTATACTGTCCCGTGTCTTGTAACCATAACCAAACGCTGTTGCATAGCATTATTTTATCTACTTATGCAATTATAATTATTTATTTATTTTTTATTTATGCACTATTTTTTTCTTTGATATTAATTTAAGTGTTTACTTTAAGTTATACTTTTTGAGCGTGGTGACCAATAAGAAAACATTTTTTTTTATTTTATTGAATAAATGAAAAGTTAATATCGTTTAAAACATTTTTATTATCTTACAATACATGTAGGTTATTCAGGAATTCTAATTATGAGCAGTAGCAGCTAGTCTACACGCATACGTCTAGTCGCACGCACACAAACACCGTGCCGAAGTCTGCCGAACTGAAACGACGTTAGACGATGGCTCAAAGCCCGCGATAAAAGCTATGCAATAGTTTCAAAACTCACGGCAATCGATTAAATTTAAGTTTCACTTTTAACAGCATTACTATTACATTTGACTTTATTGAAGTTGCTTATATTCCACTTAGTATGATTATTTAATAACTGAACACACCACATCAACATTGGTTAAGTTTCAACTTAATTCCAACGTTTTTTCTCCGAGTTATTTTTACCAACAAGCCCTTTTACTTATCGTGAAATAATGAATCTCACCAAAAACATTAATGTGAAAATGAGAGCCAAGTTCAATATCTGACAATAAAGTTGAGATCTAAGTGGCTGCCAAATTCTGCAGAAAATCCTGAAATGTATTTATTAGAATCCCAACATTTGACTCGGCTAGTTTTAGCATAGTATTTGTCTTCTTACATACCTACTCTCGCGTGTATAGATATGTTGCGTATTTTGTAAGTATTTAAAAACGTAGCAAACCAGAATAACTGTTATAAAAGTTTAACAAAATATCAGAACACAAATTGAGTACAAACAAGAAAACTAAGCAAGTGTTATCTCTATTGAAACAGTCGGTCGCTCAGCCAACAAGGTTCAACGAACAATGTTTGTGTTTTATAAACGTAAGGAAAATAAATAAATCGTAAGAAACCAGGTGCTGACTCCAGCACGATAGCAAGCCTGTGCAAATGAGAGAGGAGTAATGACGGTTGCTACCGATTTTGGGGCTTGAGACTTGTATTCAGAAAGGCAAAATAATCCTCTGAGAAACATGTCCCCGAAAGAATATTCGACTCGACAAAAAATCTTTTCAAAGATATATTTAATCAGACGATTAATCAAAAATGTACGAGTATTAAAATAAAAAGCCTTGTATTCCAGATTTAAACATGCAAAAATTAAAAAGAAACTTTTTACCACGTACGACCGAACTGTGGAATCAGCTTCCTGCAGCAGTGTTCCTGGACCGATACGTCATTGAAACCTTTAAAAAACGAGTCTATATCTTCCTGAAAGGCCGGCAACGCTTCTAGTACACCTGGTGTTGCAGTTGTTCATAGGCAGCGGTGATCACTTACCATCAGGTGACCCGCTTGTTCGTTTGCCGCCCTATAACATAAAAAAAAACTATTTATAATATTTTTCAATTTGTTATAATAAAGTTTGAATTAAAAATACTTCAATTATTTTTTTATATCATTATTTAATTATAATATATAATGTATGGTTACAATGAATAACGTGACTCGGGCTCCAGACACGTCAACACAATCCTTTCTGCCCTGTTCGTGCGAAAGCAAAACGGTAAACTGTCGAATATTTTGCATTTTAAAATAAATAGGTACCTTAGGCGTCCTATCCTTGGGTGACCGACCATTGCCATATACAATGTATATTTTTTTATACTTGATCAAACGAAGTGTGCGATAAAAAAATTGAAAAATTAATTGTTATGTTAGTCATTTAAAAAATCCAGGCGCTTAAATTTTTTCATTAATTATTTTTCAACTAATTTCCTGTTCGGTATTGTCATAAGTCATAAGTCATTTATTCGCAACATGTAAGCAAAAAGTTAACATTATATTGTGCAGATCAACATGTACCCAGTTTGGGCGTAGCAAAAACAATAAAGAAACAATATATACACGTTATTCAAATATTTTATACCTACTTAATTTATTTTTTCCTTGGAAGTGAGATTGAGGTAACACACGCTACAAACTAATTTATTTACTGAACTTGTCGCTTAAGAATTCATCTACAGAATAATAGGCCTTTGAGATCAGTAATAATTTTAAGCGTGATCTGAATATTGTGTCTTTTTGTTCTACTTTTATGCTTTCAGGAATTGTATTATATATCTTAATTGACATAACGTACGGACTATTTTGAAACATTTGCATATTTTTTAATTGGTTTTTTACTTTCTTAGCTTCTTAAACTTTGTAGCTTTCAAATGAGACCACTTTGAAGACGCCCTTTACTTAAAGAGAAAATAATAAAAATCAAAAAAAGACCTTTACAAAAAAAATTGAAGTGTGAATAACGATTTTTTCCGGTTTCTATCGATAAACGTCTAATATCCGCACATTTCGTTTGATCATGCATAAAAAATACACATTGTGTATTATGTTTGGAGAAGAAAAAAGCGGGAAAACGCACCCTGGGCCCCGAAGCAGCACAGCTGAAGATGCAATCCAGAACACCTAAGATGAAGACCATGAGAGACAATACACTAGCAGATAGCCAGCTATAATAATAAAATCTTGATATTGCAATAGTTCGCTCCATTGTACTCTCGAACAAAATCAATCTATTTTACGACGTAAGAAGCTGAGAACCGATCATAAATGGAGAAAGTCTAGCAGTTCACCAAACGCATAAAACTGAAGTCGCAGATGTTTGAAAACTGATATAATAAGAAATTATTAGAAAATGCCTTTGGATATGCCATTGCAATCCTTCGTGCCAATAAAGGTGATGACAGGGTCAGAAACGGGTACGATTGTAATCAATCCGCCTTTTAGATTTATTCAAGAATATAATCTAAATATATATATAACTCAAAGGTGCTGACTGACTGACATAGTGATCTATCAACGCACAGCCCAAACCACTGGACGGATCGGGCTGAAATTTAGCATGCAGGTAGATGTTATGACGTAGGCATCCGCTAAGAAATGATTTTGATCAATTCTACTCCCAAGGGGATAAAATAGGGGATGAAAGTTTGTATCGAGCTGAGACTTTGCATGCATAAAGCTACTATGGCTACGTAGGCATCCCCTAAGAAAGGATTTTGATAAATTATACCCCTACGCAAGCGAAGCCGCGGGCAAAAGCTAGTGGATCTATATTTTTCAGTTTATCAAAAAAGTTAAAATTGTCAAAGATACGGAGCATCAAAGTTCCGGAGTGGGCTTGCGACGTCATCGCTAAGTACAAATCGTACCTAGCGACGTCATGCGAAATTTCAATGCGTTCTAGCCTTGCCATTTTTTGTTTCTCAGAGAAAAGAAAAAAAAGTGAACAATATTTTTTTAATCGTAAGGTCGTTTAGCGCGCTATAAAGAGGGCTATGCTCGGTGTTTCCCTACGTGATCGAATCAGAAACGAGGAAATCCGTAGGAGAACAAAAGTCACTGACATAGCCCGGCGGATTAGTTCGTTGAAGTGGCAGTGGGCGGGACACATAGCGCGAAGAACCGATGGCCGATGGGGCAAAAAGGTTCTCGAATGGGGACTACGTACTGGCAAGCGAAGCGTAGGACACCCACTCACAAGGTGGTCTGAGGAATAAGGTCGCTGGAAATCGCTGGATGCAGGCCGCTCTAGATCGGTCATTTTGGAAATCCTTGGGAGAGGCCTATGTCCAGCAGTGGACGTTGTACGCTAGAAGTAACCACTGTAAGGTTTTGTAGCTAATGTCTTTTCCCTAAGCTGTTCTTGAGTAAATCACTGATCAGTAATGTTCAGAAGAAATACGGCTGAAATGAAGATGATGATGAATATTTTTTAATAATCTAACCAATGGGCTAAAGATATTTCTTTATTCGTCATGCATATTATACTTTCCTGCCCACTGTACTTTTGATATTCCTTGTACCTATGTCATTAAAAGTTTTGTGCGAACCCGATGGTACTAAAATTATAAAACTTTACAAATATATCATCACCGAAAACAGCCCAAGGGATACGTCCAGTTGGGGGTTGAGAAATAGTTGCCTACTTATGTACAAACAAACAAACAAATATGCCAACAAATGCGTGTAATTTGTAGTTGCAAATTTTACTGATCCTTAGATACCTACAACATTATAATACAAATGAAGAGCGAATGTGTGTATTTGTAAAATTTACCAAATAGCTGATTAATACATCATTATTTTGATAAATATTAATTGAATGTTTCGTTCTGAGCAATTGGTTTTTCAATATAAACTAGAAGGTACATCTACTGTGTAAATTACATGTTATGCGCCTAAAAACATGCTTCTTATTCTTTTAAATATCTTTCAGAAAAGTAAAAAAGTAAAATGTCCCTGCTTCTCTTACCGCATAGATTGTAAAATTCGATCAAGGGAATGGGTAAGAATCTAAATCATGCAGTTAATACTCGTAGGTGATGCGGCTAGCATAGCAACCCATTTCTATTGATGGATTTCCTTAATCCATGTTACCCTTTAAAAATTTATTCCAGTGCCATATTGTTTAAATTATTATATCTATCATTTTTATTTTTTTAATCACACTACTATGTAAGACAATCTCTTGGGGTGGAGGGTTGATAACCCGAGACTCAGGAATATTCCTAGTTCAGGTATCAATCCACCATTGTCTACTGTTTAAACTAAGATACTAAGTAGTTTAAGTTTTACCTATGTATGTAAATGATTATGGTGAGCAATAAACGATTATTATTATTATTATTTTACTTTTTTTTTAAATTGTGATAAATTATATATCCATTTTAACTGTTTTCTCTAAACATAGTTTTAAAATATTTTAATGACAAAATGTAAATCTGTAATTGGCAGTAAGTAAAAGTTCATAAGATAAAATAATAATAAAGCACTTATTATTACTTTATCATATAAACTTTTTGTTATTTTATCTTATGAACGTTGATTGAAAGAATAAATAAAAAATTAAATATGTTCACGCCCACCATCACAATAAACGTCGCAATGGCCACGACGGACAGACAGATAGGTACAGGCAGGGGCCTCTGCCTATCGACGAAATTTTTGAAAATCTCTAATGAGATTGTATGCGATTGTATATTATTGTTTGAAATAAAATAAATAAATAAAAAAGACGTGATAATGTGTCTTATTCTTGGAACCAGTGGTGCCATTTTTCAAACGCGGAGTCACTAAACGAACAGTTTTTTTTGTATGGAAAAACCATTTGGTGACTCTGTGTTTCAAAAATAGCACTTTTAAATTTTCATACACGAATATAGATACAAGTTACTATAGTGGATATCGCAGGGACTAAGTCAAGAGAGTGACGGCTGCTGTGTCCGGTGGCTTGTTGGTTTAGGTTGTATTTCGCCCACCTGATGCGCCGCACTTTAAAGCATTTGGAACGTAGCTCGTTGTACATAGATGTAGTAACTTTAGCCCACCTGATGCGCCGCACTTTAAAGCATTTGGAACGTAGCTCGTTGTACATAGATGTAGTAACTTTAGCCCACCTGATGCGCCGCACTTTAAAGCATTTAGAACGTAGCTCATTGTACATAGATGTAGTAACTTCCGCCCACCTGATGCGCCGCACTTTAAAACATTTGGAACGTAGCTCGTTGTACATAGATGTAGTAACTTCCGCCCACCTGATGCGGCAACTTTAAAACATTTGGAACGTAGCTCGTTGTACATAGATGTAGTAACTTCCGCCCACCTGATGCGGCAACTTTAAAACATTTGGAACGTAGCTCGTTGTACATAGATGTAGTAACTTACGCCCACCTGATGCGCCGCACTTTAAAGCATTTGGAACGTAGCTCGTTGTACATTGATGTAGTAACTTCCGCCCACCTGATGCGGCAACTTTAAAACATTTGGAACGTAGCTCGTTGTACATAGATGTAGTAACTTCCGCCCACCTGATGCGCCGCACTTTAAAGCATTTGGGACGTAGCTCGTTGTAAATAGATGTAGTAACTTTCGCTCACCTGATGCGTCGCACTTTAAAGCATTTGGGACGTAGCTCGTTGTACATAGATGTAGTAACTTCCGCCCACCTGATGCGGCAACTTTAAAACATTTGGAACGTAGTTCGTTGTACATAGATGTAGTAACTTCCGCCCACCTGATGCGCCGCACTTTAAAACATTTGGAACGTAGCTCGTTGTACATAGATGTAGTAACTTCCGCCCACCTGATGCGCCGCACTTTAAAGCATTTGGAACGTAGCTCGTTGTAAATAGATGTAGTAACTTCCGCCCACCTGATGCGCCGCACTTTAAAGCATTTGGAACGTAGCTCGTTGTAAATAGATGTAGTAACTTCCGCCCACCTGATGCGCCGCACTTTAAAGCATTTGGAACGTAGCTCGTTGTACATAGATGTAGTACCTTTCGCCCACCTGATGCGCCGCACTTTAAAGCATTTGGAACGTAGCTCGTTGTACATAGATGTAGTAACTTCCGCCCACCTGATGCGGCAACTTTAAAACATTTGGAACGTAGCTCGTTGTACATAGATGTAGTAACTTCCGCCCACCTGATGCGCCGCACTTTAAAGCATTTGGAACGTAGCTCGTTGTAAATAGATGTAGTAACTTCCGCCCACCTGATGCGCCGCACTTTAAAACATTTGGAACGTAGCTCGTTGTACATAGATGTAGTAACTTTAGCCCACCTGATGCGCCGCACTTTAAAACATTTGGAACGTAGCTCGTTGTACATAGATGTAGAAACTTCCGCCCACCTGATGCGGCAACTTTAAAACATTTGGAACGTAGCTCGTTGTACATAGATGTAGTAACTTCCGCCCACCTGATGCGGCAACTTTAAAACATTTGGAACGTAGCTCGTTGTACATAGATGTAGTAACTTCCGCCCACCTGATGCGCCGCACTTTAAAACATTTGGAACGTAGCTCGTTGTACATAGATGTAGTAACTTCCGCCCACCTGATGCGCCGCACTTTAAAACATTTGGAACGTAGCTCGTTGTACATAGATGTAGTAACTTTCGCCCACCTGATGCGCCGCACTTTAAAGCATTTGGAACGTAGCTCGTTGTACATAGATGTAGTAACTTTAGCCCACCTGATGTGCCGCACTTTAAAACATTTGGCAGGTAGCTCGTTGTACATAGATGTAGTAACTTTAGCCCACCTGATGTGCCGCACTTTAAAAAATTTGGCAGGTAGCTCGTTGTACATAGATGTAGTAACTTTAGCCCACCTGATGCGCCGCACTTTAAAACATTTGGAACGTAGCTCGTTGTAAATAGATGTAGTAACTTTCGCTCACCTGATGCGCCGGACTTTAAAACGTTTGGGACGAAGCTCGTTGTACATAGATGTAGTAACTTCCGCCCACCTGATGCGCCGCACTTTAAAACATTTGGAACGTAGCTCGTTGTACATAGATGTAGTAACTTCCGCCCACCTGATGCGGCAACTTTAAAACATTTGGAACGTAGCTCGTTGTACATAGATGTAGTAACTTCCGCCCACCTGATGCGCCGCACTTTAAAACATTTGGAACGTAGCTTGTTGTACATAGATGTAGTAACTTCCGCCCACCTGATGCGCCGCACTTTAAAACATTTGGAACGTAGCTCGTTGTACATAGATGTAGTAACTTCCGCCCACCTGATGCGGCAACTTTAAAACATTTGGAACGTAGCTCGTTGTACATAGATGTAGTAACTTCCGCCCACCTGATGCGCCGCACTTTAAAACATTGGGAACGTAGCTCGTTGTACATAGATGTAGTAACTTCCGCCCACCTGATGCGGCAACTTAAAAGCATTTGGAACGTAGCTCGTTGTACATAGATGTAGTAACTTCCGCCCACCTGATGCGCCGCACTTTAAAGCATTTGGAACGTAGCTCGTTGTACATAGATGTAGTAACTTCCGCCCACCTGATGCGCCGCACTTTAAAGCATTTGGAACGTAGCTCGTTGTACATAGATGTAGTAACTTCCGCCCACCTGATGCGCCGCACTTTAAAACATTTGGAACGTAGCTCGTTGTACATAGATGTAGTAACTTCCGCCCACCTGATGCGCCGCACTTTAAAACATTTGGAACGTAGCTCGTTGTACATAGATGTAGTAACTTCCGCCCACCTGATGCGCCGCACTTTAAAACATTTGGAACGTAGCTCGTTGTAAATAGATGTAGTAACTTTCGCTCACCTGATGCGTCGCACTTTAAAGCATTTGGGACGTAGCTCATTGTACATAGAAAAAGTAACTTCCGCCCACCTGTATTATTTTAAATAAAATTCATTTATTTCACAGACTTGTATTGTAAGGCTTACTGAAAAACACGTATCACCTGGAACAAGTATTACGAAACCGCACCCAATGAATAGTGAATATTCGATCAATGGATAGTTAATAATAATACTAATAAGTTATCCAGGGGTGGAAGTGTTAAAGGGTATAACGCCGCGAGTAACTTCGGAGAAAGCGCAGCACACCTCTCGACACCCCTGAGTCGCCTGCACCGGTGTTGCTTCTTTGCCGGCAACTATTTTCGGCGCGTTTGAGGGGCCCATCTAGTAGGCGGCAAGCCACCACCTGCCTACAATAGTCAGTAATCATGGTCAATCAGTAATCAATCATTATGACAGGTGACGTTCCTATTGCAATATCCCAGCATTAGTCCATCCCAATCTCATTCCATAATCCATAGACCTTTCCCTTTTTCTTGCAATTGATCTTTCTCCTGCCGAAACCTATTCAAGAGAACACCTTTCATAGGTATATTCAGGAATGGGTTTTGGCGGGAGCGCCACATTACATCAACTTCTCCAATCAATAGAATGTAAGCCGAGCGCTCAGGCACTGCCTATCTTTTTTTGGTTTGACTCTTTTTCTAGCATTGCACTGGATGAAACAACAAGCTTTTCAAACTGTGCTCGCATTGACGACAGAGCGGCCGGGAAGGGCCGCCGTCAAAACACCGCGCATCCTGCTCTAAAATGACTGCTATAATTATGACAACAGGAACTAATAGGAATGTGGACTGTGTACAAAATATATTTTTTTATTTAGTCCGTTATCTACATTATTTAAATATAAAAGACCCGTATTTTATGGTTCAGCAAAGTAGTATAAACTCTCAAAGATACAGCGCTTCGAAGTTTCGGTATGGGTGTGATTCACGTCACTTTTGGTTAATAATCGTAGCTGATCCTGTTGTCACGCGAAATTTAATTGCGCTTTATCTTCGACATTATTTGCTTATCAGAGCAAATAATAAACGTGTACCAAACTTTTTAAGAATCTATGTAATGAGCAAAAAAAAAATTTAGTCATCTTCCCTTTTACATTTCAAAGCTAAGGTGCCTTTACATACACAACTACCTCTGTGTAACAGCTCAGTACTAGTATTACAGTTAGTTTACAAGCCTATAATTAGTCTTTGTGACCTCCGTGGCGTAGTGGTCACCATGCTAGTTCGCCACCCAGAGGTCCCGTGTTCGATCCCCGGTCAGGACAAGTTGGACAATCGCCTTTTACAAATTGTCCTGGGTCTTGAATGTTTATCTATATAATTGTATTTGTTATATAATATAGTATCGTTGAGTTAGTATCCTATAACACAAGTCTCGAACTTACTTTGGGGCTACCTCAATCAGTGTAATTTGTTCCTGTATATTTATTTATTTGAGTATTAAAATGAAAAACATCTTTTGATGTCCTAGTCTTGACTCAATTGGTGAATGAATTGTTCGCTCTTTCTTTTTTTGTGCAAACGATTCAAAAGAGCAATCATTAAGAAGGGCAAAAAATACAAACACACAACACAGTGCTTAGGTAAGTAGGTATTATAAATCACGTCTCGTAATACACAAAGAAATACAAGACGGAATGGAAAGCAAAGTTTTCAGAATTCTTTTATCTTCGAATTCGAGATAAAAAGATTCCTTTTAAAATTGGGTGTGACTTTGTAGGATTATTTTACGGAGTCGGGAACTTTTGATAATAATTTGATACCTTTAAGAGATTAAGAGTCTTGCTTTGAAATCTAAGAAAATTGTTGAATATTGCTGCTTTTTCTTCCATGCAGATCGTAAAAGTCGTTTTAGGGAAAAGGCACTGTAGCCCTCCTTGAGGAGCCACTTGTTCACTGTCAGGGATTCTTGCAGTGGGACCCGGTGTAGTACGAAATTGTAGTTTTCCATTTATTTGGGAATATTATTATCCTGTCTCTTTCGTGTTAGGTTTTTTATTTTGTCTGAATGTAAGTTATGTTTTTTTTTATTGTATTTATTATCATATAAATTTTAATTTTATCTAGCTCAGTAATCGTACATTTTTTTTTTAAATAATTGTATTATATTTATTTGTATGTATGATATATTTACTAAACTTATTTATGTAGTTATATTGTATTGTATATATGTAGTTTTTTGTGTAAGTGTATTATAGAATATATGTGTAGTGTATTATGTAAATTAAAAAGTAACCTTAGCTACCTATTGATTTAACTGATAGTTTTCTTTGCATCACTGTTATTTCTGACGTGCCTACATTCCTCTCCATCTACCGGTTGTCTGGAAGAGATCGCTTTAAGCGATAAGACCGCCCATTGTACCTATGTATTTTAAATTTTAAATCTTGTTTTTGTTATTTTTTTGTATTGATGCAATAAAGAGTTTTTTATTCATTCATTCATATAAAAGATCTTACAAAACATTGAGTAGGTGATACTTAGCATAGTGAAACCACTAAGGTTTGAGATTATACTAAGAAGAGTTTACGTCTATCAATCAATTAACATCATAAAGACAATACTCCGTCCCGTATTTTGCAGACTGAGCTAAAAACTGCTTCGATGCCAAGAATATAAGTTTCATTATTTCCGTTTGTTACAAGGTTTTAGGTAACTACAAACAATGTAAGTTTTCTCTTGAGAAAACGATTGATTGAAATCTTACACTGACATTTGTTCATGACAGTCTACTTGTTTAAAACGTGAATCAGTGCGCAAACAAGCACTCTGTTAATAACATTAAGAGTTTTCTGAATAGGCATTGAGCAAGCAATTTTTTTCTGTTTGTGATTCCTGTATACCATCTTAAATGAATTGAATAAGAACATAAAAATCGTGATTCCTTTTTTGCAGAAGAGAGCTTTCAGTTAAATTGAATAATTAATAGGCACATTGACATGAACACGTAGACTGCCTCCGTGGTCCAGTGGTCAAGGCGTTCGCCTTGTGACTCGGAGGTCATGGGTTCGATTCCCACTGGGAAGCATACTTTGTTAAAGGTTGTTTCTAGTCTGGATAGGATATTGCAGGCTTGAATCGCCTGATTATCCGAAAAGAAAGATGATTCCGTGTTTCGGAAGGCACGTAAAACTGTGGGTCCCGAACGCCACCTAGCGTTTGATCATCAAACTATCCAAGGATTGGTTCCTGGTTTGCCCTTTGGGTTGTGGAGGTCAGACGGCAGTCGCTCTGTGTAAAAACCAGTAACCTCGTCAAATCTCCTTGGTTAGGTAGCGGACCCCGGGCTCTGAAGCGTTACTGCTGAGGATGCAACCGGGAATACGCTCGGATGATGATGATGACATGAACACGTTAGTGACTAGTGAATTTACAGCTGTACAAGACGTCACGCAGCAGATCCAAGTTTCTACCCGACTATGACAAAGTCAAGTGGAAGGGTACTGATTTTAGCTATTTCTGTATGTAGCAATCTATGTGTGTTCCACCGCAACACCCGAATTCTTATCGCAACACCCGAGCGCTTATCTAATTTTGACAAAAGATGTCACTTGATTTGTCATTATTGTCCGGGTGACATAGGCTATAATTTGTATGCAATAAATTTATACTACAATTGCTACATACAAAAAAGGAAGTAAAGAAAAAAACATTATATGAATAAACATCCAAGACCCAAGTCAATCTGAAAAAGATCCTATTCTATCTTGAACTGACTGTAAATCGAACCCAGGACCTCCGGTATGACAGCGTGGCATAATAAGGCCACAGAAGTCGGCATTTATTATAAAAAAAATGAGGAATTCACTAGAATCTCTCAAAGATGCCAATAATAGACGGTGTCCACTTCGCTTTGTGAATAAAACGGGAATTTACATAATGGACCATCTAGAGTTACGCGCAGACGCCTTTGGCCTTTGGCCTTTGGCGGAGACAGTAATATGACCGGGCGCCACTCCGAGCAAATAAGTTTTATAAATAGACAAGTAAACATATTGCATGATAAATATTTGTTGTTTAGTTTGATTTAAATTTTCACCTCAAATTTTTGTTTTTCTTACTATCTGATTAATTTTATAAGGAAGAAGACCATGCGTGTTGATTCCGTCACTTTTATTAACTTCCGACAAAAAAGAAGGCTGTGAAAAGTTTCACGCTAATGTCTGTCTGTCTGTGTTATCACAGCGCTCGAACGGATGGATCGATTCAATTCAATTCAATTCAAATATATCTTTATTATCATAGGATATTTATAATATCTCTTAATAATCGTCACTTTGTTTTATTGCACAGTAACTGTTGACGTCAAAAAGTTACTTAGAGCTAAGTTTACTGCCGCCTCCAAAGCGCTAGTGCAGAAGAAGCGGTAACAAACTGCACTGCAGCATTTTCTCCAAGAACGTCAACTCACAATGAAATTAATATTTATAGTAGATATGTGGACAGAGTATACATTGTTTGTTGTCATAATTTAAATTATTTTTTTTAATGTCGAAATTTTGAAATAATGTCAAATCAAGTTGTAAATTCAGTATGTACTTAATGATTTCGATGCGGTTTTTTTGCGTTAAGGCAAATTCCCTTGCGGTGCTTCTTAGCTATGCTTGATGAAAATCTGCCGTTTTAAAGTTATGGGCAATGAACGCTTGAAAGACGAGAATTTTTAATTTTCCAGGCTAATAAACTTGTACGTCTTAGTCAACTAAGTATTTGCATTCCTTAACTTAGTCACATTTCAAGATGTCTCAGTTCGTTAGACACACGTTTCAGTTCGGATATACATATTATAGGCATCGTACTCGTATTTACCTAACGAGGACAGAAGAGGCTGTAGACTCAACTGGTGGTGACGTTTTGAGAAAGAGGTACATTCTACTTTTTTCGGACAAGAAGGATTCACTCACACACTCATTTCCAATAAGCAACATTTGGGGAGAGTCGTAAAATCCTCGTAAAGTCGAGCGTCCCGGCCGCGAGTTGAAATCTCCCCGACAGCTGTTGTTCAAACATAAAGAACTCACTCCAACCGATCGAGTGTTGTTTGGAAGGACAACTTCGTCGTCAATTTGGGAAACACCGACAAGTACTCGATTTATGGATTAAGATTCATCCACGGTTTTGCTCGTAAATGTTTTACCAGACACCTTTATATATTTGGAGAATTGCTGTTAGTAACCAAATGAGCGAGTGAGCGAACGAGCGAATATCTTCGAGTTTGCTTTGGCAATCCAGCGTTGAGCGTCACTCGTTTGACGAAGTTTCTTCATATCTTTAGATATCTCAGCCAGAAACTAAATGAGCGAGCAAGCGAAACAAGCGAATATCTCCGAGTTTGCTTTGGCAATCCAGCGTTGAGCGACACTTATTTGACAAAGTTTCTTTATATCTTTAGAGAATTACTCAGCTAGAAATTAAATGAGCGAGCGAGCGAAACAAGCGAATATCTCCAAGTTTAATTTGGCAATCTAGCGTTGAGCGTCACTCGTTTGCCGAAATTTCATAGTTAAGATGGCCCTTCCCGGCCGCTCTGTCGTCACCGCGAGCAGAGTTTGAAAAGCTTGTTATTTCATCCAGCGTCATGCGAGAAAAAGAGGGAAAGCAAAAAGGGAGAGATTGCGTCTGAGGGCTCGATTTACAATCTATTGAATGAAATTATTATTATTATGTTGGTACGCTTTTCAGCCACGGGTCCATGGGGACCCGGTCCTTTGAGGCGTTCATGGGGCCAAAGCCAACATGAAGAGGCCTTTTAGTACCTTTTTATCTAAAAAGTGAGATGGCTGCGTCTATGGAGGTCTATCCCTTAATGTACCATTGAGATGCACTAACGGACAGTCCTCCACAGCTGCTGAACTATTGCCAGGGAGGGATTTACTTGGTTATTATTATTATTATTAACTATCAATTGAACGAATATTTACTTTTCATTGGGTGCGGACATTTCATAAAAATTGTTCCAGGTGATACGTGTTTTTCAGTTATCCTTACAAGTGTGTGAAATAAATGTTTTTATTTAAAATTTTCATTACATTTGCAAGGTTTCTATCGAAATGATTTTTTAACCTTTACAATTCTTGATGTGTACTTTATAAACGGTCGAAGTTCAGGTAAAATTTGTGCAAAAAAGCAGAGTTTTGGAAGCTTATACTGGATTTGTTTCTCATAATTACATTTTTTATTTCGATAGTAAACTAGAAATAGCGCACAAGATACCTGTTAATTCAAAAAATTTCAAGAATGAAGAAAAGTAAGACGGGAAGGCCGCTCTTAATATTTAGCCATCCTTGCTCAATGAAATAAGAGTCTCAAATAGCATTTAAGAAACTTTTAAATAACATAAACTCTCTGTTTAGTATTTAAAATCTATAATCTGTAATTACTTATAACAGTGGCGAAGCAGATCAGATACTGACCGTCTGTCTATATGACAAAGCCCTTTTGGCGAGTAGGCGATCAATACTGTGAAAATGAGTTTCTTTCGGCGTTCCTTCTCAGCAGTGGTCGTTATGAAGCGCTGGTATCGGTAGCATTTCTTCAAAAACAAATTAAATTTTAATATATACTTTACACGTGAGGTAAATTATACCTATTGACGTGTAAAAGTGCCTGTAAAGTTCTAATTACTATATATTAATAAACATTTGAATCTTTAAATCTGTGACACAATTTATTTATTTTATCTACACCCTGCTACAAATCCTCTATAAAAGTTAATGAAACAGTGAGCTTATTGCCAACATTAAAACACCCAGTGTCATAGTAACCATTATATCACCCAAACGAGTGTTATAATGTTGTATTAAATTTCATTATGCAACGCAAACTCTATCCCTTTCCTTACTCATCAAACAGCCACATTCTTTATGAATTTAAAAAAAAAAGAACATTGTCATGTACGCGCCGTTCACTACCACAGCTCTGTAATTTAAAAAAGGAACTTATTGGTTATTTAAATTCACGTCGTGTCCCGCCATTTTTGTTCGATATTTACTAATTTATATAAAAATAATTTGCATTCCAATAATTGTACGATCCAAAATTTAAATGATTATGACAATAAATAATTTAATTCTTACCTATACATACATAGTTAGTTTGTATTAAATACCCAGCAATAAACTTACCAGGAACTTACACCCTATGGATTATGAACCTTTTATAGAGGATTCATATCATGGATGTAGATAAAGTTTTGTATGCAACTGTAATAATTAGGTATTAAAACACTCATGTGATACTTTTATCACACTCGGCTTCGCCTCGGGTGATAAACCCACATTCGTGTTTTAATACCCCTTATTATACTACAGTTGCATAAATAACTATAACTTCATACACATATACATAGGGCGCACTATATGTTTCCGGAACTGGCCACTTACATAAACAATATTTAAAAATTTATTGCAACATTTGAAAATAGAACTCTTTGGCTGTGTGGCTGAATGCAGTTTGTTTCATCTGACTGTCTTTTGTTTTTACCTTGTGGCGTCATTTAAAAAATTGTGTGTCTACATCAACATGGATTTAACTCGGGAAAATTTTCGTAGTATGATTTTCTACGATTTTAAGTGTAATTTGACTGCTCAACAGAGCATCGCTCGGCTTGAAACAGCTTTTGGCAATGAAGCACCATGCAAGACAACTGTTTATAGCTGGTTTGCAGAATTCAAGCGTGGTCGTATCAATCTCAGTGACGAATCTCGCGATGGTCGGCCGTCCACCGCTGTGACCAACAAAAACATCGATGCTGTGCGCCGTATGATTGAAACAGACAGGCATGTGACCTACCATGAAATTCGCGCATCCTTATAAATAGGCATGAGTCAAATACAGTTAATCCTACACAAACATTTGGGTGTGAGAAAGCTGTGCTCGCGGTGGATCCCACACAACTTGACCGAGGCTCAAAAAACGGACCGCGTCACTTGGTGCAGTGCCATGCTTACCAGATTCAACGAAGGTGCGTCAAATTTGGTGTGGGACATAGTAACAGGTGACGAAACATGGATTTATTGCTACGATCCTAAAACAAAGCAGCAATCGAGCGTATGGGTCTTTCAAGATGAGCCGAAACCAACCAAAGTGGCGCGCGTGAAAAGTGCATCTAAGCGGATGATTGCTTCTTTTTTTAATAAAACTGGACACGTGGCTACTGTTGCTTTAGAGAATCGTCGTACAGTGAATAGTGACTGGTACACGACCATTTGTTTGCCGGAAGTTATTGACGAACTCCGTAAAAATAACCGTAAACGCCGTATCATCCTGCACCACGACAATGCTAGTTCTCACACGGCCAGACAGACAAACGACTTTTTGAAGGCGAAAAATGTAGAACTCATGAGTCATCCTGCATACAGTCCCGACCTGGCACCTTGTGACTTTTTTCTGTTCCCAAAAATTAAGAACCAATTACGCGATCAACGATTTTCATCACCAGAAGAGGCTGTCGAGGAGTATGAAAAACTGGTTTCATCGAATGAAAAAGTGCATAGACGCCAAGGGAGATTATGTTGAAAAACAATAAATTAATTTTGTACCTTTAATAGTATTTTTTCATATTCATTCCGGAAACTTATAGTGCGCCCCACGTACAAGTATAATATCTAAATTAAAGCCTAAGGCCTTATCTACCAGTCAACCAAACGGGTGATGTGGAGAATTTAAGAAGTAGTGCAAAAGTTGAATAGATATGGGGAAAAAAAGATTCTATGTAAAAATAAACATCAAAACAATAATCTACATGCAAATACTCGTAATACACACTATTGTGTATATACTATGACAATTGATCCTCATTTAGCGCGATTGGTATCTCAGTGCTTGTATTTATCTACAATGGGGATGTGGATTGGTTCATAAATTTATATTTTACTAGCTTTTACCCGCGGCTTCGCTCGCGTAGGGATGTAATTTATTAAAGTCCTTTCTTAGGGGATGCCTACATTATAGTAGCTTTATGCATGCAAAGTCCCAGCCCAGTTTCATACAAACTTTTATCCCCTATTTTATCCCCTTGGGGGTAGAATTGGTCAAAATCCTTTCTTAGCGGATGCCTACGTCATAACATCTACCTGCATGCCAAATTTCAGCCCGATCCGTCCAGTGGTTTGGGCTGTGCGTTGATAGATCACTATGTCAGTCAGTCAGTCACCTTTGAGTTATATATATTTAGATTTTAGTCCGTTTACAAGATTGTCCAAAAATAAAGATCCATAAGTTTAAAGTCATCTCCGGACACTTTTTTCAAATAACTCTTCAATTAACTAAGATATAGCGCTAATATCTACTCGATGGATTACTATTAATACCCTCTACAATATAACAAAGTTTACGATATTGGTCCCTATCGGGGGAAGTTTGCCTATGGAAGGACGGACCCTTTATATTTTATTTAGTCCGTTTACAAGATTATCCAAAAATAAAGGATCCATAATTTATCGTTTAGCAATGGAGTAAAAACTCACAAAGATATCGCGCTTTGAAGTTTCGGAGTGGGGGATATTCACCACGTCACCTTTGGTTAAAAATCGTAGCTGATCGTGACGTCACGCGAAATTTAAATGCACTGTATCTCCGTCATTATTAGCTTATCAGCGAAAAGAAAGTAAGAAATGATAAAATATATCATATGACATATAAGTTAAATAAAATGTATGATAGATAAGATTAGATCGAGATAATGAAGTTTTTAAAATAATTAAATAAACTTTTCGTAACACTTGCTCAAAAAAGGCACATTCAATGGCACAAAAAGCGAATATAACAATAGTTATTATTAATCTGTTAAAAACAGGGAAAGAAAAATATACTGAATTTCATTCAGGCTCTAGACCAAGAATGAAAACAGGGAAAGAAAATTGTACTGAATTTCATTCATCCTCTAGAGGGAGAATGTGGTTTAAGTTTGGAATACTTACCGAAATTTATACTGAACTGAATTCATTTCTATATTGTTAAGCGTAAAAAAAGTAACGATTTTGAATCGACAAATAAAATAAAAAACTAAATCAAGTCATGTCATTGTTTGTTTACACCAACTGTTTAGTTTTCCAAAAAGAAAAAGCAAAGGGTCATTTGCGTCTCACACATACAGCCAAGTTTTCTGCGTACCTATATTTATTTACAACGTAAAACATTTTGTATCTTTTATGTAACTGGATAAAAATTAATTAAAATATATCTTTTAATAAATGCTTGTCTCTTGATATTATTGTCTTTAATTTTTCGCAAATGGTACGAAAATTAGAGTATTTTCCTCGGTGATAAAGCTGTCTTTGTCTTGAATGAACTTAAGTCCGTCGCTACACTCAGGACTCGTCCTAAATCCCTCGCTTCGCTCGTGATTTAAGTATTTAACACCCTCGCTCCGCTCGGGAGTAAACCTCGAGTCCTTCGTTGCGCTCACGATTTAAGTCGTCACCCGCGACAGAAGACACTGCTTTATCCCCTTGGTTAATAATCTACTATTTGTAGTCAGAGGTTTACGTAAGTCCATAGGTATTTTATAGATTTCACAAACCCTTTATTTACCCTATAGAGATTAACGCAACAGCGATTAAAGGAGAAAAAGTGACTCCACCGTCGACGTGGCAGATTAATTTCCATGATTGCGAGATAGAAAACTATTAAAGTTAGTCCGTCGGTCCGACTGCTGGAAGTAGTTTTAATCTGCTTGTTTAAGAACGGACTCAGTAATGAACTCTAACTTTTAATTTTAACCATACTATACCGTTCTATTGTCTGTAATTTAAATATAACGAAGTGAATACATTTTTTGAGTGTTATATTTGGCTTGACTCACGAATTAGTCGTTTTCTTTTTTTAATGTTTACAAATAAAACACTTCCTTTTCCTTGCGTCGTAAACTTCATTGCTGAGGGTCGTAATTTTTATGGAACACCTTCGGTCCCGTCATTAGGTTATGAACTTTGCAGCTCGGATAACATCACTGACTTTGGTCTCGTTTGTTAAGCGAATCTGGTCGGACCAACGCATGGGTCAGCGTCTTCTGGATCTGTTTCCTTCTATTTTGCCTGTTAAACAGAAGTTCCTCAAGATTGTCTCCACGTTTCCTGGAAATATATCCGAAGAACTCAAGTGTTTTGCGTAGAAATATTGTAGAGAGTCTGGTATTTATTCCTAGTTTTTTGAAGATTGATGCGTTCGTCCGACGTGCTGTACTTAGAATACATTAAACCATAAAAAAATTAAAGTAACTCTAAATGATCAAAGAAAAATTTGTTCAAAAAAGGTCCCAAAATGGACGGAAATATGACTACAAAACGCCTGAACTGACGGTATATTTGTGTAAGTAAAAGAAAACCTACTTCGTCTACATTTATATTAATATTTATTTAATCATTTTACGTACAGATTAGTAGTATTTGAACACCAAAATATTTGCATGCTTAAGACTATCAAACACAATAATTGATTGATTTATTTTGAATAAAAATAAAAATGGAAAATACTTAAGTACGAGTATATTCACATAATTTACAGTGTTAAGTAAACTCAGAATGCTTTTCCCAAGACGCCCCAAATTGGATCAACTGTCTCTCAGAGCGGTAAAGTGGACGTCCGAGGATTATATTAATGCTATGTGCGAGACGATGGATCCTAATCGTGTTTGCTGCGCTCAGGATCGGGATGCGGTGCTTACGGTGGGTATCGTGATTGCATTGTTGGACGAGCGAGAGAAGTTCTCCGATTTTATATACTTTTCTTCTTTTCGTGCCAGTGATTCAAACCTATATGTTGTTATGTTAGCTCATAACGCTTTTTAAGACGTCTCAAATTGGATCAACTGTCTCTCAGAGCGGTAAAGTGGACGTCCGAGGATTATATTAATGCAATGTGCGAGACGATGGTCACTAATTGTGTTTGCTGCACTCAGTCTCGAGACGCGGTGCTGTTGTATGGTGGTTTAAACCGTGATTGCATTGTTGGACGAGTGAGCGAAGTTCTCCGATTTTATATACTTCTTTTTTTCGTGTCAGTAATCGAAATTTATATGTAGTTATGTAATCTCACAATGGTTTTTGAAACGTTTCAGATTTATCAACTGTCTCTCAGAGCGCTAAATTGGCAAGGCATGGTTCCTAATCGTGTTTGCTGCGCTCAGGATCGAGATGCGGTGCTTATGGTAGGTTGAACCGTGATTGCATTGTTCGACGATAGAGAGAAGTTCTCCAATTTTATATACTTTTTTTTCTTTTCGTGCCAGTGATTCAAACCTAAATGTTCTTATGTAAGCTCACAACGCTTTTCAAGACATCTCAAACTGAATCAACTGTCTTTCAGAGTGCTAAAGTGGACGTCCGAGGATTATATTAATGCTGTGTGCGAGACAATGGTCCTTAATCGTGTTTGCTGCACTCGGTCTCGAGACGCGGTGCTGTTCGATGGTGGTTTGAACCGTGAATACTCGTCCAACAAACAAGCGAGCGAAGTTCTCTGATTTTATATACTTCTACTATTTTTCGTGTCAGCAATTCAAATCTACGTGTAGTTATGTAATCTCACAATGCTATTTGAGACGTCTCAAATTGGATCAACTGTCTCTCAAAGCGCTAAAGTGGACGTCCGAGGATTATATTAATGCTATGTGCGAGACAACGGTCCTTAATCGTGTTTGCTGCACTCGGTCTCGATACGCGGTGCTGTTGTATGGTGGTTTGAACCGTGATTGCTCGTCTAACAAACGAGCGAGCTAAGTTCTCCGAATTTATATACTTCTACTATTTTTCGTGTCAGTAATTCAAACCTACGTGTAGTTATGTGATCTCACAATGCTGTTTGAGACGTCTCAAATTGGATCAACTGTCTCTCAAAGCGCTAAAGTGGCGAGGCATGGTTCATAATCGTGTTTGCTTCGCTCAGGATCAAGTATGGTGCTGTTGTATGGTGGTTTGAACCGTGATTGCATTGTTGGACGAGTGAGAGAAGTTCTTCGATTTTATATACTTCTACATTTTTTGTGTCAGTAATTCAAACCTATATGTAGTTATGTAATCTCACAATGCTTTTCGAAACGTTTCAGATTTGGTCAACTGTCTCTCAGAGCGCTAAAGTGGCGAGGCATGGTTCTTAATCGTGTTTGCTTCGCTCAGGATCGATTATGGTGCCGTTGTATGGTGGGTTGAATTGTGTGATTGCATTATTGGACGAGCGAGCGAAATTCTCTGAGTCTATATACTATTTCTGCCTTTCGTGTCAGTGATTCAAACCTATATATTGTTATGTTATCTCACAATGCTGTTGGAGACGTCTTATATTGGATCAACTGTCTCTCAGAGCGCTAAAGTGGCTAGGCATAGTTACTAATCATGTTTGCTGCACTCGGTCTCGAGACGCGGTGCTGTTGTGGTGGGTTGCATTGTGATGGCATTGTTGGACGAGTGAGAGAAGTTCTCCGAATATATAAGGTGTGAAGACCTCCGTGGCGTAATGGTCAACACGCTATTCCGCTAATGTGGTTTTTCTGGGTTTGATACCCAGCCAGGGCAAGTTGGAAAATGGCCTTGTTCAAATTGTCCCGTGTCTTGGGTGTTTATCTATATATGTATTTGTTATAAAATATACTCCACACACCTAATTATCATGCGTGTCACGAGGCCATAGAATTAATATACTTAAGTATTACATACAGAGAGGAAACTCTTAAGGTTTCGCGCAATATGCATCCCCGTTCCCTGTTCCCGCACCTTTCCCCCGTTCTTGCCTTGTCGCGTGTATTTGTGGGCGAACATACATTGTCATGTGCACGGATGTATAGTGTCGTTTGTAGAAGTAGTAAGCATAAATAATACTCCGCTTCTATGAAGTGTCATACCTGTGACGAGGTAACAACTTGACGCGTGTAGACGCGTCAGGTTATTACCTCGGAACTTGGAGTCCCGATCCGGCTGAAACTCATCAAAGTTTCAGCGGCTGAGATTCCGGACGCGACTGCATCAAAATTTCAGGGACTCGAGCCTCCTAGCCACGTCATGACGTCTCTCCTGTGACGTGCAAGATATATAGGCGTGTTATATTTAGCTTACGCAAAATTTTGTCTAAGCTTGGCGTTTTTGGCGTTCCCGTAAATCTGTGGACGTTCTCTGTGGTCTAGTGGTCATCATACCAGGCTATCACACTGGAGGTCCCGGGTTCGATCCCTGGTCAGGTCAAGATAGACAATGATCTTTTTCAGATTGACCTGGGTCTTGGATGTTTATTTATATTGCGTATATATGTATTTGTTATAAAATACAGTATTGTTGAGTAAGTATGTCATAACACAAGTTTCGAACTTATCTTTTGGATAGCTCAATATGTATCGTTTATCCGCATATATCTATTTATTTATTATTTACTAGCTTTAACCCGCTTCCTTCATCAGCGTAGAAGTCGGAAATGGTTCTAATAGGATTTTCAATCGGCTTTTTTCGTTACAAATGTTATTATAACATTTGAATTATTATGTTAAATTATTTCTTTATTGTAACGTAGGGATTAAATGGCCTCTCTTCCTTCCTCTCGGGACCAAGAAAAAGCGACGGAACGCTTCAAACTGGTCAAACTAATCTTGTTTCTCCATACAATTTTTGGACCCCCGTTTCACAACCTTAGACCTCATAAGAAACCTATTTGCTAAACTTGAAGTCTCTAGACCCAGCGGTTTGGCCTGTGCGTTGATATGTCAGTTAGTTAGTCAGTCATTCTTATTTTATATATTTATATACAATACCCTTTATTGCACAAAATAAATAAATACAGGACATAATTATCTTAAAAACTAGGAAATGCGCAAAAGGCGGCCTTATCGCTAAGCAATTTCTTCCAGGCAACCTCGTTATATAGTAATGGGAAATTAGGTAGTACATTACTTTTATAAATATATATAATTTTATATATTTATGAAAATAATGTGTTTTTATTGCTGAAGACTTTGGCTTTTTGTGTATACTTTGTAACCTATACTGCAACTGTAGTTGTTGTTCATTCGAATACAGATATAGATACATTTACACGTTTATCCCTGACGGGGTAGACAGGCCCCAGGTCCGTTAGCGTGTGCTGTTAGAATGGATAGAATCAAAATAGTTGTTGGATTGCTATCCGCATCAAATCTCACTCATTCCATTTATCGGGGTTTACGATCCGTACGGAAAGAGAAGCAGCTGGTACATTCTAAGTTTTTTTCTTTCTCCCAGACCAGCATGGCGTCAACCGAATGAATTAAATAAATTTGCACTAGGACTCTAAAATGCTAGCCTTTGAGACTGTGTTCAATGAAATTTCTTCAAAAACTGTCAGATAAATCATACTGTATCTATGTGGTTTATGTAGGTATTGTCAGGCCTGTGTCACTCCCCGTTTAGGTATCGAAAATATACCTACATTATTACTATGCGCGCGGCGACCACTTCGAAGAGGAAAGTTCAGTTACATGAATCGTTTGTCCAGAGTAATAAGAATGTAATTGATTTGTAATGGATGTCTAGGTATCTAAACGAAGAGGTGAGAAGTTCTGACGCGAGCTAAATTAAACCATAGCGCTAACCACATTACGAGTAAGTTGATATTTTTTTCAATTTCTCTTCTAAGTAAGACTTCTGTACTTTAGTCATCATCATCATCCGAGCGTATTCCCGGTTGCATCCTCAGCAGTAACGCTTCAGAGCCCGGGGTCCGCTACCTAACCAAGGAGATTTGACGAGGTAAATGGTTTTTACACAGAGCGACTGCCGTCTGACCTCCACAACCCAAAGGGCAAACCAGGAACCAATCCTTGGATAGTTTGATGGTCAAACGCTAGGTGGCGTTCGGGACCCACAGTTTTACGTACCTTCCGAAACACGGAATCATCTTTCTTTTCGGATAATCAGGTGATTCAAGCCTGCAATATCCTATCCAGACTGGAAACAACTTTTCACAAAGTATGCTTCCCAGTGGGAATCGAACCCATGACCTCCGGGTCACAAGACGGAGGCAGTCCTCCACTTCTGTACTTTAGTACTAGAATGCATTCTGTGGCACTACCCCTGACATTCTCCACATCACCCGTTTGGTTGACTGGTAGATAAGGCTTTAGGCTTTAATAGTCCCCTCACCCTAGACAGAATCAGCTTTTCTCATACAAACTTTTATTTTGAAACGGCATGTAAGATAGTGCCGAAATTGTGTTATTTCAAAAAAATTGCATATTTAAATGCATATGACTAGTTTTCACAGTCAAAATATGAACTTAAAAGAGAACAAAGTGAATCATTTCATATTTGAACACCAGTATGGAAAACTTCTACACTCTCATATTTTCTTTCAAGTTCATATTTGACTGTCGAAAACTAATTATATAGCTAGATATATTTTTTTAAAATTACAATATACTGCAGAAATCTCACAGTGTAAGGTAAGGGGATTCTTAAGTTCACCATTACACTTGTATGAAGTTAAATGAATAAATAAAAATAAATAGCATTGCCCGAGAATATCAGACAAATCTCCAGTAGACATGTGTATAAGAAAAAAGTATATATGAGAGAATGCTTTAGCATTAAGTCCACCCATTGTAGCTTTTGGCTCAATAAAGATTTAAATAGGTGAATAAAGTGAATAAATATAATGCATCAGAACAAAACATCAACTTCTAAATATCATACTGAATATTCAATACACTCTGCATCGGCTGCCCGAATCGAGTGCCGCAACAGTCTGTCACAACAGGTTCTACTTCCAACAAACATTTTGTTTACTCCAACAACTGACAAACTCCGATGAAAAATGTCGCGAGTCGAATAGTAAAACAGATATTCGTAAACACTATTCTTATGAAGGCGAATGTTGAAGTGGCAGTTGGCGAGACACAAAGTGTGTCGAACCGATGGCCGATGAGGCAAAAAGGTTCTCAAATGACAACCTCTCCACCCACCGGTTGTCTGGAAGAGATCGCTCTAAGCGATAAGAGCGCCCATTGTGCCTATGTATTTTAGTTGTAAAACTTCCTTTTTTTTGTTTTTTTTTTTTTGTATTGTTTCAGTAAAGAATTTTTCATTCATCCATTCATTCACGCACTGACAAGCGCAGCGTAAGACAAATCAACAAGATAGTCAGACGAGCTGACTATCTGAACAGGGTCGCTGTGAAGCGCTGGGTGCAGGCGGCTCTAGATCGGACATTTTGAAAATTATTGGGAGAGGCATATGTCCAGCTGTGGACGTTATGCGGCTGAAATGCAAAGATGCGAATCGTGTACGTAATGTAAATATAGTTAAATCAATTTAAAATAGATTTTTTAACAACATTAAAGTTAAGGGTATGATTCTTCGAAAACAATCTTGTCTGCTTCTTACTTAGTAATAATTATTGATGTAGGATTACTTCAAAAGTACGTCTTCGCACGTCATCTGGAATTTGCGTTTTCGAAATTCGCTTATATCATACTCAAATATACAATCGGAACATATTTTTTTAGGCTAAATGAAATAAAAATATATGGTAATCACTATGATTGAAGTCGAAATAAGCTAAAAGATAAATTATTTGATTTCAGCCTTACAAAAACTCCTGAAATCTCAGTTTACGTATGAAAAAAGCGAATACGCTCTTAATGGGCATGCGGCCAGCAACCCATTGCTATTTTGATCCCTTTTTGCTCACCATCTCACGTAAAGTGGCCTTTGAGCCGCTATCAGTAGTTCCGCTATTATAGCGCCATCGATATTTTTTTAGGGCAAACCCTAACTTTCAAGCTTTAACCCCCAATAATTAAGCGACTAAATCGATTTTGCTTCAACATAGCTAGAAACCACGTCAAGATAACTTGCTTCACTTTAAAAAACCGCACCGAAATCGGTCCACCCGTTCGAGCGCTACGATGCCACAGAAAGACAGAGAGATAGACAGCGTCAATATTATAACACCCTTTTTTTTCCGAGGCTAAAAAAGATGTGTTCGTGTATATACTTAATAATATGTTTGTGGGATTGGGGCTGAGGAAGATCCGCAGAAAGAAATACTTGCTTTTGAGAATATAAACTGATATATTTTGACTTGAAATTCAAACTAAACTTTACAAATCCGTCTTTCGTCTTGTTAATCTTTAAACTTATCTTTAAATTTTTTAAACACGTCTTACATCTTATTTCCGTCTTTACGTAATCTTTTTTCTCTCCAATTGTTAAACCTATTTTTTCAAGCATCCTTCCAAATTCAAACTTTCCGCGCGTCTCTCCCTTTCTCTTTCACACCATCTTACTTGTATCGTCTGTCCTTTTCTTACAAACCGTACGTTCCTTTCCATGCATAACTCTTTCATCCTACATGTATGTATATACTATTCTTATACAAGGTCTAATAAGTTTGCTAAAAGTAGAGTAAGTATCAAAAAATTTCCTTCTTACTGTGGCGACCTCTACGGCCAATATGAGGAACTACAATCAAGAGACAACTGACAATATAGTTCACAAGAAGCATATGAGATGGCGCCAGCAGTATCCTACATCTCGATCTCAGAGTTCGCCCGATTCGCTGCATATATACAACTTCCGATGATACACCGTCGGAGCCGCGGTTCCCCAAATCAATAGGAGACAAAAGGCGGGTGTCCCAAATCCAAACTTATACAGAATACATACATACTATGTAGAAAGTCTGCCCACTTCTAACTTGTACCAGCAACAACTACAAGTTCGACTTCTAAACAACTGTTGTCGGAATATTGAAGTTCCACAATGACAAGTTGTGGTCACCAGAGCGACAACTGTCGAGATTCCTCCTGATGTAATTGTAGCAGGTGATTCGTAAATTAATTGTGATGTAATTCGGGCACAGGATTAATCTAAGTATTACATACAGATTAGAATCTCCTGAGATCCCGCGCAATATGCGATCCTGTTCCCCGTCCCCGCACCTCTTCCTCGTTTTTGCCGGGTGGAGAGTATTGAGCGGACGGCTGCGGGCGCATGCAACCGACAAGGCGAGAACGGGAGATTGGTGCAAGGACGGTGAATGGGGACGCATATTGCGTGGTACCTTAGGAGATTCCTTTCTGTGTGTAATATTTATATTAATTTTTAGGATCACAAGTTTTGATTAGCATCGTTCATTTTCTGCTAAAATTCAGGAATTATCAAACTTCATCTTCAAATCGAAGTACGAGTAAATACGACTATATTTGGTTAGATCCAAAATTCGCCCTTGAGTAACCAACCGAAATTGCTAACGAAGAAGAGTGAATAAATACAATTTTTAAATTATTTTATTTAGAACATTTTATCTGTATCCATCTTAGAATAGAATAGAATAGAAATTTCTTTATTGCTAAAAAATACCACAACACCAAATAGAAAAAAGTACATCGAACAATATGATATCCATGAAATGTCTCCTTCATCTCGTACATATGTGCAGCATTGTCAAAGCGTGGTGTGGTTTTTTGGCAAAAAGACCCATTCAGCATATGTCGCGGCCACGATGTAACCGCGACGCTGGTTTTCAATGGACCTTATGTGATGTGACTCACGGGCTAATGTGGTTTGTGTATAAATGAGTTTGTGTGTCTATGAAATATATAGATATAATAAATATATGTTAAATAAATATAAATGTGTGGTAAAAAATATTAATATAATTAAATCCAGTACTATTAAAACTATGGGCTTCAATGCACACGCAATGCTAGCCTTTCAAATATAATTTCTACTGCCACTGCGCTATTTGTGCCTGTAACAAAATGCCTCTCAGTTTGGTTTTGAAAGTTGGGACTGATTGCGGACACCGAAGTGGAGGAGGCAAATTGTTCCAGCACTTGGTTGCGGCGTATTTAAATCTTCTAAGGGTCTTATCATACTAGCGGTCTGCGAGCGGCTTCGCGGCGGAGCGGGCACGCAGCGAATGCGTCGTGAACACGCCGCGGCTGCAAAGCGAGGACGTCGCTGGCGCATGGCGAATACGCAACGTTTTCGTCGCGTGTTCGCAGCGAGTTTACGACATAAAATACACTGTACAAAATGGCGTCGACTTTGCTTTTGCAGCGATTTCGTTGCGTGTCCGTGACGTACATATTCGCTGTGTATGCGCGACGTGTTCGTTGCGCGTCTGCAACGTGTCCGCTGCGCGCCCGCTCGCAAACTGCTAGTATGAAAAAGGCCTAAAGGCCCATTTAAATGGTGCAAGTTTTTTATTGCCTAACATTTTAATATAAAAGAAAGTTAATTATGTATGAATATATCATTCTCTACGTATTTTATTGAGCAAGAAAATTAATTACTACGAGTAATAAAATAAAATAACAATAAAACTAAAACTAAAACTAGACCAATCACAACTTGATGGGGAGACTGTTATCCTTAGCTTGCTGGTAATGTAGAGTATTCTCATTCACCTATGTCGGAATGATATATGTGCGCCTTCTCAATCAACCGGGGATTCTCGCTTGTGAGAGGCCAGAAGACCGATTCGCTATACCACTCTAACGTATAGGCAAAGAATGAGACACACCACACTTTTACGGAACACTTGTGAGTTCAAAACGATGATGTTACTTGATAACTCGAAGGACCACTAATGTAGGAGCAGAGACTCCTCTTTATATCTTGATAAATAAAACTTGATAATATCGAACAGAACTTTGTTTATTAAAAAAAGAGCAAAGTGACGTGTGCACACTTGAATTGGTAATCGTGAACTAAATTTAATGAAACTAAGCAGAATCGATATTGTCAATCGCGGTAAATTGTACTTTGTACACATATATTACTTGTATATAACAAAAGCCCTGACAAACTGATAAAGGCCAGCTCACATATATATTTATCATATACTATAAATATTTTCCCTTCATTCATTTAGTCTAAATACTATTTTATCTGTGATCCACAGTAACCCACTCGCGTCCTACCCGCGAGTCAGTAAATCGCCACAGCTCTCGCTTTTCTTACAAAAATCATGATACACGCTTTTCACTCCCAAGCTAAGTGCTTTATGCGAAGCGCAAATACCGCCAAAGCCTTCGGGAAATTATATGTAAACATGTGTTGACGTTTCAGATATTATATCGAGCACGTTTTCACTGCTGGCGATGCCACGCAAGATGTTTACAAAATTCTTTACGTCGCACTTTTTTTTATTTTATTTTTTACTATATTTATATTGGTTTATGCATTTGTCCTCAATCTCACCTAATGGTAAGATTTGTTGCAGGCATGTAAACTTTTACTAATAATTTCAATTTAAATAATGATTGCGAACACTCAAAATGTACTAACTGCTTCTTTTTCCGCGCAGATCGTTAAAGCCGATCGAATGTGTGAAAACGCGATTCCGTTGCCATGCTATGCCATGCGGATAGAACCCATCACTATTTTATTTTGTTTTTCCATCTTAAGTGGAGGTCCATAGTCTCTGCCTACCCCCTAGTAAAAAGGCGTGATAGTATGAATGTATGTATATATTTTTATACCATTCCCCCTCTCAAAAGTTTATTTTATTCACTGAAAACAGTGAATAAAATGCGCTTTTACTCACTATTTTGATGTTTGAATTTAGAACAATTTACTCTTAATTTTAGTAATTGTTCCAATTTTAATGTCCATTTTAATTAATTTAACCTTCTTTTTTCTTTATTAAATGTCTACTTTCGCTAAAATTTTTCTTTTTAACCGACTACCAAAAGAGGAGGTTATCAATTCGTCGGAATCTTATATTTTATATATGTGGATCGATTTATTCGAAGACGTTTGTACCGATTTAGAATATTCTTTTTTTTAAAGGGAATACTGGTCAGGTGGTCCCATATTTTTTTTATCAAAACCGGTTGTGAAGTTTGGTGGTGAAGTCGGTTTTTAGTTTTGAAAAATTATTCTCGTAGTCATGGTATAAAGTATAGTATGCAATTCTTGAATAAAGCGGATTTAAATCAAAGGCCATGAATCACTCTTATTGCTCAGGATTCTAACACTTGAATCACTCGCTACGCTCGTGATTCAATCATCATGAATCACTCCCTACGGTCGTGATTCAGTCGTTAGAATCCTTCACCTGCTCGTGATTCATTCTTATTCGTTCTTTATTCACTAATTGCATAATATGCTATTCTATCTCACTCATCAGTCCCATCAGGGATAAAAACGTGAAAGTATGTATGTGTGTTCAAAAGTTTGTATAATGTCTAAAATGTTATACACACCCATTGTCATCTATTTTCTGTGCTTTAATCTTAAAGGAATGCATGATTTTATCAGGGTCTATTGCTGTCCCCATTTGAAATAAATTATTTGAAAGGAAACGGAGATATCATTTTGCCTTGACCAAGCCTAATGTTTACAGTTTAAAAAGAGAACGTGAAGCTTTTCTACGCACATTTGCGAAAAACGGTCACTTTGGCTAATTCACGTAAAAAAACTTCACGTTCTCTTTTTACACTATTAACAGTAGTTCATAAAATAGTTTATAGGGCTTGGTCACATTTTTTATGATAATATCTCCATTTCCTTTCAGATGGGGGCAGCACTGGACCCCGACAAATTTAGGTAGGTATCCACTTAACTCAACATTCTTAAGAAAAATCTTGTGCTATCTTGAAAAATTATGATGATTAAATTGTCATTATTCCAGAAAACTTACTAGCAAAGTTGCATACGAGCTATTTTTTTCATATACTTATCTAATCTAAATATATATAACACAAAGGTGACTGACTGACTGACATAGTGATCTATCAACGCACAGCCCAAACCACTGGACGGATCCGTCTGAAACTTGGCATGCAGGTAGATGTTATGACGTAGGCATCCGCTAAGAAAGGATTTTGAACAATTCTACCCCCAAGGGGATAAATTAGGGGATGAAAGTTTGTATGAAACGATCGGGCTGAGACTTTGCATGCATAAAGCTACTATGACGTAGGCATCCCCTAAGAAATGATTTTGATCAATTACACCCCTACGCGAGCGAAGCCGCGGGCAAAAGCTAGTAGTAACATAAAAATATATGGAAAATTCCCTTGAAAACTTGGCGGGGTGACGCTCACTCCCTTCCGCCTGTGTACAGAATTACTCTATCATGTTGTGCATACATTTGAGGGGCTCGTAACGGATGAAGCTATTCTGTAAATATCGTGGCTGTGACGCACTCACTTCAGGAATTTATTTAAGCGGTGTGACGTGCCATTATTCTCTCACGATGTTTTCTTAAAAACGGAATCCTTTTACAAAATTTGGCGATTGAAAAACTCATTGGTAAACAACTCGTTATATATTATAATTTTTTCTATAAACTACCTTTATAGTTTTTTAGTAACAAACGTTTTTACTTTTTTCTTTAAAATTTAAATAGACACAAATATATCTGAACATCTTCTAGTAGATATTAAAAATGACTAAATTATACATGCAAAAAATAAAGCAGCTGACCAGGAGAATAAGCGCAAACATAGATCCTATAGTGAATAGCGAGCAACTTGTCACTCAATCTGATTACCGTTCTTTAAATTGTTTTTTTTTTTTTAATTTTTTTTTTAACTTTTTTTTTTTGAACACAGTATTTTGGAATTCTTGACTCTGTCTACCCTGTATAAGAAAGTGTTGTGATAAGTGACAAAAATATGAAAAAGAAATGCAAGCGTACATAAATACTTACATACAAACCTAGTATCAACTTTATCTTTACGAGCAAGACTCAAAAGCCACTTTTAGCATGACGGTGGGCGAAAAGATTGAAGAAGGAATCCAAATAGTGATGGGTTACTAGCCGCAACGCCTATTAACATGATTCGCATTTTCGCCCATTCCCTCGATCTGCATCTACGATCTGCGCAAGACGAAAAGCAGCTGGTTCATTTAAACTTTTTTCTATCTTCCAGACCTGCATGGGAGGAACACAGTGGTATCAGTACATAATACTTTATTTCTCGCTTACATGCACTTATACTATAACATGGTTAGTAGGTAAATAAGTACATGCACCCTGGCAGGGTGTTGCGAACTTTAAGAATGTAGTTGAGTTTATAATAGTGATTTCAAAATATTTCGTTTGGCATATGTCAGAAATTGTTAGCAACAAGTTAGTAATTGAATTGAATGTCAGCTGTTACATAAACTTATAAGTTAAGTATTAATTTCAGGGAAATTCTATTACATTTTAATTAAATTAAATTGGATGTGTTTCTTGATACATTAAAACATTTCAATTATCTCAATAATAAATGTCAGTATAATAATTGATGAACGGCTTGAGAATTCTTTAAAACTAGTTTTGTAATTTGTCTTCTAAGTATTCTTCAACCGAATAGTAACCTTTTGTCAATAACAAAGTTTTAAGATTTTTATCAAATGTTTTGTCATTATGTTCTAATTGTAACGATTTCGGTAGTTTATTATATATTTTGATTGCACTCACATATGGTCCGTTATTGTATATGTCTAGGTTTTTTCTCGATGGCAATGCCAGTCTATATTTATGTCGCGTGTTTATGTTGTGTGTGTCTTTAATTTGTGTAAATATGTGTTTATTTTTTCTCACAAATGTGCATATGTCATATACTATTACTACATAATAAATATAGGGTAAATAATATTATAAATATTAGTACATAAATAATAATTTAATAATGGGATGCAGCCATCTCACTTTTTAGATAAAAAGGTACTAAAAGGCCTCTTCATATTGGCTTTGGCCCCATGAACGCTTAAAAGGAATGGACATGGCTGAAAAGCGTACCAACATATTAATAATACATATTTTTATTTAAGTAGGTACCTAATTCTTAACATTCTGATTCCGATGTACAAAGTCAGACACAAAATCTAGGCCATTCCTGCGTGTAACACAGGGCCAGAGCGGGGATGATAGGGTGCGGAGGGGGACGTTCTCGCTTCTACGCAATCTTCAAGAGGCAATTACTCTTCACTTTTCCACTTGATTCCACTTCATTCTCGGCCGGAGTTATTGTCAGATTTTATGGGCGTCGATAATGTTTCGTGTGTCTGGAGGAGGCCTGCCCCCTCCTCGTCCCACCCCGCTGTGACGTATTAGTCGTGGAGACTCTGTTTTCCTTTTTTGTTTAAATTCCTTATCTATCTGTACGTCTTTATGCAAACTAAGGGTTGGGACTCATCTTTCAGCACGGAGCAGCACTTTCCTATGTTGCTACCAGAAACGTCATTTGCTAGAGCGAGAGAGAGCGACGGATAGCCATGGAACCGGCCATGCTGATGCGTTCCGTCGTTCTCTCTCGCTTTAGCACATGACGTTTCTGAGTGACAGAAAAGGATAGCACCATGTGAAATAGTGTTGCAAGCAATACTATTGATAGTGTTATCGATATTGTGACTGTTTTTCAAGGTCGGCTATCGATAGTTATGCAACGCTAATGCGAAAATGGATAGATAGATAAGATGTTTATTTGTTGCTATAGTCACACACATACAGAAGAAATATATACAAAATAAAAAAAATAAAAAAACACATGATAAAACATCGCACTGAGAACATATATCAATGTCCTTGTATCTGTGTGCTACTGCAAAAAGGTCATAAAGGCTCAGTGCTTGGTGCTGCTCAGAGAGTAGCTCACTGATTTTCAGCTACGGCCTGTCAGGTGCGTGCGCATCTACGGAATCTTACGACTAGAGGTTAAAAGAGTGGTAAACTAAATGTTAAATACTTAAATATATGTTTATCTACACACAAATATCATAGAAAAACTACACATCATACATATATAGATAGAAGAATACAGAAGAGCTACAGACAACGATAGAAAAGTAAAAAATAGTGCCCTAGGATTTTGTGTCAGTGGCAGCAACAGTTACTGATTCGTGTAAATACCGTGCCGTGCTGACAGAGTTCCAACACCAACCTAACCTATTTCCGTCTGTCTATTTTTAAAACTTTATCACGTCTATATCTCTGACGGAGTAGATAGAGCCCAGAGATGTAAGACCCAAAAGCCACGCTTAGAGTAAAGCGTTAAGATAGAAAAAATAATCAAAATAGTGATGGGTTGCTGCCTGCATCGACTGAACATGATTAAGATTTCCGATTCCGTCAATCGACTTGAAAACATGACATCGTCTAACGCTAATACGGGCCCCGGACTCTCCGCATACCTACCCCGCTGTCACCTGTATCAATTTTCACAAAGAAAGATTGCAAATTTTTTTTTAGGGACATACGAGTATAACCCAGATTGAGCTAGCCCCAAAGTAAGTTCGAGACCATGGGGCAGCGATTTGCCATGCCTTTTCACTTACAAGTTATTTAAGTTATTAGTTTAGTTAGAATGTATTTTACAATAATCTAAAATAAACAAAAAATAAACTAACTAAAACTAAACTAAGAACTTAAATTACTACTAATAACTTTAATTATAAGTTTTTTTTTATCTCCTGAGCTTATAGGGAAAGAAACGAGCAAAGTCTTCCAACGAACTTCGACAACTGGAAGAGAAGTTATGAATTTCATTGTTGTTAACATCCAAATTTTCCGATTTAGTTCACACAAGCCTACTGAGGGAATTAATTTCGCGGAAACATCCCTTTATCATCTGTGGCCATGAAAACTTGTGCTGTGATTGAATTTCTGATAACTCGAATTTCGCAAGTTAATTTTAACCGTAAAGGAAGGTAGAAATAAGTATTCTATCATTTTGACTGATTTTGTAACGAACTAATTAAGTGCGTGTGGCGAACTCTACGGCCACTACGAGGAACTACAATAAGAAACCATTCAAGAGACAACGGACGATATAGTTCACAAGAAGCATATGAGATGGCGCCAGCAGTATCCTACATCTCGATCTTAGAGTACGCCCGATTCGCTGCATATATACAACTTCCGACGATACACCGTCGGAGCCGCGGTTCCCCAGGCGCAACAACATGCCTGGCGGGAAGATCTTCCCTTTGTGGCGGTCGAGCATATCACCTCGCTCCCGCTACATGCGAAAAAAAATGTGTCTGAACATTGAATATATTTACAAAAAAAAATGGGCTTTGAAGACATAGTAATAGAGTAGGAATTAAAAAATAAGGCTGTCTGTTTGTACACGCTCATCTTCGGAAATAAGTACTAAATGGATTCAAATGAAACTTTTTTGTTATATAGCTGTTAAGCCTTGGCAACATAAAGGGTATTTTTGATTTTGGAAAATGGAACACATGATGCAAAACCATAATGGTCCAGCTAAATTATAAGAAACTAGCTTTTGCCCGAGGCTTTGCTCGCGTAGAGGTGGAATTTATCAAAATCCTTTCTTAGGGGATGCCTACGTCATAGTAGCTTTATGCATGCAAAGTCTCAGCCCGATCCGTTTAAAATTGACAAAGTTTCATACAAATTTTCATCCCCTATTTTATCCCATTGGGGGTAGAATTGATCAAAATCCTTTCTTAGCGGATGCCTACGTCATAACATCTACCTGCATGCCAAATTTCAGCCCGATCCGTCCAGTGGTTTGGGCTGTGCGTTGATAGATCACTATGTCAGTCAGTCAGGCACCTTTGCGTTATATATATTTAGATATAAGAAGGACGCTTTAGCAGAAGTTTTTCAGCCTGATAAGCATTTTTGTTGAGGTAGGTATAAAAATCAAAGATCTGGAACACCTGATGCAGATACGGGTCATAAAGTGCACGTGAACGAAGTCGCGGGCATCAATCAGCTAGTACATAATAACATAGTCAATATGAACTAACAAATTTTCCTTAGTCAATTCGAAGTAAGAAGTTGCCACCACGCGCGCCACAGTGTTTTTAACCGACTTTCAAAAAGGAGGTTATCAATTCGTTTCTTTTTCGTAATTTTCTACGCAAATTAGTCAAAAGCGGCCGTTTTTCGCGAACGTGCACAGGACTTCGAAAAATTCAAGTATCCTCTTGATACATTCACACTTTCACCCAATCCCTCGATCGCTGTTTATTCTTCTCTTTTCTCCAAGACTAGCAAAGAAAAATAAATATAAAACCTTGCTAGGAAACATACATACATACATAATATCACGCCTATTTCCCACAGGGGTAGGCAGAGACTATGGACCTCCACTTGCTACGATCCTGACAAACCTCTTTCGCTTCATCTATACTCATCAATCTCTTCATACATGCCCTTCGGTTACGGGTACTTTTTACCTCTCCTTTTTTCAGAACGTCTGCAATCTGGTCGCAGAATGTTGCTAGGAAAGATGAGTTTAAATCTTATTTTCTTCAAAAGCATAAGATAACCAAGGCTTGAAATACCGGTATCAATGGGAACCGGTACCACTGACCTTGGTGCGGTATCGGTTCCAGACATAGTTGTACTATCTGTACCGGTACTATTTTTGCATCAATATCAGAAATATACCGGTACCAGAGAGAGAAAGCAGATACCAGCAGGTACAAGTATAAAGCAGATAGCTAGTAGGTACCTAAATTAGGTACCGTCACTAGTACCTATACCTGGAGGAGTACCGATACTCATCTAGTACAGGTACCCAGAGACCGAAATAAAAATAACCTCTAAATACCGGTAGAGAATAGTCTCTATCAATCAATATCTATAAATACTTTTACCGGTTCCAAGCCTTGGAGACGACGCGTTTGTGCAAAATTTTTCTTCTTTCCGCATCGATATTTTCCGTTAAGCATATGAGCTGTTGGGTGTGCATCGTCGCCTGTAACAATTCTTCGTTATTTTCCAGCACACACAAATTGATAGAGTACAGATAGGAAACACGGAGGCGCCATGCCCTGATTCTTTTAGCTTTTCACTTTACTTCATTCCTTCACTCACAATCACACACTTCTATACATACATATGCCCCATGCTTGTATCTTTATTATTTGGTTTTTTAGCCTAAGTACCTATATTTGTTCACTTTTTGAACTTTTGGTCCTCGCTTCATATAAAATACGGCCGAACACTGGATTCCAAAATACAGGCTCCTGCCTAGTTTGGAAATCAGGGCTTAAAAATTAATTTGTACTACCTTAAACAACCTTTTTGTGTAATAACAAACGTATGCTGTACAAATCTTTAAGCGAATAAAGAATTTATTTATTTATTTATTTTTAACTTAAAAATCTTTAGTGTGTTCGAATGACGGATGTTTGGATGTCTGCAGTTCTCGCCTACTGTTAGCGATTTTCAACTCACTCTCGTGAAATTTTGTGAGCAAGTAATGGCGTAAAAATGTCATAAACCTTTTTTGTTCTACATATTAAGACGCAACTTTTTTTGTCTAAACCTCTTTTTTATGCGTGACTCGCGAGGTCTAGGTATAGTTTACAGAGCCACTATAGAGTACTAAATACTAGAACTAGGCATTGTGTCTTAGAATCCCTGGCGATGAAAGGGTTAATCATCTACTTAGGCCTATGTACTTAGTAGTTAGTACTAGGATACACAGAGTATGTCAAATACATACAATCTACTTAGACATTGCCAGTTACAATTTTATTCTATAAAACGAATTCCATTTAATTATATATTTCGGCGCCTTTTGTGTTATTGAGAGAGATATTGACACCATTATATTGTAGTGTAAAGTATTGTATCATGTTTTATATATTTACACTTGATTTGAGAAATTGAAATTACAGATCTTTTTTGCAGATGTTCTGAAGTGAGAAGTACCTATAACCGGAGAGCATGTATGAAAAGAGTATTGAGTGTTGACGAAGCAAAAGAGGTTTGAAAGGATCGTAGTAAGTGGAAATCTATAGTCTCTGCCTACCACCATGGGAAACAGGCGTGAAAATATGTATGTATGTAGATTTTTTTTATTGTGCCATTTCTGTACCTTCTGTGTTTTGAGATACGAACAACTCCCCTTTACCCTCTGCAGCTTGCAACCTTGTTATTGTAACTGCTTCACCGCCTCGCTTCAACATAATCGTATAGTGTATATAAGATTTTACACTCTCTAGGAATATGGAGAAGCATTTTACTAAACAATAGGCTTTTCTTGTAATGTTTGAGCTTGTTTTGTTGGTAGATTTAAGTTTCACCATTATTGGAACGAAGTTCCTTACGGCAGGCTTAGAAGAGATAGGGATTTTGCTGCGCGACCGAACTGAAAAAAATGTGATAGTAAAACCGTAAGGATGACCTCGTTAAATAAAACCGTTAAATGAGACGTGCGCAGGCGCGACAGTCGTATACACAATTCTTTTGCAAATTGTGTCGATTCTACATTAGCCGAAGGAACTTCGTTCCTACCTGGTGTCCCACGACACCACATTTCTTTTTTATCATCTTCATTTCAGCCGCATAACGTCCACTGCTGGACATAGGCGTCTCCCAATTTCCAGGCGATTTCCAAAATGACCGATCAAGAGAGGCCTGCATCCAGCGCTTTCCAGCGACCTTGGTCAGGTCACACATCTTCTAAGGTCACAACTGAAAAGTGTATAGCTTCCGGGCAATATTACCACTGAGCTGTGGGCTTTTTGTATTGCTGTAATACACCCATTTAAAATTATGCAGGTAGGTACAAATATATAATTTTGAAAATCTTTTTTTCTTTTCCATTACGAAAAATTACGATGATACAGTACCTTGGAATTTCGCATGACGGTTGTACATTGCTGCAAAACAGTGAAGTACACACAAGCTCCCACTTCTGAACTTAGATTCTCTCTCTGTATATTTGTGTTTTTTTTTCTGTTATATCTAAAAATTCGTGTCTATTATTTTCAACTGATTGACAAGTAACAAACTGTATAAAATAATATATCATTTTGGAAGTCCTTAGAGGAGGCCTGTGTTCAGCCGTGGACTTCCTGTGGCTGAAATAATCATGATCGTGATGATATTTAAATTGTTTTATATTTCATTATTTATTAAAACTTAAATGCACATTTCAAAACAATGTACCAGAGGCGGACCTAGTGCCATATGGCATACTCACCTGGTAGACCAGACGAAAAATATGCGGGGCTGGCGTAATGAAAGAACAAGTAGCCAAACAAAATATAAATATCAACATAAGTACATATACAAGAATGGGCGGCCTCCGTGGTCCAGTGGTCAAGGCGTTCGCCTTGGGATCCGGAGGTCATGGGTTCGATTCCCACTGGGAAGCATACTTTGTGAAAAGTTGTTTCCAGTCTGGATAGGATATTGCAGGCTTGAATCACCTGATTATCCGAAAAGAAAGATGATTCCGTGTTTCGGAAGGCACGTAAAACTGTGGGTCCCGAACGCCACCTAGCGTTTGATCATCAACCTATCCAAGGATTGGTTCCTGGTTTGCCCTTTGGGTTGTGGAGGTCAGACGGCAGTCGCTCTGTATAAAAACCAGTAACCTCGTCAAATCTCCTTGGTTAGGTAGCGGACCCCGGGCTCTGAAGCGTTACTGCTGAGGATGCAACCGGGAATACGCTCGGATGATAATGATGATATAAAATATCGGAGCGTCAGGATAAAAGGGCTCTACGATATCAGACGATTCCATTTTGGGCGTAAATAGAAGATGCACGCACACGAGTATAAAGTTTATTCAAACTAACGTTCTCAACTTATTAAGTGGTTACGATATTTCGTAAAGTTCATAAAAATCAATATAGATAGGTAATAACTACGATAATATGAAATCTTATTCATAGTCTGTAAAGTTCCGACACTTAGGACCAAATGACTCAAGTTCAGAGATCACTTAAAACGGTAACGAATACGCGGGTCGCAAGTAGTTACACACGACGTGGCATCTGGCCAACCGTACTCATTAGAATGCGTGATTTCAACACCCATGCCCAAGCTTAGGACAAAGGAAACCATAGTAATCATTCATTTAATACTTCGCCCCACGGCTACGTTCGACAGTACCAGTGACAGTCAAGTTTTTCTAGGTATTACGAACAAAGATTCCCTTGTGTCCAAACTCCGATAAGACTTAATGTTGTTACTCGTAATGTAAACATTCGCCTAGGAATGCGCTTCGGTCGCGCGGGCGCCGGGTGCTGCACACTTAAAGATGCCCCTCGCCGACAAATATATATCAACATATATATATATATATATATATATATATATATACATACACATACATATTTATCGATATATATGTAATATAAATACAAATTAATACATATATCAGGATGACTCGGACTAGGACTGCTGTAGAAACAATTTATGTATCGCTCGTTTGAAAGCCAAACGATAATATATGTAACTATAAGCTGATAATCTTCTCCAAGACTATCTCGCTCTGTAAAGTATATGTATTAAGTAGTACAATTATATTATTTCTGATTTTATTGAGGCAAAGGAAACTGTTCTAAAAATATTGACATACGAAATTCAAATACCAAATATTTCCTGGAAGGTTCCATTTTCGTGCGCTTGCTGGAGTATGGCGAAATTCGGCGAAAACGTGCGGCGGACGCAGTGGCCGGTATGATTTATGGCGGAATGGTAGTGTTGCCGAAAAATCGATAGCTTTACAATCGATGTTTTCAATCGAAAAATTTCAAACTCTTGATAACCTATCGATAGCTGTTTAAGAGCAATACTATTGGAAACCAACAATTGGACAATTTGACTATTAAACGTCTTGGCCTTTTAACATTTTGATGTTGACATTTTGACTATTGGACGTTTGGACATTTGACCTAACATACCCCGGAGGGGGATGTGGACTACAAACATTTTTTTGGCTCATTAAACAGATCATTTAAAAGAATATTATTTTTTCTTTTCTCTGATTATCAAATAATGACGAAGATACATCGCATTTAAAATTCGCGTGACGACACGATCAGCTACGACTTTTAATCAAAGGTTTCGTTTCTAAACTTCCAAGCGCTGTATTGTAATATCGTAAGTAATCGATAGTTTAATTTAAAATACCGATAAGTCTTTCGATAGGCTATCGGCAGTGGACTATCGAACGTCAACACTAGCGAATGGCGGAATAGCAGAGCGCATCGGAAGCGGCGTGTTTCGGCAGCCGACGGCGGCGCCGCCGGAATTAATCACTGAAAGCGTTCAATCAGAGGTAAAAGAGCTCGTGTCTTTGCTAGATTCTACATTGCTGATTGCTGCCATGCGTAAATAAATTAATTCTAACTGATATTGTAAACAGAATTGGGCGTCGTTAACTACTATTGTGTAGTTTGATTACAAATTACAATTACATGTAGTTAACTACAAGTAGTTGAAATTACATTAAATTTAACTACAATAATTGCAACTACTGTAGTTGTAATTTGTAATTGTAATTAAGTAGTTATAACTACAAATTACAATAAGAATTTATTACCGCGGGCGTGTATTAAAGGTGCTATATTTCGAAATTGTAAGTGTAAAAAGTTGTAAGCAAGAAACGAAAATTTATAAGTAAGTAAATCTTTATAAAATATGTATTTCAAAAAGTAGTTTGTAATTGTGATTACAACTACTTTTTGTAGTTTATAGTTCTACTACTTTTTCAATTACTTTTTGTAATTATGTAGTTGCGATTACTAACTATAAAATGTAATTGTAGTTAGTAATTAGTAGTTTAATTACGTTTTGCCCAACTCTGTGTAAATGAATAATAATGAATTGTAATGATATCGCGAAGACCCGATGGCCGATGGGGCAGAAAGTTTCTTGAATGGCGGCCACGTACCGGCAAGCGCGGCGTAGGACAGCCATCTGCTAGATGGTCAGATGACCTGAGCTAGATTGCAGGGTGGCGCTGGATGCAGGTGCTTCCGATCGGTCGTTTTGGAAATCCTTAGGGGAGGCCTATGTCCAGCAGTGGACATAGTGTGGCTGATATGATGATGATGATGATTGTAATGCGAAAGTGAGTAATTGTATATTTTTTTCTTTGTTTGTTACCACTTCACGCTTCAACTACTGAACCTATTTAGATGAAATTTGATGCGTATATAGTTTGAGACTTAGGGAAGGATATAGAATAGTTTTTATCCCGAAATTCCCACGAAAAGCAAAGCCTGCAGGCTCGTAAATAATATACGGCCAAATCACACAGATTGAGGTAGCCCCAAAGTAAGTTTAAGACTTTATGGAATACTAACTCAACGATACTATATTTTATAATAAATAAATAAATAAAAAACATCCAAGACCCAGGACAATCTGAAAAAGATCATTTTCAATCTTGAACTAACCAGGGATCGAACCCGGGAAGTAAGTTTAAGACTTTTGTATACTAACTCAACAATACTATATTGTTTATCAAACAAATATACAACGTAAAAGGGACATGCTCGTAATAAATCGAACCACGAGCTATACTAGATCACTATATTATAATGAAATTAAAAGAACAGTCAAGAAAGAAAATAAAAATTGGCATTTCCATACTGAAGAGTGCTGCTTTTGCTTTTTTGTTGTTTTTTTTTTAATGTTATTTTAATTTCATTATACTATAGTGATCTAGAATAGCCCGTTGTTCGATTTATTACGAGTATGTCCCCTTCCAAGTTGAATAGAGATAAACATCCAAGACCCAGGTGAATATGAAAAAGATAATTTTCCATCTTAACTTAACCAGGGGTCGAACCCGGGACCTCCTGCGTGACAGCCTGGCATGATGACCACTAGGTCACAGAGGTCGTCAAAATGAGGAGATGTGGATAAAATAGACGGTAAAAAATAAAATTTTATTACATTTGTTTTGTTACGTACCTTACGTAATAGAAGTTAAATCTGCATTATACGCGGTTTTACCTAAAGTCTAGCCGTTGACCCGCGGTATTGAAAAATACAAATCGACTTTGGAAATAAAACTAGTTAATTCGGCTGAAAAAGAGCTGTTTTAATTAGTGTCCGCAAAATTTTTGTGAATTGTGATAGATCATCGTTTCTCAAGATATCCGCTACACGAGACTAGATAGCATGCAAGCAAATTACTATTCTAAACCCTACTCGCTTCAAGCAAAATTAGTTTAAATAGTAACTATATCAGATGCATTAGTGTTATATGACACTATCAGATAGAAACGGTTCATCCAGCTGAAAAAGCGCCTTTATACTTAGTCTCCAGTGGAGTGCTGTAATAAATCATCGTTTCTCAAGACCCACTAGATCAGACTCAGATATTATGCCTTCAGGCAAATGACTTATTTAAGCCCTCTTCGCTTCGGACAAATGGACTGCCATTAACGATTTATGCACATTTTTGACAGTTTTTGATAATAGCAATAATTTACAACAAAAGTAGAAATATGGTGTACATGTCGCAGTTACATTGTATATAACTATGTGGATTGTTGTATGCTTGTATATTGTCGCGAACGAGATAGACGCAGAATGTTCGCGAGCAAGAATCGCGTAGAATACGTCGGTATGGCGCAAGCGAAACTAGGCCTTATGTCCTTATAGCATAAAGTCTAGAATTGTTTGGCCGGTAGCACTTACACACACGTACCGGCGCCTCGATGTTTCCCGGCATAGAAATACATTCTTCAAGTATGGGGAATATTGGAGAATAATGTAGACCTCTGTACCGGCGCATATATAAAGACGACCAAGTGCGCGCCACGGCAGTTCATTCTGAGCTTCGAGAGCGATCACTTCGAGCGAACCGAAGCGAAGGAAGCCTACTCTAGTGCGACAAAGTAGAAGTACCTGCGACAACCTCGGCGAGATACCTGGACCTCAGCTGCTACGCGACTTGGATTTAGACATCAGGACGACCATCTTCACGTGTCTAATTAGGGTTCCGTAGTGAATAAAGACCCTACGAAGTTTGGCGTTTTTCTCCAAATCTCGAACCCCAGTTTCGTAACAATATTTTAAGAAGACTATCAATGAATCCCAAATTATTTACCGCTAGCTGCGCCCTGCGGTGTTACCCACGGAAAGAGTAGCCTATATGTTAATCCAGGGTGTCAACTTTCTGCACATCAAATATCAAAATTGAAGTAAAAATTACATACATACACACTCACAAACTTTCGGCTTTATAATATTAAGTGAGTTTTTCAGTCCTATCCACAAATAGAATAAAATAGTCATATATTCATTCGAATAAGGTGTTTTCAGAATATAACAAAAACAAACATATTCTGCCATTCTATGCGTAAAAATTAAGATACAATTATTATTATTAATTAAATTTACATGTACATAGAAATACATTCAAATTTAAAATCTGCAGATATATTAGAATAAGTAGGCAAAGTTTTTTTTTTTAATTATCTCTACTTAATATTTCATTAATAATATAATAACACTTATTCTACCAAAACCGATGGACAAAAACCTTTCGTCTATAAAATAAATTGCAACCCCAAACTCGGTCTAAATATTATTCCTCAATGTTTACTTTAAAACACTTTCAATTTAATTGGTATTATTGAGTCTCGAGCTCAAGCAGCAATATCGAAATGGTTTCGTTTGACGCAAACGTCAAAACAACATTACTTTTTAACGAGCATTTAGAGAGCATAGACTTAAGAAAGGTATAGACATTTTTATGGATCAATTAATTTCTTTTTACATTGTTTTTGTTGTGTTTTGACTGTTATTTTAATCTTTTTGGAACGAAGTTCCTTATCGCACGTTGTGAAAGGGAGCTAGATTGAAATTAGAGCAAACGTTGCAACGACACTTTTAGTTCATTTGAATTTATGAAGATAATAAAAACTTGATTTTAGAACGCAAAAAAGAGTTTGAATGTAATTTAGATCTATTTATATTTTTTACTTCGTTCCATCCGAGTGTCCCTTGACACCTCTCAAGATTTTTCTTCTTTTCGTGTCGATTGGCTCAAATTACACTAAATCTTGTCCCTCCAGTAGGTTGCCACTCTTATGCCTCTCTCCGACGCAGAGTACAGGTCGTACTTTGTACAGCTGGTCGGGCACGATGGACACGAGAGAAGGTACTGCATGGTCGGATCGGCGTGACCACATTGGCAGCGGGCCTCTGATTTATTAATATATCGCCACTTCACGAGCTCGTGACCGCATCTGCCCTTCTCAGTATGTAGTCGATTTAGGCACCTCCAAGTTGCCAAAGGCAGGTCATGGACCAGGAGCAGCTCTTCCGACAGAGGAACAAAGTTAGGGGGAGGGGCGTATTGCCTATTGCGCCACATTTGAAGCCGGGAGGTCTCCGGGTGGCCTTCAAGTGATTTTGAACACTTGATAAAACTGTTACGGCTTTTGAGACGATAAGCTGTGGGTTTAGTTCCAAAGAAAGGGTGCCTGTAGTCAGAAATCTGCTTCCGTCTTTCTATTCCACAAGCAACACTTCGCACGAAGCGTAAAAATCGACATTTTGTTACAAATTGCCCGGGCGGCTGGACACTTTTTTATAAATATAATATAATTTTAATAATTTTCGACTGTTATTTTAATTTTATTTTACTGCAGTGGTCTAGTATAGCCGTGGTTCGATTTATTACGAGTATGTCCCTTCCAAGTAGCATACAAACGTTTAATATCCACGTCTAAGCGATAGAAAGGCTATGTACCTATTTTAGAGAGAAATCGCTGTCAATTTCCTTCTAATTTGATTCGTTATACTTCCTTTTATTCTCAAAACGTCATCGTTGTGGTTCTGGCGCGTGACCAACAAACAGGGGCAAAAGTTTGAAGTTCGGAGCTTCGATTCGGATTCTTGGTAAAGGAAATTAATAAGCCAAGTGTGAGCCAGAGTCGCGCACGGAGGTACTCGTAACATTATCTATAAAAAATCAGTTTATTGTATGGGAGATCACTTATATACTGATTTTAGTATTTTTTGTTATAGCGGCAACAGAAATACAGCATCTGTGAAATTCTAAGGGCTAATCGATTAGTTTTTATGTATTTATACTTTTAGGGTTCCGTACCTCTAAAGGAAAAAACGCAGTCCTTATAGGATCACTTTGTTGTCCGTCCGTCTGTCTATCTGACAAGACCCTTTTTCTCAGGATCGCGTGGAGGTATCAAGCTAGAATTTTTATCAAATACTCAAATTTACTGTCTCTTTGAGTAGAGAAAAAATCAAACTTTTTAAGACAACGCAATCAAAAGATACAGCCTTATATGCCTCAAATTTTCGACACTTGCAAGGAAATCAAAACCTACAGGGCACTTCCCGTGAACTCACAATCTTGAAATTTGATACGTAGCAACGTTCTTATGGCACAGATAAAGGAAAACTGACAATTTTTGTTACATCATAATAATAAAATTATTGGAACGAAGTTCCTTACGGCAGGCTTGGAGGAGATAGGGATTTTGCTGCGCGATCGAACTGAAAAAAATGTGATAGTAAAACCGTAAGGATGACCTCGTTAAATAAAACCGTTAAATGAGACGTGCGCAGGCGCGACAGTCGTATACACAAGCGAGTAGTGTATACCTTTCTCTTCCTTTGAGCACGATTTTTCTTTTGCAAATTTTGTCGATTCTACATTAGCCGAAGGAACTTCGTTCCTACCTGGTGTCCCACGACACCACATTTCTTTTTTTTAAATTTTATTATTATGAGGTAACTAAACATACATTCTAGGTATTATAATATATATAATATAGCTATATTTTAGTTAATTAAAATTTGTATGTATAAAAACAACACATGTTAATAACAATATCTACTCGCAGTCCCAAACACAAGATTAGTGCTTAATCTGGCCACTGAGCGCGATCTTGATTATCTGATCCATTAAAAAAAAAAGATAGCTCATGGTAGCATGGAACGTAACGCAGCGTTAATCCACGGCTCGCGTGACCCGCGAATGTGCTCATTTGTGCGTGCGATCCGTTACACGCAGGGATAGGAACCACTTCTTAAGGCTCTTCCAAAACATATGCAAATTAAACAAAAAAAATCGTTTCACCTTTTGTTGTGGTGTCCCACGATTGACTTGCATAAGCTTCATAAGTTTTGAAATTATCTGACCATCCCATCATGACTATCATGTTCTTGGCCTTCCTCTTTTTCAGTTAACAAAATGTTAAAAAAAAAACCATCTTCCATGTCATCATGCCACGCTTTCACACCGGAGGTCCTGAGTTCAATCCCCGGTCACGAAATGGAAATTTAAACCGTAACATATTAAAAACCGCATCAGAAGTTTGTGCGCCTCTGAGGCGTATGGTTATCTTTCTATCAACTCGTGAACGGGTGCTGCCGGGAGGGACTGGTCAGCTCGGCTTCGCTTTTTTGACTACTTAATATTTTGTATTACGCAATTTATGTTTGTTTACTGGTTCGCAAGCATTACATGTTATAATGTGTCAACATTGTATTATATTATAAGTATATATTAATTAAAAGACAATTATAATAATATGACAAAGCCCTTCTGGCGAGTAGGCGACCAATACTGTGAAAATGAGTTCTTTTCGGCGTTTCTTCTCAGCAGTGGTCGTTACGAAGCGCTGGTATCGGTAGCTTTTCTTTAAAAATAAATTAAATTTTAATATACTTTACACGTAACATAAATTATACTTATTGACGTGTAAAAGTGCCTGTAAAGGTCTAATTACTGAATAAACATTTGAATCTTTGAATCTTTCACGTACCTACTCGTACGGTAAAATATGGTTATCTTTTTAGGGTTAAATGACGCAGCAATTATCATTTAAAATATAAGAGTGGGTGGGGACACCTCGCTATCTCTTTCGTACGCGTTTCATCTAATGAAAGTGAGGCACGCGGGTGTATGTGCATCCTTTTACTTACTGTTATTTGACAGTTTCCCTTTACACCGATAAGGCTTATAACTTCTTTATTTTCGAGCGGAATAACATAGTTATTTTTTGTTTTCAGTATCGTCTCATGTTACTTTTTGATATGAATAAGAAAAAAAATTGTCAAATACCGAATTGCATGCCATCCATCCAAGTGCGAACCAAGCCCGTGGTCACTTAATTTGTGAAAGTGCTAGAAATGCGTACTCTGGAGCCAACAAGCTCCTCAAGTAGAGTATACTACAAAAAGAACATTTTCCGGTCCCTAGCAAAACGACGTTCTGTGCGTGCGATCCAGTTTGCGCCGGTAAAAGCGGCTAATACCGCCATTTGTTGGGCGGAACCGATGGTGTCTAAATGGCGGGGTTGTTTGTTAACACGATAACATTACGATAGAACATGCCATTTTTTTATGTTTTCACGGCAGACTTGATTAATATTGACTTTTCATATAATGTCTTTGTTGATGTTGCTCGCTTAAGAGCGGCCTTCACGTCTGACTTATCATACAAACGCTCGTACGTGATTATGGCGTTTTATCTGATCTTTCTTCAAAACTTTTGAACTTGCAGGTATTTTGTGCGCTATTTCTAGGTTTCTATTGCATAAAAAAATTAAAATTTGGAGAAACAAATTCAGTATAAGCCTTCGACCTTTATAAAGTACTCATACATTGTAAAGGTAAACAAAAATATTTCCATTGAAAACTTGCAAATGTAAGATTTACTGAAAAACACGTATCACCTGAAACAACTTTTATGAAATTTCCACACCCAATGAAAAGTGAATATTCGTTCAATGAATAGTTAATAATAATAATAATTTTATTCAATAGAATGTAAACCGAGCCCTCAGCCGCTATCTCTCCCTTTTTGGTTTGCTTTTTTTTCTAGCATGGCCCTGGATGAAAAAACAAGCTTTTCAAACTATGCTCGCGTTGACGACAGAGCGGCCGCCTTAAGTACTTTAGTACGTACATACTTTTTACATATTCTATACTGCCTCCGTTGTTCAGTGGTGATCCGGAGATCGGGTTCGAATCCCACTTTGTGAAAAGTTGTTTCCACTCTGGTTAAGATATTGCAAGCTTGAATTATCTGATTATTCGAAAAGAAAGATGATTCAGTTTTTTTTTTATGTTACAGGGCGGCAAACCAGGGGAGTAACAGAAGCGTTGCCGGCCTTTCAGGAAGATATAGACTCGTTATTTGAATGTCATATCGGTCCGGGAACACTGCTGCAGGAAGTTGATTCCACAGTTCGGTCGTACGTGGCAAAAAGTTCCTTTTAAAACGTACGGTGGTTGATTGCTAACTATCCAAGTGGTGTGGATGAAATTTTGATTTCAGGCGGGTGGTGCGGTGGTGAAACTTTGCAGCAGGTATTAAGTCGAACAATTCTTCAAAGCATTCCCCATGATAAATTCGATAAAAAATCACAAGGATGCAACATCCCTACGTAGAGCCAGAGGATCGAGACGGCCGTCGAGAGTCACATCGTCGATTATACGAGTTGCGTGATTTTGAATTCAGTGTTTCGGAAGGCACGTTACCATCAAACCTATCCATAAGGATGGGTTCTGGTTTACCCTTTGGGTTGCAAAGCTCAGACGGCAGTCGTTCTGTGTAAAAAACCAGTAACCTCATCAAATCACCTTACGTTAGGTAGCGAACCCCGGGCTCTAAAACGTTACCGCTGAGAATGCAACCGGGAATACGGGAAGATGATGATGACTTCATTAGTATTGATATTTAATTTTTTTATAAAACTTTATTGATCCACAATATACATTGTTTACAATTGGCGGACTTAACGCTAAAAGCGTTCTCTCCCAGTCAACCATAGGGATAAACAGAGATCTAGTTGCGGCGCAGAATAATTACTAAATAAATCCTAATAAATATACCTACATATACCTACATGTATTATATGTATATGCATACATAAACATACATACAATATATAAATAATGAATGGTGATGGTGATATTTCGCGACTTAGTGCTATCAATTATAATATTGACGATGTTTTTCATACAATTAAGAAGTTTTATAACCTTTCATGCTAAGTAATCTATTCTGATATTTAAAGGTTTTCCACGCTGGTCTGGGATAAAAGAAAAGTCTTAGCCAGCTCCTTATCTTACCACGCAGTTCTTAAAAGCTGAATGCATTGACGACACAGGCGATGCTGTTAGCAACCCCTCACTATTTTTTAATTCCCTTTTTCCGTCTTCACTCTCATTATAGTCGTAAATGTGGCCTTTTAGACTTACATGTGCTTGGGCTCTGTCTACCCCTTTATTTTTCGTGGCCAACACTGGTGTCAGATTTTTCCGGCTACCTAAAGGCATCTGACATAGCTTGACGAGTGCCATACAATAATGATATCCGGGACCAACAGCTTATACGTTCCTTCCGAAGCACGGTGGAGCTTGAGAAAGTATGCCACTTGTAGTCACCCATCCAAGTGCGGGCCACGCACGGAGTCGCTTTACTTACAAAAGCGCTACTAATGCGCACTCCCGCCGAGCTCCTTATATCCTTTGTGTAAGATTGGTGTGTCTTGCACAAATAAAAGATGGTAATCTTCTGAATCCGAGTATTCTTAATTAATACTTTACACATAACTTCCGCAAAACCAACCAACTTTTTATATCCCGAATTCCTTCATCCTTCATAACTTTATTGACAACAATGACAACTGACGTATCCCTGACGTTTTTATTGGCGGGCTTCAATACACAATTCTTTATATCAGTGTTGCCTGCCCAAATGGGGTGGCCAGTGTTATTAAAGTTCGCCTATAATACTAAGCAATTAGTAAAAGATGTTTATTAATTACTTGATTTTAACAATCTAACATTAATCTAATTTGTCTACCCAGTTCAGGACAAAAACATGATAATGTAGATCAGAAAATATTATGCTCATTGCACTTGAGCTGTTGCACACAATCTATGCAATGTAGTTGGCGCATAGTAATGCACGAACCATAGACCTACAATTTTTTTTCTTCTTCAAACTATGTTTTTGGAACAAAGTTCCTTACGGCAGGCTTGGAGGAGATAGGGATTTTGCTGCGCGACCGAACTGAAAAAAATGTGATAGTAAAACCGTAAGGATGACCTCGTTAAATAAAACCGTTAAATGAGACGTGCGCAGGCGCGACAGTCGTATACACAAGAACTTTTGAATTTCGTTCCTACCTGGTGTCCCACGACACCACATTTTTTTTTTTAAATCTATGGCACAAACTACTCGTATGTACTGCAAGTTGTATATTCTAACCCTCTTATTCATAAAAATAACAAACATTTGCTGAACCTGTTTAAGTTAAAACATGTTTTGTCCCTTTGCCTCTCTTTAATGTATGACATTGAAAGAACGAGACAAAAAATATTTAACGTTAAATAAGTTTAGAAAATTTTGCTTAATTTTTATGAATTTGAGAGTAAATCTTTGACTACGAGTGTCACCAATACTGACGCAGTATTGGTGACACTCGTAGTCAAAGATGTGTTACCAATATTTGACGCAGCTTCCTCCTGCCAATTTCGCTGTATCCATTAGGGCTGCTGCATCCTTAGGTTTCGTACTTAAAATAATTGGCAAAGTTCAGCAGATGGGGCGGACACTTGACTATAACAACATTTTTCACCTTAAAACCAAATATTTCTGAAACGGATCCCTAAATCTAAAAACGGTGTTAACAAGCTCATAATATTTTTGAAAGACCAACGATACCCCACATGATTGGTTAGTTGAGAAAATAAAATTGACTTTTGACTTTACTTGTATGGGAGCTACCCTAAAAAATTGTTTTCAATATTTTATTTTACCACTTTTTCCACATAATTAATACCTATACCAAATTACAGCTTTCTAGTACTTATAGTCGCTGAGTAAAACCGCAGACGGACAGACAGACAGACATGGCGAAACTATAAGGGTTCCTTGTTTACTACGGAACCCTAAAAACGAGACATTCTCAAACTAAAACCTCAATAAAATATTTTTATTTTTTAAAGGAGGCAAAAGTACGGATCTCAAAAATCATATAACACCTACGAATTGATCTACCAATAAATACATCACATGTGACAGCTGCCTTAAGCGTATTCTATTCGAAGAAAGCCGAAGACGCACCCTCCTTATACAAGATAAATAAAGATCAGATTGTTCCAATTATAAGCAGCTACGAGTCCAAATGATTAAATTGTATTGCAAACGGAATGTTTTGTGCAAATTTGTACGGCGGATTACTCTCTAAAACGATTCAATTTCAACGCAATGAGTGCGCAAGTCGCTTTATAATTCAAACTCAGTTGCAGATATTTATAACAAAAGCTTTATTTTGTTGTGATTGCTACTGTATTTCATACATTACGTACCTGAGCTATTACGCTTCGCGTGGTAGAAACCTGCAGAAAACGATGTTCTCTAAAAATTTACCCGGCTAAAAACTCCCACTTACAATTTTTTAAGATTGTTTGTTTTAGGTAAGATAAGTTCCAAAAATAAAGACTATTGAAAAATTTATAAATTGGTAAATTATTTATTTATCTACAAAATTCAAACATAGAAACAAACAAAGTAAGAACATTGAGTACATATATACTGCGTTTATTTCATAAGAAATCTGTTCCAGCAGACCCAGGAGAGAAGAGAACAGGTAGTAGTAGGCGTGTACAAAAAATTTTAAAGTTAAATACAAATAGATATTAAAATCTACAAAATTTAGATTAGGTTTAGAATAGGTAGAATCAATAAAGAGATTTCGATGCTGGTTTTACATGATGTAAGTTCATATGTATGCTTGCGTTGCGGTTATATATAAGTTGTCTTCACTCCAAACTGCAATAATTGGTGACAAAAAACAAGCCCCATAATCCAAAAGATATTATTATACTTACGTTTGCGATTGAATTGTTTTCAAATTAGCTTTGGTTTCCAGAATAGGCTTACACGGATATATACGCTTGTATCGGGAATCGTTAAGCAGATGTCGCTGGTGTTCTCGTTGTAAGACATCAAACTCGAGGGGAGCAATCAATCGAGACGGTTCGCCGAAGTATTTTCAATTCGGAAATACTTTCGGGGACGTATAATCACAAAGTTGTACGAGCGCTGTGTTTGCTCGCGGTTCGTCTCTTCGATTGATTTGTATTGCAATTCGTTGGATTTATTTTTTAATAATAATTGAAAGTAATAACTTTTTACCCGACTGCGCCAGAAGGAGGATTTTGTATTTCGAGTGTATTAGGGAATATGCACGTATTTTTTTTATTTGCTTAATAAAATCCTTACTATCCACAGTAAATAAATATGAAAGTTTTATAAAAAATCTTAATCAGCGACGAACATGTGATACTTTAAAGTTTCAATTAGAAAGAGAAGTCCGGTAAATTGGTGACGCCAAAGTCCAAATTATCATTTGTCATAGAAAATAGCGTTTTTGCGAGTGAGATAGACATATTTTCGTAAAATCGTTATATCTCGTTCGTTTTTCGATTAATTTTTATTCTTATTTCACTGTTAGTATTTTACTTTTGAATATTAATGGATAAACTAGTTAGATAACACATATTTTGTTCATGCATATTCTCTGTTTGGCACGCTCTGCAGCCTGAACGGCTCGATGGATTTTAGCTTGAGAAGTGTCGTTAGATTTGTGTTTACTGTAAGAGTGACACTAGATATATCAAAATAAAAAAAAAACAAAATGGTGGATTTTGGCGCTAAATTCTAATGTTTGGCACGCTCTACAGCCTGAATGGCTTGATAGATTTAAGACGAAGTGGTAGCTAAAGTGGCGCCCTCATTTGCAATAAATTGTTTAAAACTAAATATGGTGATAATTCGAAATTTGATTTGTATAAATGTCTAGAAAGATCTTTAAACTATTTTATGAATAACCTTTGAAATTATTACTAATAGTCCGTCTAGTTTTAAAACTGTGTTTCGCCAAAAGTGGCCACTTTTGGCGAAAAACAGTTTTAAAACAAGACGGACTACCAATATTACTTTCAAAGGTTATTCATTAAATAGTTTAAAGGTCTTTCTAGACATTTATACAAATCAAATTTTGAATTATCACCATATTTAGTTTTAAACAATTTATTTCAAATGAGGGCGCCACTTTAGCTACCACTTCGTCTTAAGCTTGAGAGGTGTCATTACATTTGTCATATTTCTGAGAGTGACACTGGGTATATAAAGAGGCAGTCAGGTTTTTTGTTTTTTTTAAATAATGACTTGTTAGCTTTGGATCTATAAGATTTATGTCCGTTATAAATAATTGTATTGACTACGGTTGTGAAATGGATAAGTATTCTAATTGGGTATTTTCCTGGGGCAAAAATAAATTATTTTGTGCTGTTAAAAAATTAAACGCCGTAAAATAATGTCACTTGTCATTGAACATATCCATTTAAACGTGATTTCAGATTTATTATTGCAGAAAAAATGATAATAAGAGCGCTATTTGACTCCAAGAAACTATGACGTCATCTGCCTGTATTTCATACAAATCCTATAGAAAAAGTTTGTTTTAACGTTTAGAAAAAAGTATCTGATTTGACTTGTTGGAAAATAGCGGGTTGACGACTTGTTATGAAAATTGAGGTCAGTAATAATTATTCGAACATTAGTTAATTAATTATTACAGTTTGTAAGCCTTTCAATTACTACTTAAACGTGAACTGCATTTGACACTAAAATTGTATACCTACATAATAAGTTTATAACACTTCCCCTTTTTGTAACACAATAAAAATATAAACTCCATATACTTATGTAGAATGAATAAGCGCAGTTATAACTTCTTAGGATTTTGCAATTTTGATTTGAATTTTTGTATGTTTTGCTTGGATGTATTACTCCACAATTTGTAAACTTTTGATTCAAGTCGTGACCAGCATCGCTGACTTCACTGTTATACTAAACCATTTAGTTTTATATGTTAAAAATGTTTATTTCACTGTGAACTTGTTTGTGGTCCAAATTAATAAATGAAAAAAGAAATGTGGTGTCGTGGGACACCAGGTAGGAACGAAGTTCCTACTACTCGCTTGTGTATACGACTGTCGCGCCTGCGCACGTCTCATTTAACAAGGTCATCCTTACGGTTTTACTATCACATTTTTTTCAGTTCGGTCGCGCAGCAAAATCCCTATCTCCTCCAAGCCTGCCGTAAGGAACTTCGTTCCAAAAAAAATTAAGTAATACTACAATTTTGTGACAGTGTAGATAAAAAGATTCAAACACATATCACTTATTGCCGCTTTTATGGTCTAATTTTAAGTTTAGAGACTAATAGTCTGAAGTCTTTTTGATTCTAAACTTTAAAAGTAATTGACTCAAAAAAAAATATACCTAATTTCAAATGACTTACTCAAATTCAAACAGAATATTTCCTAAAACTGAAGAGATAGTCAAGTAAAAGTACATTTTCAAAGATCAAAACCGTCAATTTCGATTTGTAGAATACGCTTTTGCTATCTCTCAGACAGCTACAGATGGGATCCACGTCACAGATCCAATAATAACGCGATACCACTCCACTGGAGTTCACTTCAATTTCTGCGATGCGATCGCGTGTCATTCGCATGGAGCTTAACCTCACCATATCTTGTACTGCTTAACTTGTTTACGTTTACAAAAATTCACCTGGTTTTAGATGTGGCGCAGCATACCAACCAAATAAAAATTATCGCAATACAGACATAAGTGTACCGTATTTATATGTAAATACATAATATCAAATCTTAATATGTCCCTTTTTTTTTCTTTTCGTGTCGATGGTATAACTATATTTTGTCACTCCAGCATCGGGCCACATCGATAGCTATGTCATTTGCGGCCATCAGGTCTTCCCAAGTGCAGGTATTTGGACACCTGGGACACGTAAGTACGTGCTCCATAGTTTATGAAGAGAAACTACACTGGCAAAAGTTTTACGAACTGTTTATCATCTTCCACCCGACCAAGTTATCTTTACAACGGCCCATCTTCGTTCTTAGTCTGTTTAAAGACTTCCAAATGGGCCAAGGCCGATCATTGCCAGGTGGAAGTTTCTCTCGCGGTTCGATAAAATTGGCTACAGTGTGGTGTCTTTCCCAAAGCTTTCGTCTGACTGTTTAGGCATCGTCGTCCAAAGCGCCTACGCTTGATAAAAAACTGTGCCGACTTTTCAGTCTTTGGGGAGCTGAGCAATAGACTTTGGAGAGCTAAGCAATAGTCTTTGGGGAGCTAAGCAATAGTCTTTGGGGAGCTGAGCAATAGTCTTTGGAAATCTGAGCAATAGTCAATATAAGTCCCTAATGGGGCAGACAAAGCATTTTGGATCTTGAAGCTCTAAACAGACAAAGCCAGGCCTGTGTTACTCCGCGTTTAGGTATCGGAAATATACCTACATTATTACTAAACGCGCGGCGACCACTTCGAAGGGGAAAAATTTATCACATGAATCGTTTTTCCAGAGTAATAAGAATGAAATTGGCTTGCAATGGATGTTTAGGTATCTAAACGACGAGGTGAGGAGTTCTGACGCGAGCTAAATTAAACCATAGCGCTTTTCTTTGAATTCTCTTCCAAGTAAGACTTCTGTATATGAGTACTTGTACTTATTCTGTAACAAAGCCCATGGGCACAAGAATCAAAGGCCACTCAATGTACCGTAATAATCAAGAAATAGTAGATTATTATCCAAGGGGATAAAGCAGTGTCTTCTGTCGCGGGTGACGACTTAAATCGCGAGCGCAACGAAGGACACGAGGTTTACTCCCGAGCGGAGCGAGGGTGTTAAATACTTAAATCACGAGCGAAGCGAGGGATTTAGGACGAGTCCTGAGTGTAGCGATGGATTTAAGTTCACCCAAGACTAAGACAGCTTTATCACCGAGGAAAATACTCTACTTTTCGTACCATTTGCGAAAAAATAAAGATAAAGAGATAAGTATTTATTAAACGATATATAATACTTTAATTATTTATATCTAGTTACATAAAAAGTACAAAACGCAGAAAACTTGGCTGTATGTGTGAGACGCAAATGACCCTTTGCTTTTTCTTTTTGGAAAACTAAACAGCTGGTGTAAACAAACAATGAAATAACTTGATTTAGTTTTTTATTTTATGAAATTTAAGTGGTTTTGGGGATTTTGCGGATACATGTTGTCGTTATTTTTTTTACGCTTAACAATATAGAAATGATTTCAGTTCAGTATCAATTTCAGTAAGTATTCCAAACTTGTATTCCAAACTTAAACCACATTCTCCCTCTAAAGGATGAATGAAATTCAGTACAATTTTCTTTCCCTGTTTTCATTCTTGGTCTAGAGGCTGAATGAAATTCAGTACATTTTTCCCTGTTTTTAACAGATTGAAAAATTACTATTGTTATATTCGCTTCTTGTGCCATAGAATGTGACTTTTTTGAGCAAGTGGTACGAAAAGTATTTTTATTGAACGAGTGAGCGAATTTTTCTGACTCTTCTAACTTGTGCTTTTATGCATTTAATTTTTTTTTCTACAATCTGGGGTGGGTATTATTTTTATTTATTTATTCAAACTTTATTGCACAGTTAAAAAAAAGTATAACAGGCGGACCTAATGCCTTTTTTTTTTCTTAGCCTGTATGTATTGTGTCTCACTGCTGGGCAAAGGCCTCCCCCTTATTTTTCCACTCGTCTCTTTTTTCTGCAAACTTCTGCCACCCACATAAAAATCTATCTAAATCGTCCCGCCACCTTGTTCTGGGCCTACCTTACCCCTACCTAATGCCTCAAGGCATTCTTTTCCGGTCAACCATTAGACAAAGCGGAAAGTTTATGTGGCTGGCGTAATAATATATGTATATGCAATGATAATTTTTTTAATCGTCCTTCAGACATAATTTCGATAGAAATAGTATTAAAATTTGAGTGGTTAGCTAAAGTTTAATGTAACATTTTCCGGCAATAGTTCATAAAATACTCGCAATACTGAAATTCATCTTCGCTTTGCAAAAAAATTATTTATACATATCAAATGAGGACAGTAAATTTATGCCCGGCTTTAAGGCCACCAACAAGGAAGAACAAAGCAAAGGCTTAACCCTTGTAGTGAACAACTAACACAGCAATTATAACTCGAGAAAATTACGAATGCATGAAACCGGCCAAAGTTTCTCCGTAATCACTTTGTGCAAATCCTTTCTTTGTGACTTACAAAGTTAAATGAAATTTAATTTCATGAAATTCATTGTAGAGTTGTCCCAAAACTTCACAGTATTATTTTAGACGTTTTAAATACCTCAGGGTAGCAAAGAAGGCCAACCTAACCTAACCAACGCAATTGACAGATAAAATCTAGTCTGAGTATTATTGTTCCAACTTAAGAAGACGACTCAAAATATCTATCTCTCATTTTAAGGGTTTCGTACCCAATGGGTTAAACGGCCCCCTATTACTAAGACACCGCTGTCCGTCCGTCTGTATGTCTATCACTAGCCTGTATCTCATGAACCGTAATAGCTGGACAGTTGAAATATTTACAGATGATGTATTTCTGTTGCCGCTATAACAAAAAATACTAAAAACAGAAAAGAAAAAATATTTAAGGGGGGCTATACAACAAACGTGATTTTGTATAGATAATGGTGCGAAACCCTTCGTGCCGGTTCTTAGTTTTCGATGTAATCATCCATGTCCTTGGAACCCTCGCAACCATGCCACTCGAGATACAGGTTTATTCCTAGTTCGATGGTAAGCTGCCAAGTGAGAGAACTTTCGATATAATGTTAGATACGTGAGTCACTTTTTACAATCTCCGTGTTGTACTGGAACTTAAGAGAAACGACAATATATATTTTTTTTTAAATTATAAATGTAGGTGTGATCAGATGAACTGAATAAAGTTGCAAAAAAACATTGCAATCAAGTCATTTCAATAGTTTATTCTGGAAATCTGCAGCTGCGAATTTCCTGCAGCAGAATTGAAAATGTGACTTATTTTAATATGAAATACTTACAATATTATTTATGTTTCTCTCCACAATAACAGGAAGAATATCTCGCTTGTACATTGTTCCGTCACGCTGCCGCTTCGCATCAATAAATTGACTATTTCCACTCACTAAGACCGACACTGTAATGTGTATGAGTTATTTGTCTAGAAAGACCTTTAAACTATTTTGTGAATAACCTTTGGAATTATTACTAATAGTCCGTCTAGTTTTAAAACGGGTTCGCCAAAAGTGGCCACTTTTGGCGAAAAACAGTTTTAAAACAAGACCAATATTACTTTCAAAGGTTATTCATAAAATAGTTTAAAGGTCTTTCTAGACAGTGATACAAATCAAATTTTTAATTATCACCATATTTAGTTTTAAACAATTTATTTCAAATGAGGGCGCCACTTTAGCCTACCACTTCGACTTAATGAGAATACGAGTAAGTATGTATAAAGGTTGACTTCAAAAAATCATGTAATAAAATAATTTAAAAAAAAGTCGGTTCGATGAAAACGGAGTGAAATAAAAGTTTCGTTTGAATTCTTCAAAGTGAAAAATGTCTAAATTACTGCTAAACATTTACGCTCAGCTCGTTTCGAAGCAAAGGCATCTAAAATTAAAAGCACTACACTATTCCAATAAATCCTAGACGTCGGCCACCGTTTAATTTCAGCTCTTTGTGGAGCTATCACAAAAAGAGTCCTAAAACGTTGCAAAAAGATCGACGGTAGTTAGGGTTGTCCAACTCCAGAGAACTGCAAACGGTGACGGCTTCGAAACCGTTTTTCATAATCATAATCATATCGTTATTTGCTTAAAACATGGTAATATAGTCTTACAATAAATATTAAAGAACGTTAATAGATCCAGGTGTTATTTTGCGAAAGTCAAAGTTACATACTATATGATTTGAATTACTTTGTGCAATTCCGCCACCAGTTAGTTCATGCAAACTATTGCCGGCCGGCGCCTACCCACTACTGTTAGTCCCAGCATACCTGCCATCAACACGCACGCAACAACTCGACGCTTGACCGACGAAACGATCATTCGACGCTTGACCGCTGAACGATCAACAACTATTCGCGATCAACACGTGTCGCGTATGCGGTGTCCGATGTTGCTGCAGCCGCAGCGGATGCAGCAGCATGGGAGGGAGCATGCATCAGCTGTTGGTGGCGGGTGCACACGGGCTGTTGGTGGCAGGTAAGCTGGGACTAACAGTAATGGGTGGGCGCCGGCCGGCAGTAGTTTTGCATGAACTAACTGGTGGCGGAATTGCACAAAGTAATTCAAATCATATAGTATTAAAGAACGAACATGTGTTAGTAGTAATAGCATGCAAATATTAGTAGTCAAAGAATTTATTTTCGGACACGTATGACTAAAATCGAGGTTTATTAAAAAAATAAAATAATTGCAATTGACTTTGTGAAACCAATGAGGAACTCGTCGGCTAAGTGGGTTCTTCATTTAGTTTTCTTGTCAATGATACTAGATTTTGTCACTCTTGCCCATTTGGCTTAGCAAGCAAGTTAAGTGACTAAGTCCAAACTTAGAGGTTCAAGTTGCGCCAGAGAGGGATCCAACAAGTTTGAGTATTGAATTATTAATATTACTGTAATTCTAGTTATTTATTTATGCCAATTATGGAATAATTGTGAAATATTTTAAAAGAGCTACCACAGAGTCTCCGACCGCTTCTTCTCAGTGATGGTACAGCCTTTCCGACGCGGTGGTAAAATGATATATTAGGTTGGGGAAAAAGTCTTTTCGCATAAATGACGACCTCCGTGGCGTAGTAGTCACCACGCTGGGCCGCCAGCCAGAGGTCCCGGGTTCGATCCCCGGTCAGGGCAAGTTGGAAAACGGCCTTTTTCAAATTGTCCTGGGTCTTGGATGTTTATCTATATATGTATTTGTTATAAAATGAAGTATCGTTGAGTTAGTATCCCATAATACAAGTTTCGAACTTACTTTGGGGCTAGCTTAATCAGTGTAATTTGTCCACATATATTTATTTATTTATTTATAAAGTATGTATGAACTTGTAATAAAACCACTTTGGCTATACTATTTGTACCTAGCTGGTTTTGGTATCATTTAAAAGTTTAAATTTTAAAGAAGATAATTCCAAATTCAAATTAGGAAAATGCGTGATTTTCATTTGTTTTTCTCACCGTCAAGATGAGTGAATCTAATGAAGAAATTAGATACATTTTAAAATTTTACTACCAAAAAGGTAAAAATGCAACGGAGCGAAAAACATTTGCGATGTTTATGGACCTAGTGTAGTGTCTGTGAGAGTAGCACAAATTTGGTTTAAGCGTTTTCAATCCGGAAATTTTGATGTCAAAGATGCACGTTGCTCTGGTCGCCCTGTTACGGATAAAACGGATGCTATTTTTGAAAAAATGGAGCAAGATCGGCATATCAGTAGTTACGACGTAGCTGAAGAACTAGGAATTGACCACAAAACAGTTTCGGCGCATTTGAAAAAAAATGGGTACACAAAAAAGCTCGATATTTGGGTACCTCACGAGCTCTCTCCACGAAAGAAACCTAATGAACCGTGTACGCATTTGTGATTCTTTATTACGACATAATGAGACCGAACCATTTTTGAAGAAATTGTTAACTGGTGATGAAAAGTGGATCACGTACGACAAGAACGTGCGAAAAAGGTCATGGTCAAAGGCCGGTCAGGCTTCACAGACTGTGGCGAAACCCGGGTTAACACGCAACAAAGTGATGCTGTGTGTGTGGTGGGATTGGAAAGGCATTATTCATTATGAGCCGTTACCACCACTCATTCAGATTCAGAACTCTACTGCGAACAACTAATAAGATTAAAGCAAGAAGTTGAGAGAAAGCGGCCGGAATTAATCAACAGAAGGGGTGTGGTTTTTCATCATGATAACGCTAGACCTCACACATCTTTAACCACTCAGAAAAAATTAAGAGAGTTTGGCTGGGAGGTGTTAATGCATCCGCCGTATAGTCCTGACCTGGCACCTTCAGATTTCCACCTGTTTCTGTTTCTTCAGAATTCTTTAGGCAGTGTCAGGTTAACATCACGCGAGGACTGCCAAAACTACTTGACGCAGTTTTTTTATCAGGAGCCCCAAAATTTCTATGGCAATGGGATCATATCCCTACCTATAAGATGGAAAAAAGTTATCGAACAAAATGGTACCTACATACTTTAGTTAAATGTAATTAAACTATATTAAAAAATGTTTTGAATATTCATATAAAATGCGGAAAGACTTTTTCCCCAACTTATTCATATTAGAGCTATAGCAATAGCCTAAGTGATTAAATATTTTAAAACTCTTGGATGTTTATTTGCTATTCCTTTCCCAAGCCTTAAAGAATTGCTAAATGTCTAGACTCCAATAACATTCTAGTCTGACACAAGTACCTCACATATGCATAGCCGGATTAGCCTAAACACCTTAACCACTGCCATCTAGTAGGCTTACGCTTTAATAAAGTCTTTACACAAGCCTAAAGGCATCAAATTATTTTCAAAGTCTCTTTAGATAAATAAAATGTTTTGTTTTAATAATTGAGTAGTAGGAAGAAATGAAACATGGACCAAGAACTAAAAAACGGCAGCTTTTTCCATATTTGCAAGCTAAATTTGACCCAGTTTTCATGCTTATCTTAGCTAAAAATTTTGCATGCTTGTTCAGTACAAAGCAGCTTTGTTTGAAACTTTAAACAAATATTTTAATTTTACAAGCTTATCGCAGCTAAGAACCGTCTCTAATCTTATTTAATCTGAGATTAAGATCTTGATCAACTATTTTTAAATCAAATCAAATCATCTTTATTGTGGAAACAGGTTACAAGAGATCTTAAAAAAATATACAAGGTACCAATAGGACCTGCCCTTGATAGACGTATTATAACATAATTACCCGCAGAGCCGCTTGTGGCGAGCTGTCGGTGAGTAACGACACCATGGACCCAAGTACTCCAGAGAGCCGGGCAGAGCCCTCACGTGTCTTCGTCAGTCGGTCTGGAGACCCAAGAGGACTCGAGAGGCTCTCAGCTCTTCATTGCCTTTATTGGCCGTGTAGAGAGGAGTCGTTAAAGTTGTTGCTTCAGGGGTGGAAGTGTTAAAGGGCGTAACGCCGCGAGTAACTTCGGAGAAAACGCAGCACATCTCTATACACCTCTGAATCACCTGCGCACTGGTGTTGCTCCTTTGCCGGCAACTATTGTCGGCGCATTTGAAGGGCCCATCTAGTGGGCGGCAAGCCACCACCTGCCTACAATAGTCAGGTGACGTTCCTGTTGCAATATTCCAACTATAACCCATGGACCTTTCCCTTTTCTTGCTATAGATCTTTCTCCAGCCGAAACATATTCAACGGTACACCTTTCATAGGTATATTCAGGAATGGGTTTGGGCGGGAGCGCCACATAACATCAATTTTTCCACAGGGCCTCTACGTGTTGGATCTGTATCCCCTCGCAAGCCTCTCATAGGATCGGGGTGAAAAGACCCGTGAAACTAAAGGAGATACATAATAAAATAATTAAACCAGGTCTTATTTCCAGGTAAAAATTAAATAAAAATTTAGTCTTACATGCTTACAAAATTATCATCATCATCAATTCAGCCGCATAACGTTCACTGCTGGACATAGGTCTCTCCCAAGGATTTCCAAAATGACCGATCTAGTGCGGCCTGCATCCAGCGCTTTCCAGCGACCTTATTCCTCAGACCACCTTGTGGGTGGGTATCCTACACTTCGCTTGCCAGTACGTGGTCGCCATTCGAGAACCTTTTTGCCCCATCGGTCATCGGTTCATCGCGCTATGTGTCCTACCCACTGCCACTTAAATAAACTAATCCGCTGGGCAATGTCAGTGACTTTTGTTCTCCTACGGATTTCCTGATTTCTGATTCGATCACGTAGGGAAACACCGAGCATAGCCTTCTCCATAGCGCGTTGAGTGACCTTGAGCCTTCATATGAAACCCATAGTAAGGGACTATGTTCCAGAGCCACTGAGGTATTTTGGACGAGAAGACACTGCGTAGCTTCCCTAACGCTGCCTAACCGAGTCGGATTCGTCGAAAGACCTTTTCCTCGAAGCTGGAACTTCCTGCCTGGATCAATTGACCCAGGTAGATATACTCGTTAACAACTTCGAGTGTGGAGCTCCCAACAGGTAGGGGCTTACAAAATAAAATCTAGTAATTAATTATCATTATACAATTCAATATCAATAATAAAAAATAATAATAATGAAATTCAAGTCAAATTATCTTTTAAGTATTTTTTTAACATTTTTAAGTTAAAAGTAATTTTAATTTGGTTTTAAATGTCAAATGATCTAAAGTTTTAAAATGATCTGGCAATTTATTGAAAATAATGGGAGCCATATTTAATCACATTGTTTTTCATCAATGCAGTATTGTAACCGCCTGTTACCAACAGATGTACGTATTGAGATCTTACATTGTTTGTCTTCATTCTCGTTTCAATGAATTTGAGAAATAATTGTGGATTATTCCTGTTTGTACCATCACGCCCACCATCAAAATTAAAAATTAAAAAATTCGAATGTTCATTCAGTAATTGGACCTTTACAGGCACTTTTACACGTCAATAAGTATAATGTACATTACGTGTAGTATATGTTAAAACAAATTTATTTTTAAAGAAAAGCTACCGACATCAGCACTTCGCAACAACCACTGCTGAGAAAAAACATTTGAAGTTTCGGCTTTAGAAAATATTTCTTTGAAAACTATTTAACCAAATTTGTCAACCCTAATTGCTAGCTTCTTGGATAATAACTAATATCGAGCCATCGGGGCGCTTCCGAAGATAATTTATTCTAGTTGAAAGTTGATAAGAATAATAGTGTCGCCGTCGTTGGCGCCCGCTCCGCCCGCTTGCAAAGAGAGTTCAAGATAACTCAAACATAGAGATGACTCCCTTTTCCCTTTCACGGGGGTCGAAGATTAGGCTGTCCACGTACATCGTATGTCACCAAAAAGATGTATGCACGTTGCCACTGTGTAAATTCAGGCTGAAAGAAAAAGGAAAAGAGGCAGACCAATTGAGACTGTTTTTAAGGGATTGGAAAAAAAGGCGAGAAGTTTTTGTAAGCATGGTGTGGTTTATAGGGTGGTAAACAAAGAACCCTTATAATTTCGCCATGTCTGTCTGTCTGTCTGTCCGTCCGCGGTTTAACTCAGCGATTATTAGTATTAGAAAGCTGTGATTTGGCATGGATATGTATATTTGTTAGGCAAAAAAGGTGGTAAAATAAAATATAGAAATACATTTTTTTTTTAGGGTAGCTCCCATGCAAGTAAAGTGAAAAGGATTATTTTTTTTAGACTAATTAGTCAAGTTGGAAATCGTTGAATAGGCCTCTTAAAAATTTAATGAAGTTGTGAACACCTTTTTTCGATTTAGGGATCCGTTTCTGAAATATTTGGTTTAAAGTAAAATTTTTGTTTGAGTCAAGTGTCTCCCCCCTCTATCTGCTAAACGGTTATGTATAAACACGTGAAAAATCACAGCTATAGTATATATAACGAAATTTAAAGGAAAGCTATCAGAGCTAAGTAGGATTTACAATTAAAAAAGTTATAGGCGACCAACTTATAAAATGCACTCGCAAAATGACAATTTCAAACAAATTCAATAGAAAATTAGTTTTTAGTGGCATGAAGTCAAAGTATCTCGCAACTACGGAACCCTACACTGCGCGTGGCCAGACACGCATTTGGTCAATTATTGTCCAATAGTGCGACATAGAGAGTACAAAAAGTTGACTCTACCGGGCAGTCATTCAGGTTATATTATTATGACAAGGAAAATATAGAACCTCTCTTAGATTTATTAGTTTTTAGCTAATATGAACCACATCGGTCAAGAGTCTAAAGTTCATAATTTGGTGAAAACAACTCGTTACTTAATTATTTGTTTGTTTGTTTGTTTTTTAAATCATTATTGTACATAAACACAGGACAAAAACTCAGGTTAGAACTAGAGAACGGTACAAGGGCGGACTTATCCCAGATAGGGATCTCTTCCAGCCAACCTTGTTTAAGCATGTTTAAACAACGCAACTGTCATTACAGTAGCGTTGTATAATCCAATTTTACCCCAAATCTTCAGATTCCCATTTCCTCAGATTTTCATGCTAGAAATGCCCTATCTCTAAAATATTTATTTAACGTCTCTGGCTGCTATTAATTAAAGTCGCTCCTCTTTGTCTGCCTCCGGCATTGAAACGTATTTAGAAGACTGCAGCCCCTTAACTGGAGATAAAGTTGTAACGTTGTAAAGCACAGACTTCATATTTTTTTATTTAGATAATTTCGTCATGATTAAAATGGACATTTATAATGTGTGTTTCAATTTCTTACAGTTTAATCAAAACATCAAAAAGGAAAATTGAAGTCAGTATTCGTTACATCTCTCCAAGAAAATAAATCGATTTGAGAAGCGGCTTGATCGATGCTCTCTATGACTTCATTATAATTTTGGACTAGCCGCATAGGCTTCACAAGTTGTTCATAACCGGCTGAGTTACCCCTTCAAGTATCTGTAAAGAAACTAACAGTATTTTTGTCTAATGGTCAAGAATAATGTTAACGGTGATTTCGGCCAACCGTTAGTCGTCAAAGTATTTTTTTTTACCGAAACCACAGAATAAGTACAAGTACTCACGTACAGAAGTCTTACTTAGAAAATAAATTCAAAGAAATATCTACTCAATGTGGTTAGCGCTATGGTTTAATTTAGCTCGCGTCAGAAGTCCTCACCTCTTCGTTTAGATACCTGAACATCGATTGCAAGCCAATTTCATTCTTATAACTCTGGACAAACGATTCATGTAACTGAATTTTCCCCTTCGAAGTGGTCGCCTTTCAATATCAAACGGGAAGTGACACAGGCCCGCCTAAACCGACAAATAAAGAACAGGTTTGTGATAAACAGTTAATCACACAAAGTTATTTCTCATGTTGTCATGTTGGGAGTACATTAACTTCTGGTCATCATTGACGAGCTAAAATGAAGCCCTTCCATAACAGATTGTTTGTTTGTTTGTAATAACTTTATTGTACAAAAAAAAACATAAACAAGACAACATACGAAAGAGCAAATATACAAAAGCGGACTTATCCCATGTAGGAATCTCTTCCAGTCAACCTGCGATAAATTGAGAGGATATTTACTCAATTAAAAGTTTGTTCTTTAGTTACTATCTTATTGTGTTCACACAGTCAACAAATACATGCAACAACGCATTGTTTCTCCCTTAGGGCTTTGCCCTGCCTTATATAGACATAGGAAATTCAATACGTACTTTATACTTTTACGCTTTGGCGACCTCTGTGGCGTAATAGTTAAAATACCTGTCCGTCCGGGCTCGATCTCTGGTCATCTTAATCTGGAAAATGATATTTTTCTGATGATTGATGGATCTTGGTTGTTTATGTGTTTGTTACAAAATATAGTATTGTTGAGTTAGTATCCCATAACACAAGTCTAGGACTTACTTTGGGGCTAGCTCAATTCGTGTGATTTTATCCGTAGATATTTTTTATTTTTATTATATTATATCTGGTATTACATTCTGGTATTACATACTGGAAAACCTTCATTAATCTCTCGAGTAGTTGTAAGCGAAGCTGCGTGCTGCTGAATTGATTGGTGCAGTGACGTCATAGTTCATTAGTGGTCATGGCGATAACCATGTCACTAGTCTAATCTATGGCTTAAGAAGCTAGAAGAGAAAAGAGCTAAAGGAGAGAGCTTACCGCAGATCGTAAAAGTCGATCAAAGTCGAGATAGTGGCTGAAAATGCGAATCATGTAAGATTCAAAGATTCAAATGTTTATTCAGTAATTAGACCTTTACAGGCACTTTTACACGTCAAACAAATTTAATTTATTTTTAAAGAAAAGCTACCGATTTCAGCGCTTAGTAACGACCACTTCTGAGAAGAAACGCCGAAAGAAACTCATTTTCACAGTATTGGTCGCCTACTCGCCAGAAGGGCTTTGTCATATTATTATTATTGTCTTTTAATTAATAAATACTTATAATATAATACAATGTTGACACATTATAACATGTAATGCTTGCGAACAAGTAAGATTCTCGCCCACAATTCATTTCCACCATCACACCTCGACTAATAGAATATTTCTGTCCCAGAAAAATGTAAGTTTATGAGATTGTCAAATAATTCCCTCTTTGAACACGCGGGTGACGCCGCGAGTTCATTTATATGTTTGATTTAATTCGTTTAAAATAATATATTTGTATTCGAAATATACTTTACATTAAAAATAACCTAAATCAAAAACACAACACATATTAGACATAGACCATAAGACACCCCTTTGTCGTTGAAATACCTAAGTCTCGAACTAAACGCTTTGACAATTCCTTTTTGGTTCGAGTAGCTAAGGTGTGGAATGAACAGCCTGCGTCTATATTCCCAGAGAAGTACAGCCCCGGGACATTTAAAAGTAGATTGAATGGGTATCTTTTGGATAGGCATGCTTCATCCTAGTCTTCATCGTCGCTTTCCATCAGGTGAGATTGAGGACAAATGCCTAAACCAATAAATATTAAAAAAAAAAAAAATATAACAAAAAAATTCATCTAACAAATACAATTATTTTTCCAAAAGACAAGGTTTCACTTAGTAAGATAAGTTTACTAATTATACATATTTTTTTTAAGTTTTTCAGATATAAATGACTTTGGATGTCTCTTACTCGTCTTCATTATTCGCAGTCTTCAACTTAGCTATAAACAAATAATATACGGACAAATCACACCGATTGAGCTAGCCCAAAAGTAAGTTTGAGACTTGTGTTATGAGATAATAACTCAAAGATACTATATTTCATATCAAATACATATATAGATAAACATCCAAGACCCAGGACAATTTGAAAAAGGCCATTTTCCAACTTGCTCTGACCGGGGATCGAACCCGGAACCTCTGGGTGGCGGACTAGCATGGTGACCACTACGCCACGGAGGTCGTCAAATACATATATAGATAAACATTGAAGACCCAGGTCAAGCAGAAAAAGATCATTTTCCATCTTGACCTGACCGGGGATCGAAAGGGAAACCTCCGGGGTGACATCGTGGCCACTAGGCCACAGAGGTAGTCAATGCAACCTCTGAGTGCTGGGAGGTAGCTCAATGATTGTTATTTACAATGATCCTGGCCTATTTTCGCACGTTCGCGTTCGCCCCTCGATCTTTATAATATATGTTACTCTATTTATATTTATACTAGCTTTTTCCCGCGGCTTCGCTCGCGTAGGGGTGTAATTTATCAAAATCCTTTCTTAGGGGATGCCTATGTCATAGTAGCTTTATGCATGCAAAGTCTCAGCCCGATCGGTTTAAAATTGACAAAGTTTCATACAAACTTTCATCCCCTATTTTATCCCCTTGGGGGTAGAATTGATCAAAATCCTTTCTTAGCGGATGCTTACGTCATATCATCTACCTGCATGCCAAATTTCAGCCCGATCCGTCTAGTGGTTTGGGCTGTGCGTTGATAGATCACTATGTCAGTCAGTCACCTTTGAGTTTATATTTAGATTTCATATTTTCAAATATAGATATACGTGGGGCGCACTATAAGTTTCCGGAATGAATATGAAAAAATACTATTAAAGGTACAAAATTAATTTATTGTTTTTCAAAATAATCTCCCTTGGCGTATATGCACTTTTTCATTCGATGAAACCAGTTTTGAAAACTTTTGTGCCACTCCTCTGTGGTGACCTCTGAAACGTGTTTTTCATACTCCTCGACAGCCTCTTCTGGTGATGAAAATCGTTGACCGCGTAATTGGTTCTTAATTTTTGGGAACAGAAAAAAGTCACAAGGTGCCAGGTCGGGACTGTATGCAGGATGACTCATGAGTTCTACATTTTTCGCCTTCAAAAAGTCGTTTGTCTGGCCGTGTGAGAACTAGCATTGTCGTGGTGCAGGATGATACGGCGTTTACGGTTATTTTACGGAGTTCGTCAATAACTTCCGGCAAACAAATGGTCGTGTACCAGTCACTATTCACTGTACGACGATTCTCTAAAGCAACAGTAGCCACGTGTCCAGTTTTAACAAAAAAAGAAGCAATCATCCGCTTACATGCACTTTTCACGCGCGCCACTTTGGTTGGAATCGGCTCATCTTGAAAGACCCATACGCTCGATTGCTGCTTTGTTTTGAGATCGTAGCAATAAATCCATGTTTCGTCACCTGTTACTATGTCCCACACCAAATTTGACGCACCTTCGTTGAATCTGGTAAGCATGGCACTGCACCAAGTGACGCGGTCCGTTTTTTGAGCCTCGGTCAAGTTGTGTGGGATCCACCGCGAGCACAGCTTTCTCACACCCAAATGTTTGTGTAGGATTAATTGTATTTGACTCATGCCTATTTCTAAGGATGCGCGAATTTCATGGTAGGTCACATGCCTGTCTGTTTCAATCATACGGCGCACAGCATCGATGTTTTTGTTGGTCACAGCGGTGGACGGCCGACCATCGCGAGATTCGTCACTGAGATTGATACGACCACGCTTGAATTCTGCAAACCAGCTATAAACAGTTGTCTTGCATGGTGCTTCATTGCCAAAAGCTGTTTCAAGCCGAGCGATGCTCTGTTGAGCTGTCAAATTACACTTAAAATCGTAGAAAATCATACTACGAAAATTTTCCCGAGTTAAATCCATGTTGATGCAGACACACAATTTTTTAAATGGCGCCACAAGGTAAAAACAAAAGACAGTCAGATGAAACAAACTGCATTCTACAGCCAAAGAGTTCTATTTTCAAATGTTGCAATAAATTTTTAAATAATGTTTATGTAAGTGGCCAGTTCCGGAAACTTATAGTGCGCCCTATGTATTTCGGGACATTTACACTACGCATAATTAAGTTCAGTTGACTTTGTTTGTGTTATTCAGAGAACGATTGTTTGTATAATTGTGGTTCCACGGAAGACCAGTGATGCTGTTGGCGATCAGCAGCTTATGCTGAGTTGATTTTTATACCTAGTGTTAGTTAATGATTTCGTATTTTTGCAATATTAAAGATTTACTTGTAAGTTGTTAAGTGTACATTATCACTGAATGAAGATTTTTCTATTTTATTCTATTACGCAAAATTCAATACTCGTATACAATAGAACCATTTCAGATCCGTCACAGCAATATTTCCACTCTCACTGACACGCTCACATCACTTCACTTGCCTTTCACCTGTCAACTCGTGACAAGAGGGAACTAGTGAGTAGTAACACCCCTGCGGGTTTACTCCGAAAAGTAATACGACTTTCGTTCGATAACGGAGCTAAATTAGACTCTTTGGAGAAACCGATCCCCTCTATCTAGATTTTAGAGCACACGAAGGGTTTCGTACCATCATCTATATAAAATCACGTTCGTTGTATGAGAACTCCACTGAAATATTTATTTGATTCTGTTTTTAGTGTTTGTTTGTTATAGCGGCAACAGAAATATATAATTTGTTAAAATTTTAACTGTCTAGTTATCACGATTCATAAGATACAGCCGGGTGATAGACTAACAGACGGATAGCGGAGTCTTAGTAAAAGAGGCCCGTTTTTACCCTTCGGGTACGGGACCCTAAAAACAGTAAATTGATTGAGACAGCCATAGAGTAAATTTTAAACTTGTATTAAGAACTATAGAAATACGTCCAGCATAATTTGGAACAGACTATTTCTTAAATTTGAATTGAACCCAAAGCCACTCGAGTAGCAGACAAATGTGTTTACCATTGCGCCACGGAGGTCACCATACCTAATCTATAGCGCTGAATGTTGCAACAAGCAAGAACACTTAAAAAATGCACTTGTTGCGTCACAGTACAACGTGGCCACGTAGCTGCGTGTTGATATCGTCCCGGTTTTAGAGTAAACCCCCAGATTGTCACGCACAGCTGTTACAGCACACGATATCATGCAAAAGTAAAACGAATCTCTTCACTCAACGTTTTGTAGCACGCAGGATTTCTGTCTCAATACAGTGGTGCTATTCAGTGGTCGATAATAACTCCCATGTATGTGTTATTGATTGAGTATCTTAAGGCTTCTATTAAAGAATTCCCTTACACTAGACTTTTCCATACAAACTTAATTTAGTTTTTATTTTAAAATGATATGTGGGATTTCGGCATTATTTTGTTATTTTAAAGAAATTGCATATATCTAAGCATATAACTAGTTTTCGAAAGTAGAAAATATGAGAGTGTATAAGTTTTCCATACTGAAGGTCAATAATAATAATAATATAATAATAATTGTTTATTTCGGACAAAATAAAAAATCCATAAATTGTTAGTAACGTTGTTCTTACTTACTATGTTAGTATGTTTACACGCGATATGAGCTCGCATGCAGTTGAGTCCAGTGATTTAAAATGGGCCCATCTACCCTGCCAGCAATGATGGTGAGGAGGCTGTTGGAACTGCAGTATACCCTGCGTATCAGGGAGGCCACCCTCTTTCGCACTGTGGCTTGAAAACTATCCACCTGAGCCTCTGCAAACATACCTGATGCGGATCAATTATGATATGATACACTATATTCTCTTTTGCCTGCCTCCGTGGTCCAGTGGTCAAGGCGTTCGCCTTGAGACCCAGAGGTCATGGGTTCGATTCCCACTGGGAAGCATACTTTGTAAAAAGTTGTTTCCAGTCTGGATAGGATATTGCAGGCTTGAATCACCTGATTATCCGAAAAGAAAGATGATTCCGTGTTTCGGAAGGCACGTAAAACTGTGGGTCCCGAACGCCACCTAGCGTTTGATCATCAAACTATCCAAGGATTGGTTCCTGGTTTGCCCTTTGGGTTGTGGAGGTCAGACGGCAGTCGCTCTGTGTAAAAACCAGTAACCTCGTCAAATCTCCTTGGTTAGGTAGCGGACCCCGGGCTCTGAAGCGTTACTGCTGAGTATGCAACCGGGAATACGCTCGGATGATGATAACACTATATTCTCTTTTAAGTTCATATTTTGACTGTGAAAAGTAGTTCTATGCTTCAATATATGCAATTTTGACTTATATTAGACTACGTTTGTAAGGGAAAGTCTGATTTTCTTAAGGGGATTATCTTAAGTCTGGGAAACCAGAAAATATCAAATGGTTCTATGGCAAGACCAAATAATTTTTCGAAACTGAAAACCAACTTCTCCCCCAAACTACACAGTTTTTCAAATCTGGCCAGAAGTGCTATTATTGTAACGTGGAGTCACCTAAACGAATTGGGTATTTTCCTGGGACAAAAAGAAATTATTTTGTCCTGATGAGAACATAAAACATCACAAAATAATGTCACTTGTCTTTGAACGTATTCTTTCAAACGTGATTTTAGTTTTTTTAGTACAGAAAAACTGATAATGAGAGCGCTATTTGACCCCAAGAAACTATGACGTCATCTACCTGTATTTTATACAAGTCCCATAAAAATGCACGTTTAGAAAAAAGTATCTGATTTGACTTGTTGGAAAATAGCGGATTGTTTTTCCATACAAGAAACCGTTCGTTTAGTGACTCCGCGTCTGAAAAATGTCACCACAGGCGTTTTTGAATAATCGGTGAACATACATAAAATAATTGGCTAAGTGCGTGTCGGGCCACGCGCAGTAGGGTTCCGTAGTTACGAACGCTAACTTTGAGTTCATGCCGCTATAAAACGTCTAAAAACTAATTTTCTATTGAATTTGTATGAAATTTTCCTTTTCCGAGTACATTTTATAAGTTAATCGCCTATAACTTTTAAATTTGTAAACCCTACTTAGCTCTGATAGTTTTCCTTTAAATTTTGTTATATATCCTATAGCTGTGAATTTTTTTACGGGTCCATATTTAACCGTTTAGCAGATAGATGGGGGGACACTTGACTCTAACTAATTTTTACACTTTAAATGCAAATATTTCAGAAACAGATCCCAAAATCGAAAACAGTGTTGACAAACTCACAATATTTTTAAAAGACCTATTCAACGATACCCAACATGATTGGTAAATCGTGAAAAATAATTGACTTTTTACTTTACTTGCATGGAATTTTTTTTTTTTAATATTTTATTTTACCGTTTTTTCCGCCTACTTAATATACATATTCATGCCAAATTACAGCTTTCTAGTACTTATAGTCGCCGAGTAAAACCGCCGACGGACAGAGAGACAGACAGACAGACATGGCGAAACTATAAGGGTTCCTTGTTTACTACGGAACCCTAAAAAGAACTCAACGAATTGATAACCTCCTCCTTTTATGGGAGTCAGTTAAAAACGCGACAATTTGAATCAAGTCATAATGTACGAGGCTAATCACGCTGACACCTGGTGGGTGCCAGAAGGGAGACGACCTAGGGGTAGACCAAGGAAGAGATGGCGGGATGACATCGGAGGTTTCTTGAGTGGACGGCAGAATATTGCTCGGGATAGAGATAGATGGAGAGAAGAGGGAGAGGCCTTTGCCCAGCAGTGGGACACTACATCTGGTTAACTAAAAAAAACACGCTTAATCTATTGCGACCTGCCTCAATCATAATGATAAGTCACGCATTTGTCAGATATGAGTACAAAAGTTGTTAGTTTACAGTGTAGGGCGTCATGCTGCGCCGTCAGGCATACAAATTGTTGTTTAGAAGAAAGTATTTATATTATATGTTAATTATTGTCCTGACAATTAATAATATACAATGTGGAAGAGACATACCTGTAATAAATCGAACCACGAGCTGTATTAGATCATTATAGTATTAACTAGCTTTTGCCCGCGGCTTCGCTCGCATAGGGGTGTAATTTATCATAATCCTTTCTTAGGGGATGCCTATGTCATAGTAGCTTTATACATGCAAAGTATCAGCCCGATCGGTTTAAATTAACAAAGTTTCATACAAACTTTCATCCCCTTGGGTATAGAATTGATCAAAATCCTTTCTTAGCGGATGCCTACGTCATAACATCTACCTGCATGCCAAATTTCAGCCCGATCCGTCCAGTGGTTTGGGCTGTGCGTTGATAGATCACTATGTCAGTCAGTCAGTCATCTTTGAGTTGTATATATTTAGATAAGGGGGTAGGTGTATTATACTTATACACGTGGGTACATGTTTAAACATTAACCAACAAGTCAAAGTTAACAGGCGTAATAAAAGGCTAATTAAACACGGTACCTTCTAACCTGTTGTTACGTTAATTCTAAACCATACACTGAAGTGTTGCAAACTTCGGCCCACGGGCGGTAATTCATAATTTATGCCCCACCTGTGTTGCTCGTGCAAATTGCTTTTGCAGGTCTAATATGGGGCGACGTAATCACGAATTCTTTGAACCAAAACAGCTTGCTTAATCACTAAGTGCTTTTACAGATTGCAAAAGCTGATGTAGGCAAAATGGGATGCTCTGCGTTTTTCAAAAATCTGATGTGGCTCACCGTCGTCAATAGGTTCTGCGCCTTAGTAGGGAATATGCATGAAAAAGAAATGTGTTATCTAACCAGTTCGTCCATAAACATTCAAAAGTAAATAAATAAATAAATATATGGGGACAAATAACACTGATTGAGCTAGCCCCAAAGTATGTTCGAGACTTGTGTTATGGGATACTAACTCAACGATACTATATTTTATAACAAATACATATATAGATAAACATCCAAGACCCAGGACAATTTGAAAAAGGCCATTTTCCAACTTGCCCTGACCGGGGATCGAACCCGGGACCTCTGGGTGGCGGACAATAGTAAAAGTAAAAGTAATATATTAACAGTGAAAACAGAATAAAAATTGGTTAAAAAACAAACGAGATATAATGATTTTACGAAAATATGTCTATCTCACTCGCAAAAACGCAATTTTCTATGGCAAATGTATATATGATATGGACTTTGACGTCACCAGTCCATATCGGACTTCTCTTTCTAATTGAAACTTTAAAGTATCACATGTCCGTCGTTGTTTAAGATATTTTTTTATAATTTTTTTCATATTTGTTTACTTTGTGTTTTAAGGAATTTACAAAGCCAATAAAAAAAAATACTTGCATATTCCCTTCTTGTTCGTTTTTCCCACTAATCCGTTTTTGGCTAGCAAATATTCTACTTTGTTTCTTTTTAACCGACTCCAAAAAAGGAGGAGGTTATCAATTCGTCGCGATCCTTTATTTTTTTTTGTGTATGTTCACCGATTATTCAAAGACGCCTGGACCGATTAAAAAAAATCTTTTTTTGTTTGAACTGTAAATTTTACCAAAATCGGTTGTGTAGTTTGGGGGTGAAGTCGGTTTTTAGTTTTGAAAAATTATTGCCAGACTAGTATGCGAAAATGTATTTTTAACTCCAGACAAAAAGAGGGGTGTTAAAGTTTGACGCTAATATCTGTCTATCTGTATGTCTGTCTGTGAGTCTGTCTCTGACATCGAAGCTCTTTAACAGATGGACAGATTTCACGTAAAAGCAAGTTGATTGGGGAAGGTTTTTAGCTATGTTCGATGAAAATAAGTTCACCCGTTTAAAAGTTATTGGGGGCTAGCGCTTAAAAATCGTGGTCTTTATTAATTGGTCCAGAAAATAATAGATGGCGCTACTGATATTCATACCACCATCGGTTTCAATATTTAGTTCCGCCACTCTTCACCAGATGGCATTCTTGAAAGCTGGTTTTTTTATTTGCAAGGCAGATGAACCTTTAATTAATTTGTTTGATTCATATATAGTTTCAGTAATTTCGTTCATGAAATTAAACACTTAGTAAAAGCCATGTCTGTAATGAATGTAGTATAAAACAACTTTTTTGGACCCCCGCAGTGGTGAGGTCATACTTGGGGCTTCAACGACATTAATCATGTTCTTTATAAAAGTTTTTATTAAAGTTATTTCACTCAGGTTCGCTTCGCTGCGCACTCACAATGGACTCGGCAAAAATTTCGTTAGACAAATTCACAAAAACCTACAGTTTTTTTAACTAGATTTAGCTAATTTTTACCCCCCGACACAAAGAGGGTATTATAAGTTTTGACGCTAATGTCTGTTGGTCTGACTGTCTGTTTGTTTGCCTGTCTATGACATCGTAGCACCTGAACGGAACGACCGACTTCGATGCGGTTTTTTTGCGTGAAAGCAAGTTCGCTAGCAGTGGTCCTTAGCTATTTTTGACGAAAATTGGTTGAGTCATTTAAAAGATATTGGGGCGTTTACGCTTGAAAGTCAGGGCTTTTCCAGCATACAAAAGATGGCGCTACGAATATAGTAGCGAAACTACCGATACGACTTCGGTAGTTCCACTACTTACCACTAGATAGTGTTCTTGACCATCGGGGTCGTTTTTTATTAGCCTAGCAAATAAACTTTGCCGGTTGACTGAAAGAGATTCCACTATGGGATAAGTCCGCCGTTGTCAATTAACTCTTTCTGTTGTTATTTTATGTAATTGTGTGTTTTCATAGTACAATAAAGTTATTACAAACTTGTTATTATTCTAGTTATCTAGTGTGTGAAATTAAAAGGCGATGTCCATTATCTCTGCTAGAAAATCATCATAGTGTGCATCTATTTTCATACAATGTCACCGATGTAGAAGAAAAAAAAAGACGTGTGGCACTCGGGGACTGCCGCGGTAAAGCTATTGCATAGCATTTTTTATCAACTTTTATTTATGCAGTATGTTTTTCTTTAATATTAATTCAAGTTTTTTCTTTGATATTAATTCAAGTTACTCATTTTGAGCGTGGTGACCGATAATATGTTTTTTTGTCTTTTATTGAATAAATGAGAAATTAATATCTATCGTTTAAAATATTTTTATTATCTTACAATACATGTAGATTATTCAGGAATTTTATTATTAGCAATTAGTCTCAGAGTTGGGAAAAATTGGCCATTTTTTTCGAGCATAGATTCTTTGTAAGAGACCACATGGACCCCCAGATATCGATTTTGAAGGCACTCGGTCTAGAAACGAAAAAGTTCAAAATAGCGGCTACCTTTTTCAAATTCGAGCATAGATTCATTATAAGAGACCTCAAGGACCTCCAGATATCGATTTTGAAGGCAATCGGTCCAGAAACAAAAAAGTTCAAAATGGCGGCTTTTTTTTTTTCAAATTCGAGCACAGATTTATTATAAAAGACCACAGGGACCCCCAGATATCGATTTTGTAGGCAATCGGTCCAGAAACGAAAAAGTTCAAAATGGCGGCTACTTTTTTCAAATTTAAGCATAGATTTATTATAAGAGTCTACAAGGACCCCCAGATATCGATTTTGAAGGCAATCGGTCCAGAAACAAAAAAGTTCAAAATGGCGGCTATCTTTTTCGAATTCGAGCATAGATTCATGATAAGAGACCTCAAGGACCTCCAGATATCGATTTTGAAGGCAATCGGTCCATAAACCAAAAAGTCCGAAATGGTGGCTATCTTTTTCAAATTCGAGCACAGATTTATTATAGGAGACCACAGGGACCCCAGATATCGATTTTGTAGGCACTCGGTCTAGAAACGAAAAAGTTCAAAATGGCGGCTACCTTTTTCAAATTCGAGCATAGATTCATTATAAGAGACCTCAAGGACCTCCAGATATCGATTTTGAAGGCAATCGGTCCAGAAACAAAAAAGTTCAAAATGGCGGCTTTTTTTTCAAATTCGAGCACAGATTTATCATAAGAGACCACAGGGACCCCCAGATATCGATTTTGTAGGCACTCGGTCTAGAAACGAAAAAGTTCAAAATGGCGGCTACCTTTTTCAAATTCGAGCATAGATTCATTATAAAAGACCTCAAGGACCTCCAGATATCGATTTTGTAGGCAATCGGTCCAGAAACGAAAAAGTTCAAAATGGCGGCTACTTTTTTCAAATTTGAGCATAGATTCATTATAAGAGACTACAAGGACCCCCAGATATCGATTTTGAAGGCAATCGGTCCAGAAACAAAAAAGTTCAAAATGGTGGCTATCTTTTTCAAATTCGAGCACAGATTTATTATAAGAGACCACAGTGACCCCCAGATATCGATATTGAAGGCAATCGGTCCAGTGAAAAAAAATATTCAAAATGGCGACCAAATTTTTTCGATGCAATCGGTTTAAAAGAAAACACCCGTACACTCTAAAATGTAACTCTTCCCGACGCAATCGGTTAAAAAGAGAAGGGTAAGTTTAAAAAAAACTTATGCAATTATAATTATTTATTTATTTTATTTATTCTGCTTATGTGTTCGTCCAATTTCGGAGCAGCTCGTCTCGATTCGTGCGAGTTTCGTAGAGTCGTACAATACGTCTAATCGCACGCACACAACGCCGTGTCGAAGACTGCCGAACTGAAACGACGTTAGACGATGCACGGCCTTCAAGCCACACCGTGCCCGTCGGAGTGGGGAGCGTGAGGTTTTTTCGTTACGGAATTTCTGGATTCGGTCCCCGCGATCAAGGCCCGCGATAGAAGCTATGCAATAGCTTAAAAAGGATAATGCCTTGACGGGTATATATATATAGTAGAAGATATTCATTTACACTGAAAAACACATAGCTGAATATGCATGAAAAAATATGTTATCTAACTAGTTTATCCATAAATATTCAAAAGTAAAGTACTAACAGTGAAAACAGAATAAAAATTGGTTGAAAAACGAACGAGATATAACGATTTTACGAAAATATGTCTATCTCACTCGCAAAAACGCTATTTTCTATGGCAAATGTATAGATGATATGGACTTTGACGTCACCAGTCCATATCGGACTTCTCTTTCTAATTGAAACTTTAAAGTATCACATGTTCGTCGCTTATAAAGATATTTTATAAATTCTTTCTTATTTTTTTACTGTGGATAATAAGGATTTCATTTAGCAAATAAAAAAAACGTGCATATTCCCTGTTCCTTTTCAAATGGCTGTTTGTCTGTTTATATGATTTTTTGATATTAAAAATCGCCTTTAACTCCAAACTTACACAATCTATTTTGAAAAATTCTAAATTATAATTGACCGAGCGAGAAAAGCGAGCAAAGCGTCCCAGTTTCGAGATTGGCCAAAGATGCTTTTGTCCGGCTGTCTGTCTGTCTGTCCGGCTGTTCTCGCCTACAGGTTGCATTTCTAAACCGATACTTTGCAAGAAGTTTTAAAAATTATATTTTTTTTTTTGTTGGTTCAGTTTTTCGAAATTTTTCACAATGGCGGAAATATGAGGGTTGGAAACTTTAAAAATGTCTTATAACAGCCATTACAAAACAATAAAAATAATGTTTTTTTTTGTTATCCTTACTGAACAACTTTTTTATCCGATAAACTTCAACGGTGACTCGCGAGGTATACAGCTCACTAGTAAACATTTAGTTAAAATTTAAATTGCTATAGACTCCAGACGTCTTCAAGCAATCGAGAAACATACATAAAAAAACATAACATACGAATTGATAACGTCCTCTTTTTTCGAAGTCGGTTAAAAATATTTTCACACTGAGATTTACACTAACTGAATTTCCTTTCAAATGTCTGTTTTAAAATGGTTTTGAATGTCAAAGCCACAGGGAGTTGATAGTATCAAGAACTTCAAAAGAAACATTCCCAGAATTAAACTTTTGTCATCAAAGTGAGCTGTCCTTGAAAGCCTTCAAAGTCACATTCCAGTACTAGCTAGGATTTCAATATCAAGAGAATCCTTCAGCGAGACGCATTGTACGAATGTATGTAAAGCGTTATAGTTAGACATTCCACACTCAAAGATTCAAAGATTCAAATGTTCATTCAGTAATTAGACCTTTACAGACACTTTTACACGTCAATAAATATAATTTATGTTACGTGTAAAGTATATTAAAATTTAATTTATTATTAAAGAAAAGCTACCGACACTTGTGACTTTCAAGTACCCATTCATTTTAAGCATAATATGTATTTTTCAATTTATATTTTTTCATGATTTTTATCACTCATGAAAAATATAAATGTATCTCCAAATACTAGGTATTTGAAAATACAATTAAGTGTGCGAGAGTGTAAAATTTTTTAGGGTGCAAACATACATGAGTTTTTTGGAGGTTAGTGCGGCCACAATTTAAAAAAAATATATTTGAAAGGAAATGGAGATTTATTGATTTATTTCTTTATTATTACTACACACTTTTATATTGCCATTACAGTTTACAACAATGCGACTATGTGATTCAAAGATTCAAAGATTCAAATGTTTATTCAGTAATTGAAGAAATCTACTATTTTAAGTCGTATTACCTACTATTAGGTATTACTTTAAATGTAATGCATTTACTCCTATTTCAAACTCCTTAGATCTGCTGTAGCAAATAAGAATCACGATTTGTAAACAATCCTGTCAGCTGTCATTAGTGTTGCCAAATTAATAAAAACTAAGTGGTATGTCTAATGGTACGGTTGGTACGTTCGTACGGTCGGTTATCAGTGGTAAGTTCTTACGGACAGAAAGCTATTTTAAAAATTGGCAACACTAAGTGACCGGTTATTGTGAATTCATTCTGAACGAATGATGAAGGCAAAAATAAAATGTCTTTGGTGAAAAATCGTAACAAGTGTAATGTTAGATCCATATATAAATTAGGTGCTAGAGAGTCTCTAAGGGAACTTTTTAAAGACATTAATATTTTGACTTTCCCTTCGCAATTCATCTATGCGAACATTATGTACGTGCGTCAAAATATACATTTATATAAGAAAAATAGTGAAAAAAATATTCATAGTATAAACACTAGAAATAAAAATAAATTAGCTATCTCAGCTTTTCGGTTGCAAAAAACAAAAAAATCTTTTGTGGGTCTTGGCTTACGTCTCTATAATAAAATTCCAGATAATGTAGTAGCGTTACCATTATCTAAGTTTAAGACTGCCATTAAAAATCATTTGATCAAAAATGCGTATTATCATGTAAATGACTGTTTATCATCGTCTGATCACAATTCTTGGAAATAGATGACTGCAAATTTTAATTGTATTGTTTAAATACATAGTATAATGTATACCTAGCTAAAGTGTAAATCTGTATTGTAACTGTAATATAGCCCATCAGGCTGGGTAGGGACCAATACTGAACTGGGGTTCTTTCGGCGTAATCTTCCCAACAGTGGTCGTTCCGAAACGCTAGTAGTTTTTAGCTTTTGCTCTAAAATAATATTTAAAAAAAATGACCTTCAATAAGAGATAAATTTATCCTACATTGATTAAAATTTTTTGACTTTGACTTTGACAAGCTCTCTTGGGCGTTGACGACACGTTGTTGTGGAATCTATGCGAATCTTTTATTTTAACACTACATAAATAATTTATAGAAAGTGGAAAGGACATACCCGTAATAAATCATCATCATCATCCGAGCGTATTCCCGGTTGCATCCTCAGCAGTAACGCTTCAGAGCCCGGGGTCCGCTACCTAACCAAGGAGATTTGACGAAGTTACTGGTTTTTACACAGAGCGACTGCCGTCTGACCTCCGCAACCCAAAGGGCAAACCAGGAACCAATCCTTGGATAGTTTGATGATCAAACGCTAGGTGGCGTTCGGGACCCACGGTTTTACGTGCCTTCCGAAACACGGAATCATCTTTCTTTTCGGATAATCAGGTGATTCAAGCCTGCAATATCCTATCCAGACTGGAAACAACTTTTAACAAAGTATGTTTCCCAGTGGGAATCGAACCCATGACCTCCGGGTTACAAGGCGAACGCCTTGACCACTGGACCACGGAGGCAGTCATACCCGTAATAAATCGAACCAAGCTAAATACAAGATCATTATAGTATTATTAAAATTAAAATAACAGTCAAAGGTTTTTGGAAAAAAAAACGGCCTTTCCGTACGAAATTGTGCAAACGCCCGGGCAATTTGTACAGGCATGTCGTTTTTTATATTATGATATGTAAATTCTTCATTGTACAAAAAGGACACAACACAAACACAAAAGAAAACATTACAAAGGCGGACTTATCCCTTTAGGGATCTCTTCCAGTCAACCCAAAACCAGAGGAAAGACTGACATTTAGTAGTGTCAGGTCTGTGCCACTCCCCGTTTAGGTATCCAAAATATATTATTACTATGCGCGCGGCGACCACTTCGAAGGGGAAAATACAGTTACATGAATCGTTTTTCCAGAGTAATAAGAATGAAACTGGCTTGCAATGGATGTCTAGGTATCTAAACAAAGAGGTGAGAATTTCTGACGCGAGCTAAATTAAACTATACCGCTAACCACATTAAGTAGATATTCCTTTGAATTTCTTTCCTGAGTAAGACTTCTGTACGTGAGTACTAGTACTTATTCTGTGGTAGGGTGGAACATTGTACAACACTTATTATGGGCAAATATTACATACAAATTTATCATATTTTAATAAAAGTTTTTGACCCTAGCTTTAAAGAAATACAATTTTTTTTCGTTTCTTGACTGCTATTTTCTTATCATTATACTAAACTGATCTAATATAGCCCTTGGTTCCATTTATGACCGAGCATATCCCTTCCACGTTGTCTATGATTTTACATTTTGATATTGTATTTGACGTTGTATATAAAAGTATATTTCAGTTGGAAGAAGGCTTTATTCATTATCCTTGGTCTTGGTATTTATTATAAAATATAGTATCGTTGAGTTAGTATCACATAACACAAGTTTAACTTACTTTGGGGCTAGCTCAATTAGTGTGATTTATCCTTATATATTTATTTTAGATTTTACTAACTGAATCTATTTGTTTTGTTTGAATCCAAACCTGATCTAAGAAGTTTATCAGAATTAAGAGGCATTTTACATTTGGTTGGCAGTCTCGCTCGCACAATCAAACATTTTTAAAGATTATTAGAAAATGTGTCTCATTTGTAAAAAAAGTGTTTCATTAACTGTCAATATAATTATATCGTGGACATTTTGGACATGTTTTTATATTGTGTAGACATTGAATCCATAGAAATTAAGTCATAAATATTTTAAAATTTTGATGACCTAATTCTCGATACACACACACATAAACAATAAAAAACATATCTACAGTATCTAACATATAATCAAATTGACAGTTAATGAAACACTTTTCTACAAATGAGTCATTTTTTTAATAATCTTTAAAAATTTTTGATTGTGCCTACCAAATGTGAAATGCCTCTAAAGAAAGTTTGCGCATAATAATATAATATAAAACTACGAAGAAATGAAAGGTTTTACAAAAAAAAAGATAAAGCTAGAGCCGAAACGACGCGGAATTCTCGGCGATACGTATTTACGCGGCGCGGAAAGCATTAGCGAACAAAACGTTTGCGTCGCGAATAATTCAGCCTGAACTAGCAGCGTTTAAGTGCCCTCGCGGCGGATCTCTAAGCCCTTCTTTAATATAACCTATCCTTGCAACAGCATGGATTAAACGAAAATACACCGAATTACAAATAGATAAGGTTGTAAATCAAGCGGGAGGCGGTATGAGATAAAACTTTTTGCAGCGAGTTAGGAATTTCTTCCGAATGTCTTCTATATATCTCGGGTGAGTATAATCCACTGTATTCGCGGGAAAAATCTCTGTTGCACCGACTGCAGATGCAGTTGCAGTGGTTTTCCACTTGCTTTCCCTTCACCCCTCTGCACCCCGCGCTCGCCTGCAGATACCGTCTTCCATTTAAGGTAATTAAAAGCCGAGGCAAGTTCGATGTTAACTGTTATCGTTTCTAATAAGTTTGCTGGCAATTGTTTCAGGAATTTAATTACTTGTTGTCAACATCTTGCTACGAGCAAGTAATAACTATTTCTTTAAAATAATAAGTTTATCTGCAAAGAAAATAAAATAACCAGCCAAGTGCGAGTCGGACTCGCGTACGAAAGGTTCCGTACCATTTTTCTGTAAAAAATCACATTTGTTGTATGGGAGACCCACTTAAATATTACTTTATTCTATTTTTATTATTTGTTACGAGTATTATAGCGGCAAATTTATTGATAAATTTTTGTACGACTGACAGAAGATCGCAGAAGATAGGGACGTGTGGAAGGATAAGGGGGAGGCCTTTGCCCAGCAGTGGGACACAATATCTACAGGTTAGTAAAAAAAAAATTATAGCGGCAACAGAAATACGTAATCTGTCACGGTTCATGGGATACAGCCTGGTTACAGCCAGACGGACGGACGCACTCCGGGCTCTTAGTAATAGCGTCCTGCTTTTACCCTTTGGGTACGGAACCCCGACTTTCAAACGTTCACCCCAAAAACTTTTGAACCGCTAAACCTATTTCCATGAAACAAATCTGAACCATCTCAATCACATTCACCATTTCAAACCGCATCAGATTCGTTTAGGCGCTACGATGCCACAGACAGACACACAGACATAGACACGTCAAACTTATAATACCCCTCTTTTTCGTCGGGTGTTAAAGATAAGCTTATTATTTCGAAATGAACTTATCGATATGACACATCTTCACTTGCTACAAGTGCTACGAACTAGTTCGTATGTGCTACGAACCGATCGGCGCTCGTAGCATCGTAGCGTACCTCGTAGCATAGGCGCTACAACGCATAAAATCCTACTTCCTACGTAGCGTTCGTGCTACGTAGCTATCGTATCTAGTAATAAAGTTTCATTAGCAATTTCTTTGCACATTTTTTGCCATCTGAATTTGAATTTGCGGTGTATATGAGGGTGTTTTTTAGGGTTCCGTACCCAAGGGTAAAACCGGAACCCTATTACTAAGACTCCACTGTCCATCTGTCCGTCTGTCTGTCTGTCTCCAAGCTGTATTTAACAAACCGTGAAATTTTTACAGATGATATATATATCTGTTGCCGCTATAAAAAAAGAGATTTTTCATAGATTTGTATGGAACACGCGAGTGTGACATGCACTTGGTAGGTCTTTTTAAGTTGTTAATAAAAATCGGAAAGCCCTTAGCCTAGCTCAGTGGGACAAAATAGGCTAATTAAAAGAAAAAAAAAACAAAAATAATATCTAATTGAAAAACACTTTGCTACTAAGCATTTGCGACAAACCCTTGCTTATAAACCGCGTGTGACATACACTTTACTTTAATAGAGAAATAAATTAATGCCCCCGGGGATACTACTTTATTACCACAGAATGAAAGCACATACAAAGCACAAATCACAAGGAGCACCGTCGCGACTGACAAGTGGCAAGTGACAAGTGAATAGCAGTACTGCATATCTACTTGTCAGTGCATGTAAACACCTACTTGCTACTTGTCAGTGTTTACAGACCACTTGTCAACCGCACTTTCACTCGCACTTGTCACTCATACTTGTCACTCGCACTTGTCACTAACATTTGTCTCTTTCACTTGTCACTCGCACTTGTCACTCGCACTTGTCCCTCGCACTTGTCCCTCGCACTTGTCCCTCGCACTTGTTACTCGCAATTGTCACTAGCACTTGTCATTTACACTTGCCACTCGCACTTGTCACTCGCACTTGTCAATATGTAAATAAGGCTGTAGTGCTACGAAGCTATGGTAGTTGGTATTTAGCAATTAGCAATGTTATCTGGTAGTAATATAGCATTTAATATTTACTAGAAAAGAATTTTGTGTCAGAAACCCTTGTTAATAAGCTGCGTGTGACATAAAATTTATTTTAATAGGAAAATAAATTAATGCCCCCGGGGCGGTAATTAATTACCCCCGGGTAAAAAAAACTCGCAATCAGTCACAAATCACGAAAAGTACAAAAAAAAGAGTCATGGGTGTAAAAATAGTAATGACCACATTGCAAACCACTCAAGCAAAATTCTGGCTTCTATGCTGGTTCCTGGGAGGAGTCCGCTACCTAGTTCTAAAGTATGGAATTCTGCAATTTGCGTCATCGAAAGTATTCGAAATAAAAAAACTTGTATGTGTGTAATGTACCAACTCCTTCTTTTCCGCGCAGATCGTTTAAACCGATCAAGGGAATTGACGAAAATACACATCACAGTAACGGCGATGCGGGTAGGGACCCCTTCCTTTTTAACCTTCTTGCCCGCTCACTAACTCTTTGACTCCCCCCTCTTCCTTGTTACAGTTGGTCATAATTTTTAAATCCCCACTCACTAGTGTGACGTCACAAATTTTATTTACTAAAAAAAACTAACAATCGAAGCTACTAAATATTTAACTAATAAAGATGGCGATATTTAAAGTTTATGTATTATTAGTTAAAAAATTGTTTTATTAATTAGATATAGTTTTGTATTGTACCTTAACTCCCATCCCTTGTCACACAATATCACATTTTATGACCCCCTCCCACCCCGTTAATGTATGACGTAGTTTATGGATGGTCTTTAAGTAGCCTATGGGTCTTGCGTCTCTGGGCTCTCTCTTATCATCATCATCATCAAGACCCAAAATGCTCTCTCTGCTTCATAAGGGATAAAAGAGTGATAGTGTAGTAATGTCTAAGTTTACATATGCGCGTATTTTCTATACTTCCAGTGTTTTAAATTGACTTTAGCAGGAATGCGTCCGGCGGCACATCAAGATACGAACATGTCTGTACATGACGAAGTATTTTTAACCGACTTCCAAAAAAGAAGGAGGCTATTAATACGTCGTGATCTTTTCTTTTCGTCGATTTTATTTTTGTTTTTGAAAGAATATACTTGTCTGGTGGTACCATAGAAGTTTTATAAAAATCGGTTGTATAGTTTGGGGGTGAATTCGGGTATTAGTTTAGAAAAAATATATTTTTTCTTTTCAATTGCTTGGAAAGAAAAAGTTTATTTTCCGGGCAAGTCGATGGTTTAAAAGAACTCGGTGGGAGTCAGCCCGGAGTTGAAGCTGTTCTCTACGAAACCACGCGCCGCAGGGATTTTGGCTGCAAATGTTGAGATTATAGTAGATAGTCGAATTTGCTACTTTTCAACAACTCGAATGAGATACTTTTTAACCGACTGCGGCAGAAGGAGAGTTATGTTTTTCGAGAGTATCTATGTATGTATGTGTATAAAATATTATTATATTATTATGTGTATGAAATATTGACTAATGACGTCATAGTTCCTTGAAGTCAAATTGCGCTCCTAATATCAGTTTTTCTACACTAATAAATCTAATTCTTAACAGTACAAATTATTTTTGACTCAGGAAATACCCAATAGTAAAGAAGTTGTTTTTGTGTGTATCAGTGACCTACATTTGTGTCAGATTTTTCAAGCTGCCTAAAGGCATCTGACATAGCTTGACGACCACCATACAATGATGATAGCCGAGAAAAATGACTCAAGTTTTTTAAAGAAGTATTTTGAAATGTTAAATAAAAATAATTCCGTGAAAACTTTTGCTTATCTAGATAAAAAATTGTGAAATTGATGCCTTATTAGTTCTTCGCGAATAGAAATACGTTTAAATACAAAAAAACTCCTTTAGTGAAACAGATACTTAAAAACCATCGACTTTCAAGCGTTCAATACCAATAACTTTTGAAGCACTGAATCGATTTTCATAGAACATGGCTAAGTACAAAACTTGCTTTCATATAAAAAATAAATCGAAATTTATCTATCCGTTTGAGAGACATGCCACATACCGACAGACAGACAGACATTGGCGTCAAACTTAAAAGCAAATTCAAATATATCTTTATTATCATAGGATATTTACAATATCTCTTAATAATCGTCACTTTGTTTTGTTGCACAATAATTGTTGACGTCAAAAAGTTACTTAGAGCTAAGTTTACTCCCACCTCCAAAGCGCTAGTGCAGAAGAACATATCCCTGAAGCCTGAAATTTCATTCACACCACTTGGATAGTTGGCAATTAACCACCGTACGTTTTAAAAGGAACTTTTTACCACGTACGACCGAACTGTGGAATCAACTTCCTGCAGCAGTGTTCCCGGACCGATACGACATTAAAACCTTCAAAAACCGAGTCTATATCTTCCTGAAAGGCCGGCAACGCTTCTGTTACACCCCTGGTGTTGCAGTTGTCCATGGGCAGCGGTGATCACTTACCGTCAGGTGACCGCGTGGTCGTTTGCCGCCCTATAACATAAAAAATATATGTTTTTACATGATGTTTTCTGCTAGAAGCTAAATAACCATACGGCGAGAAATGCCGCGAGCCTCTTGATGACGTTGCCTGCTAAATAAATATAACTTTTTTTTTTAAATTTAAGATGTTAATTTAGATATTTACACCGTTTTCATTACGGTTTCGCTCAAATAACATCTATAAAAAATATTAATCTTTTGTAATTAATTGCTTTTTGTTCAATCACTTTAGAAGCATCTATTTTCGAGTAATAAATTAACGTATTCATTAATTTACGATGTTTATAGTTAAGATGATTCTTAATGTCTATCAATCAGTGTCAGAACTTGATAATGAGTTGTTATCGGCGGCCATTTCTGATAATCCTTCGGCCGACTTTCAGGCTTTGTAAAAACTTGCGACTCGCAGACTTTGACTTTGATAGCTTTTTATCTGTTTGCAAATCGAAGCTCTTCTGTTATAGCAAAAATCTTTGTTGACGTTGTAAGTACTTTAGTACGTACATACTTTTTACATCTTTACTTCCTTGGATCCGGAGGTCGTGGGTTCTATTTACACTGGGAAGCATACTTTGTGAAAAACTTGTTAGGATATTGCAGGGTTGGATCACTTGATTATCCGGAAAGAAAGATGATGTGGTGGTCCGAAAGGCAAGTAATATATAAACTGTGGGTCCCGGACGCCATCTAGCGTTTGCTGAAACGATTGGTTCTGGTATTCAAGGCTAAATTCTGGTCTACCCTTTGGGTTGTGGAGCTCAGACGGCAGTTGCTCGGTGTATAAATTAGTAACCTCGTCACCTTGGTTAGGTAGCGAACCCCGGGCTCTGAAGCATTACCGCTGAGGATGCAACCGGGATCACGGGAGGATGGTGATGATGATGATGGGATACTGTTTACATCATTTTTCATTTTTCAAATATCGGGAATGTCTTTTTGCATATTTATTTTATAAAAAAATGAAATTCTGTACCAATTACACGTTTAAAACATACTCGAATACAAAACAGGAACTCAAAACCTTGACCGCTTCTTAAAGATGTACTGTAAATTGTTTGTTTTTGTATGTTTGTATGTTGGCTGCCTTAAGTCATCTGACATATATCTAATGACAACAGGAACTAACCGGCTTCACGTGCGTTTCAAAGAACCCTGAATATAATTTTGTACCATTTGTGGTCCCCCATCCAAATATGGACCACGTCTAGAGTTGCTTAACTTACGAAAGCGCCAGCAACGCGTACTCCTAACGAGCCACCAGCTCCTCTGAGGATGTATTGTAAATAAATATGCTCTTTGCGGTTAGAAAGAATTAAATCAAAACTACTCGAAGCTTCGCTACACTGCCACAGTCGATATGGTCTCCACAACTTTGATCTGACACTTCAATTAATTCCTGATCGAACTTCCCATCCCAGCGACAACCCACTTTCACAGTGGTCTCTTTCGCCATGAGTCAAATCTTGAGATATTGCATCTTGAGTTAGAATTATAAACGGGTACGTATTAGAACATGTAAAATCATAATATTTACAGTTAATCATTTTTCAAAACTAAAAAACGACTTTATCCCCAAAGTATGCAACCGATTTTGATAAAGTTACTGTGGGACTATCTGACAAGTATACCCTTTCACCCTTTTTTTTGAAATCGTTTCAGGCGTTTTTGAAAAATCGGAGAACACACATAAAAAATAGAACTTACGTGGAGATTCGATTTTTCCAAATTTAAAATCCTCACAGTAAAACGTGAGATAGCTGTTACCAGCGTGATGTTTTTTTGAACTTCGAAAAAGTAACCATCCGTCATTTAAAACTTTCACTGTTTGGAATTGAGATCAACCAACCAATAGGCATTGTAATTTTAGGGGTTTTGTATCTCGTTATTTTTTTTTACTGGTAATTTTTATTTTATTTTATAACTGGTATTTTTTTATTTTGCATGTTCTAATACGAACTTATATGTCATCATTTTCAAAGAATAAATCTTATATATATATCCCTTATGTTATAGTTTCCATAGCGCGAATCTTCCAAGCACCACTTTATTCGGAAGCTTCCCCAAGCTTTTTATAATAAATTCACATTGTGCCTCGCACCGCCATTGCTTTCTATATCTCGGGTTTGTGCAAGCTCGCGGGAAATGTTAGGCAATATCTCCATTGAGGTGTACCATATATCGCGGAGTACGGTTGACAGGATATCCCATAGGCACTTTAATAGCACTCGTTGGACATTCATCTTCTATATTAAATTTTACGTGTGTAGCTGTGTAAGTGACTAACACTGGTGTCTTATTTGTTGGTTTAATGCTGCAATCAAATTGTTTGCTGTGCAAGAAACTTGCACTGCATTATTACATAGTTGTGAGACAAAGCCCTTGTCACTCAATGACTATAACTGTATTATTAAGACCATAAACCAAGAATTCTTTTTACTGTGTAAAATTATGACTATAAAGATAAAACCGTAGATCACATGGTAATATTATCTGTATTTTCTCCTTTATGGTCTATATAAGGACGTGACTTAGTGCGCAATAATACTGTCTGGGGCAAAAGATACGCATCAGTTTTTAAGGGCAACAGAAGAAAAAAAAACAACTTACCGCAACACGGTTTCTTTTATTCAACTAAGTATATAATGCCATTTTATACATCAGATTTGAAAATTACATCAGCAATAAGATGGCGGCCATCAGCAGCGATGCAGTGATGAAGGCGATTTCTGAATAACCTTCCGTTGGAAAAAAATTCAACCAGAACTGGAAAAATTTTGTGACCAATTTGGGAGACACTTGGTTCCAGCAGGACGGGACAACAGCACACACAGCTCGAACTTCAATTCTGAAATTGAGAGAAATGTTCGAGGTTATTTGGAGTGGCTTCCACGTTCACAAGGTTTGAGGATTTGTGACTTTTTTCTTTAGGGTAACCTAAAGAATAAGTCTTTAAACATTGTCCTTACACTTTGGACATTCTTAAGATGAGAATTAGGGAAGAAATAACTGACATACCCACTTAAATATGCCGGAAAGTTAAATATGAAGGAAGGTGCATCGCTGCTGATGGCCGCCATGCCGTTGATGTAATTTTCAAAATTTTATGTAACAAATATAAATATAAAAAAAGAAATGTGGTGTCGTGGGACACCAGGTAGGAACGAAGTTCCTTCGGCTAATGTAGAATCGACACAATTTGCAAAAGAATTGTGTATACGACTGTCGCGCCTGCGCACGTCTCATTTAACGGTTTTATTTAACGAGGTCATCCTTACGGTTTTACTATCACATTTTTTTCAGTTCGGTCGCGCAGCAAAATCCCTATCTCCTCCAAGCCTGCCGTAAGGAACTTCGTTCCAATAAATAAATATAAGTATATTGGGACACATCACACAGATTGAACTAGCCCCAAAGTAAGCTTAAGCTTGTGTTATGGGATACTAACCCAACGATATTATATTTTGTAACAAATACTTATACAGATAAACACCCAAGACCCAGGACAATTTGAAAAAGGCCATTTTCCAACTTGCTCTGGCTGGGGATCGACCCCGGAACCTCCGGATTGGCGATCTAGCGTGTTGACCATCACGTCACAGAGGTCGTCAATGGCATTATATACTGAATTAAATAAAATGAACCGCGTTACAGTAAGTTTATTTTTTATTCTATTACCCTTCAAAACTGATGCATATCTTTTTCCCCACCCTGTATAACAATTTATTCTCAGCATACAAATCTACCACGCGACACAGAAAAAAGACAAAACTCATTTGGAAAGTGCGTTGTCTTTTTTTTTGGGAAATAAATGAGTTCGGTGGGGTTGGACCGCGAATCAATTAATTCTTTGATTACCTGCGTTTTTCCAACCCCCGCCCCCGCCGCCGTCCTCCTCCCGTCCTGCATTACGGGCGACGTTTTAATCACCCATTAAACGATCGGGTTTAGATATCGCCTGATTGCCGCCGTCGCAAATTGCCTTGAGGGTAGAACTGAAGAGGTTAAAAAAAATTCTTGGCACTTCTTTCGGATTTCTTCCTAACCTATGTCAAGCGCGGATCCAGCCCTCAAAAAAGGTTGTGGTCATAGCTACTAGAAAATCGGCTTAGTACGAGTCGGAGCTCGGAGCATGAACATGCTCATTAACAATCATGCAAGTCGTTAATGAACTTTTGAATTAGATTATTTCCTTTTTTCTGAGCATCAGGACTTTGGCCTTAGGAATGCAAATAAACTTAGGAGAGAGTCGGACCCGATTTCTTAAAATTAAATAGTCTGTTTCGATCCAAACCTATTTCAATCAATAACTTATATGTTTTCTTTTTTTCTAGTAGCCAGTAAGCCAATATAGGGACACTAGACTGGGTAAATAGGTATCTTGAAAAATTGGGCGCCTTTTTACAGTAGTGTGCGCTTTTTCCGTGGCACGTCGCGGTTTTCGAGCGACCACTTCTGGCAACCCTGGCCACGCACGCCTCGCTATACGCGGCTCGGAAGTTTTGACGGCACGGCAATAAGTTGTCAAAAATGTGACATAAGTCATAATATATATCGTCTATGGCTCTTTGCTGCGTTCCGAATCACGCACGTTTCATGATTCATTGTGTTTTTAAATTTTATTAAGGCATATCGTTTATTATCATCAGCCTATCGATCTCAATAGACCGTAAAAGTGTAACGTCACAATTCTATTAAGGTTGGTGTACGGTGGATCCGCCCTTGACCTATGTAGATACTTATAACTCAAGAAATGACCGATGAATAAATGAATAAATGATTTATAGCCATTTATTTATGTAATTTTCAATAGCATACTCGCATATGCCATTTACACGTAATAGAGCAAACAAGTTAAGATTAAAATTAAAGCTTTAACGAGTCACTTAACCCTAGACTCTTCAATACAAACGTAGTCTAGCTTTTAATGTGAAATGACATGTAAGATTTCGGCATTACTTTGTTATTGGAACGAAGTTCCTTACGGCAGGCTTGGAGGAGATAGGGATTTTGCTGCGCGACCGAACTGAAAAAAATGTGATAGTAAAACCGTAAGGATGACCTCGTTAAATAAAACCGTTAAATGAGACGTGCGCAGGCGCGACAGTCGTATACACAAGCGAGTAGTGTATAATACCTTTCTCTTCCTTTGAGCACGATTTTTCTTTTGCAAATTGTGTCGATTCTACATTAGCCGAAGGAACTTCGTTCCTACCTGGTGTCCCACGACACCACATTTCTTTTTTTAAAGAAATTAGATATATCTAGGCATATAACTAGTTTTCGATAGTCAAATATGAACTTGAAAGAAAATATGAAAGTGTAGAAGTTTTCCATACTGATGGTCAAATATGATATGATACACTATATTCTCTTTTACTTTCACTTTTCGACTGTGAAAACAGATACATGCATATGCAATTTTGCCAATATTTGGCATGCCATTTCAAAATTAATCATATCAAATATCTTTATTGTGGAACACAGGTTTACAAAGTTCTTATAAGTATTCAAGTATCACTGTGACCTATCCTTATGGATATACAATAATATAATGGTTTGCTCAAAAAATTAAATAATTATAAAATTCACATTAAATTAAAACTAGTCATTAAACTATATTATAACATGCAATAAATGATATGATCAAAATATCGTTGAAATAATCTTTAACATTATAATAATATTTTTCGATCAGGAGCAAATTCATTTTCTTTTTAAATGTCAACATGTCTAATTTTTTCAAATTATCTGGCAATTTATTGTAAATAGTAGGAGCCATCTATTACATTTTTATTCATCATGGCAGTTTTATGTCCGCCCATTATCAACTTTTGTCTGTATTGATTTCTAACATTATTTGATCTTATTCTTGATTCCGTGAATTTGGGAAATAAGTGTGGATTTGCTTTTACAAATAGACACAACTCCATGATGTATTCTGGGTAAAGTCAATAGATTTAGAGATTTAAAAAAAGGAACACAGCTGTCTCTGGAATTTAAACCACACATTGACCTAAGACATCTTTTTTGGGCTTTGAAGACTTTGTCATTCTCCTGTGAAAATGTGTAAAAGCTAGACTACGTTTGTATGGGCAAGTCTTATTCTGTCCAGGGTAAGGGTTGAAAAAGTAGCTAAGAGAAAACAGGTAGGTTTGTATATTATTCACTTGTTATCGCTAATCCTTCGCACCGCCAATTTTCCTCCGGGTTTTCCCGTGGAAATTCCGTCGTCCGTCACTCGACGGCGGAAACACTCCGCGCCATTTCCGCTACGCCACTCGCTACAAGATAATGCCTGCACTTCGCTGTTCAAGGCTATTTTGTGTAGAAAAATATAATACAACTAGCTTTTGCCCGCGGCTTCGCTCGCGTAGGGGTGTAATTTATCAAAATCCTTTCTTAGGGGATGCCTACGTCATAGTAGCTTTATGCATGCAAAGTCTCAGCCCGATCGGTTTAAAATTGACAAAGTTTCATACAAACTTTCATCCCCTATTTTATCCCCTTGGGGGTAGAATTGATCAAAATCCTTTCTTAGCGGATGCCTACGTCATAACATCTACCTGCATACCAAATTTCAGCCCGATCCGTCCAGTGGTTTAGGCTGTGCGTTGATAGATCACTATGTCAGTCAGTCAGTCACCTTTGAGTTATATATATTTAGATTTACAGATAACAACTGAAGATCTACAAATAAAGATCCAATGAAGTGCAAGTAGCAATGTTGGCTACCCGGAGACCTCCTGCTTCAAATGTGGCGCTATAGGTAAAACGCCTTTCCCCTAGCTTTGTTCCTCCATACAACCTACCTTAGGCAACTTGGAGGTGCCTAAATCGACTAAGTGTTGAGAAGGGCAGATGTGGTCACGGGCTTGCGAAGTGGCGATTTATTGAAAAATCGGAGACCCGCTACCAATGTGTTCAGACCATGCAGCACCTTCTCTCGTGTCCATCGTGCCCGATCAGCTGTGAAAGATACGACCTGTACTCGGCGTCGGAGAGAGGCATAAGAGTGTCAACTTACTGGAAACTTATGGGTAAAATAAAGTGTAAATTGAGCCAACCGACGCGAAAAGAAGAAGTGCAAAGAGTAATAAATTTCTCATCAGGCCCCCGATCTAGAATATTACTACTCCATCTTTTTCTGTGAATATCGTAAGAGGAGACTAAAGGCGACCAAAGTGCATTCCCAAGGAGGAATAACGTCAGGTCGGTCATAAAACTACAGCCTAACCGATTGAAGGGTTACCTGAATTTTTCAGGGTCCAGTGCAAATGATTTATTTCAAATGGCACCCCATGCCATCTCAAATAAATCATTTGAAAGGAAATGGAGATATCATTTCAAATTTTTCCCTAATCAAGCCCTAGATAACGCTTTAAACTATTTTATGTTAAAATGTTCTGGCAATTTCTTTGCCAATTCGCAAAGTGTTTGACATTCTTGGCATGTTATATTTGGAGAAGAAAAAGCAGGTAAGTACACCCTGGACTCCAAAACAGCACAGCTCCGGATGTAGCTAAGAACGATGATTTTGTTGTTTTTATTTTTTGCGCCGCAATAATTTATCTGTTTATCCCTATGATTATCTGGGAGCAAAACGCCTTAAGCGTTAAGTTCAGCTCGTAAACAATTGTTAAATGTAAAATAAATAAACAATATGAAGAAGCCATCATCGATTTTAGAATATCAAATGTTTTGAATTGCCTGGATATTTACTACCAATCGAAATACAATCTCAATCTTCAAAGCTCGAAAATCAAATTGCATTCATATATTTCTTTATTATTTTTCACTATAACTGACGTCGCTGCCGAAACTAGATTTATGGCTTCAAATAAAAATATCCAAAGCGAAACCTATTTAGATATATTTGCCAAAAGTTCTGTTAAGCAGAAATAATTCTCATTTAATTTACAATTTCAATTTTTCAAATAAGTGATCGAATGATGAAATTGGTGCGCTCTGAAAGCAAGATATACGTTCATCTTTCCTTCCGAGCGCACCAATTTTATCATTGATCTAAAAAAATCCTAAATTATCGTACTTTTATATTCATATATTAAAAATACACATATTTTACATAGGTTTAATTGTAATGAAGGTATAAGCTATCGATTGCTGGATATTTTACAAACCGTTTTTTTTTTTCTTAGTAAATAAGTTTATTTTAGTTTTATATCTTCCAGCTTATGTATTACTTATTAAATAATTATTGTTTTCATTAAAACTAACCGAATTAAATAAAGTGCAAAACCTTTTTGACAATACTTCAAATAAGAATTACATATTGATTGGGTTAACCATATCTCTGTCGTAGATACCAGTTACCACCAAATACACTAAGATATGAAGTACTGCCTCCGTGGTCCAGCGGTCAAGGCGTTCGCCTTGTGACCCGGAGGTCATGGGTTCGATTCCCACTGGGAAGCATACTGTGAAAAGTTGTTTCCAGTCTGGATAGGATATTGCAGGCTTGAATCACCTGATTATCCGAAAAGAAAGATGATTCCGTGTTTCGGAAGGCACGTAAAACTGTGGGTCCCGAACGCCACCTAGCGTTTGATCATCAAACTATCCAAGGATTGGTTCCTGGTTTGCCCTTTGGGTTGTGGAGGTTAGACGGCAGTCGCTCTGTGTAAAACCAGCAACCTCGTCAAATCTCCTTGGTTAGGTAGCGGACCCCGGGCTCTGAAGCGTTACTGCTGAGGATGCAACCGGGAATATGCTCGGATGATGATGATGATGATGAAGTACGAGCCCCAATCATCTTTCGATAAATATGCAAATAATCAGATTGATTAATAACATAGTCACGGTAGTATTCGATTCGAAGAATTATCGTATAGAAGCCTAGTCTTTTCCTTCCACCTCTCCATCCACTGGTTGTCTGGAAGAGATCGCTTTAAGCGATAAGACCGCCCATTATACTCATTTAATTTAAAATTATTTCTTTGTGTTACATTTTTCTTTTAGTCTACAATAAAGAGTATCTATCTATCTTTTGACCGTCTAAATAAAATAGTTATATATACAGATGTACAAAATAATGACTTAGGTAATACATAATCTATGTACTTAAACTACTTCAATAAATTAATATTTTTTTACATCCACGCGCACACTTAATTCATACACACACTTGAAATATGCATACATTCACTTTGCATGACTCATTTGTGCTAGATAAATGATAATTTGAATCAATATATTAAATTTTGCAAAAACTTTATTAAATTACATAAAGTGAACTAAAGAAGAGCGGAAAATCCAAACACAAGTATATTATATACTTAAATGGAGGTTCCAGACATATGTTGTAACCATTGTCAGTGATTAAATAAATATTTTTCATTTTCATTTTGACTGCTTGACCGCCATTTTGGTAAAAGGTAAATAGATACCAAAATGTGTTAACAGCACGTGTCACCACGCCACCTCGCGGCGGTGTGGCGTAACGCCATAAAACGCATCTAACGCCATCGATATGGAAATTTTACGAGCGTTCAACCTTTTTATACGTGACGTGTCACATATAAGTACGGTACAGAAGTATAGCTAATGTAATTCTTTACTTTACGAGCCAGTTTCAGTCCACTGGTGGATAAATGGCTTCTAAATATTATATGTGTAAACGAAGCCTTTATAGCTTCATTTAACTTCGTTTGCCAAGCCTTCTATTTATTAGGTTAGGTCTATCATAAGGAACATTTTTGGGTCTTTCAGAACAACAGACTAGCTGTCAATGTCAAGTTTGTGGTTAAGTTGTCAGTGTCACATCACGTCAGTCAAAGATAGTGATTGTGCTGATTAATTTGTGCTCGTCATCGGATTTACTCATAATTTAATAATTTGTGAAATATTAGCTCTAGTTGTTGTTTTGTCTTTTCAGGTAAGATGTGTTGTGTTATTATTTAAGATTAATTACTAAGATATCGTGCCTAATGTAAAAGAGAAATGTTTAAAGCATTTAATCTAATAAAAATAACCCTCTTTTCAGAGCAACACAACTGGCTTTTATTATTTTAAGTCTTTAAATCACACTATATATTTATTATACATATAAAATGTTTCTATGTCTCATAAAATGTTTGGTAAGGCTTCCCTCCATTCTTCCGTATCCTATATCTGTAATGGCGATAATTAGCCAGTTGTCTTATATAGTATATTTATATATGTCTCTCTCATCTTAGCGTATTCCCAGTTGGAACCTCAGCTGCTATGAATCGTGGGTGCGCTTTCTGATTTTACATTTATAAATAAGTACATTGCGATATGGCATGAGTATTAGACTATTAAATGCATGTAAACTTTTCGACACTTCTTTCATCTTTTTTTTTTGTTATAGGGCGGCAAACGAACTAGCTGGCCACCTGATGGTAAGTGATTACCGCTGCTTATGGACAAGTGCAACACCAGGGGTGTAATCTTCATCGTCGCTTACCATCAGGTGAGATTGAGGACAAATGCCTAAACCAATATATTATTTTAAAAAAAGCGTTGCCGGCCATTCTGGAAGATATATACTCGTTTTTTGTCGTATCGGTCCGGGAACACTGCTGCAGAAAGTTGATTCCACAGTTCGGTCGTACTATAGGTTACCATTCAAACAATGTTTTGCTCCAAGTTTCGACATTACTCCTTCAAGCAAAGATACCTGTCTAGTTCTTATTTGCTTGTGTGCTCTCAGCTCCCAACTTTTTAGTGAATTTTTTCTTATTCATTTCGCAAATATGCTTAGTTTAAATAGGTGTTTAAAGCTTGCTTGCTTTTCGTGTAGTGGCCAACACACGTGTCTGATTTTATAAGCGGCCTAAGAAATCTGACATAGCTTGACGACTGTCATACAATGATGACAGCCGAAACCAACAGCTTATACGCTCTTTTCAAAGTACAGATGAGCTCGAGATTTTTTTAGTAACTTGTGATCACCCATCCAAGTGCAGACTACGCCCGGTGTCGCTTTATTTGCGAAATCGCTAGTAATGCGCACGCCCGCCAGGCCACCGAGCTCCGCATGTTGAAGCATCATTTCTGTACTGTCTTCCTTTATGATATCGAGCAGGGATTTATCTCACACGTCGACTCCTACATTATGTAAGTACTGCGCCACTAAAATCAGAATATATATGTTATCTGTGCACGCTTGGGACGGAAGGCGCCCAATCCTCACATAACGCACGACGCACCCCGTATTTTATTCAAATTTAATCGCACGGATGTATAGTACATATCATATTTCTTTTCTTGCTGATCTTGGAGCGTAAAGCGAAATAGTAGGATGGACATTGGACAGCTTTCCTCTTAAACAAAAGAAAAAATATTTTTGATAGAGACTAATTTGAGAAACGAGATCGTAATTTTTAACCCCCGACAAAAAGAGGGATGTTATAATTTTAACGCTAATGTTTGCTGTCTGTCGGCCGGTCTGTCTGTGGCATCGTAGCTCTCGAACGGATGGACCGATTACAATGCGATTTTTTTACGTGAAAGCAAGTTTCCTTGAGATGGTTCTTATCTTAGGTGGTTATGTTTGATGAAAATCTGTTTAGGCTTCTGATGTTTAAAAGTTATTGAGAACGCTTGAACGTCAAAGTTTTTACTTTGCCTAGCAAATTATAGATGGCGCTACGGATAACAATTGGAATATGTAGTTCCCCTACTCATGCCTAGATGGCGTCGTCAGGGATTTTTTTTCCTGGCAAATAAACTGGCTATAATAAAATGATATCATCCAACCTTAACTTACCGACCTCCGTGGCGTAGTGGTCACCATGCTAGTCCGCCACCCAGAGGTCCCGGGTTCGATCCCCGGTCAGGGCAAGTTGGAAAATGGCCTTTTTCAAAATTATCCTGGTATATCAAAATATAGTATCGTAGAGTTAGTATCCCATAACACAAGTCTCGAACTTACTTTGGGGCTAGCTCAATCAGTGTAATTTGTCCCTATATATTTATTTATTTAACTTTTACACACGTATGATCTGAACATATGTAGTTTGCCGTTGAAAAACAGGTTAACCATAATTTTTCTAATCTAAAAACCGACTTACCCCTACCTACACGACTGATTTTAACAAAATTTATATCTGACAAGTATTTTAAACTGAAAAAAATTCCAAAACAGTCCACGTCTTCGAATAATCAATGAACATACATAAAAAAAAAAGATTGCGATGAATTGTTAACCTCCCCTTCTTTTTGAAAGTTGATTAAAAATATTATTCTTTCCTCTATAAACGAGGAGTTCCCTATTATATGAAGTGATGTGAAAAGTGTGCTATAAGCTGCTGGTTAGGACGTGGCGGGAAAATATCGCTGGCGACGTACAAGGAAGAGGCGTTGCGGCGCGACGTGTCACGTCGCCTACAAAACTTAGAGATGCTCCTATTTATCAGCCACCCGCGACGAACCGACGGCCGCTGGAGCGGAAAGGTTCTCGAATAACACCCTCGTTTTAGAAAATAAAACCGGCCAAGTGCGAGTCGGATTCACGAACGAAGGGTTTCGATCTATAAAAAACTTGAAAATAAATAAAAAAATATTTTTATGTTAAACGGTTTTATTACAATAAAAATAATGTAGGTAATGTACTAAAAGCTAAAAAATAATTCGGTAAGTTCTAGCTACCACATCGCACCAATCTTCTCATCCATCTGGGGTATTGATCAGACAAATAATAAAATCTTTGGGCGTTGCGTATCTAGAGTTAATATATGATAGTTTCACGCGCCCAAAGATTTTGTAATAAAACCGTTTAAGACGAAGTGGTAGCTAAAGTGGCGCCCTTATTTGAAATAAATTGTTTAAAACTAAATATGGTGAAAATTAAAAATTTGATTTGTATCACTGTCTAGAAATACCTTTAAACTATTTTATGAATAACCTTTGAAAGTAATATTGGTAGTCCGTCTAGTTCAAATGAGGGCGCCACTTTAGCTACCACTTCGTCTTAACATAAAAATATTTTTTTATTTAATTTATTTTCAAGTTTTTAGTTTTGTTGCTAGATGATACTTCTAATGCTTGGATCCCGACTAAGTTGTAAAAGTAAATATACCTACACTGTCAAAACTATTCTATTTTTTCAGAATGAGCTCTATTCTACTAATCAAGCCCTTTCATTAGACACCTGTATTGAGGTAGTTGTGGAAAATATGTAATCCGCCATTTTGTGGCGGCGGCCATCTTGATTTTTTCTTTTTAGTGAGCCCTATTCTAACAATAAAGCTTTTTCATTTGATACCCATATAGAGGTTGTTGTGAAGTAATATGTAATCCGCCATTTTGTGGCGGCGGCCATCTTGATTTTTTCTTTTTAGTGAGCCCTATTCTAACAATAAAGCTTTTTCATTTGATACCCATATAGAGGTTGTTGTGAAGTAATATGTGATCCGCCATTTTGTGGCGGCGGCCATCTTGAATTTTATTTTTTTATAGTGAGCCCTATTCTACCAATAAATCTTTTTCATTTGATACCCATATAGAGTTTGTTGTGAAGTAATATGTAATCCGCCATTTTGTGGCGGCGGCCATCTTGAATTTTTTTATAATGAGCCCTATTCTACCAATAAAGCCCTTTCATTTGATACTCATGTAGAGGTGTTGTGAAGTAATATGTAATCCGCAATTTTGTGGCGGCGGCCATCCTGAATTGTATTTTTTTATAGTGAGCCCTATTCTACCAATAAATCTTTTTCATTTGATACCCATATAGAGTTTGTTGTGAAGTAATATGTAATCCGCCATTTTGTGGCGGCGGCCATCTTGAATTTTTTTATAATGAGCCCTATTCTACCAATAAAGCCCTTTCATTTGATACTCATATAGAGGTGTTGTGAAGTAATATGTAATCCGCCATTTTGTGGCGGCGGCTATCTTAAATTTTATTTTTTTATAGTGAGCCCTATTCTTATAATAAAACCCTTTCATTTGATACCCATATAGAGGTTGTTGTGAAGTAATATGTAATCCGCCATTTTGTTTCGGCGGCCATTTTGGATTTACAGTCATAAAAAAAGTTTATTATTGTGTTGTCATCAAGATTAAGAGTGGGTACCAAATATCAGATCGATCTGGTGTCAGGAAGGGGGTAAAATTCCAATTACTAAATTTGACCCAAACAAATAAATAAACTGGCCAAGCTAAATAAAACCGTTTGAAAGAACACGTTTGTTGTATGGAAGTACTGTTTTTAGTTATAGCGGCAACAGAAATATATCATCTGTGAAAAATTCATCCGACAGAATGTGGCGGGCCTTTTTTTTTCATTTTTTTTTTCTTGTTGTTGGCGATTAAACTTCGTTGAAGCTTATTTTGCCAGTGTCTAGTTAACCAATGGCGCGGACGCCAATTTCTTTATTCCTAACCCTAACCTAACAATACAATCAAAAGTTAGTGTAGGTCCTTTGATTGCTTCAAGGGAGCTTCTGGCAACAAATCTATACGAGTCCACTGGTTTTCATAGCCGAATGAGTGGCGGACGGCGTCTAAAGACGCCCACCACAGTCCGCAAATAAATATCACTACAGCCGCACTATGAGTGTCCACTTTAACCATTTTACATATTGTCCATAAGCATGAGCATTTATAACACTAAACTACACCGATTGTATATTATAAAGTCCACTAGAATCAATTTGCAAAATAATTTAAAGCAAACTCCAACTGAACCCCTTGACTTCCCGCCAAAAACTCCTCGCGGGCATATTGTCCTTCGTCTCGGCATGAAACATAGCAATCGCGCGCGTCCCGGGACGCGCGTCTCGGGCGCGCGTCCCGGGCGCGCGCTCCTTTCGCTGGATTAATTTATATGGAATAGTATGTCCTAACTTACGGTGCTCAAAGTTGGTCATTGACTGAGGATCAGAAGTCCAAACTCAAGATTTGCCAAAGAGCAATGGAGCGGAGTGTTTAGGGTGTCACAAGGCTCGATAAGGTGCCAAACACAACGCTTCGTTCGAAAACCGGCATAGCTGATATTGGACACAAAGCCGCTAAACTAAATTGGTTGCTTGGGGCACCTTTGCCGAATGCATCCTGATAGGTGGACCACTTTGGTAACAAAGTGGACTCCCGAAGATGGCCGAAAGAAAAGAGGTAGGCCCCGGAAGCGTTGGTGTGACGATTTGCGACAGTTTGAAATGGAATGGTTAGAAGAGGCATAAGATCAAAATATTTGGAAGGAGATGGGGGAGACCTTTGCCCAGCAGTGAGACAGTGTGGTTAAAAAAAGTATAAAATATAAATAAATAAATAGGGACAAATAACACTGATTGAGCTAGCCCCAAAGTAAGTTCGAGACTTGTGTTATGGGACACTAACTCAACGATACTATATTTTATAACAAATACATATATAGAAAAACACCCAAGACCCAAGACAATTTGAAAAAGGCCATTTTAAAACTTGCCCTGATCGGGGATCGAACCCGGGACCTCTGGGTGGCGGACTAGCATGGTGACCACTACGCCACGAAGGTCAGAAGTATGTAAGGAAACATGGCAAGCGTCCGAGGCGCCACGTCGCGCCTCGGACGCTTGCTTTGTTTCGTTACATACTATTCCATACAATTTAACTGAGCGCACAAGGCGCGCTTTCCGGGCGCTTGCTATATTTTGTGCCTAAGAGCTCTAAAATTGCAAGTTGAAAAACATGATGTCTGACGTAATTTTCATTGAGGCCAAAAAACTTATTAAGTGAAATGAAACTAGCCCAAACTCGATAGAGATGCGTGGTTTTATTACTGAGTTCCATCGATCACCTTCTGTCTCTGTGATCAGACCCTAGGCATCGTCTACCATAAAGTGCTCGTCAAGACAAATCAAACCTACTCAATGAGGTTATGTTTTTTTATATCTCAGTTCCGTCGAATATCTCCCGGCTCCATCATCAGAACAGCTCATTGACTACATTGAGTTATATTGTCATCCAATTTACACAAGTATACAACATTTCAACTCAATCGGTTAAGAATAACTGGTTGAAAATTGAGTTGCTTTTATAGCGATAAGTCCGCCTTTGTGCCTATATTGTTTCTTGTTGTTTTGTAATTTTTGTGTGTCTATTATGGTGCAATAAAGTTGATTTGTATTGTATTGTATTGCAAGTAAAATGCAGTCTGACGACCTCCGTGGCGTTGTGGTCACCATGCTAGTCCGCCACCCAGAGGTTCCGGGTTCGATCCCCGGTCAGGGCAAGTTAGAAAATGGCCTTTTTCAAATTTTCCTGGGTCTTGGATGTTTATCTATTTATGTATTTGTTATAAAATATGGTATCGTTGAGTTACTATCCCATAACACAAGTCTCGAACTTGCTTTGGTCAGTGTAATTTATTCATATTTATTTATTTATACAAGATACATTGCAAGTTAAACAAAAGCTTGTAAAAATCATCTTTTCTCAACCCTTATTAATGAGACTACGTAACATGTAATTAACGCCGAAGCACCAGACGCGAGCGAAGCCACGTTTCACTGCAAAGCGAATATTAAATTACAACTTCGATGTTGGAGCAACTTGCAACATATATCTATAACAACGTAGGTTTCAGCGAATACAGATTGTCATAACTGTGTAGAATAGTCGTGACGACAGGGTCATTAAAGAATAATTGTAATAAGTCTGTCTTTTGGATTATGAGATATTTGACGACCTCCGTGGCGTAATGGTCACCATACTAGTCCGCCACCGAGAGGTCCCGGGTTCAATCCCCGATCAGAGCAAATTGGAAAATGGCCTTTTTCAAATTGTCCTGGGTCTTGGATGTTTATCTGTATATGTATTTGTTATATAATATAGTAACGTTGAGTTAGTATCCCATAACACAAGTCTCGAACTTACTTTGGGGCTACCTCAATCAGTGTTATTTGTCCCTGTATATTTATTTATTTATTATCCAAAAATAATGGATCTATATTTTTCAGTTTACTAATAAAGTCAAATATCACAAAAATACGGAGCATCAAAGTTCCGGAGTGGGGGTTTGCGACGTCACCTCTAAGTAAAGATGGTACCTAGCCGTGACATCATGCGAAATTTCAATGCGCTGCGTAACACAAATGATAAATAAACACAAAAAAGAGAAAAAAAATCTGCCTGTATGTATGTTTACACTTATCTTCGAAACTACTAGACGGATATTTAAGTGGTTTTCAATAATAGATTAGGCTCAGCTCAGAGCAACATACAGGCTTTGTTTCTTTTAAATCTGATATCAGGAAAAAACGTTGTCGCCATTTTTTTTATTTCTTGCAAACGAAGTTACCACTACGTGTAAATAAATAAAAAAAATAATATATCAAGCTAAGTGAAAAACCTACATATTGAAAGGAACGTTTGAAAGTTATGTTCCTGGTAATCGTATGAGTGGATGGCATGCGTAGCTTATGGGGAGAGGGGCGGGGGCGTGAGTGAAGACAGAAATGGGGAAGATTAAAAAAATATATTTACGGGCAAATCACACATATTGAGCTAGCCCCAAAGTAAGTTCGAGACTTGTGTTATGGGATACTATATTTTATAATAAATACATAAATAGATAAAAATCCAATACCCAGGGAAATATGAGAAAGATTATTTTCCATCTTAAACTGACTGGGGGTTTTTTAATATACTTTACACGTAACATAAATTATACTTATTGACGTGTAAAAGTGCCTGTAAAGGTCTTATTACTGAATAAACTTTTGAATCTTTGAATCTTTAGGGATCGAGCCCGGGACCACCGTTGTGACAGCGTAGCATGATGACTACTACGCTTTAGTGGTCGTCAAGATGTGATTATGTTCTGCGTCTATATTCCCTGAGAAGTACAGTCCCGGGACATTCAAAAGTAGATTGAATGGGTATCTTTTGGATAGGCATGCTTCATCCTAGTCTTCATCGTCGCTTACCATCAGGTGAGATTGAGGACAAATGCCTAAACCAATAAATTGTAAAAAATAAAAAAAAAAGATTATAACTAACTTATGCAAAAAAAAAAAACTACTTCACAGATTGCTAATAAATTTAATTTAAATCAGTTTAGATCCATTTTAGTGAAATTGAGTAGAAATTCACAAACGAGATAAAGAGATAAAAATTAAAGTAGAAGAACATGAATTGCTATTATTACCTAATTCGGAAGGCACTCCCGGCTGTCATGATTGTATGGTAGTCGTCAAGCTATTTTAGATTTTATATTTCAGCTTGAAAAATCTGACACTAGTTTTGAAAATCAACCTAATAAATTGATTATTTGCGAAATATATCAGCTTTATTGGTTTCCAAAGTGTTTTGTTTATAACGTTTCTACTCATGTCCCCTCGTATCTACTCACGCGCCATGCTTGCGCCGTAATTGAGCAATAACTCACGCTCTCGGGGCGCGGGCGAACTTCATAGGATACTTTACGTACTACGGGACGGGCTCACTTTGTTTACAGTTTTAACAAAATAGTTACTGAAGTTTTGTGGTATGAAGGTTCCTCTTAAAACGTGATTGATTAAGGTCCAAACTAGGCTTTTATGATCTTTTTCCGAATATCTTTTCCTTCTATGAGTAAATAATCAAAATCAACGATCTCTGTGGCCCTGTGGTCGTCATGCCAGGCTGTCAAACTGGAGGTCCCGGGTTCGATCATTCGATCCCTGGTCAGGTCAAGGTGGAAAATGATTTTTCAGATTGACCTGAGTCTTGGATATTTATCTTTATATGTATTTGTTATAAAATATAGTATCGTTGAGTTAGTATCCCATAACACAAGTTTTGAACTTACTTTGGGGCTAGCGCAATCTGCGTGATTTGTAAAAAGAATATGCCTTTCGAGTTAATAGCCCTTGGCTTAATGTTCTCCATTAGGCAAAAAGATGTAATAGTTGAACTATATATATATATATATATATATATATATATATATATATATATATATATATAATCCTCCCCATTTCTGTCTTCACTCACGCCCCCACCCCTCTTCCCATAAGCTACGCATGCCATCCACTCATACGATTACCAGGAACATAACTTTCAAACGTTCCTTTCAATATGTAGGTTTTTCACTTAGCTTGATATCTTTTTTTTTATTTATTTACACGTAGTGGTAACTTCGTTTGCGAGAAATAAAAAAATGGCGACAACGTTTTTTCGTGATATCAGATTTAAAAGAAACAAAGCCTGTATGTTGCTCTGAGCTGAGCCTAATCTATTATTGAAAACCGCTTAAATATCCGTCTTGTAGTTTCGAAGATAAGTGTAAACATACATACAGGCAGATGTTTTTTTCTCTTTTTTGTGTTTATTTACCATTTTTGTTACGCCCGCTCTCCTTTTTTCGTAAATATATTAAATGTACAGACACGCGATTTTACTGTTTTACATATGTATTGATATTATAATAAATATATAGAGACAGATAACACTGATTGAGCTAGCCCCAAAGTAAGTTCGAGACTTGTGTTATGGGATACTAACTCAACGATACTATATTTTATAACAAATACATATATAGATAAACACCCAAGACCCAGGACAATTTGAAAAAGGCCATTTTCCAACTTGCCCTGATCGGGGATCGAACCCAGAACCTCTGGGTGGTGAACTAGCATGGTGACCACTACGCCACGGAAGTCGCCAGATACTATTATGCATTATAACGTCTAACAAGTAAAGAATCTAGTAGATTCAGTCCATGATTCCGAACAACTTTCCTTAAGGAACATATATCAAAATACGTTGACGTTACCTACCTGAATTTTCCGGGGTCCAGTGCTGCCCCCATTTAAAATAAATAATTTAAAAAAAACCGGAGGCATCATTTCAAATTTTGTATTTATCAGACCCTAGATAACCCTTATCAAGACAAAATTTTAAATGAGATCTCCGTTTCCTTTCTATAAATTTATTTCAAATGGGGGCAGCACTGGACCCCGGAAAATTCAGGTAGCCCCTTCAGCAGGTCCGTTCTCTACGACGGTATTACATTTCTCATGACACGGTCTTCATAGAGCTATCATAAGTATGTACTTACCGCATTTCTCGTTCTCACAGGTTCTCAAAGTTTAGCGCACCTCGGAACTCGGCCCGCGAGAATGCAATAGCAGTCAGATCGGCAAACTTCCAGTTATGTGGTTATGGATACCCGGGCCCCTTTTTACAAGCGTACTCTTGTAAAAACGCGTACTTTGTTCACTTTTTTGCCCTGGTCTGGGAATAAAGAAAAGCTTTGGAATGTATCAACTGCTTCTCTTTTCATGTCGATCGTAAAAGCTGATTTAGGAAAGAGAAGTCAATCTGAATCATGTCGGTAAGAGATCTAACAACACTATTCTGATTCACTTTTTCTACATTTACGACCATCATCACGCTAAAAGTGGCCTAGATCTTACCGTCCTAAGATCTATATACTCTGTTAGGCATAAAGACGTAATAGCGTCATCATCATCCGAGCGTATTCCCGGTTGCATCATCAGCGGTAACGCTTCAGAGCCCCGGGGTCTGCTACCTAACCAAGGAGATTTGACGAGGTTACTGGTTTTTACACAGAGCGACTGCCATCTGAAAAGTCAAAAGTCAAGAATCATTTATTTATATTTGGATATTTATATCACTTGATAATTGTCATTTCTTTTTTCTTTCGATTTCTTAATAGCTAGTTGTTGACGTCAGATCATTTACTTACAACTAAGTTTACTGCCGCCTCCAAAGCGCAAGTACAGAAGAAGCGGTAACAAACTGTGCTGCAGCATTTTCACCAAAAACGTCAACCTTAAAATTATACTGATATTAAAATTAGATGTGTGGACTGAGAATACATTGCTATGCTCTGACCTCCGCAACCCAAATTGACCAGAACTATAATCCTTGGATAGGTTTTCTGAGCAAACGCTAGATGACGTTCAGAACCCACAGTATATAAGTGCCTTTCGAAACACGAAATCATCTTTCTTTTCGGTAATTCAAGTGATTCCAGCCTGCAATATCCTAACCAGACTGGAAACAACTTTTCACAAAGTATGCTTCCCAGTGGGATTCGATTCGAACCCACGACCTCCAGATCACAAAGCGAACGCCTTGACCACTGAACCACAGAGGCCGTCAAATACGTAAAAGTGTATTTGTATTTTATTTAAACTTTTTGCATTTAGAGTAAAATTGTGGAAATAAACTCTAAGTGATTCATAAATATATAAATAAATCTTTTGGTTAAAGATATTACTTCTGCAAAGGCAAAAATCCTATTATTTATATACAATGTGTATTGTTTATACTTGATCAAACAAAATGTGCGGATATTGGACGAAATATTATCGAAAAAAAAAATCGTTAGTTCCGCACATTTCATTTGATCTAGTTTAAAAAATACAAATTGTATAAAAAAAAAATATCCACCTTTCCTTTTAGAAAGTCATTCTTTTGAAATTAAATTAAAAGATTGATGAATAGGTACTAACCTATTCATCAATCACGCTTCATCGTTGTTTTACAGAACTTGGTTATTTATTCAAGCACATATTTGTACATGATGTAGGAGTAGCTAGATTGATTATGACAGTTAATTTAAACATTGGTTAACATAATATTAAAACGGTACTTACCTAAATATACTTACTCTAAAATTAATACGAGTAAAAATGTTTTTAGTTTTAAATTCAACATCAAAAAATACTCAAAGGAGGGTAATTTGCAGAATTCCTAAATGCGGCGCATAAAACAATAACACATACTTACGTTAGATTTATTCTTACAGCAGAAATTGAGTTGCAGAATGTAACGTGTATAAAAATTAACAACTCATTTTCTGCAGCATAAATAACACTCGTTTGGATTCACCATAAGTTACTTTATGTTTTTACTACGTTATGTTTGACTCCCATTATCAAGGCGCAGGTGAGGTGGTCAGCAAACTTCAACGGAGTGGCTGCAACGGTCAGCATTGTCGTCGCTTGCGAGGCGACGATAATGGGCGGCAGTTATTGCATAAGTTTTCTTTTAGAGTCGTGGCTGTGGTTGCATATAATTCAATAGCTCGAATTTTTTAGACGTTAGGTTTGACTCCTATTCGATCGCGACGCAGGCGAGGTGGTCAGCAAACTTCAACGGAGTGGCTGCAACGGTCAGCATTGTCGTCGCTTGCGAGGCGACGACAATGGCCTTGAGTTATTGCATAAGTTTGCTTTGTGGGCTCGTGGGTGTGGTTGCGTCTAATTCAATAGCTCGCGTTTTTAAACGTTAGGTTTGACTCCTATTCGATCGAGGCGCAGGCGAGGTGGTCAGCAAACTTCAACGGAGTGGCTGCAACGGTCAGCATTGTCGTCGCTTGCGAGGCGACGACAATGGCCGGGAGTTATTGCATAAGTTTGCTTTGTGGGCTCGTGGTTGTGGCTCTCATGCCTCACCTGGATTTATAGCGACTGGCTTATGTACTTAAATGCTAAGTGTGTTAAACATCTAGCCGATAACACTTACAAAGTACTTAATATTTATTTATTTAACCTTTATTGTACAAAACACAATTTGTAAAGCACAATAGGCGGTCGTAATGCTTTTTTTTAATGTAATAGGGCGGCAAACGAACAAGCGGGTCACCTGACGGTAATAGATCACCGCTGCCTATGGACAACTGCAACACCAGGGGTGTAACAGAAGCGTTGCCGGCCTTTCAGGAAGGGAAGATGTAGAGGGGAAGGGAGGGGGGCCTCCGGCTCTCTCACTCACCGAACGAAGCATAGAAGCGGTGACGCTACTACTCAGATGTCGATTTTCTGTGAGAGTGGGGTACTTCCCCGGACGAGCCGGCCCATTCATGCTACTAACAAAACAGTTTTGCCGGTAGCGTGGCTCTATCACAGTAAAAGCATTATTTAAGACGAAGTGGTAGCTAAAGTTGCGCCCTCATTTGAAATAAATTGTTTAAAACTTAATAAGGTGATAATTAAAAATTTGATTTAATCAATGTCTAGAAAGACCTTTTAACTATTTTATAAATAATCTTTGAAAGTAATATTGGTAGTGCGTCTAGTTTTAAAACTGTTTTTCGCCAAAAGTGGCCACTTTTGGCGAAAAACAGTTTTAAAACTAGACAGACTATTAGTAATAATTTCAAAGGTTATTCATAAAATAGTTAAAAGGTCTTTCTAGACAGTGATACAAATCAAATTTTTAATTATCACCTTATTTAGTTATAAACATTTTATTTCAAATGAGGGCGCCACTTTAGCTACCACTTCGTCTTAATAGCCAACCTTTGGGTTGTCAAAGAAATTTAGGTGGGAGTAAAATAATAGGAAAGGTAAAAGGGAAAGTGATTGGGTATGGTTAAATTCAGATAAATATTTACAATTACTAAATAACAGACCTGTACACTAGTTACTGAAATAAATATATATTTGGTACATATGCACAAATATATGTAGATATTTTTTTATTGTAGTAGATACTACTAGAAAAAAACAAAGATATTACTAAAACTATAAATGCATCAATTTATAAGCTGTATACATTTAAGATTAGTGCAGTTTTATAATAATAGGGTGTTGAAGAAGACCTCTGTGGCCTGATGGTCATCATGCTATGCTGTCACACCGGAGGTCCCGAGTTCGATCCCCGGTCAGGTCAAAATGGAAAATGATCTTTTTCAGACATGGGTCTTGTATGTTTATCTATATATGTATTCGTTATAAAATATAGTATCGTTGAGTTAGTATCAAGTAACACAAGTCTCGAACTTACTTTGGGGCTAGCTCAATCTGTGTGACTTGTCCGTATATATTTATATTTATTTATAAGTTGTTCTAAAATTCCCCATTTGGTCCCGAGTCCAAGAATCTCATTTAACAGGCCAAAACAGCTATTTTTGGCGTACCCACCTACGCTACGGATAAAAAAAGCCGATTGAAACTGAATGCTTTGGCACTGGCTTACTGCATAAATCTAGTTAAATATCTCTATAACACTTCTCTTGCAATAGTGAAAGTCCTTATATTTTCCACTCCTGGTTATCTACTTATGAGAATCTCCATCTTTCGCAGATTACCACGAGTTAGGAACATATTAAAGCCTCTCGGTGAGACTCGCGAGTTTGATAGGCAGATAGTTTGAAACTTGTTACGTTCAGGGTCAAAAGTCTCGTAAATCAGCTCACGTTAAGCCAACTCAATGAAATAGACAATGGAACCAAAATCTTTGTCTTTTTTATAGCCTAATTTATATACTAACAGTACATAGACCTTTTTTTTTGCACGCGATGTTGCGCCTTTCTCTTCCATAGTGTAGCAATAGTAACGTAGCTACATCATCTGTGCTTCGGAAGGCACGTATAAGCCGTTAATTCCGGCTGTCATCCTTGTATAGCAGTCGTCAAGCTATGTCAGATGCCGTAAGGCAGCCTAAAAAATCTGACACCAGTGTTGGCCACAAGTACACACATGAAAAATAACGTAGCTACAACATGTCACTAAAACTTATATCAAAGATGCCAATTAAATGTAGTGTATTCCACTATATTTTAAATAAAACCGGTACTACCGATAGTACATATACTATCGGTACTATCGATAGTATCGTTAATTTGTGAAACGTAATACTATTGGTACCATCGATAGTACTGATAGTTTGTTCATCATTAGGATCGATACTATTGATATTAGATTCAAAGATTCAAATGTTTATTCAGTAATTAGACCTTTACAGGCACTTTTACACGTCAATAAGTATAATTTATGTTACGTGTAAAGTATATTAAAATTTAATTTATTTTTAAAGAAAAGCTACCGATACCAGCGCTTCGTAACGACCACTGCTGAGAAGAAACGCCGAAAGAAACTCATTTTCACAGTATTGGTCGCCTACTCGCCAGAAGGGCTTTGTCATATTATTATAATTGTCTTTTAATTAATAAATACTTATAATATAATACAATGTTGACACATTATAACATGTAATGCTTGCGAACAAGTAAACAAACATAAATTGCGTAATAAAAAATATTAAGTAGTCAAAAAAAGCGAAGCCGAGCTGACCAGTCCCTCCCGGCAGCACCCGTTCACGAGTTGACGCACGGATCAGATATTACTGTTAGTTATCAATAACATTGCTCTTAAACAGCTACTATTGATTTATATATATAGGGACTATATACACTGATTGAGCTAGCTCCAAATGTGTGTAAGTTAAAAAAATAAAAAGAAGTAACGTGTTAAAATTAACGCTTGTTAAAAATTTTCATTGAAAATACGTAACGGTATAGACTTGTATTTTAACAATCCGTAAAGTATTACATGTTCGTTGTTTGTTTTTGTGTGTAATTGCCAAACACATTTTTTTATAAATAAATATACAGGGACGCATAACACTGATTGAGCTAGCCCCAAGGTAAGTTCGAGACTTGTGTTATGGGATACTAACTCAACGATACTATATTTTATGGCAAATACATAGATAGATAATAAACATCCAAGACCTAGGGCAATTTGAAAAAGTCCATTTACCAACTTGCCCTGACCGGGGATCGAACCCGGGATCCTGGGTGGCGGACTAGCATGGTGACCACTACGCCACGGAGGTCGTCAAACTGATTAAAACTATAAATTGTAAAACTATCGATTTTTTGGCAACACTAGTTGAATGTTCCGGCAATTAATCACTAGGCTTAGTCTCCAGAGCTAAAGTAAAGGAGTCGATGTAGCGTAGCTAGCATACCATCTACAAACTTTCTCTCGGCAGGCATGGCATACCAAAATGAGAGGCTTTTAAGTGTACTTGTGTGTAAGTGGTGCATCTTATCATGTACTTCTAGATGATTGGTAACCAAGGCTTGAAATACCGGTATTAATGGGAACTGGTACCACTTAAATACACTTGATATGGCAACATTGCCTTATTGTCAATTCTCATCATCCTCGGCTTGGTCCATAAAGTCAGTGGCGTGCACTCCATACAGACAAATAGCAATTTTTCTACCCTGCGCCACCCTAAGTGAGAAATCTACCTATTTTCTTCGATATGAAGCCGTTTTCGTAATTTAGGTAATCATACCTAAGTTATAAGAACGACTTCATATTTTATAGGGTAGGCACTGATCACAGGGCGTTCCTCACAAAAAAAGCAATGCACGCCCCTGTATAGAGTGCTATAAATAAGCTTGGTCGCAAGTAACTCAACTAAGAGCGTTTCTTTCAGTCCCACTAAAACACCAATAAATACAGTGCAAACTAGCTTATTAAGTTCAATTGCCAGGCATATTAAAAAAAAACCCCGACTTTTGGAACGAAGTTCCATACGGCAGGCTTGGAGGAGATAGGGATTTTGCTGCGCGACCGAACTGAAAAAAATGTGATAGTAAAACCGTAAGGATGACCTCGTTAAATGAGACGTGCGCAGGCGCGACAGTCGTATACACAAGCGAGTAGTGTATAATACCTTTAAGCATGATTTTTCTTTTGCAAATTGTGTCGATTCTACATTAGCCGAAGGAACTTCGTTCCTACCTGGTGTCCCACGACACCACATTTCTTTTTATGCATTTATCCCCCATGACGACCTCCGTGGCGTAGTGGTCACCATGCTAGTCCGCCACCCAGAGGTCCCGGGTTCGATCCCCGGTCAGGACAAGTTGGAAAATGGTCTTTTTCAAATTGTTCTGGGTCTTGGATGTTTATTTATATATGTATATGTTATAAAATATAGTATCGTTGAGTTAGTATTTTATAACACAGGTCTCGAACTTACTTTGGGGCTAGCTCAATCAGTGTTATTTGTCCCTATATATTTATTTATTTATTTATTATGACTCTTGAATCGCCGAACCGATTTCCATCAAATAAAGCTAAGAACTAGCACAAGGAAACTTGGTTTCCGTAAAAAAACAGCATCGAAATCGATCACTGCGTTCTAAATACAGATAAACAGACATCAAACTAAAAAAGTCAAAAATCATTTACTTTTCTTTATATACTCGTATTTGTATAACTTGAAAATTGTCAATTTCTAATTGATAATCGTATAACAACATACTTTTAATCGGGGGTTTACACACTACCAACTAAGACCATGTTTGTTTAACACGATATTTCTATAACAACTAAGAAGTAAGAAGAATAAAGAGAGCGTTGTGTAGGTACACCAACTGTGAACTTGGAGTACTTTACACTTCAGCCGGGAACGATGTTTGTCTTCAGTTATAAACGAGCTGTTTTTGTTTCCACGCGGTGGAAACTTGAGGCATAACATGGGACCGGCGACCTCGACATCCTGTATGCTGGATAATACTTGCTAGACTATAATTTTCTTTACATCCACACTTTTAGACGACCTCTGTGGCCGTGGCTGACGAAATTGAAGAATTAAATGGAACTTAACAAAAATAAATTGACAAAATGGCTTCTAGACAATTTATTTTTTGTACTGTATGGGAATATTAGGCGTATAAGTAGATTGACATTTGTTAAATGACATGGATTAGTATGATTTATGTATATTTTGCGCGTCTGCTTGCAGTGACTATAATAATACCGAACATCTATTTTATAAGTTATTCTGGCATATACAGGCACTTTTACACGTCAAAAAGTAAATTACACTTATTGACGTGTAAAAGTGCCTGTAAAGGTCTAATTATTAAATAAATATTTGAATCTTTGAAAAATAAAGATTTCTGATTTCATTGTCATCATGCCAGGCTGTCAGGAGGTCACCGAAGGTCCCAGGATCGATGGGTCAAAGTGTAAAATGATCTTTTTCAGATTGTCATCATCATCCGAGCGTATTCCCGGTTGCATCCTCAGCAGTAACGCTTCAGAGCCCGGGGTCCGCTACCTAACCAAGGAGATTTGACGAGGTTACTGGTTTTTACACAGAGCGACTGCCGTCTGACCTCCACAACCCAAAGGGCAAACCAGGAACCAATCCTTGGATAGTTTGATGATCAAACGCTAGGTGGCGTTCGGGACCCACAGTTTTTACGTGCCTTCCGAAACACGAAATCATCTTTCGTTTCGGATAATCAGGTGATTCAAGCCTGCAATATCCTATCCAGACTGGAAACAACTTTTAACAAAGTATGCTTCCCAGTGGGAATCGAACCCATGACCTCCGAGTCACAAGGCGAACGCCTTGACCACTGGACCACGGAGGCAGTCGACACTTTTTCAGATTGTATTTGTTATAAAATATAATATTGTTAGTATCCCATAACCGAGTCTCCAACCTTCTTTGGGGCTAGCTCAATCTGTGTGATTCGTCCGTGTAAATATATTTATTTACCTTCACGTCTGTATCCTAAATGGTAGACAGAGTATTTTGTGTATTGCAGCTCTAAGCAGATAGAGCCTAAGGCCGTTAGATTCAAAGGCCACAAGTGGCTCTGTGAGGTGACCTCGCGAGGCACCCCGACTCGTTGAAAGTTGTACAAGCAAAAAAGTTGCGTCAATTTAGGTAACAATTTTTTTTAAATTATTGAAAAAATTTCGAATTCAGTGAAATATGATATTTTTAAAGTTTTTAAGCCCCATATTTTCGCCATTTGAACAATTTCGAAAAACGCAATCGACATAAATTCTTTATAATTTAGGAAACTGCTCACAAACTTTCACGAGAATCGGGTGAGAAATGCGACCTATAGCCGAGAACAGCCGAACATACAGACTGCCGGACAAAAGCATTTTTGGCCAATTTTGAAACTACGCTTCGCTCGCTCGATCAACTTATAAACGATGACAAAAGGTTAAAAATATGTAAAACACTAAAACTACCAGACAATTAGCAGCTCATTCCAAAGCGGTCTTTTCCAATATTTTATGAAAAACCTAGTTTATACATTCACGTTTATACTAGCCCTTTTATAAACACAAGTCAGTGTCATTCGATAGTTACAGCGGCGCAGCGCGGGGCGGCGCCGAGGTTTGCGGCAAAATGGCTTCGTGAGATTTCCACGGTGCCAGGAATCACTTGTGCAAACCAGCAATGACGTCACGCTTCCCCTCATGTTAGCTCCCTATTGACGCGGCCCGTAGCCGTGCTTCTTTGGAGTCCAAGGTCCACTTTTTAAGGAATTCTCTTTGTCAAAAATTACTTTTTTTTATTATACTGTCAGCGCATAACATAACAATCTTATGCATCAGCATTGGCAATTACACGGCGTGCCGTCGCTCTCTCTCGCTTTAGCAAATGACGGTTCTGAACGACAGAAAAGAATAACATCATAAAAAAGTGCTGTCCCGTGCTGCACAAATGTGTCTTAACACTTATATAAAAATAAAAAAATACTGTAATATATGCCAACGACTCCTCTCAGCCCCTAAAAGGCCGATTCCGACCCTTCCCAAGTAAGGATCGTAAGGAGATTATAATCCTCTTTTTCCATCTTTTCACCCAGTCCCACCATAACGCCAGGCCTGTGTCACTCCCCGTTTCAGTAACGAAAATATACCTACATTTTTACTATGCACGCGGCGACCACTTCGAATGGGAAAATTCAGTTACAAATAAACGTTTGTCCAGAGTAATAAGAATAAATTTAGCTTGCAATGGATGTCTAGGTATCTAAACGAAGAGGTGAGGAGTTCTGACGTGAGCTAAATTAAACCATAGCGCTAACCACATTAAGTAGATATTTATTAGAATTTCTTTTCTGAGTAAGGCTTCTGTACGTGAATACTAGTACTTATTCTGTGATAACACTTAGCGTGGCCTTTGGGAGTTACGTTTCTAGGCTCTGCCTACTTCATTTAAAAAAAAGACGTGATAATCAACGAAGCGTCTCAGTTTCGAGATGGTCCAAAAATGTTTTTGTCGGGCTCTCAGTTTATCTGTCTGTCATTCTGTCCGGCTGTTCTCGCCTACAGCTCGCATTTCTCAACAGATTCTTGTGCAATTTTGTGAGAAGGTTCGAAAAGTACCTGCATAGAATTTTTTTTTTCGATTCAGTATCTCGTAATTTTTCCAAAATGGCAGGAATATCTGGGTTAAAAAGCTAACTGAGCAAACGCCATCTAGCGTTTGTTCGTCAAACCTTTCCAAGGATTAGGTCAAGTCTACACTTTAGGTTGCGGAGGTCAGACGGCAGTCAAGCTAAATCTCCTTACTGAGGATGTAATCGGGAAAATACGCTCGGATAATGATGAATTTCAAAGATTCAAAGATTCAAATGTTTATTCAGTAATTAGACTGTGGGGTTCATTGAGGGGTTACCACTGTAAAGGTTTTGTTGCTAAGTCTTTTGTCTAAATCACTGACCAGTAATGTTCAGAAGGGTAGTGCTCCAGTAAAACAACACAATGCAGTTCACGAATGTCCGAATATATTGATACCAGAAACTAAATTTAATTCACAACATTGGAATAGGCAAATCAAAAGTTTCAGTGTTCGTATAACGCAATTTACATAGAGTACGGAACTATAACTACGTGCGCGACAATCGGTAGGCGGACGCGAGGCGACTGGCTTCAATTCCCTAGACCGCAAAAACGCTGATTTAGTGCGAGAGCATGAGTGTATGTACACCCCTACATCACACCCCCCTAAAATTTGTTACACAGAAATCGACAAATTTTAAAACATAAAAAAAAAATTGTTCTTTACGAGGCTCTACATCTGTAACTTCTATATTTGTACTATACTACGATCCGTTATACAATGCAATTCGATAGGAACATTAGGAACTCAATTTATGTTAATACCTTGTTAAGTTACTGTTACAATAATGAAACTATTTATAAACCAAAATGCCAGTCTTTCAGGTATCGCAACTGCAAAAAAATACATTAGTGACTTAAAAACGATTTCCAGGCACAGGTTCAGGTGTCTTTATGCAATAATCACTCTCTGTTTACCTTTCTCTGCCTGGCCTGATGATGATCGTTGATCAATAGCTTCCTCGAGAGTTACTGTCAACCGTTTGTTCAACCAAATCTTCATACTTCTTGTGCATTTCGCGAAACAAAAATACATGCAGCAGAGCAGACATAAAACTGTGCAAACACTTATGCAGATAAGAATGAGGTTAAAACTTTCCATTTTTGACTTAATCTCATTAACTTGATTCATATTGTTTTGCGTATAATTTACTTCTTCTAACTTGGTAGAGTATTGACCCATGTTGGATGTCTTTTAATAAAAATTTACTGTTGACTGATGTGGTAGTCATACCAATCGAAAATGTGTTCTGTTCTGACTGTGCCGAAAGAAAGTAACTCTGCGGAAATTTAAAAAAATGTATGCCCTAAATACTAAGCTATTTCTACATAAAACGTACGGGTTTTTTGATGACACGGCCGCTGCGCGAAACTCGCTGCGTTGCCGGGTCGTCCGCGATGCTAGGTTGCGTCACCTGTTTACCCGTGTCGATAACTATACTTGACGCCGGTGTTTGCTCGTCCGAGATATTAATTAAATATGCTGGTTTCAATCTGTCTATCGATATTACTGAACGACGATTAGGTAACTGAATTTCGAAAGTTTTTTCATTTCTTTTAATTACCTTATATGGCCCATCGTAAGGAGATTTTAATGGTTTTTTTACCGAATCGTCTCTAATAAAAACGTGTGTACATGATTTTAAGTCTGGATGTACAAACCACTTACGATTATCCCTATGGGTGTTTGGTATTGGCCGCAACTTTTCAATTGACTGACGAATATTTTCTATATACGTATACGAGTCGTCAAGTATAGTTTCCGACGGGGTGAAAAATTCATTCGGAAGTCTTAATGGTTTTCCGAAAGTATACTCAGCTGCGCTTACGCCGTTTTCGCTGCGCCCTGCTGCGCGTAAACCATATAGCACTGTTGGTAGCTCGTCAACCCATGATTTATTGTTTAAACGAGCCATCAACGAAGCTTTCATGCTGCGGTGCCAGCGCTCGATCAGGCCATTTCCCTGCGCGTGACAGGGCGAGCTTCTTGCCCTCGTCACGCCCAAATACTTCATTAAACTTGCAAACAGATGACTCTCGAACTGTCGACCCTGGTCAGTTGTCAGTCTGACCGGGCATCCATACCTGGTTATCCAGCTGTCGTAGATGACTCTGGCGACCGTCTCTGCCGTTATATCCTTAATCGGTATGGCTTCAGGCCACCGTGTACCTCGGTCTATGATGGTTACACAGTACCTGTATCCTTCGGGTGAAATGGGTAGTGGCCCTACTATGTCTACATGTATGTGCTCGAAACGACCTGCGTGCTGAAATGTGCCGTACTCTGAAATCGTGTGCCTGTTGACTTTCGCTTTTTGGCAACTGACACAAGCTTTAGCCCATCTGCTTACGTCAGTGTTCATGCCAGGCCAGAAAAATCTATCAGATATCATTTTACGCGTGGTGCGTACACTGGGATGACTAAGTTCGTGCACACTGTCAAAAGCTAAACGTCTATAAGTCTCAGGTAAATAAGGTCTAATTTTTGATGTCGAAATCTCACAATACACCTCTTTTCCGCCTGTGGGTAACATTATACGCTTGATTACAACATTGTTATTACTTACGTTTCCCGCCTCGAGCCGCGCTAAGCATTCGTCGTGTTTCTGCGACTCAGCTAGTTGCTCGTAATCGATGCTTGTGGGACAGGAAATCGTCGCGACGCGTGATAACGCGTCTGCAACTACGTTGTCGCTACCTACTACGTGTCGAATGTCCGTCGTAAATTCGCTTATGAATAAGAGTTGCCTTGTTCGGCGAGGTGTTTCAGACTCTGTACCTATTTTAGTAAAAGCGTGTACTAATGGTCGATGATCCGTATAAATTGTTAAAGGCCTTCCTTCAAACAACTTTCGAAAGTGTTTGATGGCGAAATAGATCGCTAACAGTTCTCTATCGTACGTGCTATAACGCCGCTGTGTATCCGATAGACGTTTAGAAAAGTAACCTAGAGGTCTCCACGCACCTTTGTCAAGTTGTTGTAGAACCCCTCCTGTACATGTGTCCGATGCATCTGTAAACAGCGCTAACGTAGCGTCGCTGCTCGGATACGACAACGTGACCGCATTCTGTAATTGTAACTTACATTCCTGAAACGCTGCGTCGGCGTCTGGCGTCCATTCGATGGGTGTTTTGTCATTCTTTTTAGCGTTATGTAAATATCGTGATAAAATGGCTTGACTCTGAACCGCGTGTGGAATATGTTTTCTATAGAAATTAATCATGCCTAAAAAACGTCTTAATTGATTGACATTGGATGGTTTCGGAAAATCGGATATGGCTTGTACTTTTTCTGCTAGCGGTCGAATGCCTTGGCTTGAGACGTGAAAACCAACGAAATCCAGCTCTGATACTCCGAAACAACATTTATTTTGATTAATTGTTAATCCAAACCTGTTTAAACGCTCAAATAACAGACGTAAGTGTTCACGGTGTTCTGTCTCGCTGCTACTTGCGATGATGACGTCATCAATATGACTGAAAAGAAAGTCCAAACCTTGTAACACGGTGTGATGCATGAACCTTTGAAAGGATTGCGCTGCATTCCGTAAACCAAAAGTCATCCTCTGGAATTCGAACAATCCGAAAGGCGTTGTAATGGCCGATTTCGGAATATCATCATCATTAATAGGAATAAAATGATACGCCCTATTTACATCAACACGGGAAAAAATTGTTTTACCTGCCAGAATGTAAGTGAAATCGTGCAGGCGCGGGATGGGATATCTGTCCGGTTTGGTGATGGCATTCAGCTGCCGATAGTCCCCACACGGTCGGATGTCTCCATTTTTCTTCAGCACGACATGCAGTGGGCTTGCCCACGCACTCTTTGATGGCCTGCAAATACCTAATTCTACCATAATCCTAAACTCTTCTTTTACCTTCTTCAAACGCTCTGGAGGTAACGGTCTAGCTCTCGCGTAGACAGGTGGTCCGGTTGTCTCGATATAGTGCTTCTCTGAATGCTGTGGAGGATCTTTAAAAGACATGGGTTTTGTTATGTCTGGAAAAAGTTTAAGTAAATCGTGATATGGATGATATTCAGATAAAGTCGTGACAGACGTATTATTACAACTCTGAACACTGGCAATAACATTAAGGTTTGTGAGCGTGTCGATTAATCGTCTATTATTTAAATCAACTATCAATTTATAGTGGCTTAAAAAGTCTGCTCCTATAATTGGTTGCTTAACGTCAGCGACTATGAACGTCCAGCGTAATACTCTTCTAATACTAAGATCCAGGGTCAATGTGCAAGTACCATATGTTTTAATTTGTGTCCCATTAGCTGCAAATAAAACGTAACCATTTGAATCATGCGCATAACTGTGTTTACTAATATATGCGGGCAAAACTGACACATTGGCACCTGTATCTATTAAAAAACTTAGCTTACTATTTTTATCCGTGACACATAACCGACGGTTTGTTCCCTCGATACAGCTTCCCGTCGCCGACTGTACGGTTGTTAGTTTTCCGACTTCCATGCACAGGGATCTCTACATTTTCTCGCCTCTTTCCCAAACCGGTGATGGAAATAACAAAGGTAGTTCTCCTTTCTTGTACCAGATTGTTCTCTCCTTCGACTAGTACTGCGTCCTCTATACCGCTGATTTGACCTGCTGCGGTTGCGTGCGTCAAACTTCTCTCGTCGTAGCTCTGCGACTTCCAAGGTAAGTTTTGCTATAGCCTCTGCCAGGTGGTTTGACTGCTGCTCCTGCGTGACGGCTGCAACGTCCAATGGCCGGGATGTTTCCATCACCTTGTCTGCTACTTCTGCGAGCTTCTCGGCGTCTTCCAAGGTAGTGGCTGCCAAAACCGTTCGCACTGCCGTCGGAAGATGATTCTGCCACAGCAACAACAGAGTTGGTGCCGATACGCGCGTGCCTGCCAAACTCTGCATTCGCCTGAGAAGTTGCGAAGGCTTCTGATCACCTAGTTGCATCTCGCCCATGAGTTTTTGAACGCGATGGGTCTCCGATTCCTCATAGATTTTGAGAAGATGTGCTTTCAACGCATCGTACTTCTTGGTATCGGGTGGTGCCTCTAGGAACCCTGCTACTTGCTGTATAACATTCTTGCCCAATTTCGCGATGAGCAGCTGGTACTTTGCCTGGTCACTGGCCTTTTGCGGAGCTACTGTAGCTTCGAAATGGATAAACCACAACGCCGGCTGGTCCGTCCAAAATTCAGGAATGCGCGCTGATACCGAGATCAACACTACTTCCGGTTTGTCCTCATCTGCCATCTCAGATATATTTCACCGTCCGCGGAGAGTGAACTTAAAGGTATCTTGAAAAACGGGTCCGCCTACCGACGCTTGAAATTGAGTCGCCCCGAAAATTTTGCACTGAAAGTCACTTTACTGCACACGGGTGTCACCACTGTGGGGTTCATTGAGGGGTTACCACTGTAAAGGTTTTGTTGCTAAGTCTTTTGTCTAAATCACTGACCAGTAATGTTCAGAAGGGTAGTGCTCCAGTAAAACAACACAATGCAGTTCACGAATGTCCGAATATATTGATACCAGAAACTAAATTTAATTCACAATATTGGAATAGGCAAATCAAAAGTTTCAGTGTTCGTATAACGCAATTTACATAGAGTACGGAACTATAACTACGTGCGCGACAATCGGTAGGCGGACGCGAGGCGACTGGCTTCAATTCCCTAGACCGCAAAAACGCTGATTTAGTGCGAGAGCATGAGTGTATGTACACCCCTACAAGACCTTTACATGCACTTTTACACGTCAATTAGTATAATTTACGTTTCGTGTAAAGTTTATTAAAATATAATTTATTTTTAAAGACAAGCCACCGATACCAGCGCTTCGTAACGTCCACTGCTGAGAAGAAACGCCGAAATAAACACATTTTTACAGTATTGGTCGCCTACTCGCCAGAAGGGCTTTGTCATATTATTATTATTGTCTTTTAATTAATAAATACTTATAATAATTTAATACAATGTTGACACATTATAAACACGTAATGCTTGCGAACAAGTGAACAAACATTAATTGCGTAATAAAAAATATTAAGTAGTCAAAAAAGCGAAGCCGAGCTGACCAGTCCCTCCCGGCAGCACCCGTTCACAAGTTGACTATCTTAAGGTTTACGTTTTACTAATGGACACACTCATCCAAACTCCCGCATTCAGCAACGCTTTAACCGCTGAGCTGCCAAACTGTTAAAACTTCTCTTCTCTCGTCCAGTCCCGTAAGGTTCGCAAAAGATAAATTTCCTCTGAAACATCAATACGTTCGCAAGAAGTCGCTCGTCAATATCGAAGATGGTATCTCGAAGCTGGCTCTGGCTGAGAGGATATCTGATAGTCGTCGAAAGCTGACAGTGCAGTAACTTTTAAGTATTTGTTCCAAGTCTTGTCTAAAAAGATAGTATCTAGTTAGTACTGGCTCGGAATATATTAGTTTTCCAGAATATTGGAAGCTACTCTGTTTTAATGGATGGAGGGATGTTTATATGAATATTTTTCTGCCTTCAAGCTTTCTTCTCCAAAATGGCTTCAGTGTACTTTAATATATATAAAACCAAAATGGCTGAACGGATTAGAATGGCAAATAGAAAGCTTACATTTGGCTTGATATATTTATAATCGAAAACTTACGCCATATACATATCAAAACATGCATAAATAAAGTTCAAGTTCTAACATATACAATGTTAGATGCCTTTAGGCAGCTTGAAAAATCTGACACAAGTGTTGGTTACTTACACACACGAGAAGCAATCAACATATTTACGAATAAATTAGTCCCAAGAGTAAACATTATATCTTAGGACGTATAAAATTGGTTATAGGTATTTCGTTCGTAAAATCGCAGCACGTATCACACACGCTCTATTTTTCTTGAAATTACTTAGCCTGTTTCTACCATCTTTAAAAAAAGGTCTAAAGATATATATCAAACATTTTAATTTTAAAAAATCGCGCGGACGCTCGCTTGGCGCCATCCGTCTTGTCTGCAGATATAATCGCTCTATATATCCTGCTCTTAAATTGTCAGGGATTGTGCCCTAATATCTCCGGAACATATTGAGCGGTAGCACGGCATACGTTATTCTTCGACGGCACCGCATTTCCTACGATAAATTATTTTCATGGATAAAGTATCTAACCTAAAAAGTGGTGTAAAGAAGAATGCATTTTATGTAGAATGAGATGGGAATTGAATTATAGACGACTAGCTTTTGCCCGCGGCTTCGCTCGCGTAGGGGTATAATTTATCAAAATCCTTTCTTAAGGGATGCCTACGTCATAGTAGCTTTATGCAAGCAAAGTCTCAGCCTGATCGGTTTAAAATTGGCAAAATTTCATACAAACTTTCATCCCCTATTTTATCCCCTTGGGGGAAGAGTTGATCAAAATCCTTTCTTAGCGGATGCCTACGTCATAACATCTACCTGCATGCTAAATCCGTCCAGTGGTTTGGGCTGTGCGTTGATAGATCACTATGTCAGTCAGTCAGTCACCTTTGAGTTATATATATTTAGATATTTTTTCTTATCGATGACCTCCGTGACGTAAAGGTGTAAACTTCGGAGGTTCCGGGTTCGATCCCTAACCAGGGTAAGTTGGAAAATGGTTTATAATTTGGGTGATTACTGTTAAGTTTATATCCTGTAACCCAAATATAAAACTTACTTTTGGGGCTAGCTCTATCTGTGTGATCCATCGCATCAATATAAACTACACGTAATGTAAATTATACTTATTAACGTGTAAAAGTTCCTGTAAAGGTCTAATTATTGAATAAACATTTGAATTTTGAATTTAGGTATATTTTTGATCCACTTGTAAAGAGAGGCATTCAAGGTTTTTGAGAAAACAGTAACAGCTGGCAAACTGTACATTTCTTATTCTATTAAATGAACAAGTATTGTAGATTAACATGAAATAAAATTGAATCATTATTCATAACAAAAACATCCACACGAAAATTGCACCAGAGTGTTCAGTTATCAAAACAATACATATTTTAATTCGGACAGTCTATTTGTTATAAAAATTAAATGTAACCGTGCGGGCGACGTGTCATTGCATATTTTATGACATTATAATAAAATCGGCATATTTTACGATCCTCGTAAAACCGCGGCGAATCTAATCTAATTCATACACGGGACATAAAAGCTAAACGTAATAAATATATCCCGCAGTAAAATTATACCAGGGATTGTCTGAAGATTTGTTTGTCCAAAAGCTATTTACATTCATACGCACAAAACATTCAAACTATCACGCCTTTTACCCATGTGCGTAGGCTAAGGTTTTAACCTCTACCACAGAATAAATACTCATGTACAGAAGTCTTATTCAGAGAAGAAATTCAAAGAAATATCTACTCAATGTAATTAGAGCTATGTTTTAATTTAGCTCGCGTCAGAACTCCTCACATCTTCGTTTAGATACCTAGACATACATTGAAAGCCAATTTCATTCTTATAACTCTTGAAAAACGATTCATAAACTATATATAACTAATCCGGAGTGAAATCGCACGCATAGTAATAAATTAGTTATATTTTCGATACCTAAACGGGGAGTGGCACAGTCCTGACACAGCTAAAGATGTGACACAGCTGAGGATGTAACCGGGATTACACCACGTAGAGAGAATCTCCAAACAATTAACTTAAACTCGCGTCAGGGCGTCAGGGCGTCAGGACACGTGACCTGATAAAAAATTAGTAAGACGGATGGAGAGTAGACAGCCGGCGCGGCGCGGCGTAGGAGAGGAAGTATCCCCCTCTCTTTCTACGGCGCGGCGAAAATGTACGCCTGCTGTTTCGTTTAGGCGGCGCAGGGCGCTTGCGCGAATGTTCGTGTGTGTTTATGTTACAGCGTGCCACGCGCATCCATGGAAATGCACAACGTATATTCAAATTTTCACTTCTGCCGGCACTCCCAGAGTGCAACCCGTAGTTTTTTTATTAAATCTTTATTAACCAAAAAGGTACAAAAGGTGGACCTAACGCTGATGCAATATCTACCCGTCAGCCTTTAGGTAAAACAGAAATAAGTTTATGAGCGATAGGCGTATGTCTAGGTATTCGTTGGTCTAGGTGTCTGCAAACGATTGGACTAAAAATGCATAGAATTTTGTGTGAGAGCCATCTTACAGAATCACTTTCGCGAACATTAGGCGTCGTTTTATTATTCATACAAGATTATGCTAAATGAATATGCGACGCGACGCGCGGCAAAACTACGCAAAAAGGATAGCACAGAATTATCTTCTTTGCAGATCTGGAAGAACAAAAAAAAACATAAAATGTACCAGCCGCTTAATGAACCAGCGTGGATTATAGCCGATCTTAGGAATAGACAAAAATCTTGTGAAATCGTACCAACTAGTGGCGTGTGCGTGTGGATGGAGTGCTCCTTTTCCGAATTTTAAGGTGGTAGACCCCAATTATATTAGCTACAACAACACCTTTAGCTCATGAATCGGGTTGGCTCATGCCGGCTAATAACCACCTTCTCACAGAATACCGGCGTGAAATAGCAGCTTGTAAAGGCTGCTGTGTTTTTTAGTATAATGTTAGTAATAAGGCTGCTGTGTTTCGCCTGGTGAGTCAGATTCCGGTAGCCCAATACCCCTTCAAACTTTCCATTAGATTGAATGGGTATCTTTTGATAGGCATGCTTCATCCTAGTCTTCATCGTCGCTTACCATCAGGTGAGACTGAGGACAAATGCCTAAACCAATATATTGTAAAAAAAAAATCCATATTAACAAATCGTTAGTTTTTAGGACAAAATTGTGCAAACATGGTGACATAATTCAAAAAATTGTTCCTCCTATAGTCAAAAATGTATAGTCGAAGAATAGGAACACTCATTGGAATGGATCTGTGAGCTGAAGACCTCGCCAGTCACCCCGAATCGTTAAAGTTTATCAGATAAAAAACTTGTTCAGACACAAATGTTAACAAAAAAGGTTCATGACAAGAATTTTCGAAATGGCTTACATTATAATATGATATTTTAAAAGTTTTTGACCCCATGTTTCTGCCATTGAATAATTTTTAGAAAAAACTGAATCGCCAAAAAAATTCTTTATAATTATCGAAACTTCTCACAAAATTGCACAAGAATCGGTTGAGAAATGCGACCTGTAGGCGAGAACAGCCCGACAAAAGCATTTTTATGTAATCCAGAAACTGAGACGCTTCGCTCGCTCGGTCAATAAGCAATGTGGCTAACGTGCGGCACGTAAAAATGTGCCTGTAAAGGACTAATCTATATATATAAAAGCGAAAATCACTCACTCAGTCACTCATCACGAAATCTCGAAAACTACTTAGCCAATAAGGATGAAATTCGGCAGGAAGGTAGATTGTGACTAGGAAACGTCCGCTAAGAAAGAATTTTTGGAAATTCCATCCCTAAGGTGGTGAAATAGGGGTTGCCAGTTTGTATGGAACTTCGTAATTTTTGAAGTGAGACACATGAAATTTTTAATTTATTTTTATAGTTGGTAGAAAATAATAATGCATTTATTGGATTTTGAAAATTAAACCCCTATAATGGAGAAATAGGGGATGCAAGTTTATATGAATCATCGACATTTTTGAAGCGTGACACACTGGAACGGGAACAGGAACGGGATATTTTAACACAATTTATAGCGTAAAAAACCAATCAAAGATCCTATTAGAACCATTTTCGACTTCTACGCGGACGAAGTCGCGGGTTACAGCTAGTCACTGAATAAACATATGAATTTTTAATTTTCGATGAACTGATGTCGTGGTGCAATGCTACGGGGGCCAGGGGCTGCTCAGAGATTTTCCAGTTTTATCTTTCATGAACAATGAAATAAAAAAAAATTCAAAATTAAAACCGACTTCTACCTTAAACTACGCAACCAATTTTGATAACATTTCTATGGGACAACTTGATAAGATTATGTATTTATAAACGGGGCTAAGCACGAACCTTTTTTGTTACGTCTGTGGCGACTTCTACAGCCACTACGAGGAACTACAACAACTAACCAATCAAGAGACAACCGACAATATAGTTCACAAGAAGCATATGAGATGGCGCCAGCAGAGTATCCTACATCTCGATCTTAGAGTTCGCCCGATTCGCTGCATATATACAACTTCCGACGATACACCGTCGGAGCCGCGGTTCCCCAGGCGCAACAACATGCCTGGCGGGAAGATCTTCGCTTTGTGGCGGTCGAGCATATCACCTCGCTCCCGCTACAAGTCTAACGTTTCAAATAGAAACATCCTTCGAGGTCGCAGACAGACAAGTAGGTTCGAGCTAAGCTCCGTTTATATATACATAAATAATGCGTTCAAAGGGCGATAGTTTTAAAAGCAAATACCCATTCAAACTAAAAAAAATCGAATCGAATAATTTGGGAACATACATAAAAAAAGGTCGCGACGAATTGACAACCTCCTTCTTTTTTGGATGTCGGTTAAAAAATGCTTTACTTTCCCGGACTATCTTTCCGTAGTGTCTGCAGCTTGTGCCGCAGCGTGGCTCTCGTTTGCATTGCGCACTTTCAGATAATGCGCATAATTTTGCAGCCTTAATTCACTAAAAGAAGCGTTGAATAATTTAACGTGTTTGCAGCGACTGACTTTAATTTAATTTATTTCGCAAATATTATTTGTTTAAAGTTTTTAATTTAATACCTATGTTACACGTCGTACGGATGAAAAACTGAAAAATGACAAAAAAAAACGTGTAGCACTCGGGGACTGCCGCGGTATAGCTATTACCTGTGACTATTGCATAGCATTTTTTATCAACTTATGCAATTATAATTATTTATTTATTTTTCATTTATGCAGTATTTTTCTTTCTTTGATATTAATTCAAGTTACACTTTTTGAGCATGGTGACCGATTAGAAAACAATTTTTTCTCTTTTATTGAATAAATGAGAAGTTAATATCGTTTAAAATATTTTTATTATCTTACAATACATGTAGGTTATTCAGGAATTTTTATTATGAGCAGTTAGCAGCTAGTCTACACGCATACGTCTAGTCGCCACGCACACAAACAGCCGAAGTGCCGAAGTCTGCCGAATTGGAACGACGTTACACGATGGGTGTTAGGTTTTATTTTCGTTACGGAATTTCTTGATTCGGACGCCGCTTGCTGCGCTCAAAGCCCGCGATAAAAGCTATTGCATATAGCTTAAAAACAAAGAACCTGCCAAATCATCATCATTTCAGCTGCATAACGTCCAGTGCTAGTCCTCAAGGATTTCCAAAATGACCGAACTAGAGCGGTATGCATCCAGCGCTTTCCACCGTCCTTGGTCAGGTCGTCTGAAACTGTCTAATGATTTTGAAAAGTACTTATGCATATACATAGGTTTTCTATGGTGCAAACCCCACCTGAAAGAATAGAGTTAGGGCACTTTATCTGAAGCTCCTTCATGCTTAAAAAGGCGGTCTGCAGTTCTGATCTGTTGTCGCTAGAGCTAAGTCAGATTTTATAGCACACCTTGAAAAATATGTTTTTTCAAGGTTCTCAAAGGCTAAAAACGGGACCCTATTACTAAGATTCCATTGTACGTCTGTCTGTCTGTCACCAGGCTGCATCTCATGAACCGTGATAGCTAGACAGTATTTTTTTTTCAAAATTATGTATTTTTGTTGCCGCTATAACAGCAAACACACATAATAAAAAAGATTCCGAAAAATTGACAACCTCCTCTTTCTTGAAAATCGGTTAAAAACAGAATAAAATAAATATTTAAGTGGGATTTTATAAAATTATGTTTGTTTGTTTATACACTCTATCACTCTTAATATTATAAAGGCAAATGTGTGTGTATATGTTTGTTACTTCTTCACGCGCAAACGACTGGACCAATTTTGATAAAATTTGGTATGCAGGAAGCTGACACCTTGGATTAACACATAGGATACTTTAGGTGCTGGTAACACCGCGGGGCGCAGCTATTTGGACATAAGAAAGAACACATATACAAATCATAAAGACTACATAAAACGGCGGGGTATAGAGATCTCTTCCATTCAACCGTAGCGTTAAGGCAGAAGTGGTACAATATATAATTTACTTCCACCAGTATATGTTGTACTTCCACCAGCTTGTTTATAAACTTCAAACAACACGTGCCGCGTCACACCCACGTGGAGTTGACGGCGTGCGCTAACACGTGCCGTTATGTATAACACTACCCGTCACTGCTGTGAAGGCTCTATTTTTGTTCAATCCACGCACAAATAACCCAACTTTTCCTGTTATTTCCTATTGAGGAAAATGATAAAAACATTTCATTGGAATCTGTTATTGAAATGGTAGCTTACATACAAATACAATCTGTTTACATCAATGCTTTGAAGTTTGTGAAATGTTATCAAACCATATCTATCGTCTCTACAAAAAAAAATGCAATTTATAGTCTCATTTTATTGCGTACAATAGGCATGTCGACACGGGTTTAAAAATATAATTGTAATTAGTCCGTCTTTTAGATTATCCAAAAATAATAGACCCATATTTTTCGGTTTGCCAAAAAACTAAAAAAATCCCAAAGATACGAAGTCTCAAAGTTTTGGAGTGGGGGCTTGCGGCGTCAGCTCTATGTAAAAATCGTACGTAGCCGTGACGTCATGCGAAATTTCAATGCGCTGTATCTTTGTCATTTTTCGTTTCTCAGAGAAAAGACAAAATACGTGTACAATATTTTTTAATAATCTAACCGATGGGCTAAAAATATTTTTCCATTCGTCATGCCTTTTAAATTTTTCTAAAATGTTCGAATGAGTTTTCTAATAAATCTGAACTACGTACTATCACGTCTTCATCCCATACGGGACAGACAGAGCATTTTGGGTCTTGCATACCACTTCACTAAGAAAAATAAATTTGCTACTTGCGATTTGGTTAGTAGATACCAAACTATTATTCTAATTAGCAAAACCATGTAGTGGTATGTCTGCCTCCGTAGTCCAGTGGTCAAGGAGTTATCCTTGTGACCCGGAGGTCATGGGTTCGATTCCCACTGGGAAGCATACTTGGTGAAAAGTTGTTTCCAGTCTGGATAGGATATTGCAGACTTGAATCACCTGATTATCCGAAAAGAAAGATGATTCCGTGTTTCGGAAGGCACGTAAAACTGTGGGTCCCGAACGCCACCTAGCGTTTGATTATCAAACTACCCAAGGATTGGTTCCTGGTTTACCCTTTGGGTTATGGAGGTCAGACGGCAGTCGCTCTGTGTAAAAACAGTAACCTCGTCAAATCTCCTTGGTTAGGTAGCGGACCCCGGGCTCTGAAGCGTTGCTGCTGAGGATGCAACCGGGAATACGCTCGGATGATGATGATGTAGTGGCATGTCTCAAACTACAACATTTAAATCAAAAACATTTAAACTACTAGTAGCCCTGAGTTTCGCAGTCACTCGATTTAGCAACCTATCTTTTTTCTCAATGTGGTGGGCGAGAAAGTGGAAGAAGGAATCAAAATAGCCGCAGCGCGTAATTAAACAACATAATTCGGGAAGAGAAGCAGCTAGTAATTTCTAAGATTTATATTTTCTCCTAGACCAGAATAAAATCTGGACTAGACGTTTTGAAAACAATTTTATTTCAACAAATTCTCGATACGACATCTCCGGTAACGAAATGTCGAAGCATTTTGTTAGCAGCAGTTATTCGCAGCAATCCATCGCTTGCAGCATGTCTGTCAATCTAACATCAATTTTTGAACTCGGTCGAATGGAAAGCGTACACGAAAATTCTAATGGATTACTTAATTACGCTTGGATTGAAAATAAAAAGGTCTCACAATCAATTCCATGGAGAAATTATTATTGGAAAACGGTTGTATTATCATTCCAAGTGAAACCGTGTCGTAAATATCTTTAAATGCTAAGTGTAAAAAAAAGGTCGAAAAACGAAGCTACGTTAAGATGATACAGAGAGACAGATAGTTTTAAAAACTATAATATTGACCAAGCCTGAAAACAAATACTGACTTCTTTTCACCAACTCTAGAAGTCTTACCGCCGTATGAAATAAAAATCTGCAGTCCTTAAATCATAGATTCAAAGATTCAAATGTTTATTCAGTAATTAGACCTTTACAGGCACTTTTACACGTCAATAAGTATAATTTATGTTACGTGTAAAGTATATTAAAATTTATTTTTTTTTTAAGAAAAGCTACCGATACCAGCGCTTCGTAACGACCACTGCTGAGAAGAAACGCCGAAAGAAACTCATTTTCACAGTATTGGTCGCCTACTCGCCAGAAGGGCTTTGTCATATTATTATAATTGTCTTTTAATTAATAAATACTTATAATATAATACAATGTTGACACGTTATAACATGTAATGCTTGCGAACAAGTAAACAAACATAAATTGCATAATAAAAAATATTAAGTAGTCAAAAAAGCGAATAATTAAACAGAATAATGCTACCTTATGCACTCCTGAAATTGGTAGATGATTACTCTGTATAGAGGGTAGATTGTTAAAGATACAGAACTAAACGCAAAACTAAAGAAACAAAACGCAATCTCTGTGCGGGCAACACCGGGGAATTACTTCAAATATTCAAACATAAGCCTTCCTTTGTTCTCACGTCCACATTGTTAACGGCTCAGACGCTCTTTGTAATCGTCTTTCTTTCCTTATATCAGTCCTATGTATTTCAATTATTTTACTTACTTTCCAGTGTGGTTAACATATAAATAAGTTAGCGGATAGAGAAGTCCCTTTTTTCTTTGGTCCTTCAAATCCGTCAATCGTAAGGCGAAGATTATGAAGACTTCAAGCTAGATCATCTGCTCTCGGCACATACATCGGCTGCAAGCTACACAGGTGTAGCCACTCGCACCGCAATCGACGAGAGGGTCCAGCAGGGAGCCGAGCAACCAACGAGGTCTTCGTCAGTGGCCAACAGTCAGTCACGGGATTACCCATAAACAGCTGAAGCGCATCCTAGTAGGTCTATGAATTAATGAATAGATATGTCGGTTAAACTACAAGAAGACAGCTTATTATTCTATTACCACCTGATATTTTATTAAGAAATAGAGATTCGAGAAATATGTGAAAAAATAAATTCATGAACCACAGATATATAAAGCGAAGCAGACTAAACATTACTGCATAATACAAAGAATGCCGCGTGACATGAATTTACACTTACGCTACATTAGTTTTGTTGTTTTTCTTTATCATATTCTTTATCATAATTAGTAACTAGCTTTTGCCCACGGCTACGCTCGCGTATGGGTGTAATTTATCAAAATCCTTTCTTAGGGGATGCCTACGTCATAGTAGCTTTATGCATGCAAAGTCTCAGCCCGATCGGTTTAAAATTGACAAAGTTTCATACAAACTTTCATCCCCTATTTTATCCCCTTGGGGGTAGAATTGATCAAATCCTTTCTTAGCGGATGCCTACGTCATAACATCTACCTGCATGCCAAATTTCAGCCCGATCCGTCCAGTGGTTTGGGCTGTGCGTTGATAGATCACTATGTCAGTCAGTCAGTCACCTTTAAGTTATATATATTTACATAGATATAGATATAGATAGATATTTGAAACAAAAATAGTAAAGTAATATTCTTTATGAATGCGAAAGATTATTAAAAATACAAATACCCGTAATAAATGTTTATAAATAAATTATTTAAGCAATCAAAAAATAAGCTACGAGTAAAAAATTGCCACGCGTTCTAAGTATGTAATGTTTGGTCTGCTTCCCTTTGTATATCTGTGATTTGAATGCGACAAATTTCGATCGACTTTAAAACTTGACCTCCATATTGACAGGAATAGAGTATCCTCTCCTGATTTAAAACTATGTACTGCTCGTATTGCCGGCGCCAATTTCTCTGGTCTTTTACGGCCGTCCATCACAGTATCAGGTTTACAATTTAGTTCTACCATTTTATTTATTTCCATGTATTTTTGGCGTTTTGATTATGGCAGACCTGCTGGCTGGCTGGCCGACGATACTGACTGGTACTTATGTAGGTTTTGCCTATGTTCTTTATGTATTGTGCTTTAATTGATTTATTTATTTACCAATTTATGTACACGGAAAATTTATACGGAGAATATATCAAATAAAAGTTGTACTAAGACTCTACGAGTACTTACCTCAAAAGAGATCTCTTCCAGTAGGCCTGTGAGAGATGTTTATGTAAGAGAGGCATACAGGCGTGTTTATAAACATAAGATAAAGGAGGAAGAAAAATAAAATGACATAAAACTACACTAACTACAAATAAACATACATATATTACACATATACTAAAATACATATGTCTATTTAGAAGGAAATATAATGTATACTTAATATTAACAATATAAATTACAATTAAGATGATTCCAATAAATAATGATCTTTTACTCGTCTTCTAAATACAGAAATCGTTTTAGCACATAAAGCAGGTGGTAATGAGTTCCATAGTCTGAATGCATGTACCGAGAAGGCGTAGGAAAAAGTAGCAGGTGTTGTAAGAAGTGTGTTTAATATGGCTGATATACCCTATTTTTCCAGCAAAGGTGCGTAAACGATGTGGTTAAAGTAATGGTAACTTGTACCTTGACTACATTGTGTCACACGCATCCTGATACTGTGTTAGACGGCCTTCAAAATAACTTTTATCTAAGCATAGGGTATTGGGGATGATTAGAGTTCAGCTCTTTGAACAAACGATGATATTTTCTGTCATTAAAGTATTGTTGACTGAAGTTTCCGTGAATCCGGAAACATTACATTAATCCTTCAATGTTTCTTGATTCTTCCTTTGAACGTTAGAGGATCTGGCATAATAACCTCGTTATATGTCCTCGGTTCTCGTTTGAGACAATACCGTGCAGTTCGTGCACAGGGCAACAGATTAAGTTCAACTCCGAACACAATGCCACAGTATGTTGTTACATACATCGTTTTGTATTGGAGATTGTAACTAGGTTTACCGAATTTGAACGACTTTAGCTTGTATATATCTAAATAGTTATTTTTTGTTTAATTATATATATAGGGGTTTTTAATATATACGCATTATTATTAATAACAATTATAACCTAGGCATATCGGCGCACCGCGCTTTAAAATTTCCATTAACTATATATATACGAGTAAGCCGTTAAGAGGCTACTTGAATTTTCTGGGGTCCAGTGCTGCCCCCATTTAAAATAAATCATTTGAAAGAAAACGGAGATATGATTGAAATTTTTTGTCTTGACCAGGCTCTAGAGCCCTTTAAACTATTTTATGAACTACTGTTTACAGTTTAAAATGAGAACGTGAAGCTTTTCTACGTACATACGCCAAAAGTGGCCGTTTTTCGCAATCGTGCGTAGAAAAGCTTCACGTTCTTACTTTAAACTGTAAACAGTAGTTTATAAAATAGTTTGAAGGGTTATCTAGAGCCTGGACAAGACAAAATATTAAATGATGTCTCCGTTTCCTATCAAATGATTTATTTCAAATGGGGGCAGCACTGGACCCCGGAAAATTCAGGTATTTCTTAACTAGCAGCAGTACTGGATCGCACACAACAACATATTCAAAATACCAAAATTTTCGCTGGTTATTTAAATACGAGCGACTGCTCGAAAAGCGGGCGCGGCAGCGACGGCAGCGGAAGCCATCAAGAGGCGCAAATATTCGGCTCTAGGGGAGCCGAATATATTTGTGCCTTTTGCAGTGGAGACCATAGGGCCTTGGGGTGCGGAAGCTCGTCAAATTTTTAAGGAAATATCCGCACGCCTGATCGACGTTTCGGGGGGCTCAAGGGCCGGCGCGCATCTCGGACAGCGTCTAAGTATTGCTATTCAACGCGGAAATGCCGCCAGTCTCTTGGGTACTTTGCCCTGTGACGGCAGCGATTTGGCCTCCATTTTTTATATAATTTAATATAAGTTTTTATTATTTAATTATTTTTAATTTATTTAGTTTTAATTGAAGTAGGTAGTATTTTAGTTTGTTTAGTTTTAATTAAGTTCCTTACGGCAGGCTTGGAGGAGATAGGGATTTTGCTGCGCGACCGAACTGAAAAAAATGTGATAGTAAAACCGTAAGGATGACCTCGTTAAATAAAACCGTTAAATGAGACGTGCGCAGGCGCGACAGTCGTATACACAAGAACTTTTGAACTTCGTTCCTACCTGGTGTCCCACGACACCACATTTCTTTTTTTCTTATATTGTATATATTTTTGTGTGTTTAATAAAATATTATATGTAGTTAAAATTACTTAAGTATAGCAAATATACCAAGAAAATCAATTTTCTTGAAAAAAAATACACTCAGAGTGATACATTTTGTATAAATACTCTCAGACATATTACTCACACTTTGACTTACTTGACTGTAGCGGCCCTCTGCCCCACCCAGGGGACATGGACATTACATGTCCCCTGGGTGGGGCAGAGGGCCGCTACAGTTCTTTTTCATCTCGTTCTGTCTTGAGCAACGCGCTTTACTTCAGGTCAAGACAGCCCGATTGTCTTCATTTCCGCTGTTACCGACCGTCGCCAGGTCTGCTTTGGTCGACCACGCTTCCTCTTGCCCTGAGGAGTCCACTATTTATTACTCACACCAAGTCAATAAAAATGAAAATACGGCTTATTAACCTCTATAGAACATAATAAGGAGGGTATTTTATAAGCAGTACTATCCCAAATTCTTAACCAACGCCACTGCTCTCAACGATACAATCCTTCTAACTAATGGACTACAGAGCCACTGATCATTCACCGACCATTAACTTTTAAGACACCAAGGAACAAAGTCCGGTAATTACGTGAACTACCAGCGATAGTACTACTACAGTGGTGAGACAAATGTCGCGAGAGCTCGGTGACGGATGGGGACGAGTCTGATCGATGCACGACATCACTCACCTGACAGCAGCCCCTCCTCTCACTAGCTCCCACCCACAGAGAACACAACCTACAATAACTCACAGAAGTAGGCCTGTGTCACTCCCTGTTTAGATATCGAAAATTTACCTACATCATTACTATGCGCGCAGCGACCTCTTCGAAGGGGAAAATTCAGTTACACGAATCGTTTGTCCAGAGTAATAAGAATAAAACTGGCTTGCAATGAATGTTTAGGTATCTAAACGAAGAGGTGAGGAGTTCTGACGCTTGATAAATTAAAACATAGCGCTAACCACGTTAAGTAGATATTTCTTTGAATTTCTTTTCTGGGTAAACCTTCTGTACGTGAGCACTTGTACTTATTCTGTGACAGAAGTGTAACATTTTAAAAGTAAAATAAATATGATAGTGCTCATAAAGTTATATATGAATTTTTGCGGGATTCAGTGCTGTCGCCATTTTAAATAAATTATATCTCTATAAAAGAAACAGAGATCTATATCATTTTGGTCTCATTATACATAGATAACCATTCAAACTATTTAATGAACTACCGTTTTTAGCAAACATGTGAAGAAAAGCTTCACGTTCTCACTTTAAACTGTAAACGGTAGTTAATAGAATATTTTGAAGAATTGTCTAGAGTATGATGAAACCAAATTTTAATGATATCTCCGTTTCCTTTCAATTAATTTATTTCAAATAGGGGCAGTACTCGACCCCGAAAATTCATGTATCCCCTTAAGGGGCGCGTGTAGTTTTTTTACGCAGAATGGCGAACAACGGTCATTTTTGGCGTATGTGCATAGAAAAGCTTCAAGTTCTCACTTTAAACTGTGAACAGTAGTTCATAATATAGTTTGAAGGGTTATCTAGGGACTGGTCAAGACAAAATTTTAAATGATGTCTCCGTTTCCTTTTAAATGATTTAATTCAAATGGGGGCAGCGCTGGACCCCGGAAAATTCAGGTAGCCCCTTAACTGGAGCGACGAAATATAACTACTAAGCATCAGCTGCTGGTTGACTAGTAGAAGGCCCCCTAGGCCTTACATCCGCCATTTGCATGAATTTCAATAAAGTTAAATTAATAAGTACCATCGACACGATACGAGTAAGAAGAAAAGGTATAAATAATTATTGTAAGGATAGTGTGCCAGGGAAAAATCTTTGCATTTCGCAGATAAGGAAATTACTAACCTGGTGACCTTTTTTTTTCAAGTATATACTTACCCAAAGGTTGGCTGGAAGAAATCGCTTCAGAAATAATCATATTTATTTATCTTTTCCCCAGTGTTCTTAAAGTGTCACGTATATTTCTCTTTAATTTGCGTCAAGCTCCGATCCGCGAAACTCACAAATCATCCGAAAGAAACTTCAATGTGGATACTCTATTTTGTTGAAGACCGTTCGTTAGTCTCTCTTAGTTATACACTGAATATAGCTTCTTTTAATTATTTAATCATTTTTTTATAAACAATAAACTATAGTATGATTAAACTAAATATAACTATCAATAAAATAACTAAACTATTATATAAAATAAATAAATAAATAAATATATAGGGACAAATAACACTGATTGAGCTAGCCCCAAAGTAAGTTCGAGACTTGTGTTATGGGATACTAACTCAACGATACTATATTTTATGACAAATACATATATAGATAAACATCCAAGACCCAGGACAATTTGAAAAAGGCCATTTTCCAACTTGCCCTGACCGGGAATCGAACCCAGGACCTCTGGGTGGCGGACTAGCATGGTGTCCACTACGCCACGGAGGTCGTCGATTATATATATGAATACTATAAATAACATCGAATTATATTTAAAAATAGTCGAAATCGCTGCGTTCGCAGGGTAGGGTGCTAAAGGCTGGCAACATTTCCGCGTGAAAAGGCCAAGCTCAGCCTTTGGCAAAATGCGCACCAGCCAGGTTAGGTTAGGTTGGATCCCCTGAGGCATCAATAAGGCGTGCAGAAATCTCTTTATACAACTGACGGGCTTCTGCACCCCAAGGTCCCCAAGGCCCCTAGGTCTTCACGGTAAAGGGAGCAAAAATATACGGCTCCCCAAAGCCGCATACTTACGTCTCTTATTGGTTTCTGCCGTCGCCGCAGCTGCGCCCGCCTTGCGAGCAGTCGGTCGCTCATACATGGGATGGGAATCATCTTTTTATTCTTAAGAGCGGCCTTCCCGTCTTACTTTTCATACAAACGCTCGTACGTTATTATGGCGTCTTAACTGATCTTTCTTGAAAACTTTTGAACTCACAGGTATTTTGTGTACTATTTCTAGGTTTCTATCGTAATAAAAGATTAAAATTTAGAAAAACAAAGACAGTATAAACCTCAAAAATCTACCTTTTTGCACAAATTTTAGCTGAACTTCGACCGTTCATAAAGTTCTCATAAATTTTAAAGGTAAAGAAAATATTTCGATACAAACCTTGCAAATGTAATAATTTTTTATTTTTTTTAAATTTAGAATACAAAACATTTATTTCACAAACTTGTAATGCTTACTAATAAACACGTATCACCTAGAACAAGTTTTATGAAATTATCGCACCCTATAAATAGTTAATATTCGTTCAATAGATAGTTAATAATAATACTAATTTCATTCAATAGAATGCAAACCGTGCCCTTAGGCGCTATCTCTCTTTTTTTGGTTTGCCTCTTTTTCTAACATTGCCCTGGATGAAACAACAAGCTTTTCAAACTATGCTCGCGTTGACGACAGAGCGGTCGGGAAGGGCCGCCTTAATTCATTCTTTAGAAACAACATAAATTAAATATTCTGTTATTTTTGGCCAACGAACACTGTTAAATACATGAACATACAAAAAAAAAGTATTAGTAGTTTTTAGCGGCCTTAGGCTGGTATCACTTTTTGTATTTATTAAGGCTAGCAGCACTGCCCGCCCACTTTGGGACAAAGTCCGCTTTGTAACATTAATTAAAAGATAGAAATTCGCTATATTTGTCGTATACAGCTTGTTTTATTTCAACAAACACATCTGCCATTAGTTTGGCCACTAAGACATGTTAATACATGTATAGTTTAGTACATAGTTAAACTTAGGTAAAAGTACATATCCATCTGTATCGTGTGCTCCCTCTTAGTCAGACTGTTTTAAACTAAAGGTGTTGCCAGTGCCCTGTACATGCACCGTGTGAGCCGGAAGCCGGTGCGGCAACACCGGACCAACTTTACCAATTAGAACGTAGCCGGAAGTCGCGCGGCTTGATTACATTCCCTGGTGGATGTGCAGTGTTTCCAACTACCTCATGTTACTACATTCCACTACTTGATATTAAAATAATTATAAGACTATCTAGACTTTTAGACACTATTTCACTTGAGACTATTCCATCCATACCCACTGATATTATGAATGTTATTTTTTTTGTACTTGGTTCTCTATTCGGCGTTTCTTCTCAGCAGTGGTCGTTACGAAGCGCTGGTATCGGTAGCTTTTCTTTAAAAATAAATTAAATTTTAATATACCTTACACGTAACATAAATTATACTTATTGACGTGTAAAAGTGCCTGTAAAGGTCTAATTACTGAATAAACATTTGAATCTTTGAATCTATTAATTCTCAATATTCAATATTTTATTGCAAACCATAAAGTACATAAGATGTTATCAATACAATATAAGATCACTTATTAACCCTGTCGGGCACAGCAATTTGGATAGAAATGAGGAGATCGCACTGAAATAGGTTAAAAATTTTAGTTACATATATTATAACATTATATTTTTTTAACAGTTTATGCATATAATAATATGTAACTTTAATATTATTAAGTACCGTGTCTTTTATATGTAGTTATTTTTCTTTACATATGTACCTACTTGCATTCTTTTATAATTTTACAACTAAACACTGTACCTAACAAAATTATTTCAGTTATATTTTATCATCTAAAAACTCATTTACTGTATAACAGCATTTATCTAAATATATATAACTCAAAGGTGACTGACTGACTGACATAGTGATCTATCAACGCACAGCCCAAACCACTGGACGGATCGGGCTGAAATTTGGCATGCAGGTAGATGTTATGACGTAGGCATCCGCTAATAAAGGATTTTGATCAATTCTACCCCCAAGGGGATAAAATAGGGGATGAAAGTTTGTATGAAACTTTGTCAATTTTAAACCGATCGAGCTGAGACTTTGCATGCATAAAGCTACTATGACGTAGGCATCCCCTAAGAAAGGATTTTGATAAATTACACCCCTACGCGAGCGAAGCCGCGGGCACAAGCTAGTCAATTAATAATTCCATTAGGTGCCTCTTAAATAATTATGAAATAATTTGTCATCATATCGCTACACACAATGTATTTTAACCTAATTTTTTGTTGTATTTTATTTTACTATAAACATTTTTGCGTGATTGAAACCACAAGAAGAAAATCTGAAAAAAATCCTGCCGTTTTATGTACCTGAAATCTGATAGTTCAGAACCAAGAGTTACTGCGTCACATTCGCTGTCATAATAAGCTACGTTAGTAATCTTTAATCATGCCACAAACGGTTGCGTCAATTTTCAAGTAACCCTTAATACCTCCTTGAGGGTATCGTGGATAACTTGAAGGCGATCTCCATGCAAATATTTTCATTAAGGCGAGCATAAATCCTCGCAGGCCGGAGCTATTTACCACTGAATAGTTATGACACTCGAATACGCAGTACAGGGTAACTGAGGTCAAAGAAACGTAGAAATATGGAGTTGATAAACACGTCGTCTGTGTGCAATACGAAAGAAATACTATTAACCTAAAAGTAACATCGACGATACATCGACGGCGATTGAAATGCGATGAAAGGGTATTTCGATTTTTCTAGATATATTTTGTATCTCTTTCGAAGTGTAAATAACAAAGTATCAATGGTCGTTAAAACACAGTACATTCTCGCTCAACTCCAATGGAGGCTCAGCCAAAACGCTCACATCAGAACAATGGGCCAAAATTACGATTAGGTACAAATCGGTCATAAAGTGCACGAAGCTTCTAACTAGCTCATGTGATCGAAGTAATATTGAACATTGTGTTATATCACTAAATACGCCAAAATTCTAAAGACACAATTTTTTTTTTAAATTAAGACAAATTTATCTATTACTGAAGGTATTTTTGACAAAGCGAGCGAAGTGAATGAGCGGTATGCCTCAGTTTCGAGATTGGCCAAAAAAAACGGTTGTCTGTAAAGTCGGTTTACTGACGATAGTTGAACGTGACAACGTCATAAGAAAATACTGATGAAATGCCGAACTCGGAGGCCGATTGTGCCTCTTTGTCGCTCGTTGCGCGCTCTCGCTTGCACTTCAAGCCTTAAATGGAACGCCTCAGCGAGCGAGGTAACGCCGCATGCGTCATGTTTTTTTCGTGCGTGCAGCCGGCTCCATCGAATTATAAGACGTTGTCACGTCAAAATGCTTTTGTCCGGTTGTCTCGCCTACAGGTCGCATTTCACAACCGATTCTCCTGAAATTTTGAACGAAGTTTCGAAAATTATATATAACTTTTTTTGTCGATTCAGTATTTCGAAATTTTTAGGTTGTTATTAATTTTTAGGTTTTTGGAAGACTTTAAAAATATCATATTTCAGCCGTTTCGAACAAATTTTAAAAATGCTTTAAAACTTTTTTTTTGTTCTTTTTTGTTACGATGCAGCTTCTTGTCTGAACCAGCCTTTTTTAGCCGATAAACTTCAACGGGTCGGGATGACTCAAGGGTCTGACACGCTTTGACAGAGATAGTCTTATTGAGATTTCTAAAAGAAGAAAAAGAAAAGAGTGACATATTTGGTCTCTATCACCGACCGAACATTTTTTCATGGTCGGGTTATAGGCACACTTCAAATCGCATATATTTAAAGTGTGCCTATAACCCGACCATGAAAAAAATATAGGTAGAATCATTAATATGTCTTTCTCTTATCCCTGGACGCTCGGTGGTAAATCTACACTACTTGTATATTCTAACCCCCTTATTCATAATAAAATACAAACGTTTGCTAAACCTATTTTAGTTAAAATATGTTTTGTCTCGTTCTTTCGATGTTAAATAGTTAAAAGAGGGAAAGGGACAAAACATGATTTAACTAAAATAGTTTTAGCAAACGGTAGTTAACTTTTATGAATAAGAGACGACGAGAGAACGACCACAGATGTGTTTTTTTAGTCGTTTTATTTTTACAGAACGAAACAGTAATAATAGAGTCGTATTGCCATATCTAGTACTCGCTAATTTAAGGAAATAAATCATTTGGAAATCTCCGTTTCCTTTCAAGTAATTAATTTCAAACTGGGGCAGCACTGGACCCCGAAAAAATCATGTATCTAAGTAAGAAGCTGTATATCCTGTTGTCCAGAATTAAGAGCGGCCTTACCGTCTTATTTTTCATACAAACGCTCGTACGTGATTATGGCGTCTTAACTGATCTTTCTTGAAAACTTTTGAACTCACATGTATCTTGTGTACTATTTCTAGGTTTCTATCGTAATAAAAAATTAAAATTTAGAAAAACAAAGTCAGTATAAACCTCCAAAAATATGCCTTTTTGCACAAATTTTAACTGAACTTCGACCGTTCATAAAGTACTCATAAATTTTAAAGGTAAAGAAAATATTTCGATACAAACCTTGCAAATGTAATGAAAATTTAGAATACAAAACATTTATTTCACAAACTTGTAAGGCTTACTAATAAACACGTATTAGTAACCTAGAACAAGTTTTATGAAATTATCGCACCCTATGAATAGTTAATATAAGTTCAATAGATAGTTAATAATAATACTAATTTCATTTAATAGAATGCAAACCGTGCCCTTAGGCGCTATCTCTCTTTTTTTTGTTTGCCTCTTTTTCTAGCATTGCCCTGGATGAAACAACAAGCTTTTCAAACTATGCTCGCGTTGACGACAGAGTGGTCGGGAAGGGCCGCCTTAATGAAAGAAGTCATCGCTAATGATCTGGATGTCGTGTCATCATTACATAACTGCAGGCCGGCAAAAAGAGCAAATTGATGAAAGATGTCTTTTCTCAAATATTTTGCTATTTGTACTATAAAAAATGGCCATAATGAAGTTATACCGTTACGTACCTGGTATCTATAGTGCGACCCTGCCATTGCTTGCTATAATTACGTCGTCAGCGAATTGATAAAAGATGTCTTTTCTCAAATATTTTGCTAATTAAGTTATTATACAGTAAAAAGCAGTAATAATGTAGTTATATCGTTACGTATCTGGTATCTATAGTGCGACCCTGCCATTGCTCGCTATAATTACATCGTAAGTCATCGCTAACGAGCTGGATGTCGTGTCGTCATTAACTGCCGGCCGGCAGTACAGAGAGAATTGATGAAAACGGCACAATTGTGGTATCGGGGAGGTTTGTTTACGTTCAACAATATGGGCACTATTTTATTTATTTATTAAGTTTATTGCACAAAAATCTTAAGATTATAGTACAAAAGGTACAACTTAATGCGTTCAGAAAGGGATAGAGTGCGTTCAGAAAGGGATAGAGTGGATGCCTAATTTGATAGTTTGTGTGTTTTTTGTTTGCAATAACTTTGAAATACTAATAAAACACACAATTACCAACAATAACAACACAAACACTAAATTGACAACGGCGGACTTAGCCCATAATGGAATCTCTTCCAGTCGACCGGCGAATAAGAAGATAGGACAATTACTCACAAGAAGTGTATAAAAGTTCGTACTTACATATAAATGAAACTAACATTATATCTAAGTAAAATAAGTACACATGCATACTCACTATAAGATAAACATTCATAAACATACATTTTACCTTATTTACTTTATAATATCCACGAAATTGTTTTGTTCCTAGCGTTATCAACCAAAGCAATGAATATTATGAATCCGGCGCAATTTACGATGAATCCGATCAGGAAATTATTGCCAATAAACCTCTAAAGCGTACTTATTTGTTGGAATTTAAAACTTTTCCAACATTTTTTTGCCAGAAATGACGCACAAACTTCTTTTCAACGCTTTTTTTTACAAAGGTTTTTATTTGAACTTAGCCCAACCTGAGTTGTAGGGTTACCAAGAAGCACATTGTTACCCAAATTCATGGCCGGATTTAGGGGAGGGCAACCGGGGCTGCAGCCCGGGGCCTCCACAATAGACTTCGAAAAAATCTTTCAGATTCCGACTAGTTAACACTAGTAAACAACTTTTCCTTTGATTTTTTCGCTGTTTTACCTTTACCTATAGTACTTTTTATAAACATAATTATGTTGTTGTTAACTATTAACAACAATCATTGATCTATATTGTTAACTCCAATCAGACAATCAGTAAAATATTACAGGTTCTGGCCGTAAACCAGGGGGCCTCCACTCCTTGTTGCCCCGCGGCCTCCAGACCTCTAAATCCGACCCTGCCCAAAATCATTGAAATGTTACACGTTTAACCACTGCATAAGACAGACAGATACCGTATCATCATCATCACTTCAGCCGCATAACGTCCACTGCTGGACATAGGCCTCTCCCAAGGATTTCCAAAATGACCGATCAAGAGCGGCCTGCATCCAGCGCTTTTCAGCGACCTTGCTCAGATCGTCTGACCACCTTGTGGTTGGGTGTCCTACGCTTCGCTTGCCAGTATGCGGATAAGGCGGTACCTTATAGGGGTTTTATTTAAAACTTCGACTTTTTGGGGGTCATTATAATATGACCCTAAAAAATTACAGTGGCATTGCGGGAGTAAAGACAGAAGTGAAAGCTTGTTGTCGGTTACCGTAATAGTGCCGCGTGTTCAATGGTTTTTTTTTTTTACTTCAAAAAAAGGTGCACAACCCTTGCTGGTATTCTAATAAATTTTTTACACAGATGCTGTTATTTCCATTGTTTACATTTTGCTTCTTTCTAAAAAATCATTCGGAAACCAGGACTTGTCGTCCCGCGTGATAAGCCCTGTCACAGAACTTATCACGCGTGATCAGAAGTCTTATTCAGAAAAGAAATTCAAAGGAATATCTACTGAATGTGGTTAGCGCGATGTTTTAATTTAGCTTGCATCAGAACTTTTCACCTCTTCGTTTAGATACCTAGACATCCATTGCAAGCCAATTTCATTCTTATTACTCTGGTCCAACGATTCATGTAACTGAATATTCCCCTTTGTAGTGGTCGTCGCGTGCATAATAATAATGTAGGTATATTTTCGATACCTAAACGGGGAGTGACGCAGGCCTGGCCCTGTTAAACTATTTAACTCGATTGCTGTCGCTAAATGCTGTTTTTAAACGACTTTCGAAAAGGTTTATCGATTCGTTGGATTTTTTTTTAAATGTATTTACCAATTATATATAGACGCCTGAACAGATTTGGAAAATACATTTTTGTTTTTTGTTCGAAATACTTGTTAGGTGGTTCCATAAAATTTTCATCGAAATCGGTTGTGTAGTTTGGGGATGAATTTGATAAAAAAAATAGCCAGCTTCAAAATCTGTAAGAATGTATTATATTTGTCATATAATATCTATCTTATTACCGTATAAATGTTTAATGTGTATATAATGAGGATCTGGGAAACCGTTCCAACGATTTTGATTAATTTATAATATCATCACTCAATTTCAATCGGGCTTTCGAGAGGGTCACAGCACTGTGTCTGCCTTACTCAAGGTTACGGATGACATCCGCTGGGCGATTGATAACAAATGTCTTACTTTATTGGTCCTTCTTGATTTCAGCAGTGCTTTTAACTCAGTTGATTTTGACATTCTTCTTGGCATTCTCCGATCTATAAATGTTTCTCCTTCTACTTTATGTTGGTTTGATTCGTATCTTCACGGTCGCTCGCAGTGTGTTCGCGTCGAAGAGACTTCCTCCGATTGGCGTGAGCTCAGTGCGGGTGTGCCACAAGGCGGTGTTCTGTCTCCTCTTTTATTTTCTGTTTTCATTAATACTGTTACCCAAATTCTCTCTTCTAGCTTCCATCTCTACGCAGACGATTTGCAGCTCTACAGACACTGTCTACCTGTTGACATCGATACAGCCATTGATGCAATTAATTGTGATCTGCAAAAACTAACTGGGTGGGCTAAATCATTTGGTTTATTAGTAAATCCAAAAAAATCGCAAGCCATGCTCCTTGGGAGTCGGTATGCACGAAATTCCATTGACCATAGCACTGTTCCTCCTCTGATTCTGGATGGTACCATTATTGCATTCTCTGAGACTGCCAAAAATTTAGGTGTTTTAATTGAACCGACGCTGAGTTGGACTGCGCATATAACTGAAGTTAGTCGCAAAGTATATTTTTCCTTTCATAGTCTCAGAACACTTCAATATTTTTTGCCCTTTGAAACCAAAGTATCTTTATGCCAGTCCTTCATACTGCCACTCCTTGATTATGCAGATTCCTGCTATTTAGATGCTACACAGGAGCTACTGAACAAGCTAGAACGATTGCAAAATTTATGCTTAAGGTTCATATTTGGATTAAAAAAGTTTGATCATGTGTCTGAATACCGCAAACAACTTGAGTGGCTCCCTATTCGTTTGCGTAGAAACCATAGAATCCTATGTCTCCTTTTCAAAATTTTGTACAACCCTACTTATCCTACATATCTACGTGATCGGTTTTCTTTTGCCCGTCCGTCTAATGTGCTCTGTAGATCCCACCTTAGAACCGTACTTAGAATCCCTGACTATACTTCTGCGTGCTATTCCCACTCCTTCTCTGTACAAGCGGTGAAATTATGGAACTCACTACCACATACTATACGAGACTCCAAATCATTTTCTGTTTTTAGGAAGCGAGTAAAAGAGTATTATCTTTCCTTAACGTAATGAATGGTATATAGTATATAGGTATATTTATTCTATACTTATATATAATTTTATTTATTTACATTTATAGTTAGGTATATTTTAGTTTATGTATTATATAATATGTATGTGTATGTTTTAACTTTTAGATAAGTACCTATTTTATGTATTTGTATTTAACTGGAGTCTATTTTGTACACGCCTACTACTACCTGTTTTCTTCTCTTTTCCTGTCCTGGGTCTGCTGGAAGAGATTTCTTATGAAATAAGCAGTACCTATGTACTCAATGTTCTAACTTTGTTCGTTCCTATTTTTGTATTTTGTGTACATGAATTTTGTAAATAAATGAATAAATAAATTTTATCTATAATCAATTCAAAAAATTAGTCTAGCTAGGTTATATTGTTGGAAAACCTAATTTACTGAGCGTTTTTCATCAAACGAAGCTTCAGTCGCACAGGTACTAGATTTTATTGTAAACACTATGGGTTGAAAGCTAGCAATTCTTAGCTAGAAATGAAAAGACTGATCCCAAGTTGAAATGAAACATTGAAGCACCAATTTAGCAACAACCGTATTGCAAGCAATAAGTATTAATTTGTTGCAACTCGAAGCAGCTGTAAGCCTTGAGCAAACTTTCTGCGGCCGGCACAACTGAGGACTTCTCGCAGTTTGTTATGCTTACATAGAACTTATTTTTTTAAATTTATTTACCAATTTATGTACTCGTAAAATTTATACAGAGAATACATCAAATAAAAGTTGTACAAAGGCACTACTTATCCCAAAAGAGATCTCTTTCAGTAGGCCTGTGAGAGGAGATGTTTATGTAAGAGAGGCATACAGGCGTGTTTATACATGAAATAAAGGAGGAAGAAAATTAAAACGACATTAAACTACACTAACTACCCTAAAAATAATTTATTTCAATATTGTATTTTATCACTTTTTCCGCATAATTAATATACATATCCATGCTAAATCACAGCTTTCTAATACTAATAGTCGCTGAGTAAAACCCCAGACGGACAGACAGACATGGTGAAACTATAAGGGTTCCTTGTTTACTACGGAACCCTAAAAACAACACATCCTTCTCTTTAGAAGTCGGTTAAACATAATAAAATGGCGGATAACCTGCTTTGATGTTTAACAAAAAGATTTTGAAAAAAAGATTAATCGATTCATTGAATGAAACCTTGGGATCTTAGATATACTTTCTTTTTATATAGGGACAAATAACACTGATTGAGCTAGCCCCAAAGTAAGTTCGAGACTTGTGTTATGGGATACTAACTCAACGATACTATATTTTATAACAAATACATATATAGATAAACATCCAAGACCCAGGACAATTTGAAAAAGGCCATTTTGCAAACGGCCCTGACCGGGGATCGAACCCGAGACCTCTGGGTGGCGGAATGGCATGGTGGCACCACTACGCCACAGAGATCGTCAAACACAAAATTCAAAAACAAAAAATTGAAACTGCCAAGTATCTAAGCCCAGAAGCATTACGATTTCAACAACATTGCGCCAACACTTAACGTCTGTTAACGTCTTAATTAGAGCACTATAGCTGACGAACGCCTGAGACAGCCGATGCCGACTCGGCAAATAAAATAAATAATAATTTATCCGGAAACGAAGGCATTTAAAGCCCCCATTATTATCGCGCTTTCCCCAAATTTATACCCTCGTAAAAATTTTAATGCGCGCCCCTCAGACTTCGGGCCCTCTAACGGCCTAACTAGACGGCATTTATGTCAGTTTTTTTTGGTATTTTTAGTTTTATTACACAGACCCTGTGAGATAGAGATTCGTCTTTATTCACCGTGAAAAAGACTTGGTATTTGTATGTTACAAAGAATATAGCTTACTTACATATATTATAACAAATTTCCAGTATATCAGCCAGTCAGTTTGATCTTCTATAAATATACGGGTTTTTTGTTTTTGTAATAATTAGGTACTTATAATTATTACAGAATCAAAAAAAAACCCAACCGCCTCTTTTTTGTTTTTAGTTTCTTTTTTTTATATACCCAGTTTTTTACGCAATTTATGTTTGTTTACTTGTTCGCAAGCATTACATGTTATAATGTGTCAACATTGTATTATATTATAAGTATTTATTAATTAAAAGACAATAATAATAATATGACAAAGCCCTTCTGGTGAGTAGGCGACCAATACTGTGAAAATGAGTTTCTTTCGGCGTTTCTTCTCAGCAGTGGTCGTTAAGAAGCGCTGGTATCGGTAGCTTTTCTTTAAAAATAAATTAAATTTTATTATACTTTACACGTAACATAAATTATACTTATTGACGTGTAAAAGTGCCTGTAAAGGTCTAATTACTGAATAAACATTTGAATCTATGAATCAGTGTCACTCTCACAGTAAATAAGAATCTAACAAGCTAAAATCCATCGAGCCCTTCTGGCTGCAGATATGCCGAACAATTATACATACATACTCTTGAAAAACATAACCCTCCTTCTGGCGCAGTCGGGTAAATAGGGCAGTGTGGCCTCTCTCCCACAGATTTAGCCGAGCGTCGTTGATGTTGCACTCTAGAGCATTCGAGCTTTTCAGAAAACTGTGTCAGCTTATGAGTAGGTATAAATAAAAACAATTTATTCTTATTTCATTACTGTACCGTCATCATCGAACTGTGGAATCAACTTCCTGCAGCAGTGTTCTCGGACCGATACGACATTGAAACCTTCAAAAACGAGTCTATATCTTCTTGACAGGCCGGCACCGCTTCTGTTACACCCTGGTGTTGCAGTTGTCCATGGGCAGCGGTGATCACTTACCATCACGTGACCCGCTTGTTCGTTTGCCGCCTTATAACATTTAAAAAATCATCCTTGGTTCGCACAATCAGCGCTTGATGACATTGCTTGATTAGTTGACTAATCTTATTTGAGGTTAGGCGGAATTTAGTTTCCGACTTGCGCTATCTATCTATCTATATATATATAAAAGCGAAAATCACTCACTCACTCATCACGAAATCTCGAAAACAACTCAGCCAATGAAGATGAAATTTGGCAGGAAGGTAGATTGTGACTAGGAGACGTCCGCTAAGAAAGGATTTTTGGAAATCCCATCCCTAACCGGGTGAAATAGGGGTTGCCAGTTTGTATGGAACTTCGTAATTTTTAAAGTGAGACACATGAAATTTTAAATTTATTTTAATAGTTAGTAGAAAATAATAGTGTATTTATTGCATTGCGGAGACGGGGACGGGGACGGGGATGGGGATGGGGACGGGGACGGGGATATTATAACACAATTTATAACGTAACAAACCAATTAAAGATCCTATTAGAACCAGTGGCGTAGCATGGGGGGGGGGCGGAGGGTGCGGTCCGCACCGAGCGGCACTTTGCCGGGGGCGGCGCTGCGGAGGTGGCAGTTAGAAAAAAAAATTAAAATTTAGAGAAAAAAAAATTTAAAAAAAAGTTAATTTCTTTCAGTGTTTTTTTTCGTATTTTTTTTATGTTACCAAATACCCAGGTACCTATGCAGGTTCTATGCATGGGTGATGCAAGCGCAAGGTTTCTCAATAAAAAATGTTAATTTCACTTTTCAATTCAATGAAACTAATAAAAGTACTCTTTTTACCATGCCCAATTTTTTTATAATGGATTACAAAAATAAGAGGGCGGCAAATTTGGAATCCGCACCGGGTGCTAGTGACCTATGCTACGCCACTGATTAGAACTAATTTTTACTTCTACGCGGACGAAGTCGCGTTACAGCTTGTATATAATATTATCTAAATAACACTTATTTCGAATATTATTAACTTATTACAAACTTATATACAAACAGATACAGATCGAAGATTCCAAACCGATGAGCCGAGTTTAAAAAGGTTTTATTTTTTTAGTTTGAATTCAAGAAAATCAACCTAGGTCTTTTACATTCTTTTTTCATTTTCATTCATTCAGTAACATTTTATTAGGAAATACATATGTAGTGTAGGTAACTACAAAAATCTTGATACACTTACACATAGTATGAATCTTAACCAGGCTAGAACACAAGGCCAGTAAAATATTATTTGCACGAAAAAATTCAACTTTAATTCAATCCTTTGACTTTACAATCTTACAAAGAATCAAGAACAGTTGGCACATTCTGAAAAATAAATTTATATACCTATTTCGCAGATTGCATTTCCTCTCCTCCGTTAAACTAACTAGTAAAATGCAAATCCTTCCTGTTTCCATTCATTCTGGAAGCGTTTGTCCATTTCTTTCAAGGAGACCGAGCGCTGCTTTAAATATAAAAATTGCAGCGTTAATTAATTTCTGTAGTGAATGGAGGTGCCTGGCAGGCCGCCAGACATCACCAGACGCCGCCGCCATTTTGTTGACGAGATAATGGGACTTAATATTTCAATCCTTCCAACTTGTAATTATTGGGAGAGGCCTAAATCCTGCAGTGGACGCTGTGCGGCTGAAATAATGGCGATGATGACAACCAATTCTTAATTTAATAACAAGTTTCTTTACTGAAGGCAAATTAAAAAAACCCCTCGTTTGTCCAAAACACCATCTAGTGATAAGTAGCGGAACTACCGAAGACGTATCCGTAGTTTCGCTACTCACCACTAGGTGGATTTCCGTAGCGTCATGTATTATTTGCTAGAACAAGCCCTGACTTTCAAGCATTAACAGCATAACTTTTAAACGGCTCAACCAACTTTCATCAAACATGGCTAAAAACTACTTTAAAAAAAAACTGCATCGAAATTGTTCCATCCGTTCGAGAGCTACGATGCTACAGACAGACACACAAGCAGACATTAGCGTCTAACTTATAACAACCCTCTTTTTTGTAGGGGGTTAAAAAAGCCGGTTGCCTACACCAAGGGCTGTGAAACAGCACAACTAAGAACGTATAACTTTCAATTGTCAATTCAGAATGCAAGTATTTGTAGCTTTTCTTCGAAATAAACAACCGTTGATAATAAAAATATATCCTATCATTCTTACATAGTCAATAGTGTGAATCTTAACCAGGCTTGGACACATAAGCTTTTTTTTGGCTGCTGGCAACCCAGGAGCTCATATGTCAATTTTATTGCTCCTTATTTAATATTGTAAATTTAAATAATTTTATAGTTAAATCCAACAAATAATATTGTTTGTTTGTATAATAAGTTAGGTATTATCGTAAGTAATAATTTGTTTGTGCAATTTTAGTGTATTTTGTGAAATAATAGTGCACTTATAGTTGACGTTCAGTGGGTACAATTGTTACTGGCTTTAAGCGAGCCGTTGAAGCGGAAGAGGTCTGTCAGGATCGTAGCAAGTGGAGGTCCTTTGTCTCTGCCTACCGCTGTGGGAAACAGGCGTGATAATATGTATGTATGTTATCAATAGATAATGAAAAAGTATAGATAGTAGATACGGACAAAAGTGCCCGCGAAGGCTTTGTTTCTAAAAGTATTTGGCTTATGTAGTAGGCTACCTATGGGTTATAATTCTATGTAGGCTACTTAGGGCTCTTACTGACAAGTGACAGCTCGTGACAGTTCGTGACAGCAGTGACAGTCGGCGACGCTCGCTCGTCTGTTAGGGCACTTTAGGTATACTTAGAGCAACTTAAGTACTTATATCTTCACAAATTACGAGCTCAGTATATACACACATCAAAGAGGAAACGTGATTTTTCTATTGTTTGCCTGTAAACATACGTCCATTATTTCTTCTCATGAAAGTGTACAAATATTACTAGCGGAGAATTGGACCCCCAGTGACCCCCAAGCGCCTCTAGAGTGGACAGAAGCTGTATTTGCTCGTGTCAGGTGACGCGGAGGGCGATTTTTCCGCGCAATATTTTAGGAAAATAGTAGTTTTATAGCGTTACACTGGTGTCGAGTTTCGAAAGCGAATTGTTTTGACGAAATACGGAACAAATATATATTGATGAACAAAAGCTAAAAATACAAAATCTCGTCTCTCATTCGATAGAACAAAAGATATACAAAAAAACTCAAAGCGATACTACGAAGTGTACTCAATGGTGTCTTTTTTCAAACGTTGAGTCCCTAAACGAACGGTTTTTTGCATGAAAATCTATTCGTTTAGATGACTCTGCGTTTCAAAAATGGTACTTCAATTTTCTATCTTCAAGTTTATTCAAGCGAGGCTATGTGTGGAAAATTGAAGTTAATCAAGTGTCCGAGGCGAACACATCCGCAAATCCGCTAAGCCGCGCCAATCCGCTTAGTGCAGTGCGCTGTAAGCTCGCCTATGATTGCTGCATCGGTGTAGGTCATTAGTGATAGAGTAGTTTGATAGTCTAATAATCACTTGCTTGCTTTCTTGCTCGTGTGTGTAATTGGCCAACACTTGTGACAGATTTTTCAAGCTGCCTAAAGGCATCTGCCATAGCTTGACGACTGCCATACAACGACCGGGACCAACAGCTTATACGTACTTTCCGAAGCACAGAGAAGCTCGATTTTTATGCCTCGTGGCCACCCATCCAAGTGCGGACCACGCCCTGTGTCGCTTTACATGTGAGAGCGCTAGTAATGCGCGCTCCCACCGGGCCACCGTGCTCCTAATTTTAAGATTAAGTGTGTCATTCTACCTGTATCCATTGACTAATAGTGGTCAAAATTTAACAAGTTTCTTCTTCTATATTATTAAATCACATACATACATAATATCACGCCTGTTTCCTACACGGGTAGGCAGAGACTATGGACCTCCACTTGCTACGATCCTGACAGACCTCTTTTGCTTCATCTACACTCATCACTCTCTTCATGCATGCCCGCCGGTTACGGGTACTTCTGACCTGTCCATTTTAGGGTACGTACCCAAAGGGTAAAAACAGAACCCTATTACTAAGACAGACCGTCTGTCCGTCTGTCTGTCTATCTGTCACCAGGCTGTATCACATGAACCGTAATAGCTAGGCAGTTGAAATTTTCAGACTATGTATTTCTGTTGCCACTATAACAACAAATACGAATAACAGAGTTAAATAAATATTTAAGTGGTCCCATACCACAAACGTGATTTTTTATAGATAATGGAGCCCTTCGTGCGCGAACCCGACTCGCAATTGGCAGGTTATTACTGAAAATGCAAAAATTAAGTTACAATTAATATTTAACCATCTTATTAAGTTACTTTTGACGACCTCCGTAGCGTAGTGGTCACTGTGCTAGTCCGCCACCCAGAGGTCCTAGGTTCGATCCCCGGTCAGGGCTAGTAGGAGAATGGCCTTTTTCAAATTGTCCTGGATCTTGGATGTTTATGTTTTAGTTATAAAATATGGTATCGTTGAGTTAGTATCCCATTACTAGTCTCGAACTTTCTTTGGGGCTAGCTCAATCAGTTTAATTTGTCCCTGTATATTTATTTATTTATTACTTTAGTATCTACCGGCCGAATCGACTAGATATGTGCAAAATAGAGGCTAATCAAGTATCCGAGGCGAATACATACGCTGCTAATCCGCGCCAATCCGCTTAGCACATTCCTGCTTTGAGATCGCCTACAACAATTGCATCTATGCAGCTCATTGGTGATAGGGAACATAGTTTGACAGTCGAAAATATAAGACGATCGATGTTTGTTTGTTTTTCGTGTGTGTAAGTGGCCAACACTGGTGTAGATTTTTCAGGCTGCCTAAAAGCATATGACATAGCTTGACCGACAGCCGGGACCAACGGCTTATACGTGCCTTCTGAAGCACAGAGGAGCTCGAGAAATTTTTATGCCGCTTGCGGTCACCCATCCAAGTGCGGACTACGCCTGGTGTCGCTTTACTTACGAGAGCGCTAGTAATGCGCAATCCCACCGGACCACCGAGCTCCTCTGACAATCGATTAAAATTTAACTGTTATTTTTACGCTAGTTTTTATACAAGAAAAGATTTTCTTTCAAGACCACTAGGTGCGTAACAAGATTCCTTCTTTTTTTACAACTGGTTGCCAAATATAGTTTCCAAAGCGGCCGGAGGGTTAATTTTAAGGTTTCATTTCTGTTAGTTAAAATAGAACTCTGTGGCCTAGTGTTCATAATGTCATGCTGTCACACCTGAGGTCCCGGCTTCGATCTCCGGACAAGATGGAAAATGATCTGTTTCAGATTGACCTGGGTCTTGGATGTTTATCCATATATGTTTTTGTTATAAAATATAGTATCTTCGAGTTAGTATTCCATAACACAAGTCTTGAACTCACTTTTAGCTCAATCCGCGTGATTTGTCCGTGTATTTTTATTATTATCATGGACTAAATTCACTTTCAAAATAGTTTAAGTATATTTTGATATATATAGAATATTTGTTGCTACATATGTGGCGAACTCTACGGCCACTACGAGGAACTACATTAAGAAACCAATCAAGAGACAACCGACGATATAGTTCACAAGAAGCATATGAGATGGCGCCAGCAGTATCCTACATCTCGATCTTAGAGTTCGCCCGATTCGCTGCATATGTACAACTTCCGACGATACACCGTCGGAGCCGCGGTTCCCCAGGCGCAACAACATGCCTGGCGGGAAGATCTTCCCTTTGTGGCGGTCGAGCATATCACCTCGCTCCCGCTACACATATATCACATTCATACAAAATGTCACAGTGACTAAATCAATCAATAAATAATAGGCTGTACCTAACGGAGGTGTCCCAAGCAAATACATCCGCAAATCTGCTAAGGGGTCTTACAGACAAGGAAAGCACCCCACGACACAGGTCTGCGACGGTTGGCACCCGTCGGCGACCACTATCAACGACTGTCGCCGATAATCGTCGCCAACGGGCGCCGACGCTAAGTCGCGCCAATCCGCTAAGCGCAGTAAGCTGGAAGCTCGCCTATGGGTCCATCGCAGGTCATAAGTTTTAGGATGGTTCGATTGTCAAATAGGGGAAATAAACATTAGTGTCTGGGGGAGAGTTGAATAATTTCGTGCCCCTAAGGAAAATGTCCTATAACTCTGCTCATATCAGATTTAAATTAAAACAGAATATAAACATTCTTAAGGTATTTATTGAAGAACACGTATAGTTAAATAAATCGTCAAAATACACCTCTAAAATAAAAGTATGGCAAAAAAACCAAACAAATGGAAAAACGCGGTATAATCAGACCAGTATGAGAATACCGAGCCCGAGGTTTGTAATTTCGCGCTAGGTCTGATGTATCCGTGCTCATGGTACACTGACATCAAAACCTTCAACACACTTTGGTATGGAAGTAGAAATTGCTAATAGAACTAAAGAATAACAATTAAAGTAGCAAATAACAATCATTAAGATCATGAAATCAGAAAGGATACATACGAGTAGGAACATTCAGTTACAAATTCTGCCTCAAGAAGTCATGTGTGTGATCAAACACAAAAAGTATAATTATAGAATCTTTCAGTTTCAAATTAAGCGCCCGCATCACCTGTCGGCGACGGTCGCCCACTGTCGCAAACAGTCGCGTGGCATGTCAATCTGTCATAAACTGTCAAAAACTGTCGCTGACTATTCGGCATCTGTCGCGCGACTCCTGTCGCAGTTCTCATGTCTTCTGGGTTCTACCAATTTTTCTTTTTTCTTCGTTTCGCCATCTTTTACCCGTTTTAGGCACCGGTGTGGCATTAGTTTATGCAAAAAAAAAATATTTTTAAAGCATTTTTCATAGGTGATAATTCTGCGCCCAGTCTGATATTATTGCGCCCCGAGCGCGGTATTAGCAAACTCACTTACTTTGTTTTTGAACCTAAAATATCTTAACAAAGCAATGCAATTGATAAAAAGTTATTATGCTACTCGATTGTTCACTATATTAAAGCAATAAATGCGTGTAAATATATAAATAAATTTATTAAAAAGTGGACTTACTTCATAGAAAAGACACTCGAAAAATAATATGAAAACGGCGCTCAGAATGTTCGAAGGGAATTAGGGGCGAGTGAGCAAGGTACAGAGGGTATGGAGCGTGAATCGAACACTGCGCAAGGTTCTTCGCACTTACGGTTTTTGAGTAAACCTACAGCGCGAAATTGTCAAGCGCGCAGAATTATCCAACTCTCCCCTACTGGCCCACTATGGATTTTTAGTAAATAAAATTTCTAGGTCTATGGATTTTCCTGCCGCAGTCGAAGACGTATCGCTTCTCTATTTTACACTACATTAAGAAACAACATGCCATAAAACAATGGTGGTGTGGAGCTAAAGCTGTGTATCAGCGCACGCAGCATAGGACCAAATCAAACAAACATTTTTATTGATTTATCTTTCCTCTGTTTCATATTTCCTGGAAAATACGGTGTTTATAAAAAAATACGACGACCTCTGTGGCGTAATGCTCAACATGCTAGTCCGCCAATCCAGAGGTTCCGGGTTCGATCCCTAGCCAGGGCAAGTTGAAAAATGGCCGTTTTCAAATTGTCCTGGGTCTTGAGTGTTTATCTACATATGTATTTCTAATAAAATATAATATCGTTGGGTTAGTATCTCATAACACAAGTATAAGCTAACTTTGGGGCTAGCTCAATATGTGTGTTTTGTAAAAAAAAACAATGTCCGTAGGTAACGAGTATCATACTAAGTATTTACAATGTTTGTACTAGAATCATACTCGCATTTAGATATAATAACATCAATTTTCATTGTATCCTAATATACTAAAATAAGATCTGAAGTGAAGAAACTGTTTACAGACGAAGGATCATACTGTTTTGAAGCTTGTCAACCACTTCAACTAACTAGTTTAACTTCTCACCTCCCGATGTGTTGTAAACAGTGTGTTGAACAAATCGGCATCGTTAGTAACGGTTCATTGCAGGCGGAAAAATAACTACATGAAAGCGTTTCCTCGTTCGAAGATGCAATGTTAAACATCCCGTTTGTAGAAGCGTCCATTTTGTTTGCAAAGAGTTGCGTTTGTATTATGTCTCAATTTGACTTGAAAGATCCTTACACTAAACAAGTGCATGGACTGGTTAACGAATGAATAGCGAACTATTATTTAATGTGGAAGGGACATACCCGTAATTAATCGAACCACAGTGTAGCGGGAGCGAGGTGATATGCTCGACCACCACAAAGGGAAGATCTTTCCGCCAGGCATGTTGTTGCGCCTGGGGAACCGCGGCACCGACGGTGTATCGTCGGAAATTGTATATATGCAGCGAATTGGGCGAACTCTGAGATCGAGATGTAGGATACTCTGCTGGCGCTATCTCATATGCTTCTTGTGAACTATATTGTCGGTTGTCTCTTGATTGTAGTTCCTCGTAGTGGCCGTAGAGGTCGCCACAGGACTCCCTCCCAAGACTGAAGGTCTGATAGCTTTTTCAAGTGCAGTCTGTGCTTCATGTCGTAGCTTGCAAGTGCCAGATGATTCTTGTCCCAGTGAGTCGGGAGCCTTCCAGTGAGTCGGAAGTGAATTGCTTGTGAATTGCTCGTGGCCTGCGATGAGTCGAGACCGTGCTGAGCGTGCTCGTAGTCTGCGGTGAGTCGAGACTGTGAAGAGCGTTGTCGACTTGTTGGTGCCGGAATGATGTCCTGCCGGAGTGCCACGCTGGAGAGTAGATGCCTCAGATCCAGGGTGCGATGCTGTGGGGATGTGCCGGTCGCTGAAGTCGTCGAGTGAGTTGTGGGTGCTTGGTATCAGGACCAGGAAGCTCGGTGAGTCGGCTGCGATGGACCTGAAGATTGACCCGTTGTACTGGCTTGCTGTGAGACTGCTGCTGACCAATATTGAGTGAGAGAGAGAAGCAATGATGACAGGATTCGACGATGCTGAAGAAGGCTGCTTGATGATGGAGAAGGTTGCTTTCAATCACGTCGGGGGTCACCACTGTAGCGAGAGCGAGGTGATATGCTCGACCGCCACAAAGGGAAGATCTTTCCGCCAGGCATGTTGTTGCGCCTGGGAAACCGCGGCTCCGACGGTGTTTTTTTTTTTTTTTTTTTTTTTTGATATGACAGACATAGGTTGCCTCGGACGGCATTTCCTATTTCACCCGGACAAGGTTTGAGGAGCGGGCCAGAGGCCCGGCTTCCTATATTTTTATACTACTAGCAGCAGCGCAAAGGGCTCCCAAGGGGGAAACCTCGGCTTTGGGCGCGCTAGGGATTATGGTAAATTTTGGGGTACTGCAACACCCATGTTTTGCCGGAAGGGCCGAAGCTACGGTGCCAGAAGGGCCTACTTAGGACGCAAATCGTCCAGGTACCGCCGGGCGGTACCTAGTGAACGAGCTAATGTTCCTACGCCTACGTATTCGATTTCGACGAATGCGGGGGGGTCGGACCGCGTCTCCGACGGTATATCGTCGGAAGTTGTATATATGCAGCGAATCGGGCGAACTCTGAGATCGAGATGTAGGATACTCTGCTGGCGCTATCTCATATGCTTCTTGTGAACTATATTGTCGGTCGTCTCTTGATTGTAGTTCCTCGTAGTGGCCATAGAGGTCGCCACACACAGGCTATACTAGATCACTAATAGTATAATGAAATTAAAATAAGAGTCAAAATACAAGAAAAAAATCGGCATTTCCGTACAGATGTGTGCAGCCACCCGGACAATTTGTTATACTATTATATATAATTATTTTAATTTAATTATACTATAGTGATCTAGTATAGGCCGTGGTTCCATTTATTATGGGTAACCCTTCCACGTTGAACAAAAATAAATATAAATAAATAAATATATAGGGACAAATCACAATGATTGAGCTAGCCCCAAAGTAAGTTCGAGACTTGTGTTATGTGATACTAACTCAACGATACTATATTTTATAATAATTAATTAAATAGATAAACATCCAAGACCCAGGACAATTTGAAAAAGGCCATTTTTCCAAATTGCCCTGACCGGGGATCGAACCCGGGACCTCTGGGTGGTGGACTAGCATAGTGACCACTACGCCACGGAGGTCGTCAAACATCTTTAACATTCTACCTATGTTTGACAAATAAATAATAGATGGACTGAAAATATTTCTTCCAGGCAGTTGGAAGCGTCCATAAACTACGTTAACATACTACTGTTCCATATTATTCCATAAAAAATATAAAGAATTTGGATAACCTAGATGCAATACTCCGTTTCAAAAACATCTTAGCAATAAAATATTCAGAACTTTTTATTTTCGGTCTCTAGTACTCATTTAAAGGGAATTTCTTCTCCTTTCTCGATATTTTCCATTCGAAAAAGCACACCTTCAGGAAAACTGCAATCCAGGTGATTGAGAATACCTTGAAGAAATAACTGCATAGTATTCTCAGTTATCTACATACACACACACACACACACATACCCCTTTCTCCACCTATTAGACGCTGTCCTTTATTGTACCTAAATTTTTGCTCTGTAAAATAATATTTGCATAATATAATAATGTTTGTTGTGTATTTCAGAATAAACTAAAAAATGTAAATCCGTTATTGGCTGTCAGTGCTGTACTTATTAAGATTAATATCGTAAATTATTTAAGATCTGTGGATGTTGTAAAAATAAATAAATCAAATCATTTACTGACTAAACAAGCTGAAAATTCGAATTTATATAACACACATAGTTAACCTACCTAAACGCGGACATAAATTGAAACGTTTCTAATGCTTTTCCGAAAACAACTAAAAGCCTTGCCCTAGGGCATCCCATTTATACAAATTGCAGCTGAACTCCGCTCAAAACGGACAATTTCCAGGATTAATAACCAGTAAAGTTGGTTTTGTTTGTAGACTGTACAAACAGTCGCCGCGAACAACTCTCGTTAAATGGCCAGTTTAGCAGCCAGCGTTTGTGCCGCGTCGGTTTAAACAAATTCTGACGCTTTGTGATCACGTGAGACTGCACTCAGGTTACATTGCAGCGGAACAACGTTGGACAAATATAACGTACGGGTATAAAATTAGCAGAATTTCAAGAGATCTTTCTATAGACGTCGTCTGATATGAGATATTTTTTAAAACAAAAAAAAACCCGACTTCTCTCCCAAACTACACAATCGAATTTAATATTTTTTTTATGAGGCTACCTGGAAAGTATGCCCTTTTCAAAAATATTTTTCAAATCAAATCTGTCCCGGCTTCCCCGAGTAATTGTTACACATACATAAAAAAAAATATTCCAAAGAATAAGTATTCCGTAAACAGTAGTTCATAAAATAGTTTGAAGGGTTATCTAGTGCCTAGTCAAGGCCTAGCCTGGTCAAGACAAAATTTTTTGATTTATTTCAAATAGGGGTAGCCCTGGATCCCGGAAAATTCAGGTAGCCTCTTAACAACTACACCACTACAACTTCTGTGAGTGAATGCTTTAGTGCCGCAACAAACGGGACGCAAATTGCGTCGCGTAACAACTAGAGATGGGCAGTGGATAGTACTCAATCTACCCATTTGCGTGCTCATATGTTGACATCGCACTTGATGTCTGTTTACTTATTTTAACATAAAATTACGTCTTTGCACACCTCCCAGCAAAAAATATTAATTAGTCAAAGAAGCCTACTTTCAGTGTATGATTAGTATGGTATTTTCATATATTTTAACGTCGCATTTAACCTTTACCGACATTTTAAGCATATTATGGCGTATGCACACACTTTCCGACAAGAATTGCAAGTGTATACTAATTTTAAGTTTCAAAATTGTCATGGAAACATGAGATAATGAATATGAATATAAATATAAGTTGCAACTCATATAAATCAATCTACTCACCAAATGGATAAATAAGGATATTTATCGGGTATTTACTCAATCTACTGAGTAAATATTCAAATGGGTTGATTGAGTATTTATGCTACTCCCATCACTAGCTGTTACGCGGCGCAACTTGCGCCCCGTCTGTTACGGCCCTTAAATTGCTTGAAAATCAATACCCAACAAGTGTCACATACAGATAACTTTCGCCTGTGGTTTCCAGCTAACTTTACTCACCGTCCATCGCAGTGTCCTTTATTCTATGCCTTCTTCTACTCATTCGTCCAGTGCAATACAATATTATTAAAAATTAAAGCTCGCTGGCTCTCGAAAAGAGGCCACTCACTGGACGGCACGATGCAACATTAACAAAACCATTGTTGCCCGTACTTGTTTGCGACGAAACTGTTTTGTTCCGAATTGCAGCGAGCTTTTTCAATTTCGTGGATGAGCGTGCCTCAGTGGCGTGTTTACATGTTGCATGGCCCAGTTAATGTGCAGTTTTGCTATCGAGTAAACCTGAAGCCTACAAATCTGAAAATTCAACACGAGTTCTATGTTGTTTTCGAAAGGCTTTATTTTGATTTGTTTAAAATAAAAGTGAGATAAATTCATTATACATATTTAACGGAACTTACATGACGTGTCAAAAATGAGCTATATACGAAAGTTTTTTACTTAATTTGTATGGCAGAATAGGACTCCCCATACAAGGTTACTCTCCGCTTTTCATTGCCTTAATGCATAATTTTTGGGATAAAAAGTATCCTTATTCGGATCTCAAAATATCTACATCAAATTTCATTTAAATCGGTTCAGTGCTTGAAGCGTGAAGAGGAACAGAAGTAATGATAAAGTTTTTTTTTTTTATGGGGCCGTTTATTGAAAAGTTGACTGTAAAAGTTACTTTCTACCTAAGATTGACTACAATCACTTCACTAATCTTTGCTTAATTCGAAGTAAAATAGCTGACTGGCTCCTTTAAGCAAATATGAACGGCTCTATACCTGTCCAAAGAGTTAGAAAAAGAAGTAGGTCGAGACTTGTGTTATGGGATACTAACTCGACGATACTATATTTTATAACAAATATATAAGACCCAGGACAATTTGAAAAAGGCCATTTTCCATTGCTCTGGGTGGCGGACTAGTATGGTGACCACTACGCCACGCAGGTCGTAAATATGTTTATAAAAGGGTCGTTCTTCCTCTGTAAAAAAAACCGCATCGAAATCGGTCAATCCGTTCGAGCGCTACGATGCCACAGACAAACCGAAAGACGTAAGCGTCAAATTTATTTTGCGTCACACCCTTTCGCAAACATCCCTTTTTTGCGTCGGGGTTAATAAGAAGAAATTCTTTACGAACGTAAAATAACTAAAGACGTTTTTAAGCTCACAATTCCAAAATTCTAGGAGCCAAATCTCTGACATTGTCGCGTAAAATATTTAATATTATTTAAATCCAAAACATTAGGCGAGGCTCTATATCTAATGAGACTGTTTATTTTATTATCTGGAGAAATATGACACAGACAAAGGTGGGTTTATCTCGAGACTAACATTAGTATTCAAGCTTGGCTGACGGGCAATAACATGTTTTACGATTTCTTGCAAATCCTATTTTACTAATGTACTTACAACATTTTCTTATTAAGATTGTGAGCATACGGGAGTCAAATTCATAATTTAATGTGATTGAATGACCAAGACGAGCGGAAAAACGTGAGATGTGGAAAAGACAAGGCAGTGAAGAAAACTCTAAGCATTACAGCTAAGAAATAAGATAATACACGAGATTTTCTTCACATTAGAATTTAACAAGGTATACGTTTAAAAAGTGATTACCAGACTTCGGGAGGCATATTCGGCTAACAATGTATAATTTTAGAAATGTGCTAATCAAGACATTCGATTTGATACCCCACTCGATATAAAAACAAAAAAAGTTGTTTCTTCCACTTTTTTGTATGTAACATTAGTTGTATGCATTTTTTTGCATACAAATTGTAACCTATGTCACCCGGACAATAACGACAAATCGATTGAAATATCATTTGTGAATCGATTTGTCAATTGGACAAGCGATTCGGTTTCTAAGGTGGAACAGACATGCATACCCACACACCTAACATACATACATCATACATACATAGATTGCTAAAATCATTACCCCTCCTCTTGGCTTTGCTAAAAATTCTTTTGCTCGCCGTTGACAGACACGGATTATAAAAACACACTCAGAGAACTACGTTATATAAGTGACTTGAACAATATCTTCTTTAAATACAATACAAGTCATTATTTAAAAAAAGTCAAAAACCAGACTGCCTTTTTATTTACCCAATGTCACTCTCAGAATTAAGACGAATCTAATAATACCTCTTAAGCTTAAATCCTTCGAGTCGTTCAGGCCACAGAGCGTGCCAAACAATTATACATACATACATACTCTCGAATAACATAACCTCCTTCTGGCGCATTTTTGAAGTGAAAACTTCTTTAACGGCGTTGTACACATTTTTGTAATGGGTAAAAAATGTTAAACTCGCGTCAGGGCGTCAAGGCGTCAGGACACGTGACCTGATCGAAAATTCGTAAGACATCCGGCGCGCCGCGGCGTAGGAGAGGAAGTATCCCCCTCTCTTTCTACGGCGCGGCGAAAATGTATGCCTGCGCCTACTGTTTCGTTTAGGCGGCGCAGGGCGCTTGCGCGAATGTTCGTGTGTGTTTATGTTACAGCGTGCCACGCGCATCCATGGAAATGCACAATGTTAATATTCAAGTTTTCACTTCTGCTGGCACTTTCGGAATGCAACCCTTCTTTTTTTATGTCATAGGGTAGCAAACGAACAAGTGGGTCCTGATGGTAAGTGATCACCGCTGTCCATGGACAACTGCAACACCAGGGGTGTAACAGAAGCGTTGCCGGCCTTTAAGGAAGGGAAGATGTGGGGGAAGGGAAGACGGAAGAGGGAAGGGAGGAAGAGGGCTCCGGCTCATAGAAGCGGTGTCGCTACTACTCAGACGTCGATTTTGCGTGGTACTTCCCCGGACTAGACGGCCCAATCATGCTACTAGCAAAACAGAGTTTTGCCGGTAGCGTGGCTCCACCACAAATAAATACGTAATATGGTATCGTAGGCGTTGTCGGGCTAACGTATTTGAAGCTAAGTCCATTGCTTTCTACCTCAGAGTATACCCAGTTGCATCCACAGCTGCACTGCCATGAAACGAGTCTGCTTTCCGGCTTTCACTTCTCCAATTCGCACGGTCTTGAGTATCCTTGGTAGTCATGTAACGATGTTACAATAAACCTCATCCTTCATGTTCCCGTTTACCTCTTTTCTCCATTTCACACTGTCGACCTTTCTAAAAAATAATTTTATTTTCAAATTAAATTTTTAAATTTTAGATTCCTTCCTCATCATTCCACTACCATCTCTCGAGCTGATCACATCTATATCAGTAGTGTAAATTTATATATATCAGTATTGTAAAGTTATAATAAATAAAATAACTCTGCTGTCTATTTCTCTCAAGCTCTCCACTACGTACTTTACCTACCTCTTCATGTAGGAGCTCCAACTGTCCCAGCTAGTGCGCGGCTACCTATCTACTAGGAGTTCCTACAGTCAGACCTCGTATTTAACCCTTGACGACGTCAAGCAAGCATTTTTAGGGTTCCGTACCCAAAGGGTAAAAAAGGGACCCTGTTACTAAGACTCCGATGCCCGTCTGTCTGTCACCAGGCTGTCTTTCAATTTGAAATGTTGTTTTTTGGACCGGGGACGGAGGTGCAGCAGACAGCTACAGCGGCCTGTATAAACCCAGGAAACTTTGTATTTGTCGTCATTCATCCACTAGCTACTAGAAGCTTTAAGGGTTTTTGTAAAAAACCGATTTTTATAAAATGAAGATTTTTTTTCAATAATTTTGAGTTTCCAAAACCTTGATTTGGATCCACCACGTCTGTCGGAGCCTGACGAAGGCAGCATAAGTACATTTGTTTCCCCTTAGCTTGCCAGTTTCCACAAAACATGGCCATACCAGCGTAGTCCATTCCTTTCTACGTAGAAAATAAAGTAAGTTAGCCAATAAACGATTCCCAAACCCACTAAACGGCAAAAATGCAGAATGGTGGGAATGAATTTTTATACACCCTTGTGAAAACTAAAGGAGCGAATTAAACGTCGTATTTTTCGGAATAATGGCCTGAAAGGTACTTTCACGAACAAATAAGGATTTTTCATTGCACAAACAAGGCTAGTCTGCAAAAAAGTTCTGACTAGCCTAGATACACGTTGTTATATCATGTTTTAATATAATTAAAAGAGAAAACTATGGTTGATATGTTTGTAATGTTACCTTATTTTTAACCAACTTCTTAAAATGAGAAGGTTATCAATTCGTTGGAATCTGTTGTTTGTTTTTTTAATACAATGTCCTTTTTAATTAAGTACAAATATTTTAAGAGGTGGTTCAGTCCATCATTTTGAACAACTTTTCCCAATAAATATATATCGAAATACGAAATAATTTTTTGCATTTTTCATAGTAACGATATCACGTGACTACTTCGATCTGTATAAGAACCTAAATATTTTTTTTCGTATTTCGATATACATTTATTGGGCAAAGTTGTTCAAAATGATGGACTGAATAACCCCTTAAAATATTTGTACTTAATTAAAAAGGACATTGTATATGTTCACGAATTACTCGAAGACGACTGGACCAATTTGAAAAAACATTTTTTTTGTCTGTTTGTAAGGGTACTTGACAGGTAGAAATTTTAAAAATATTTGTATAGTTTACGGAAGAAAATGGTTTGAAGTTTTAAAAAAATATTGAGCACCCACTTGAACATAAGTGTAACTATTGACTACTCTAATCTTTAAAATACTTTCCTTCCATGTTTCCTCAGCCATCCTTTTGACCTCCTTATCACTACGACACAACAATAATTAATTAAAAATAATCAAGACAGATTAAACACATGCAACTACATATATTTTAGTAAATGTCTTAAAAATTTACTTTAAAGGAACAAATTAACTTCTATCTTTATGGTCTTTGAATAAATTTACCTTAGAGTAATCGCTTCATTTGAATATTTGATGTATATTTTAGACCAAACATATTGTTTATCTAAATAATTTATAAAAACAAGCAATAAATATATATTGCGTTCCATTACAGATAGAAGACAGTAAACATAAGCCTAATATTAGCCGTCTAGTCTTTATAAATATGTAATGCCTTTTATATTTTTTGTTCGTCTACACCAGCCATTCTCAAAGTGTTGAGGCCATTATGAAAAAAAATTCTTTGTTTTAATCGTTTACAATTTCTAATAAAAAGAATTAACAACCTAAGCAATTAAGCTACGAATAAAAATAAGAATACCAATGTTTAATATGTATACCACGACTCTGAACCTGAGACTAAACTTCAATTCTCTTCTAGTAAATCATATCCCACCAAAAAACATAAATTTTAAAATAAGAGCCAAGTTCAAAATCCAACAAAAGAATTGAGATGTAAATGGCCGCCAAGTTCTGCAGAGAATCCTTTTTTTTTAATGTTAACATTTGATCTGGCTAGTTTTTTACTAGTAGTTTTGATATTAAGAAAAATTAAGACCTTTGAATATAAAAACAATTACGTATAAAGTTAAGTTGATAGGCCAAATATAAGTAGGCATACTAAAACTAGCCAAGTCAAATGTTAAGACACATGTGTGCTGCTGCGTCGCCAGTTCCTGTCTTTGAACTTGGATCTGTCACGCTGCCGGGTGTCTAGATGAAAGTAATAAAAAAATCAGCTCCATGCCTCCAATCTCTTATTAAGTACCTAACAATATACTATGACCAAAGGAAATAAACTTACTTTTTTTTTTGTTTTAAGGTAGAATTTTTTTTTTCACTTTATTAAAGAAAAGGTAGTCAAAAACTTTGAGAAACTCGTCTCTACTTTTTATCGCAGCTGGTACATAATACAGGATTGATCACCTCTAATGATTCGTATTGACGTGTGTACGAGATGTAGGCACAGATGGCACGTTTCTCGGCAACCTAAGGGCACTTTCAGTCGACCCCTGGGAGGCGAAACAGATTATCCTTTTACGAGTTACAAGTAAATTATGTCACATCTTTAAATTTCACGAGGATTTTGATAAATATATTCAGTTATTAGACCTTTACAAGCACTTTTACTCGTTACTTAAGTACAATTTACATTACGTGTAATGTATATATAAAATTAATTTATTTTTTAAGAAAATCCATCGATATCAGCGCTTTGCAACGACCGCTGAGAAGAAACGCCGAAAGAAACTCATTTTCACAGTATTGGTTGCCTACTCGCCAGAAAGGCATTTTAATTTATTATTATGTCTTTTGATTAATAAATACTTATAACATAATTTTTGGCAAATGTTCTCACTTTAAACTGTAAACAATAGTTGTTCATAAAATAGTTCGAAGGATTAACTAGGGCATGCTGAAAACAAAATTTTTAATGATATCTACGTTTACTTTCAAATAATTTATTACAAACGGGGGCAGCGCTGGACCCCGAAAATTCATGTATGTAAAAACAGATACATTGAAGTTGTTGCAAGCAACACAGTTGTTCGCAAGCATTACATGTCATAATGTGTCAACATTGTATTATATTATAAGCATTTATTAATTAAAAGACAATAATAATAATTATATGACAAAGCCCTTCTGGCGAGTAGGCAACCAATACTGTGAAAATGAGTTTCTGTGGGCGTTTCTTCTCAGCAGTAGTCGTTACGAAGCGCTGGTATGGGTAACTTTTCTTTAAAAATAAATTAAATATACACGTAATATAAATTATACTTATTGACGTGTAAAAAGTGCCTGTAAAGGTCTAATTACTGGATAAACATTTGAATCTTTGAAAGTGTATCAACTTCAACCATGTGTCTGTTTCTATACATCAACAAACAGATTAATAATTTGTAATAAACATTTTAAATTTCAAATTAAGCGTTAATACAATCCACCGCGAATCCTCCCTCATTAATTGTTAACGAACACACAGCCTGAAATAAGTAGGCCATTATGTTTAAATGTCGGCCGCACACATCCGGCCCGCAGCGGCGGCAGCGGTGGGGCGAGCGCCCAGGGAAACAATTACGAGTAATAGTGGCTCTATGGGCTGTGGACCTCGCGAGTCACTCGACCCGTTGAAGTTTATCGGAAAAAATGTTGTTCAAACAAAAAAGTTGCGTCTTAATAAGGGTAACAATTAACAAGAGTTTCAAAATGGCTGGAATATGATTTTTTTTAAAGAATTCAACCCCCTTGACAGGCCTATGAGATCGGGTTTTTCATGCTCTCACTAAAATGTTCAATCCGGTGGTGGCGTCGCTGGTCGGGTCGTTGGATTCTCTCTAATATGGTTGAGTTTAACGATGGCTGATCCGTGCGTCAACTCGTGAACGGGTGCTGCCGGGAGGGACTGGTCAGCTCGGCTTCGCTTTTTTGACTACTTAATATTTTCTATTTTTTACTACGCAATTTATGTTTGTGTACTTGTTCGCAAGCATTACATGTTGTAATGAGTTAACATTTTATTATATTGTAAGTATTTATTAATTAAAAGACAATAATAATATGACAAAGCCCTTCTGGCGAGTAGGCAACCAATACTGTGAAAATGAGTTTCTTTCGGCGTTTCTTCTCAGCAGTGGTCGTTACGAAGCGCTGGTGTCGGTAGCTTTTCTTTAAATATAAATTATATTTTAATATACTGTACACGTAATGTAAATTATACTTATTGACGTGTAAAAGTGCCTGTAAAGGTCTTATTACTGAATAAACATTTGAATCTTTGGATCTCCAAATTTCTGCATTTAAAAAAATCAAAGAACTGAATCGACAAAAATTATTATTCCTTAATATTTTTCGAACCTGCTCACATAATTTCACGAGAATCGGTTGAGAAATGCGAGGTGACAACAGCTGGACAGACAGACAAACAGCCGGACACAAGCATTTTGACCAATCTCAATTAAGAGACGCTTCGCTCGCTCGGTCTAAAAGAAGCGCCCGATGCTTTTATTCAAAATAGAAATATTCTGGCAAAAAGTTACGTTAACTCTAGATTGTCTTATTTTTCAGTCGAAACATTGTATCTTTTGAGTGAGTGAGTGCGTTCTGTAAAATAATGTTCACATCTATATAGGCTTAAGATGACTTAATCTATCTAGTTGACTAAGATCATTCTTTATGTATAAATTTTTTGAAAAAACCTCAAAACATATGGCAAATTTTCTAAATAACCAGTATTTTGTTTCTAAATAACTGTTGGTCATGCAATTATTCCAAAGACCATGAAAAGTCCATAACAATAATGCGAAACTGCCTACCTGCATATCACTCTTCCTTGGGAATGCACACACACACGCACGTGTATAAGTACGTTTTTATCCCCGGCGGGGAAGACAGAGTTTAGGTTCGTAAACTAAAGGCTACTCTGAGCGTATGGTAGGCGTGGAAGTGATGACATAAAATCAAAATAGTGAAAGGTTGACGCAGCCGCATTGTCTATATACATGATTCAAATTCTTGCTCCTGGACGACTTATACAATCTACGCGGGAAGAGAAAGAGTTAAAACATTCCACGTTTGTTCTTATTTCCCAGATCGGCATATAATGATGCGAGCAAACAGCATAAAAGAAAATGAATCTCACCCAGGGCCGCTAGCATGGCTGACCCAGCACCGGCCGGACAATAATTTGATTACGCCCGGATTATCCGCCCGAGTTATGGCTAATAAAATGCTTTTTAATATTTTTAAAAGCCTATTCTTGTCCGCGCCATCATTGTCAACTCTGGAGGACATTTGGGATGTTTTAATGTTCTTCTTATGCAATTATTTAGATTTACTCTTTTTAGGGCGAATTCGCCCGAACATTAAGTCATACCAGGATAACTAATCTTGGGATCTTTGAATTTAATCTCGACTAACTTCGTTGGCGTTTATCCATCCTATTCCTGGAGAAAGTGATACTTGGTATTGTTAATCGGTGGTCAAGGAAGTGAACTTATAACCCGACAAAAATCCGTATAATCTCTTTCCATAGATTTACTTGGATTGCGGAGACCATATAATTCAGCATGAGATAATTCTTAAATACAAAAACAAAATAGACTAACAGACACAGATGTTTTTCTCAACAGTCCACCATCAAAATATTTCTAGTAAACTATTCCTCAAAAAATTGCGGTATGAATAGCTTAACTCTGGAATATTTATTCTTGGATTAGTAATTCATAAAACGCAAAATCGAGGTTTTCTAGAGTATTTAGCCATTTAAGCCCGGCAAAATTTTAAACTAGTTTGGTCAAGTCTGCCCTTATTAACCTTATTTTTTTTTATAAGCAGTATCTTCATCATTACAGCCGTATAACGTCTCTCTCAAGGATTTCCAAAATGACCGATCAAGAGTGGCTTGCATCTAAAACTTTCTAGCGACCTTGGTCAGGAGCGCTATTTATCATTTAGGGTCTCACCAAAACACAAAACGTATAGTATTCCAACTCACCGCTCGCGTAAAAAACCATTTGGCCGTATTTTTGAAACCGTCGTGTCAGCTAAAAACAATATTGTTTTGTTTGTTTGTTTGTTTGTAAAATCTTTATTGTACATAAACACAGGATAAAAATACAGGTTTGAACTAGAGAACAGTAAAAAGGTGTTTTAAGCAGAAGACATCGAAAATATGTCTATGGTTTTCTAAGAATTTAAAATCAAGTCAAAAATGGTTGTGATCAATGACAAGTGAAATTATTTAGTGACTTTTATTTTCTTATCGGTACAATTTTATTTTGCATGTGAACTGGGTTTGAAAATTGATGAGTTTTTATTAGTTTCCGTATTGTTCAATAGTATATTATGCAATTAGTGAATAAAAGACGGATTTAATTCGAGAGCCATAGATGAATCACGAGCAAGTGAAGGATTCTAACGATTGAATCACGACCGTAGGGAGTGATTTATGATGATTGATGATTCAAGTGTTAGAATCCTGAGCGACGCGTGTGATTCATGGCCCTCGATTACATACGAAAAAGAAAGATTTAAACAAAAATAGACATTTAAAGAAAAAAAAGGAAGGTTAAATCAATTAAAATACAAGTTAAAATTGGAACAGTTACTCCAATCAAAAGTATATTAATTTTTATAAACTCAAACACTAAAATAGTGATTAATTTTTTTATTCGCTGTTTCTAGTGAATAAAATAAATTACCAAAATAGTGAGTAAAAGTGCATTTTATTCACTATTTTCAATGAATAAAATAAACAACCGAAATAGTGAGTAAAAGTGCCTTTTATTCACTGTTTTCAGTGAATAAACTAAACTTTTTAGAGGAATGGTATAAAACTTTTCATTTAATTTTTGTACCTTTTTTATTTGAAAAGCTGCCACGTTAGCATATTCACTTGGCACCGGGGAGCAACCAACCTGAATAAGAAATCCCCATGCACACAGATCACCTCGTCAGGCCGTCGCTGCAAAATGTAAGCCCTCGTAACGCTGATTTGATATCACCTTCTGGACCTATTGACCTTACCACGACCCGCTGCTTTGCATAACGCGCAAGTCTCAAATATTTTTAGAATAAGGTGAAGAACACACTTCTCAGCGTATAAATAAATAAATATATAGGAACAAATAAAACAGATTAAGCTAGCCCCAAAGTAAGTTCGAGACTTGTGTTATGGGATACTAACTCAACGGTACTATATTTTATAACAAATACATATCCAAGAACCAGGCCAATTTAAAAAAGATCATTTTCCAACTTGTCCTCACCGGGGATCGAATCCAAGACCTCTGGGTGGCGGACTAGCATGGTGACCACTACGCCACGGAGGTCTACATTTTGACATCTAGAATTTCCATGATACACTTCATTACCGATCCATAATTTATCAAAACTAAAAACCGACTTCGTTTTTCTATGGGAGCACCTGACAAGAATCCCTTTTCAAACAAAAAAAATAATTTTATTCTAAAAATTATATTTACTTGTCGTCTTCGAGTAATTGGTGAACGAACATAATACATAAAAACAACATTAAAGATTCCTTTTTTTTAAGATGGTTAAAAAATGAATGTGATATTCCTAAAAAAACCAATGGCACTCCAGGAGTGCCGATAGACATTAAAACTTGGTGTTGGTTACGGTAACAGTGTCGCGAGTTCAATTGTTTTCCCATCTAAAAAACTGCTTGTTATTTCATCGAGGGCAATGCTAGAAAACGAGGCAAAGCAAAAAGAGAGAGATAGCGCCTGAGGGCTCGGTTTGCATTCTATTGAGAGAAATTAATATTATTATCAAATAACAATTAATCGAATATTAACTATTTATTTATAGAGTAAGGAAATGTCATAAAACCTGTTCCTGGGGGGTTACTCCGAAAGCGGTACGCAAGACGGACGTTACTGCGTGTCCGCGTTTCAGTGTCAAGGAACATTAAGCATTAATGCATAATAATAAAGTCAAATATAGTTTGACATAAAAATAGGACGTCACTATCGTACGACTAACGTGTTATTTTATGGAGTAACCCCCCAGGTGATACGTGTTTATCAGTAAGCCTTACAAGTTTGTGAAAAAATGTTTTTCTATTAAAATTTTCATTACGTTTTCGAGTTTTGTATCGAAATATTTTCTTTACTTTTAAAATTAATGAGTACTTTAAGAACGGTCGAAGTTCAGCTAAAATTTGTGCAATAAAGCAGATTTTTGGAGGTTTATACTGAATTTATTTTTCTTATTATTTTTTTTTATTACCTAATAACTAATAAACCTAGAAATAGTACACAAGATATCTTTTAGTTCAAAAGTTGTCAGGGAAGATCAGATACAATGCGGTAATCACGTACGAGCGTTTACATGAAAAGTAAGACGGGAAGGCCGCTCTTAAGAAATTTTCACTTCATAAATATTCTTTATTTGTAAAAGAAAACTACAGGAATTAAATATGAAAACAAACACCTGGCTAAAAATTACCTTAGTGATTTCTTTTCAAAATTAGTACCGACCTTTGTTCCTCATTAATTTTTTTACATGTAAGAATTTAAATATTACGAAAATGTAATATTTTGTTTGAGAGAAATAAAGATTCTTTGTCCCTAAATAACAAAAACATCAAACAATTCGAATACCTGTCCGAATATTATATTACATTTTCGTTAGAAGTAAAAAAAAATGGTACGTCACGTTTTGTTCTCCACACATTATTTTTACCGTAAACATGTCATGTGAAGAACATTGTCAGATAAAGAGAGCCCTTTCCAACAAAAAATAGGGAGAGATGTTCATCACTTTTTTAATATGGAGCGATAAAGAAGGTCACAAATCACGCACACGTGAACCGCGTGAATCTGCGTGATTGAGTAGTACTCTAGACGACGCAATACGTATTGTGCTCCAAATCTAGGCCCGTCTACGGGTACACTTAGAAATAGACAATACAATTTTGTTTTTTCAAGGCGAGCGAACAACACTAAAATCTCGTATTAATTTATTAAAATAAAGCCAAGTGCTAGTCAAACTAGCGCGCGAAGCGTTTCGTACCATTATCTATAAAAAAAAAACACATTCGTTGTACCGGAGCCCCACTTAAATATTTATATTATTCTATTTTTAGTGTTTCATCTGTGAAATTTAGCTATCACGATTCATGAGATACAGCTTGGTAACAGACAGTCAGACAGACAGACGGTCAGTGGAGTCTTAGTAATAGGGTCCTTTTTTTACCCTTTGGGTACGGAACCTTGAAAAGAGATGGTAGTGTTGCACCAGAAGTAAATCATAACAGTTAATTTAAAGAAATTATATGAACCTAGGTGCAACTAAGCAACAAAAATAAAAAAAATCCAACCTGTAAAAAAATGTTTTTACGATGTTTGTTTGTTTGTTTTTGTGTGCGTAAATGGCTTTTAAGAAAAATTATAAAAATATTTTAATAATTGCTTGCTTTTCGTGTGTGTAAGTGGCCAACACTAGTGTCAGATTTTTCAAGCTGCCTAAAGGCATCTGAGATAGCTTGACGCCTGCCACACAATGATAACAGCCGGGACCAACGGCTTACACGTGCCTTCCGAAGCATGGAGGAGCTCGAAAAATTCTCATGCCACTTGTGGTCACCAATCCAAGTGCGGACCACGCCCGGTGTCGCTTTACTTGCGAAAGCGCTAGTAATGCGCACTCCCGCCGGGCCACCGAGCTCCTTGAGCCGAGATATTTCAATTAAAAAACCTATATGATTCTCGAACACTCTCACAATATTTCACGAGAATCAACTGAGAAATGCGACCTGTAGACGAGAATAGCCGAGCAGACTGACAGACAGCCGAACAAAAGCATTTTTGGCCAAATCTCGAAACTGAGACACTTCGCTCTAAAAAAATCATACATTTTATCACGTATGTTTCCCATTAGGGAAGAGACTATTGATCTCCATTTTCTATAATACTTTTTTGCTTTTCTAAAATATCTTACTTTTTATCGGATTTCGTACTTTAACTGTTCATAAGATAGTTGGTCAATGGTGTCGCGTTAGGCGTACATCAAGCGATTTCATAACGGCGGAATTACGCGATATTTCAGGGCTGAAATTTATGAAATATCCCATTCGGGAGGAGAGGAATTGTGAACACCTCCGAGGGATCTCATAAGATTGTGCGCTGAAATATGGCGGGCGGTGCAGTAATTTGTTGGATCGACATGAGATGCAAATCATGTCATGTAATACGGACTCTTTTCATTTTAAGCAGGCAAATTCGAGTCGGTCTCACGCACGACGGGTCTCATACCATTATTTATAAAAATAAAATATAAATACATAGGAACAAATAACACTGATTGAGCTAGCCCTAAAGTTACACTAAAACAACCAAACCAAAGTAAGTTAACAAAGTAAGTCACTGATAAGGTGCTGATATTGTCTAAACTGCTAGATCGATTTTTACCAAACAGTTACTCCTATGAACCATTGCAAGGAATTATGCTTTCACGTAAAGAAAACCGCGTCGGAATCGTTGCATCCGTTCGAGCGCTAGGGTGCCACACAAATACAGACGGACAGACGTTAGCGTCAAACTTATAACACCCTTCTTTTTCCACCGGGGGATAAAAACATAGTCCTAACATAATCTCCGAGCGTATTATATAGCGTATAACATATTATATTATACTAGCGGTACCCGTGTGAATAATTCGCACTAAAAAGCATGATAAAATTATCACTTTAACGAAAAGTATTTATACGTGAGTAAATGTGAAATTGAACAAAAAATTTACCGAACGTCAATCATGTTGACGTTGTTTCAAAATTAAAGCCGTCAGATGGCAGCGTTGTCGTATTGTGTCTTAATGTATATCTATATATATACTTTTAATAATTCATTAATTTACAAAAACAAATTTTTTTACTAGTTGATGCCGGTAGGGCAAGCAATTATCTATAAAATGGTATAAAATGTATATGAAGCAATTGTGAGGTTTTTTCTAATAAGGGAGGCAAACATCTTAACCTTAACGTATTAATATATATGATAGGCAATGTTTAAAGGCGTAAAGGCTATCGCTTTCAGTACAAACGCCACCCGTCATATTTAATGGGATAGGGGTCAAACTGAAGCTCAAATGGCTGCGAAATTAAAGTAATTATTTAAGCCGACGCGAGCACTCAACGGGTAATATCTGGGTTTTCGACAAAGGGTCACCGAGATGGAATTAACATATTGAATAGCGTGTATGTACCACCTATAGGAGACGATGGCCGACCGGTAATTAGGTTGAGACATAATAATCGTATCCTGGGTCAACATGTTTATTTGATGGGCAAATTAAAAATAATTTGCCAAGTGCGTGTCGGGCCACGCGCAGTGTAGGGTTCCGTAGTTACAAATGCCACCTTTGAGTACCTTTTATACGTTGATCGCCTTTAACCTTTTAATGTATTAACCCTACTTAGCTCTGATAGTTTTCCTTTAAATTTATATATGCTATAGCAGTGGATTTTTATAACCGTTTACCAGATAGATGGGGGGAGACACTTGACTCTAACAAAAAAAATTCACTTCAGTACCAAATATTTCAGAAACGGATCCCTATATTAAAAAACACGAACTTTTAATAATTTTAAAAGACCTATTCCTCCATACCCCACATAATTGGTTAGTCGACAAAAAAAATACTTTTTACTTTACTTCTATGTATTTTACATAGTTTAAAAAAAAAATATGTTATTTTGCCACATTTTCCGCATAATAATTATACATACCCATGCCAAATCACAGCTTTCTAATGCTTATAGTCGCTGAGCAAAACCGCGGATGGAAAGAGACAGACAGACATGGTGAAACTATAAAGGTTCCTTGTTCACTACGGAACCCTGAAAACCCCAAATGTCAAGAACGCCGTCCAGTGATAAGTAGCGGAACTGCATGTTACATAGGATCGAGGAAATGGGCTAATATTTTGATTATCTTTCCATTTTCTCGCTCACCAAAAGGCTCTGTCTGCCCCATTAGGGTTAAAGACGTGATATTTTATGTTTCTATGTATATGTGCAATTGGATTGTACAGGTTATAATGCGCTGTTTAACAAAACCTTTAGCTGATTGGCATTACAGCTCGGTTTTGTAAAACAGCTGAAAATCCTTGAGCTAGATTGTAAATATGTTATGTTTAACAAAACAGCTGACCGCACTTTAGACCACGTGTAGGGTTACCATGTCGACCTGATAAAACGGTGTATTATCCAACAAATATATGCAAAGACCACCAATAAAGAATGATAATGAGCTCGATGTGATTGGATATCGAAATGTTGTAAACTTGACATCTCAATGGCAGCGGCGGTTTCTTACGGTCTTCTTTAGATCCACGTGAATTTTCCATCTTGCCGGAAGGCGGGCGTCTAAATAACAATATGAGAACCAAGCTGAAAGCCTGATTTATTCTTTTCAATCGTTTGTTATCTGAAATTATAAACAATGTCCCCAAGTTCTCTTGATAAAAACAGCTTACTCTCGGATTGGAACGCCATGAAAACTTTACCTTATAGAAGGATTTGGAGGCCAAATTTATTTGTTATGGCACTGAGAGCCATAAGCGGCAGAATCTGTACTAAATTCTACAATCTTACGTTCCACGCCACGACATTAATGTGATCCAAAAGTTAGCTGTTCTGTAAAACGTAACACATTGACAATCCAGCTGAAGGATGTTCAGCTGTTTTACAAAACCGAGCTGTAACGCCAAACATATAGAGGTTTTGTCAAACAGCGGAGTCTACAATCCAACTGTGACACATACTAAAGTTATCTTTATAAAATCGTAAGAATGTTCACTTCTGTAACAAGGCGTATCGTAACAATTGGCAGCCAAAAGCCATTAATTTGATAAAACTAGACAGTAATGTGAACGCTGCACAGTCTAAGTGCATTTTCTTGTATCTCTTACAACTTATCAGCGGGAGAAAAATGTTAACTTTAATGGAGTTTTGATTAATAGAGGCGTATATAACAGAATTATAGTTTAAAGTATGAAATTACAGCACTTTATTCGAAATAAGTTCAAGTTACTTCTATAATATCTTGAAGTTACCCACGCCTTTTTACTCGATCCAGGCAAAGCCAAGAGGAAGGGTAATGGTTTTAGCAGTCTATCAATGTTATGTACGAGTATGTGGATATGTTTGTCTGTTCCACCGAAGCATTCGAATCGTTTGACTAATTTTCACAAATGATATATCAATCGATTCGTCGCATTATTGTCCGGATGATAGGGGTTACAATTTAAATTTAAAAGTGAGTAATTTTTTTGTTTTGAATTTAAATTGGCTGCATAAAAGGTCTTGATAAACGCATTTCAAAAATATATACATTGTTAGTAGTATATGCCTCCTGTAGTCGGGTTTTAGTTGTTTAAACTTAAGACGAAGTGGTAGCTAAAGTGGCGCCCTCATTTGAAATAAATTGTTTAAAATTAAATATGGTGATAATTCAAAATTTGATTTGTATAAATGTCTAGAAAGATCTTTAAACTATTTTATTTTATAGTTTTAAAACTGTTTTTCGCCAAAAGTGGCCACTTTTGGCGAAAAACAGTTTTAAAACAAGACGGACTACCAATATTACTTTCAAAGGTTATTCATAAAATAGTTTAAAGGTCTTTCTAGACATTTATACAAATCAAATTTTAAACAATTTATTTCAAATGAGGGCGCCACTTAAGCTACCACTTCGTCTTGAATCCTCGTTAAACGAACGAGCAAAGCGAGCGAAGTTCCCCGAGTCTCCTTGAACAATCCGGCGCTTGTTTGAATGTGAATGATATATGTTTGATCGTCAATAACCTGAGTATAGCCACACGTCTAACTGAGTTTCTTTTATCTGAGCTTCATGAAATTTGGTAGGCGGTTTGCTGTAAGTTAAAATTGTAACATGGAATTAAAACTTAACGAAATGTAACGTTCCGGCCAACCTACATAGTTCTAGTACCGACAATGAACAGTAACGTTTATTGACCGAGTGAGCGAAGCGAGCGAAGCGTCTCAGTTTCGACTGGCCGAAAATTATTTTGTCCGTCCGTCTGTCTGTTTTCGCCTGCATGTCGCATTTGTTAACCGATTCTCATGAATTTTTGTGAATTTGTAATTATATAGAATTTTTGTGTCGACCCAGTTTTTCGAAATTTTAAAAAATGAAGAAAGTAAAGATGTTCGTAACTTAAAAAATTTCATACCCCAGAAACTAAAAAAATAAATAAACTTAAACGTGTTTATATTCGGCAATTCCCCCAAAAGTTGTCTAGAAATCGATTTTCTGTATATTTTGTATTAGTGCAATCAATATGATGTCGTAAATACAAATCTATGGGACGACACGTACGAAAATGGTGAGTAGTTACTGTGACGTCGGCGATACAGAGAAAAATGTTTTTTATACAAACATACCATGTGCAGTATCAAATGAAAGGGCTTTATGAGTAGATTACATAGTCATAGACTTCACTCCCATATTGCTCAAACCCATAGGCTAAATTTAGTACAAAAGTTAAATAGTTGTAAGGGGTCGCGAGGTCTACTGTTCTTACAAAACCACTAGTAAACAACTGGCCAAGTGCAAATTGGACTCGCGCACGAAGGGTTCCGTACCATTATCTATATTATAAAAACACGTTTATTAAAAATTTCAACTGTCTAGCTATCACGGCTCATGAGATACAGCCTGTTGACAGACAGAGAGACGGACAGCGAAGTCTTAGTAAATAGGGTCCCGTTTTTACCCTTTGGGTACGCAACCCTACAAAGAATAGAAATCCTTAAAAACAAGTAGGTCAGTAAACTCATTATTATTGTACAAAATAAAGTTGTTTATTTTGCACTGTGTAAAGCTTAACTAGGTACTTGGCAACGGTTAAAGTTTAGATTGTAAGGGAAGTCGACTTGCAAAGTACGCTATTTCCGATAACTGAGAGAATTGCTTCAATATTCGAGCTACAGCGAGAAAACTGAGCTGTGTGCAAGATTTTCATACACTTTGTTAACGGATTTCATTTCCTGAAATAATATTTTAAAATAAAATCAATTCTTCTATGCTTAAGATTTAAGATGTACCAGTTGCTTTTCCTTCCATGCAGATTGAAATGCACTGCTTAAAGTAGTGGCTTTGAAACTGCCCCCTGGTCCCTTACTATGGGTCTCATAAGAAGGCTCGAGGTCACTCAACGCGCTATGGAGAGGGCTATGCTGTTTCTCTACGTGATCGAATCAGAAATGAGGATATTTGTAGGAATCAAAAGCCATTGACATAGCCCAGCGGATTAGTTCTTTGAAGTGGCATTTGGCGGGACACATAGCGCGACGAACCGATGGTCGATGGGCCAAAAATATTCTCAAATGACGACCACGTACTGGCAAGCGAAGCGCAGGACACCCAACAAGGTAGTCTGACGACCTGATTTGCATGCTATTACTACTAACAAAACATGTTTGTTCTTTAATATTTATTGTAAGACCCATATTACCATGTTTTAAGCAAATAAAGATATGATTATGATTATGAATGACTAAGGTCGCTGGAAAACGTTGGATGCAGGCAGGCCGCTCTAGATCAATCATCTTGGAAATTTTGGGAGAACCCTATGTCCAGCAGTGGACGTTGGGCGCTGACTTTGACTTAAAGTAGTGCTTTTGTACAATTTTTATTTGATGTATTCTCTGTATACATTTTCCGTCTACATAAATTGGTAAATAAATTGAAAAAAGTCTATCGAGTGAATGGGCGGAAATGTGAATAATGTTCATAGACGATGCACCTTACTTACTCCGCTGGCTCAGCGACCCGGAGTGGATCTTGGCCTCCGAGACGAAAGAGCGCCACAATTTTCTGTTCTGAGCGATATCTTGCCAGCTGACAACTTCCATCTCCCGCAGATCAGCTTGCACCGTATCGCTCCAGCGACATCTGGGTCGACCTACTGGTCTTCGGCCTGATACCCTTCCCTTATATGCTGCTTTGACGCCACGATCCTCCTTCATACTTTCTAGATGCCCAAGCCATTGTAAGCGGCGATGCGCCTAGCAACCCTTAACAATTTTTTTCCCTTTTCGTCATCGTCAGCTGGACATAAGCCTCCTTTTGTCTGCGACATTGAATCCTATCCCTAGCCTTAGCTATCCACTCTTTTTCCACCGTCATGCTGAAAATGGTCTTTGGGTCTTGTTGCACTGTGCTGTGTCTGTATATAGTAGCGAGACCCAAAATGCCCTGTCTGCCCCGAAAGGAAAGGAGACGTGATTTCATATAGTACTAGCCGATGCCCGCGGCGTTGCCCGCGTGGAATATTTTTGACAATCCCAAGGGAGCCTCACATTTTCCCGGGGTAAAAAGTATTTTATGTGTTAATCCAGATAATATGCTATCGACATGCCAAGTTTCTTTCGAATCCGTACAGCCATTTTTGCGTGAAAGAGTAACAAACATCCATCCATACATACTAATTTTAGTAAGATAGTAAGATTATTGTTTATACAACTTGGAAGGGACATGCCCGTAATAAATCGAACTGCGGGCTATACTAGATCACTGTAGTATTATAAAATTAAAATAACAACCCTGAAACAAAAAATCGACATTCCCATACAAATTGGTTGTCTGGAAGAGATCGCTTTAAGCGATAAGCCCGCCCATTGTACTCATTTAATTTGAAATTATTTCTTTGTGTTACTTTTTTTCTGTTGGTGTACAATAAAGAGTTATCTATCTATTGCCATGGCGGCTGCACAGTTTTGTATGGAAATGCCAAATTTTTCTTTTGTGTTTAGGCTGTTTTAATTTTTTTTTACTACAGTGATCTAGTATAGCCCGCGGTTAGATTTATTACGGGTATGTGCCTTCCATGTTATATATAAACAAAAACTGACTTAACTGCCAGTGGCTTTTACAGAAAACGTAAATACGTAACAATAGTTTTCTTAGATGACATATTTCTTTTAGTTATTGGTTAAAAACTCAATTTTTTTTAGCAGATTTTGATGCAATTTCTATTGGACCAATCTTAACGTAGATCTATTATTAACTATGTCAATAATTCTAACTCCCTTTATGGAATTTATCATCAAAATCGCTGAAACCAATTTCATTTCATAAATATCATCTGCTAGAGGACTTCATCACAATAATGGGGGATTTATTCAAATTATTGTAATTTAATATCACTGAGCACAATTGAAATAGGTCCTGTAATGAAGAGCTTTCGCGATTTATGCGAAATGTGACGTTAATAATCAAAAGCTATAAATTGTTGGTTTCATTTCGTTTAAATAATAGAGATAATTATAAAGTTTGTTATTAATACCTAATTAACGTAATGCGTGATATTCGGTGACCTATAACAGAATGAATTACAACATGAATAGTATAAATTTGGTTTTAAATATTTTCGTATTTACTACAGTTGCCGGCGTAATCATACTATCCACACTAATATTACAAATGTGACGGTAACTCTCTCTCTTTCTGTCTGTATGTGACTTCTTTACGCTTCAGCCACTGAACAGATCAAGATAAAATTTGGATTGAGATACGGGGAAGGGCATAGAATTTTTTTAGTGTTCCGTAGTAAACAAGGAACCCTTATAGTTTCGCCATGTCTGTCCGTCTGTCTGTCTGTCCGTCCGCGGTTTTACTCAGCGACTATAAGTACTAGAAAGCTGTAATTTGGTATAAGTATGTATATTAATTCTGCCGAAAAAGTGGTAAAATAAAATATTGAAAAAAAAAAATTCTAGCCCCCATTCAAGTAAATTCAAAAGTCAAATTTATTTTCTCGACTAACCAATCATGTGGAGTATCGTTGAACAGGTCTTTAAAAAATATTATGAGCTTGTGAACACCGTTTTTAGATTTAGGGATACGTTTCTGAAATATTTGGTTTTAAAGTGAAATTTTTTGTTAGAGTAAAGTGTCCCCCCTCTCTATCTGCTAAACGGTTATATATGGAAACGTGAAAAAATTCACAGCTATAGTAAATGGAAAGAAATTTAAAGGTAAACTATCAAAGGTAAGTAGGGTTTACAAATTAAAAAGTTATAGGCGATCAACTTATAAAATGTACTAAATTAATTTTTAGACGTTTTTAGTGGCATGAACTCAAAGTTGATATTCGTAACTACGGAACACTGCGCGTGGCCCGACACGCACTTGGCCAATTATTACTATCCCAAAAATCATCCTATTAAGAAAATCAAAAGGTGAGTGGAACTTTTTTCAGGAAATCCTATTTTGCCACACAAAAGCAGACTTTATTACGAAGTACTAAATTAACGAGGAACAGGTAATACAAACGTCGGATTGCAGTCCACTTGGACATTTCAGCGTGTGTGTGTTTGCCAAAAGTCATTAGATTATATTGAAGATATAATCTAATGACTTATAACGGAGGCAAGTAGATGAATTCAATAAATTATTAGTACGAAAATGACCCAAATTCTTCAATTGAGTTTGTAAAAGAAAGATTGCGAGTTCACAAGTTTATTTTTTTAGTTAGCCTACTATATTAGTGTCTCACTACTGGGTAAAGACCTCTTTTTTTACCCGACCACAGCAAACGAAAGGGTAATGAGTTTTAGCAGTCTATGTAGAAAGTATTTATGTATGTAGGCATGTATGTGGATATGTGTGAAACTTTTAACCGACTTCAAAAAAGGATATTATCAAATCGACTGTATGTTTTTTTTTCCTTTTTTTTGGAATGTATGTCACGCGATATCTTAGTCAATCGTAGACCGATTTTAATGATTATTTTTTATTTGTTAGCCTTTACCATCAAGTTGGTCCCATATTAATTTGGTGAAGACATGATGAAGAACTTTGGAGATATGGAAAAAACTCCTGAAAAAAATGAAGACTTTATTGTTTATTTAAAATTGAATGTCTAGTCGATTTTTTGATTATTCTCCGGGTGACGTAAGCTACAATTTGTATGCATTAAATGTACGATACGCTTCAAAAATAGAGTCAAAATCTCTTGTACTAATTGTGTGGGAAATTATGACTGTACATTACGAATGTTACATATAAAAGTGAGAGTCAAAAAAATATATTTTGTAACGTTATCGAATGAGGTATCAAATGAAAGGTGTTGATTAGCCTAGTTCAAAAATATATACAATGCTGTAGCGGGAGCGAGGTGATATGCTCGACCGCCACAAAGGGAAGATCTTCCCGCCAGGCATGTTGTTGCGCCTGGGGAACCGCGGCTTCGACGGTGTATCGTCGGAAGTTGTATATATGCAGCGAATCGGGCGAACTCTGAGATCGAGATGTAGGATATGCTGGCGCCATCTCATATGCTTCGTGTGAACTATATTGTCGGTTGTCTCTTGATTGTAGTTCCTCGTACGTAGAGTTCGCCACAGGACTCCCTCCCAAGACCGGAGGTCTGATAGCTTTTTCAAGTGCTGTCTGTGCTTCATGTTGTAGCTTGCAAGTGCCAGTTGATACTTGTCCCAGTGAGTCGGGAGCCTTCCAGTGAGTCGGAAGTGAATTTGCTTGCTCATGGCCTGCGGTGAGTCGAGACCGTGCTGAGCGTGCTCGTAGTCTGCGGTGAGTCGAGACTGTGTAGAGCGTTGTCGACTTTGTTGGCGCCGGAATGATGTCCTGCCGGAGTTCCACGCTGGAAAGTACATGCCTCAGATCCAGGGTGCGATGCTACGGGGGATACGCCGGTCGCTGAAGTCGTCGAGTGAGTTGTGGGTGCTTGGTATCAGGACCAGGAAGCTCGGTGAGTCGGCTGCGATGGACCTGAAGATTCACCCGTTGTACTGGCTTGCTGTGAGACTGCTGCTGACCAATATTGACTGAGAGAGAGGAGCAATGATGACAGAGTTCGACGATGCAGAAGAAGGTTGCTTAGCTGCTGATGATGGAGAAGGTTGCTTTCAATCACGTCGGGGTCACCACTGTAGCGGGAGCGAGGTGATATGCTCGACCGCCACAAAGGGAAGATCTTCCCGCCAGGCATGTTGTTGCGCCTGGGGAACCGCGGCTTCGACGGTGTATCGTCGGAAGTTGTATATATGCAGCGAATCGGGCGAACTCTGAGATCGAGATGTAGGATATGCTGGCGCCATCTCATATGCTTCGTGTGAACTATATTGTCGGTTGTCTCTTGATTGTAGTTCCTCATAGTGGCCGTAGAGTTCGCCACAATGCTTATATATATTAGCAATTTTTATTTCCAAAAAAAAGGAAAAAACTTAGTTATTTGTAATTTAATTAAAAATTCCAACGGCTTTTAGATCATTGTTTTTCACAAAAAGCGTTCACTTTTAAATCATTAACTAAAAATGCCGATTATTTCAGCCAGCCCGAGGCCTCATAACCTTCATAACAAATTCCAGATTAACATTGCAGGCCGAAAGATTTTAGACAAAGGCTCCAGACCAATTTATTCACTTCATTTTAGAGCTCGGCATTTCATTTTAATTGAATGAATTCCAATTGGTAAAAAATTATAAATACAAATAGATAAATGTTTTAGCGCTCGCATCGGTAGCTTTTCTTTAAAAATAAATTAAATGCCCTACTTTCCAACAATCAAAATCAGATACTTTTTCTAAACGACAAACAAACATTTTCTTATAGGATTTGTATGAAATACAGGCTAATGACGTCATAGTTTTTTGGAGTCAAATAGGTAGCGCTCTTAATATCAGTTTTTCTGCAATAATTAATTTCATCATCATCACCATCATATCAGCCACAGGAAGTCCACTGCTGGACATAGGCCTCCCCCAAGGATTTCCAAAACGACCGATCGGAAGCGGCCTGCATCCAGCGCCTCCCTGCAACCTTGCTCAGGTCATCTGACCATCTAGCAGGTGGGTGTCCTACGCTGCGCTTGCCGGTACGTGGCCGCCATTCGAGAACCTTTTGTAGTGGTCACATAAGACATGTAGAAAACAATCACACGATCATAAAGATGGTTTGTTGTGTACCTAAGATTTTTTTTTTTTTTGCAAAGACGATGGCGTTATGAGGGTTTTGTAAAAAAATATTGGAATGTTTGCGAAGCTGCATAGCTGTTTTGAGTTGGTAAAATTTTGCGTGACGAATAAATGTAATTATGCAATATTACATGGTTTATATTTACGCCGTGTTGTGTCAATGCGAGTTTATACTCTGTCATATCTTTAGATCGGCTTATCTGGTCTAAATTTTCGCTGATTACACGGACAGAGGTCGGGTAGTACTAATGCTTAGATACTTCCTGAAAATTGAATTCTATACATAGACATATTTATAATTGTACATGCAAATATATACAATGGTGAGGTTGCGTCTATTTACTCATATACCATAGGTACACATGAAATCACAAGATACAGTTGATTCATATATCGTGTTACATTCATCAATTCAATAAATTATAAATATGTCATATTATTCGATAGAATGACGATTGCGGGAGATCTCTATGTGAATGTAAATATATTTAGTTATCTTAGATAGCGACGCTATTGCATGCATGTAAAGGCAAATGGGGATGCAATATTTTTTTGTTGCATGCTAGTTAGTAGGCTTGGTGTCGCGTCAGGATTCGAGGGTCAGACGAAGCTAATAAAACCAAACGCGAGGCAAGAAAGGGGGCAGTCCTTTCGCGTCCTTTGCCTGACATACAAGTTTCGAGTTTAGAATCGAGTGTGTGTAATTTTGTGTTATAAATTTCATTCACCGATTTGAGCTCGTTGCTTTGTGTTCGGGTAAATTACTGTGAAGTGACGGGTCTAGAATTCTAGACTTCCTAAATATTTTTATCTATACCTTTCTCACAAACCCCAAAATTCCGCTGGAGCGTTAGATAAGTACTGAATAGGTAATTTATACTGGGTGCTGAGACTGGCATTCGGGCGCTTCAGGTCTTCCATTTTCCTTTCACCTAGGTATCCTAGGTCAACCTGTAGGTTTACAGAGGGTTGACCTTATCCTAATGTATCCCTAGAGTAGTTCTTATTTGCATATCCTACACAAGTCGCTTTACACACACACACGTTTAACTTCTCACACAACTGTTATGAGCGTGGTGGCTAATAACAGACCCTAGGTTCACACTAGGTCTTACAATAGACTAGACTTAGGTTAGGCAAGCGGTTGCGGCTGCTTTTAGGTCAGTTTAGACGTAGGTTCGTGATTAGGTTCGTTATCGGAATATAGTGAGGTTTTGCGTACGGTTAAATTAATAAATCTGCTAAAGATAGATACGATAGATCGAACAGATAATATATATAACGGAGATTACTTGAATTTCTATAGTTGGGTTAAATGTAGTATTATCATTGTTGCTGTTAATTGAGAGTCACATATGTTCCATTTGTTACCTTAGATCTATATAATTGAAAGATATAGGATCCGATCAATTTAGTCCTATGTATGATAGTGAATATCTAAAGGTTATCAGATTATGATATTTGATAGTTATGTGTTTATTGAGATTATAGAGATCTATAGTAACTAGTATATCAACCATCTATTCACCAGAGAAAGGTTAGAAGGTTAGAGGTTAGGTATAGAACTTATGATTTAAATTAACGTCTCAAATATATTTGCTCTCAGGATCTTGACACGCCAAACCGTTGCGAGCATGTTAAACTAGAAAATAAGTAAAAGAATAGAATTTACGTGGAAGCTCTGGTAATTACAGAGCAGATAGGATTAGGATTCTTTGTTAGGATAGCCGGGTAGGGTTGTTTTGTTTTGTTTGGCTCAAGATCATTTAGATCTTGATTGCTTTCCTACATAGTAATATTAGAGTCGCGAAAAGGTTAATAAGTGGTAAGAATTATCAAATTTCATCGGGAAATTTGGTTTTTCCGAGGCTATTAAGGGTTGGGAGAGTATATCTCTTTGATCAAAGATTAAACAGATATACTGTCGCCGGAGTGGACTTATTAACCAAAACTATATATGTTTCTTATGCATGTTAGTGCAAAAGGTGTCAAACCGTGACATCTTTCTCCTAAAGAGGAAACCTGCTGTCCATGACGATATAATATCTCATTCCTCGCAACACAGCAAACCAGATATATTGACTTTGTATCGCCAAGATGTATCGAGTTTACTCGAAATAATTAGAGTCTTGTGAAAATACTATTATTATAAGAGCTCTTCGCGATTTTATCGCGACCAACAATTACATACCAGTTTCGCGTAAGCGAATATATAAAATTACATTGGTTAACCAAATATCCAAGACTCTCAACGCCCATTTATCGTACCTCGTACGACAATACAACATATAAATAAGCTATAGCAAACCTATGACCTAACTGATTACAAATATGGATCGATCCGCCTGATTTTTCAGGAATGGCGTATATTCCTTCGCTTTATGAAGTCAATTATTTGAATGATATAAACCATAACAGCTACAAAGAACAATTCTGTAATACGATTATTTCAATAAGGGATTAAATTACGTAATAAATAATATCTAGTATCGATATACTCATTTTAGACTTTTAAAATAAATTCAGAGTAGAGTGAACAGCTTGGGGTATCTGATAATGTACTTAAGGTTTTAAATAAGACGATCATAGCTCACGTGATTTGGAACTCCTGTAATAGGCCGCGGGTGTATTACTTATGTATATTATATACATAAGTAAGGGTTCCATCACACTTTCTGCCCCAACGGCCATCGGTTCTTCGCGCTATGTGCCCCGCCCACTGCCATTTCAATGAGCTAATCCGCTTGGTTATGTCGGTGACCTTCGTTCTCCTACGAATTTCCTCATTTCTGATTCGATCGCGTAGAGAAACACCGAGCATAGTCCTCTCCATAGCCCGTTGAGCGACCTTGAGCCTTCTTATGAGACCCATAGTAAGGGACCACGTTTCAGAGCCATAAGTCATCACTGGTAACACACATTGATTAAACACTTTCGTCTTGAGGCACTGAGGTATTTTAGACGATAAAACACTGCGTAATTTCCCGAACGCTGCCCAGCCGAGTCGGATTCGCCGAAAGACTTCTTCCTCGGATTAATTTAAAATAGGCTATTCTCGTCGGTCGAAATTAAATTAACAAATTATGTCATTTACATAGTGTTCACTTTAGGAAACACGAATATAGTGTTAATTTTTTACTAAAACTTATGGTTGATTTATAATTTCAAAAACAAAATCTTACGTCATGTGATCACAAACGTCGACCGCCATTTTATTTTCATAAGTGACGTCAAAATAGCAGACACGAGCTGCAGGTAAACAGTGATTAACTGATAATTCTTTATATTGTGACTTCAAAGTAAATTAAGTAGCATTGCACACGATTTATACCAAAAGCCGTCGATTATTTATAAGTGGAAAGTAAAAATCTACCGAGGATAGACACGGTAATATTAGCAAAGTTCTGTGCTCATAATACTTATTTTCTACTGAATGCAGAAATATTGAATAGAAGTAAGTACCTACTTTTATTCCATTTCATTTGTAAAGATTGCTATTAATACAAAAGACAATACTTTGCATTATTGATGAAAAGTTTAAAATCTAGAATTTGTAACTGCTGATATGACGTTAACAAGATGTCGACTGACGTTTTGGCACCAGTTTGATTTGCGTGTTTTTTAAATTGTATTTTTCAGCAATTAGCGTCTTAATTTTAAGAAAATAAAAATATAAAGTATAATTTATGTTACGTGTAAAGTATATTAAAATTTAATTTATTTTTACAGAAAAGCTACTGATACCAGCGCTTCGTAACGACCACTGCTGAGAAGAAACGCCGAAAGAAACTCATTTTCACAGTATTGGTCGACTACTCGCCAGAAGGGCTTTGTCATATTATTATAATTGTCTTTTAATTAATAAATACTTATAATATAATACAATGTTGACACATTATAACATGTAATGCTTGCGAACAAGTAAACAAACATAAATTGCGTAATAAAAAATATTAAGTAGTCAAAAAAAGCGAAGCCGAGCTGACCAGTCCTTCCCGGCTGCACCCGTTCACGAGTTGACGCACGGATCAGCCATCGTTAAACTCAACCATATTAGACGGAATCCAACGACCCGACCAGCGACGCCACCACCGGATTGGACATTTTAGTGAGCATGAAAAACCCGAACTCGCAGACCTTGTCAAGAGAAAATATTAATTATATGTTGGTAACTTATTGATCGCAGAGCATTTACATGTTTTTACAGTAAGCTTATTATGGTAACAGAAAATGCAGCTATTTATGTTTCATGTGTGGAGTGTAATGGAAAATGTTTAGGAAGTATCCACGCGTTTAATTTATTATTAATTTTAAGTGTATTAAATAGTTCCAGACGTTTTTTCTTTAATGCGAACGTTATTAATAGTAAAGTTAATAGCGAACTAAGCAAATCAAACAAGGTAACACGATTTGCATTCTTCATTCTCTCGCCGGCGGTGTTGAATTACTTCACTCCGCTGCGCTCCTGACAAAGAAACCGGAAATATGCTAAGAATTACGCTGACCATTTACTTGAGATGTAAAACGATCACTTAGAATTAAACTTGTGGCTCTGTGAGCTAGTAGACCTCGTGAGTATGCTTAATAGTAAATTGAAAGCTTCACGCAAGAAAAAATATAATTTTTTAAAGTTTCCAGCCCATATATATGCCATTTTGAAAAATTAGACCTCTCCCGAGTATTTCCAAAATGACCGATCAAGAGCGGCCTGCATCCAGCGACCTTGGTCAACGACGAACCGATGGTCGATAGGAAATTCGTAAGAAAACAAAAGCCACTGACATAGCCCAGCGGATTAGTTCGTTGAAGTGGCAGTGAACGGGACACATAGCGCGACGAACCGATGGCCGATGGGGCAAAAAGGTTCTCGAATGGCGACCGCGTACTAGCAAATGAAGCGTAGGACCACCCACAAGGTGGTCAATTATCGAACAGTTTCAGCTTTTTTACCTACGGCTTAGGATCTAGAGAATTATTCAAGGAAATAGGTATACTAACCTTACCATCACAGTATATATTTGAAAACATACTGTATGTAAGGAAAAATATTTCCTCATACAATAAAGTAAGCGATTTTACCGTCAGAAACTTACGCAATAAGAGTGACTTAGTTGCCCCGTATAATAGGCTCAAAACAGTTAGTAAAACGTTTATGGGGAACGGTATACTTTTTTATAATAAACTGCCACAATCGGTCCTTGATATGCCTGACAAAAAGTTTAAAGCTTATGTAAAGAAGGTACTCTGTGAGAAGGCTTATTATAGGACCGATGACTATCTTAAAGACAACAAAGTCTGGCTTGAGCTTGGCGCGGGTCCCTCTTAAAGGTTTGTTTACTCAGAAATGGTCATAATCTGGTACATTAAGTACATACTGAATTTACAACTTGATTTGACATTATTTCAAAATTTCGACATTAAAAAAAATAATTTAAATTATGACAACAAACAATGTTTACTCTGACCACATATCAACTATAAATATTAATTTCATTGTGAGTTGACGTTCTTGGAGAAAATGCTGCAGTGCAGTTTGTTACCGCTTCTTCTGCACTAGCGCTTTGGAGGCGGCAGTAAACTTAGCTCTAAGTTACTTTTTGACGTGAACAATTATTGTGCAATAAAACGAAGTGACGATTATTAAGAGATATTATAAATATCCTATGATAGTAAAGATATATTTGAATTGAAATTGAATTATCCGATAAATTTTAATGGATCGGGGTGACTCGCGAGGTCTACAACAGCTCGCAGAGCCACTAGCCCCTTATGACCCAAAATGCTATGTCTGCCTTAAAGTTGAAGTTTATTAGATAACAAAGTGGTTAAGACAAAAATGTAGCAGACAGATCCCGGGAGATCCAGAAATCACTTTTTAAATATAGTTGAGTTTCCTCGATCTGTGGATCGGATCTGCACGGAAAGAGAAGCAGCTGAAACATTTAAAGGTTTTCTTTGTCCTACACTTCAACATTCAGTAAAGGAATTTTAGATTTTCATCTTTATTTTTCAGAACCGTAGCTTCAGAATAGCGTTGCAGGGCTATCGATAGTTTGACTATCGATAATACCTTGAGATATCGATGTTATTTATAACTAGCTTTTGCCCACAGCTTCGCTCGCGTAGGGGTGTAATTTATCAAAATCCTTTCTTAGGGGATGCCTACGTTATAGTAACTTTATGCATGCAAAGTCTCAGCCCGATCGGTTTAAAATTGACAAAGTTTCATACAAACTTTCATCCCCTATTTTATCCCCTTGGGGGTAGAATTGATCAAAATCCTTTCTTAGCAGATGCCTACGTCATAATTTCTACCTGCATGCCAAATTTCAGCCCGATCATTTCAGGCTGTGCGTTGATAGATCACTATGTCAGTCAGTCAGTCACCTTTGAGTTATATATATTTAGATTTATAAAAGTTTGCGTTACTATTAATGACCACCATAACTATTGATTCAATCAATGCTATCAAAAGTTTTTATACTATCAATAGAATTGATTATAAAACATCAACAGTATTGATACTCGTACTATCAAAAAGCATTACTGAAAATGGTATCCATAGGCCTATCGATATTGAGACAATTTTTCAAGGACACAATACCATCGATAGTCCAAACTATTGCTGCAAGCTACTTCAGAACAAAGTTGCTGGAAATGAATTAGTTTCTGCACAAAGAGTTCTTTGCCGAGTTCAACCGTTCCATTAAACTTTTTACATTTTCATTACACGACTCTCAACGCCTCAGTTCACCTCTGCGAGGTTAGATATTGCTCGTTAATATAGAGGAATTAATCGAGACGTTTTTAATTAAAGTATATAACAAGTTTAGTTTTAGTTGCTCTGTTATAGTAGAATGAAGAGCGTTTGAGTGAAAATACTCCTACAAAATTACTGCAATCCCAAAGAGGTGAAAGTCAGTCAGGAGGCTTGTCGGAAATCCACAGCCAAGTCGTATCATGGTTTCTAATTTTCTTCTCCTTTGTACCTACTATATTTTAAATGTAAGTCCTTTGATTATTGTCATATTGATGACCTCCGTGGCGTAGTGGTCACTATGCCAGTCCGCCACCCAGAGGTAACGGGTTCGATCCCCGGTCAGGGCAAGTTGGAAAATGGCCTTTTTTAAATTGTACTGGGTCTTGGATGTTTTTATATATATACTAGCTGACCCGGCAAACGTTGTTTTGCCAAAATTTAGAATTGTATGTATTTTTGTATGTTGTATCATAAAAAAATAGAAATTAAAAATTTTGTCTAAAAAATAAAAATTTAGGGGTGGACTACCCCTAACATTTAGGGGGATGAAAAATAGATGTTGGCCGATTCTCATAGATACCGGATAAGCACAAAAAATTTCATCAAAATCGGTCAAGCCGTTTCGGAGGAGTATGGCAACGAAAACTGTGACACGAGAATTTTATATATTAGATATTTGTTATAAAATAAAGTATCGTTGAGTTAGTATCCCATAACACAAGTCTCGAACTTACTTTGGAGCTAGCTCAATCAGTGTTATTTGTCCCTATATATTTATTTATATATTTACTTATCTCTCTTCGCACAACTTCGCTGTCATTGTATGACTATTGACATGCATATCTTGAGAAGGGAAAAGCTCAATCAACTAGGAACGCGATAAAATGTGTAATAGTAGATGACCTCAAAGTGAAAACTAGTAGTGCTTTTCTTTTTTTTAATTTAAGAGATTTTTCGCACTGAAACACTTGCAGGTAAAACTAAAAATACAAACAGAGGCCAAGACTATGGACTTTTACTTGATATGGTATATTCTTACCTCCTTATACAGATGAAAACGGTCATTTTCAACTATGAACACTTACAGGAGTACAAACTCAGATGTATAAGTCGCGTTTAGGCTTAACTCACACCGAAAGAGCAGCCGCGGGCAGCGTACTTTACTGTCAATCCATAGTCACCTTTATTTTTATCTATGAAATGCATAGAATAGCTTATAAAATAACCTATTTTAGGCAAAATATGTTTTACCTCGTTCTATCAATGTCAAATTTTGAAAAAAAGGAAAGGGAAACACATGTTTTAACTAAAATAAGTTTAACCAACGCCCGTTTTTTTTTTTGTATATGCGGGTAAATCTTTGAATTGCTACGATCCAGACAGTCACTCTCGCTTCATCTCTACACTCATCACTCTATCTTTATACATGCCCGCCTGTTACCAGTTAAAACTAAACGATCGCTTGTTTCAGTGCAAATACTGTTTTTTGCACTGACACACATGCAGGTAAAACTAAACGTAGATACTCTTGTTTCAGTGGAAATGCGTTGAATTCTGGCAAAGCCGGGTCAGTGGCCGCCGCGTGAAATGCATTGCAATTGTTCTCGTTACAAGCGAGCACACAATTCATAGAGTATGGAAGTGGAACCAAGAAATTGATGTTCATAGCAGATGAAGGTATTTTTCGGGATACCACTCTTAAAATTTCAAAGGTGTTAATAATTCCACAATGAAGTGTACAGGTGGGTGAAAAAGGTTCAGAACAGTATCGAGAATAGGATGGTACGGCTGTGCCTTCTTTTGCTCGACTTAGCGGGGGCACTTTCGTGTCCCCAGATTTGACAACTCATGATTTAGTCACCGTCGATCCTTTCCCAATTACTGTACAATGATTTATATCCATCAAATCTTGGACGTCATGTTATTAAGGCGAGTGGTAAGGGAAAAAAATTGCCGTCTTGTCTCACGTTTCGTAGGGCCCAGTTTTAATTTAGGGTAACAGCTTTAAACGTCAATGATCTGTGTTTTTAACCCCCGTAAAAAAAGGGTGTTATAGGTTTGATGCTAATGTCTGTCGTTCTCTTTTTCCGTCTGTGTGTCCGTCTGGGTCATGGTAACTCTCGAACGGATGGAACACGAGATCGCGTGTTATTTTTACGTGAAACCAAGTTCACTTGCGGTAGTTCTTGGCTGTGTTTGATGATAATCGGCTCAGCCTTTCAAATGTCTTTTTGAATTATTGCTTCAAAGTCGGGTTTTTTTAATTTGGCTAGCAAATTAGAGATGGCGCTATGGATCAATTGAAATGAGTAGTTTCGCTACTCATCACTAGATAGCGTTCTTGAAAGTTGGGTTTTTAGGGTTCCGTACAAAAAATGAAAAACGGAACCCTTATAAGATCACTCGTGCGTCTGTCTGTCCGTCCGTCTGTCACAGTCAATTTGCTCCGAATCTACTGGACCAAATCAGGTCTGAAATTTTGTAGAATGGTGTAATCCTACGTCCCAAACATAGATGTGCAAAGTAAATAAATATATATTTTTTAAATATAGGTTATTATATTATCATTTTCGAGGGATAAATTAGGACATTAAAAAAAGTTTTGCAAACCCTACTTTGTCATATATCAAATGAAAGGGCTTATTATGAGGATTTCAAATATATTTTTATTATTATTTAAAAATTAAAAGTTTTGATTTTATTCGTGAAAGAAGACGAAAATTGACCATTTCCCCCCCCCCCCCCCCCACTGATCTCCGAAACTACTAAGCCTAAAATTTTGAAAAAAAAATACATAACTAATATTACAATTTTTACAAGACTTTTTTGCTTGTAGATTACAGAAAAAAATAATATAACATCTATCAATTGAAAATAAAGTAGTAAACTCAATATAATACGTTCACTTATGTAAAATCTTTGGAATCGTACGGAACCCTCTCCACGCGAGTTGAACTCGCACTTGCCGTGTTTTTTTATTTGTCTGGCAAATAAGCTTGTTATTTCTGTAGTGTCTGTATTTTGCATGCATTTACCGCGGTCACACAGGTGCATGTGCACTTATAGGATGCAGGTGCAGCTCGTTACTGACCGCTTGTATTGTTTTGCTTTGCATTGTATGCGGTAAAATGATACAAAGGGTTTTTACTTAAATTAAATCTCAAATATGGTAAAAATCAACTGAACTAATGTTTCTGAAAGAACTCTTAAAATGTTAGATTTACCGATAGATACTCTACGGGCTATTGGACGCAACAAAGAGTTTTATTACTAAGTTCACTTTAAATGAAGGTAACAGTAAATTACAGTTTCTAATAAATTACACCTCTCGGCTCGAGACATAAGCTCTCAAGTTTGCATTTGTGTGAGTACACACACACACTACACAGGTAGTGTAGGTGAGACATCGGCCTGGGGCACGGCACGGCCAGCACCGGTTTATACTGGTTTTTGAAACTCAGCCTGAGTCGCTGCACGACCCTCGCGCGTTATTTCCCTACCAGGCACTTTTCGCCTTTACTTTCACCTTTGTTACCACTAGCAGCTTGATGTTCCAGTGTTTGTTGTTGAATTATTACTTACTTACTCCGCTGGCTCAGCGAAGTGGATCTTGGCCTCCGAGAAGAAAGAGCGCCACAATTTTCTGTTCTGAGCGATATTTTGCCAGCCGACAACTTCCATCTCCCGCAGATCAGCTTGCACCGTATCGCTCCAGAGATATCTGGGTTGACCTATTGGTCTTCGGCCTGATACCCTTCCCTTATACGCTGCTTTGACGTTATGATCCTCCTTCATTCTCTCCAGATGCCCACACTATTGTAAACGGAGCGCTTTAGTAACACCAATTATATTTAGCTCGTTTACCATCTCCTCTATCTCAACATTTTTCCGCACTCTAGCTTTCGTCAACATTTTTTGCCGGTCAGAGGATTTATTAGTGAAATAAATTGACATTAATAACACATTTACAGGGACTGGTCAGCTCGGCTTCGCTTTTTTTTGACTAATTTATATTTTTTATTACGCAATTTATGTTTGTTTACTTGTTCGCAAGCATTACATGTTATGTGTCAACATTGTATTATATTATAAGTATTTATTAATTAAAAGACAATTATAATAATATGACAAAGCCTTTCTGGCGAGTAGGCGACCAATACTGTGAAAATGAGTTTCTTTCGGCGTTTCTTCTCAGCAGTGGTCGTTACGAAGCGCTGGTATCGGTAGCTTTTCTTTAAAAATAAATTAAATGTTAATATACTTACACGTAACATAAATTATACTAATTGACGTGTAAAAGTGCCTGTAAAGGTCTAATTACTGAATAAACATTTGAATATTTGAATCTTTGAATCATTTACATAATATCGTGTCTTTTTAAATAATCAACATGGTCCATTCCTTTCTTAAAAAAAATATAGATTTTATTTTTATGTAATTTTTTGACTGACTACTTTTGTGGCTCATTCATACGAATGCAAAGCTGATCTTATGCCTCGAGAACTTGTGCGGCATTAGATAGTTTGACCGCAAAGAAAAAATAAACTTCGTACATTCCAGTAAGGAGCGGTTCGCTCCGGTAGAACTACTCCGTTTAGAAGTGCAATATATCTGCCGGCAGCTTCTATGTGGCATATTAAGAGCTCGCGAAAAGGATGGGTTTATTCTATCGATAGGGCGGAATGGAAGTTTTAAATGAGTTTAGGGCCATTATAGGCACACGTGACGCGCGGAATGGCCGTGATAGATTTCATGGCGATGGGAAGAGCGAGTTTTTATGTACTTTGTTTCGTTACCAGATTACAGACGTTCTTGAATAACTGGCCAAGTGCGAGTCGGACTCGCGTATAATTCTAGGGTTCCGTTTTTTGTATGTCATGCCCTACTTAAATATTTATTTTAATCAGATTTTAATATTTGTTGTTTTAGCGGCAACAGAAATACAGGTCAATATGTATAAATAAATAAAAATATACGGACCCAAAGCAAGTTCAAGTGTGTTATGGGATTTCAACTTAACGATACTATACTTTATAAGATATATATGTGTCAAAATTTCAACTATGTTTCCTTAATGTTTTATTGATAATCTTTTCAAATATTCTTTCTTATCGTTTATCCGATTTATAAGTACTTCTAGTGGCAACTATTATAAAATTATATGCGTACTATAAAGTACGCATATAATTTAAGCTGTGAATAACGTTGTGGGTTATGTAATTAATAACACATATATATTCAATATTGTATCTGTAAGATAACTAATACACTATTGTGTAACTGTTTGTTATTACGTAATAAAAAATAAAAATTAAAAAAAATACTCTCTAGCTAACACGGTTCATCAGATACAGCCTGGTGATAGACAGACTGACGGACGGACAGACGGGCAGCGGAGTTTTAGGAGTATAATATAAAAAAGGAGAGGTCAGAAGTACCTGTAACCTGCGGGCATGCATGAACTGTAAATGGAATGGGACCAATTATATCTAACAAAAAGAAATGTACTTGATTTTTCCACTCAGGTCAAGGAATTTGGTACTTTCCGTTAGATTTCAGGACGACGGAAGAGACTTTTACTACTTAATTATCATTATTCTTGAATACTTGTAGTATTCTTATTATTCATTAATATCTTATGATATTTTAATGGGCTATTAGTTCACAAAAACGGTAATCAATCTCCTGGAGCGAACACAGCCGTGACGCATGCCATGCTCCTTACACGACTGAATTATATCTGCCTTGTAATAATGTGTACCGCCCCAGGATTTTGTTAAAACAATGCCTGATTGTCGGCATTTGTAAACTGCATATCCATGTACAAAAATAAAGCAAACATAAAGATAGCTCATCCCGACATATATACATAAATTGAGCTAGCCCTAAAATAAGTTCGAGACGTGTTGAAATATCCAAGACCCAGGTCAATCTAAAAAAGAGGGTTTTCCATCTTGGCCTGACCGGAGATCGAACCCGGGACCTCCGGTATCACCAGCCTGGCATGATGGCCACTAGGCTACAGAGGTTGTTGAATTCACTCACGTAACTACATTGCGCCAGATATTCTCCTGACATAGTCCACTGCAATCAATAAGAGGGCTACCCTCAAAGCCAAGAGTCATAAAATTTTAAAGCAATCCAGCGCCAATGCCGCAGGCCTATCTGAGAGCAAATTGAAAAAACCAGCTCTCAGCCGGCGCCGGGTGCGCTTTACGCTCTTTTAAATTGGAAAATTGAATGCACTGTTCCCCCCCCCCCCTGCCTGCTCCCCCCACGTCTTTATTTTCCATAGGTAACTTGCAGATCGGGAAATTGCCGATGAAACGTGGAAAGCGAAACCCTTTTGGCTTCAGCTTAGATACAGTTAGAATATATTTTCGGAAACAACATTTGGATTTCGTTCGGAGAATAAGGTTTGACAAAGTTATAGTTACCACTAGTATAGTGGCTCTGGGAGCTATAGACCTCACAAGTTACCCCCGACCCGTTCAAGTAAATCGGATAAAAAAGTTGTTCAGTAAAAAAAAAAGATGCATCTTAATGAGTGTAACAAAAAAGTTTATAGCACTTTTGAAAATTATTCCAAATGGCTGAAATATAATTTTTTTAAGTTTTCAAACCCCATATTTCCGCGATTTAGAAAAATTTCGAAAAACTGAATCTGAAATTTTAAAAAAAACTTGAGAGGTGTCAAGGGACACCCGGATGGAACGAAGTAAAATATAAATAGATCTAAATTACATTCAAACTCCTTTCTGCGTTCTGAAATCAAGTTTTTATTATCTTCATAAAGAATGAACAAACAGTGTCGTTACAACTTTTGGTCTTAATTTTTTTCCGTCTAGCCCCCTTTAGCAACGCACGATAAGGAACTTCGTTCCAATTCTATATAATTACCGCAACTTTTAACAAAATTTCACGAGAATGGGTTGAAAATGCGACCTGTAGGAAAGAACAGCCGTATAGACAGACAAACCGACCGCCGGACAAAAGCATACTTGGCCAATTTCGAAACTGAGACGCTTCGCTCGCTTGGTGAAAAAGTATTTTATTGGCATTTTTAATTAATTTATCTTCTTATTCTGAAGATTTCATGCAATTTTGTTGTTTGTATGCAATGATTTTGTTTTTCAAGGAACAACTTGAACGGATTTCTTCTGTGAGTTCTCGTCCCACTCAGAATATAAAGTGGTGTCGTTTCTTCAACCCTCCAAGCTGAATTTGCATGAAGTTTGTCGACGTCAAGTCAAAAAACTACGTTTTAAAAGATCTTTTTAACGAAAATACTGTATCTTTCTGTAAAATTGTCAGGAACCCTTTTTGGTTCTCTAAAGCTGAAGCTACAAGAGTAAACTAATTTAAGTAACAAAGTGTAAAGGAAGCTGATTTTCTTTAGCGGTTTTCTGTAGCTATCACCTTTCCGTCGGCCATTGAGAATTCCGTGAAGTAATCCGGCCGTAAAGACCGTTACGACCTGCAATATTAACCAATGTTAATTTGGCAGTGATATGTGGTCTTCTTTTTGGGTAAGCACAGCATGTAAGTCAATTACAATTATCCTTACTCTTTATGATTTCAATCAAGCACTGACATGTAGAGCACTACCTCAACGCGTCATTTGACGCGTTGAGGTAGTGCTCTACATGTCAGTGCTACGCATTTTTCTGGACTTAAACTGTCTCTTCTATATTCATATTGTACTAACACAATGATGATTGAATTCGTGTAGTAGCGAGTGATTCAAGTGTTAGAATCCTGAGCAATGCGAGTGATTCATGGCCCTCGATGTAAATCCGCTTTATTCAAGAATTGCATACTATACTTTATACCAAGAGTACGAGAATAATTTATCAAAACTAAAAACCGACTTCACCACCAAACTACACAACCGGTTTTAATAAAAAAAATATGGAACCACCTGACAGGTATTCCCTTTAAAAAAAAGAATATTCTAAATCGGTACAAACTTCTTCGAATAAATCGATCAACATATATAAAACATAAGATCCTGACGAATTGATAACCTTCTCTTTTGGAAGTCGGTTAAAAAGAAAAGTTTTGTCGAAAATAGACATTTAATGAAGAAAAAAAGGGTAAAATTAATTAAAATGGGCAATAATTTTACTCCGCTCAAAAATTAAGAAGTTATAAGCCTTTCAAATTCGATGGAAGGGGAAACTGTCAAATAACAGAAAAAGGATGCACATACACCCGCGTGACGTCACTGTCATTAGGTGTCACGCTTACGAAAGAGATAGCGAGATGTCCCCACCACGCTCCCACTCTTATATTTAAAATGATAATTGCTGCCTCATTTAATAACCAATCAACTTACTATTTTCGGAAAACGGCTTCTTATTCGTTTAATTTGGTTATTCGTGTAAAATATTGTCCAAAAACAAACTAAGTCAAATAGACTATTATAATACACTATTGGGTTTTCCAAACGTTTAATTGCTTGTTTTTTTCCTCTAAAATTGGCTTTCTGTCGAAGCCAAACACGTTTTGTTTGTCAAGGCAGCAAAAACATCGAACTGAAAATCACCTACGGTAATACAATCATCCGTGTAAATGCACCATCAGTGCAGGACTGAGGAAGAGCTATCTTGCATTCAATTTTCCAATTTAAAAAGCGTAAACCGCACCCGGCGCGCCTCAGTCGACCTCAGACTTTCAATTTGCTCTTCGATATAGGCATTTGGCACGAGCATTGCTTTAGATGTTTTTTATTCTTATAGTGCGTTTGTTTAGGTATTTAAACGAATGTTAATAATCTTGATATATCTTTTTATTAAAATATACTCTTTATAAATCAATACCTTCGCAAATTACAAATTATTCATTATATACATTGTTGGAGCCTATTTGTCCTAGCATCGGGTATAAATAAAATTCTTGATGTGCTTCTTGATACTTGTAGTTTAATTTTGAACTTGAGTATACAATGTACAATGATATATTGTTCTGTAGCTTGTGTAGTAAGAAGAGCGAAATAGAAAAGAGAAGGGGGGAGGGCGGGAGGACGTGAGGTGGGGGGGCTGCTCCTTGACCATCGTGGACTGGAGGGCGCGAACATCCTGCCCCCGGTTGGAAGCTTCTGCTTGCAACAGGCATATTTTCGACAGCGCCCGCCTTACGACGCCCCTCGCCGTACGAATGTCTGCCACTCGTGGAACACCATCTGCGCCGGGGAACAGGCGCTCTACACGCCCCAAGCGCCAGTGAAGTGGAGGGGTGTGATCTTCTTTGAGAAGCACCACGTCCCCAGGTTGAAGGTCTCTGCAACGAACACGCCATTTAAGCCTATGTTGAAGCTCGGAGATATATTCGGACTGCCAACGCCGCCAGAAATGCTGACGAGCTTGCTCAATGCGTTGGTAGCGACTTAATCGTGAAGAATTGATGTCTTCTTGTGATGAACTGGGCAGTGAGGTAAGTGGTCTTCCTATTAGAAAGTGTCCCGGGGTAAGGGGGGTGAAATCATGGGGTGAAGTAGAGAGAGGACTTAAAGGTCGGCTGTTTAGGATAGCCTCTACTTGTGCAAAAATCGTTGACAGTTCCTCGAACGTAAAATGACTATTACTTAAAATTCTTCTTAAATGGTGTTTAGCTGACTTTATACCTGCCTCGACTAAACCATTAAAATTTGACGCATAAGCCGGAGAAAACCTGAATTCGATATTTTGATTACTAACATTATCGATAATGAAGCTGGAATTTTCTCGCAGAAAGATACTTAGCTCTTTGGCGGCCGCTACGAAGTTGCGGCCGTTGTCGCAAAATATCCGCCGGGGCTTGCCTCTGCGAGCGATAAACCTGCGTAACGTCAGAATAAAGGCCTCTTTGGACAAATCACTTACTGCTTCTAAGTGGACACACTTGGTTCTGAAACATATGAATAGGCATAAATATGCCTTTGTTATCTTGCAGCCTCTGCCCTTTCTGTCGGTGATCATAAACGGGCCTGCTAGATTCACTGCAACGGTACTAAATGGAAAATCCGGTCCAGAAAGACGATCAGCTGGTAAATTGCCCATAATGTTGTGTATAGCTCGAGCACCTATACGCCTACACTTGATGCAACTGCGAGCCGTGCGACGAGCCAAGTCTCTACCGCCTACGGGCCAGAAGCGGTCACGTATTGTACTAAGTAAAGTTTGTGGACCGGCGTGTAGTAAATTGGTGTGTTCTTGCTGAAATAATATTTTTGTAAAATGATGTTTAGAGCTCAAAAGTACGGGATGTTTTTTATCGAAATCATAGTTAGAATTGCTAATCCTACCACCAACCCTGAGCAAACCCTGGCAGTCGAGAAATGGATTGAGAGAAACAATGTGAGATTTAGGTTTCAACTGAGCCTGTTTTTTCAATATTTTAATTTCTTGGGGGAATGATTCTTGTTGAGAGCATTTGATTAAATGAGTAAATGCCATTTCTAGCTCTTGAACTTGAAGTGGTCCAGAATATTTATTTTTTGGGTATTTACAATTGTGAATGAAACGACACATGTAGGCCGTGACTCTTTGTAAGTATTTTAAATTGGAATATTTGGTAATGTCGATGCATGGGGTTATTGAAGCAGCATTAACGGCTGAAAAAGAGTGAACTTTGACTTCTGGTAGTGAGTCAACCTTCTGGGATTGTAAAGACGGCCACTGCGCTTCAGACATGGTGAGGAATGGAGGACCAGACCACCATAACGCGCTGTTTTCAATTTGGTTCGGGTCTATGCCACGAGAGGCCATGTCGGCTGGATTTTGCGCAGTGGGGACATGCCGCCACAATGAACTATTAGTTAGTTCATTGACCTGAGATACTCTGTTGCAAACCCATTGTTTAAGCCGAGAAGGTTCAGTGGCTAACCAGCCAAGAACAATGCTTGAATCTGTCCAGTAATGGTAGGCATTTATTGGCCTACAAAGAGCGCTACTCACAGTGGCCATAAGTTTAGCCGCTAGTAGAGAACCGCAAAGTTCGAGACGTGGCGTTGTCAAGGCTGGCTTGGAAGGCGAAACCTTGGCTTTGGCGCAATAAAGGTGCACGCTTACGTTTCCAGCTTGATCAATAGACTTCACGTAAATGCAAGCGGCGAATGCAGCCCGACTCGCATCTCCGAAAGCATGAAGCTCGACTGAAACAGGTAAGTCTCTGATTACATTTCTAGGTATGGATATGTTGCTAAGAGATTCTAAATTATTTATAAAACGGTTCCAAGCTTGTTGAATGTCGATGGGAATAATAGTATCCCAATCAACCTTGAGAGCCCACAGCTTTTGCATGAGAATTTTAGGTTTTATTGTACATGGACTCAAGAGACCAAGTGGGTCGAAAATCTTGAATGTCTGGGAAAGTATGGACCGCTTGGTTACAAGAGCGTTGTCATTGGCTTGTTTAGAGATTGGAAATTGTAAAGTATCTGCATTTGGATTCCAGTTTAGGCCAAGAGTGTCACACGATTGACTGATAGCAAGATTGTCTTGTGATTTATTGACAGTTTTTTCTAGTAAAGACATCGAATTAGATCTGAACTTTCGTAAAGTAAAACAGCCTGTGGCCAACGCATTGGACACAGCTTCTTGAATTTGAAGTAACTTTGATTCTGATGAGCTTCCGGTGATCAAGTCGTCTACATAAAAATCATTTTGTAAAATAGTTTTGATTTGTTCATCGTCACACTCTTCGCCCAGCTGCCAAATGCATCTCGTGCTCAAATAGCTTGCGCTTGCAAAACCATAAGTTACAGTGTTCAACCTATAAGTTTTCAATGGACTTGATGCGTGGTTACGCCACAGTATTATTTGTAAATCTCTATCTAACTCATTTACTTGAATTTGACGATACATTTTCTCGATATCGCCTGTGAGCACGTACTTGTATTGTCTAAATCGAATTAAAATATTAAAAAGTGAATCTTGAATGTTAGGACCTATCATTTGTAGATCGTTGATTGACAACCCTGAACTTGTGCGACAGGAAGCATCATATACGACACGTAGCTTGGTGGATTCCGATTTTTCGCGCAGAACTGCGTGATGAGGAATAAAATAAGAAAGAACTGGCTTATGTATTTTGGCTTCGGTCATATGTCCTAAGTCTTTGTACTCTTGCATGAAATTACAGTACATCTCTTTCAAAATTGGCTGACGCTCAAAACGTCTTTCGAGACTGAAAAAGCGTTTCTTTGCTGTATTGTAAGAGTCTCCTAAAGCGTCAGGGGTGTCAATCAAGGGCAAGCGCACAGAGAACCTGCCATCGTCAAGGCGAACGGTGTGTGTTAAAAAATGTTTCTCACATGGATTCTCCCCATCCAATCTGCCTCGCGAATAATCTTGTCGCTCTGGTAACGACTCAAGCTCCCAAAACTTGCTAATATGATTGTCGATTCGCTCGAACGCTGAAAAATTGCAAGTGATGTGTGCATTAGTGTTGGTTTTTGAGTGTGTGTGATTTTGACCTAGTGGACCAGCCAAAAACCAGCCTAACTTGGAGTTGCGTAGAATAGGTAGATTTCTACCTAATGATTGTTGCTGAGGGTTAAGTAAATCCCAGAACAAATCAGCTCCGATGAGCATGTCTATTTCACTAGGGATGTGAAAATTTGGATCAGCTAAAGTTATATTTCCTGGAATACTGATTTGCTCTTTATTAATAGGATATTTAGGTATGACATCGGTAAGCTCTGGGAGAACTAAACATGACAACAAGACACTGAATGGATTGCACCTAGACTGCAAAGTGATGGTACAGGTCTGTAGCCTTGCTTTAAGGGCTGAATTACCTATTCCAACTATACGAGTGTCTATTGGTTGAGTTAATAGACCCAAACGTTGTTTCAGTTTGTTAGTGATAAATGAAGCCGTGCTGCCACAGTCCAAAAGGGCCTTGACGGTTTCAATTTGCTTGTTTACTGGATTTAAAACATTGACTAGTGCCGTAGAAAGGAGAACTTGATTGCTAGAACTTGCTGGTATACTTGAGCTTGAAAGAGAAGTTTGATTATTAATGTTAGTGTTAGTGTTAGTGTTACTAGAACTTGAATTGCTTAGGTTATTTCCACTAACAGGGGAACTGAAAGTAAGTGTATGTGTCTGTTTGTGTAACATTGTGTTGTGACGCTTCTGGCAATGACGACAACTACTTAACTTGCATGAATTTGTGTGATGTCCACTCCGTAGGCAGTTGAGACATAGCTTGAGCGCAGACGCTTGCTTGATCCTTTCATCTACGTCCATAGCAGTGAATGTAGGGCAGTCATATATTCTATGATGACCCTTGCACACGAAGCAATCTTGACTTGACCGCTGAGGAGTAGCTGAAAGGACGTTTAAGGACTTGTTATGTTTTAGAACCTTGTTATTTGAACTATGTGCACCTGTAGGTACATAACTTGAACTAGATTTTTCTTGTTTCTGTCGGTTAACGGCTTCTAAAACATCCGCTCGACCCTTGAGAAAGTTGTGAAACTCATCTAAAGTAGGCATTTCAGAGCTAGGCAAACCATTACGATGCTCTTCCCATTTCAAGCTTGTATTGCTATCGAGCTTTGATGACATCAAATGGATAATTAAAGTATCCCATTTATCCGTAGGTTGACCTAGGTTTTGTAACGCGCGTAAATTTTTAGTGACGTGGTCCACTAGAAACCTAAGTGACTTGTCCGATTCACGGGCAATTGGATCAATCTTAACGAGTGAGTTTAAATGATTGTTAATTAACTGGCGCTTGTTACTGTACCTCTCGCAAAGTAAAGACCAGGCTTCATGATAGTTTTTATCAGAAATTTCAAGATTTGAAATCACTCGAGAAGCTTCGCCTTCAAGGTATGAGCATAAGTAGTGAAACTTATGAATTGGCTTGATTTTATCATTCTTGTGAACTAAAGATTCGAAGGTATCGTGAAAATTTAGCCATTTAAAATAAGATCCATCAAAACGAGAAATTTGGATCACTGGAAGACGAAAACCGAAATCAAGCCCTTCACAATGATGTGAACAACTAGTACTTTCGTTTAGGTTATCGGCATTGCTAGGCCGAGGTTGGGCATTCGTACCCAACCTACATTTTGCCAATGCAATATTATCGTGAAAGCTTGATTCGATTTTATAACGTTCCTCTAATTCATCATCAAGATTTCTAGGATTTAAAATTTCTATATCAGACTGGATAACTTCGAAACCTTCAAACATTTTTAAAAAGTTCTCAAATTGCGTACATAACTTGCTATACTCGTGAATAGATAACGGTATGTCGCCCGACGGAAGCGAATTTAAATAATTATTGAACTTAGTTATCCTACCTTTAATTGATCGGCGCTTTATAATTAATTGTTGAAGGTTTTTAGTCTCACTGTCACTATCATCACTCATTTTTCTTTAAAATTAGGAGTATATGAGCACTTAATTACGAAACGTTTATTGCTATACTCGATAACTGCGTAAACAAATAAGTAGTTATTTCCGATCTGATAGATGCACGGGGACTGGCGTAGCGAGATGCACCGAGCCGACCGGCCTTTGTTCACTTATCCGGCCCTTATTGTGACTGCACTACTTATTAGCATGAATTAGTTGCATAAGTTTATCACTTTCGCACGCAATGGAATGCTGACTCGATTGTTATTGACTTAATAAAGGTAATAATAATGTACTTTTGTCTACGATAGCTCGAGCATATGCATAGAATTTAAGGAACGTTGTTCTATATTATTATAAAACGCGTAAATAAACTGCAAATTTGGAAGAAATGGAACTAGGTGTATCTAGATTAAATGGGCAATTACTAGAAACCTTTGGTTTGGAATGAAGCTAAAGGCATTAAATCAGCAAAATACATGAACACAAGATTGATTGATTACTATCCCTAGGGCAATTATACACTTGGGCAAAGAAGTAAATAACAGTCGCTTCACGAAATAAAGAAATTCAACTTATTTGCACAAATAAAGAAGGAAATTGAAGGCTAGAAGTAGGAAATAAAGGATTGGGCTCACGTTCCTTAGGATATCCACGTTGAGCTGCACCACTGCATGCGTCCTTTGTCCTTTGACCTCTTTGACCTTCACGGCGGCGTGGACGACTACTTGCTGGAATTTGGCGATTTTTTTGGTGATTTCCTCGTCTTATCGTCTTCTTCTATGTCCTCCGGCCTATCTGCGGGTTTGGATAACGTTGCACAGGCGTGGAACTGCCGGAAGTTGCAGAAGGTACCGCCACGTGTTCGTTCGGGCGGGGCGGATTTGGGTCCTTTTGACGGTCGCCAGCTACTCGATGTTGGAGCCTATTTGTCCTAGCATCGGGTATAAATAAAATTCTTGATGTGCTTCTTGATACTTGTAGTTTAATTTTGAACTTGAGTATACAATGTACAATGATATATTGTTCTGTAGCTTGTGTAGTAAGAAGAGCGAAATAGAAAAGAGAAGGGGGGAGGGCGGGAGGACGTGAGGTGGGGGGGCTGCTCCTTGACCATCGTGGACTGGAGGGCGCGAACAACATAATTTATTTGTTATTTGCAAAGGTATTGATTTAATAAGTGTATATTTCAATAAATAGATATGTCAAGATTGTTTACATTCTTTTAAGTACCTAAACAAACGCACTATAGATTTGTTTGGATTGGTTGGATATTAATCTATAAGTTTATATGTATTTCTTATAAAATATTGTATTGTGGAGTAAGTATCCCTTAACACAAGTCTCGAACTTACTGTGTCATTTGTCCGTATATATTTATTTATTTAAAATTGGTCACATGAGTAAAAACGTACAAAAAAACCTCACCTCCTCCTGCGAGATGTCATTCCTAATGTCCCCGCAATTCGGTTTAATATATAAATAGAAATAAGGTTGATCGCTGTTTATTGTTTATTTTCGTGTGTGTAACAGGCCAACACTGGTAATTTTTTATTTTTATTTTTCTAACTTTATTACATGAAATTTCAATCGGCGGACTCAAGAGACTACCTGAATTTTCCAGAGTCAGTGCTGCCCCTATTTGAAATAAATCATTTGATAGGAAATGGAGACATAATTTAAAATTTTGTATTGACCAGGCACTAGATAACCGTTCAAACTATTTTATGTACTACTATTTACAGTTTAAACACTACTACTACGCACATCTGCCAAAAGTGGCCGTTTTTCGCAATTGTTTCGAAAAAAAGCTTCTCGTTTTCACTTTTGACCGTTAAACAGTAGATCATAAAATAGTTTAAAGGGTTATCTAGTGCCTGGTCAAGACAAAAATTTAAATGATATCTTCTTTTCCTATCCAATGATTTATTTAAAATGGGGCAGTACTAGACCCTGGAAAATTCAGGTATCCCCTTAAGGCGTAGTCCTTTTCTACCAGATGACCTACAGGTGGTGCTGACAGGCGAACATTTCAGAAATGTGTGCAACAATTCTAAAATTAAAAACTGAGAACGCATACTTATATTATGCAAACCCACGTGCATTATATTTCTATTTCCAATGACCTTTAGGATATGTCTTTTTGTCTTATGGTTGTTACGAAGCGCTGGTATCGGTAGCTTTTCTTTAAAAATAAATTAAATTTTAATATACTTTACACGTAACATAAATTATACTTATTGACGTGTAAAAGTGCCTGTGAAGGTCTAATTACTGAATAAACATTTGAATTTTTGAATCTTTGAATCTTTCCAACATATAGATTTTGTAATTACAAATATCTTGGAAACCCCACGTCACAATAAATCTTCCATTTCCTTAGTTTTTCGGGCAGAACAAGATCCTTCTGCATGTCTCGAGTGCAGCCGTAAATCCCGGCTAATGTGGGCCATCCGGCGGCCCAACATGGGCACCTTAGTCCACGAGCACACACGTACTAACTAACTAAGCTATTGGCCGATGCACTATGGGGCAAATTTACAAAAAAAAACGTATATTGGAACGAAGTTCCCTTTCGGACGGTAAGAACTTGACGGATGATGGCTAGGCGAAAAAAAAGTATAAGATTTTTCCGTCAAGAATTAGAGTGAAAGGTAATTTCACAAGTTGGACTATCTCGTCGATAACTCAGTTGGGAGAACTTATGCCTGAGATGGTCGATGTTCCCGAGTCAAACACAGCACACGCTAATATTTATTTATTTTATTTTATTGTTCATTTTTTTATTATTAAAACCACTTCTTATTTTTTTCGCTTTTAATTTGTTCACAGTCTGTTCGTATTTCTGTATAAGTTATCTGAAGAAACTTGATTGGTTTTTGCATTACTTAAGTTTATTGTTATCGATAATTTTTGTAAGTGTTTGTTTCCCAAATAAAATAAAAAAAGTTTGAGTTTTTTCCGTGACTTTTTTCCGTCACAAATTAATAATTTACAACGAAAGTAACTTCGTTTCATCCGTGTGTTCACCGAATCTCACATTTTTTATTTTTTTTAAAATTAAGTGATACTGGACGTGGTCCACACTTGGGTGGGTTACTACAAGTGTTTTCTGTGCTTTGGAAGGCACATGAAGCCGTAGGGCATGACAGTAGTCAAGCTAGAAGCAGTCGAAATTTTTATCAAGAAAATTCTTTTACAGAATTTCGGACGAGCGACGGGGAAAATGTCTATTTGAACTCTATAAAAATAAAATAGTCCATGTCAGATGCCTGAAAAATCTGACACCATGTTTGTGTTTGGTTGGTGCTCTAGTATTCTTGTTTAATCGGTTTGAGGTACGATTTATGGCGGTTTGTGTCATGGACATGGACTAACAATAATTTGACGACCTCCGTGGCGTAGTAGTCACCATGCTACTCCGCCACCCAGAAGATCCGGGTTCGATCCCCGGTCAGGGCAAGTTGGAAAATGGCCTTTTTCAAATTGTCCTTGGTCTTGGATGTTTATCTATACAATGTCCTTTTTAATTAAGTACAAATATTTTAAGAGGTGATTCAGTCCATCATTTTGAACAACTTTTCCCAATAAATATATATCGAAATACGAAAAATTTTTTTTGCATTTTTCATAGTAACGATATCACGTGACTACTTCGATCTGTATGAGAACCTAAATATTTTTTTTCGTATTTCGATATATATTTATTGGGCAAAGTTGTTCAAAATGATGGACTGAATGGTTATTCAGTCCATCATTTTGAACAACTTTGCCTTAAAATATTTTAACTTAATTAAAAATTGTATATGTATTTGTTATAAAATATAGTAACATTGAGTTAGTATCCCACAACACAAGTCTCGAACTTACTTTGGGGCTAGTTTAATCAGTGTTAAGTCTCCCTGTATATTAATTTATAAAAAAATGTGTTTACCAATTACACACGAAAAACAAACAACGAACATGTAAAACTTGACGGATTCTTAAAATACCAAGTCTATACCGTCACGTATTTTCAATGAAAATTTTTTAAAAACTTTTATTTTAAAACGTAACTTCTTCAATATTTTTTTTACTTACACACATTTTTTGAACCTTAGGCTCAGCTTAAAGTAACAAACTATTCAATTTAGCTAACAAAACCGCAGAGAAATCTCATTTTCTCCGATTCTTTTCTATAGAAATCGCCTCTCTATTCAGAGCCCATCGGCGAGAATTCCCTGCGTCTACCGGCGGGTTAAAAAGTGTACGACTCCAGGACTACCTCGGACGTATACAGAAATGGATAACACATATCTATTCTTCTATATTTAAGAGTCAGGCTCTTAAGGATGTCATTGTTTGAGAAAAGATGCACATATGGAAGAGTGGGTCAGGGTCGTCCTCGACGAACGTACCGTGATCAGATTGCAAACGTTCTTAAAAAAGGAGAGGTCAGAAGTACCCGTAACCGCGGGCACGCATGAAGAGAGTGCTGAGTGTAGATGAAGCGAAAGAGGTCTGTCAGGATCGTAGCAAGTGGAGGTCCTTAGTCTCTGCCTACCCCTGTGGGAAACTGGCGTGATAATATGTATGTATGATGCTTTTTAGACGAAATAATGGAGTTTATCACACACTAGTTATAATAGATGGAATAGACGGAAGATGGAGCCAAAAAACATTGGACTGGCGACCGTGGATGGGCCGTAGGAGTCGCGGCAGACCAGTGACACGATGGAGAGACGACATCGTCAAAGCAGCTGGTCCATTATGGCAAAGAAAGGCGCAACATCGTGAGGAATGGCGTGCAATGAAGGAGGCCTATATCCTGCTATGGATGTAAAAGAAGAAAAGAAGTTATAATAGACACTAGTATGCAAGTTTCTTAAATGCATTACTTAGTCGGAATCTAGTGGAAGTAGTTGAAAAGATGAGTATGAATGAATGAAAATATGAGTATAAATTCAGAGGTACAATTCGCGCCAATAGACCATTTTCAGAAAGAAATTCTTTTTCGGATGTTACAAGGGGAAAGCTATTCTAACATTTTATTTGGCGTTACACGTTACGCACGCGACGCACGCAAATTGACATTTCGTGAAATGTTGATTGACAAACAAAGACAAAAATTTCAAGTTTTAACCGACTTCCAAAAAGAGGAGATTATCAATTCGTCGCGATCTTTTACTTTTTTTATGTATTAATAATAATACTAATAATTCGAAGGCGCCTGCACCGATTTTGAATTTTTTTTTTGTTGTGTTTGATAGGGTATAATTGTCAGTTTGTTTCATAGATTTTACCAAAATTGGTTGTGTAGTTAAGGGGTGAAGTCGGATTTCAATTTTGAACATTTTTAATACTACTGATAGTAAGGATCAAACTAGAATTTATTTAAAAATTCAAGCCATGTACTTCGAACTTATATTCAGTGGTGAATAAAGTATATAGTTGGTCAATAACTGTGCCTCAAAGAGCCCGCACTCAGGCGATAAAGGCAAAGGCGTTAAGACGCAAAGCCGTGTTTACGTTACATAAAATGTGTGTCTGTAAGGCGGTAATGGGATCTTTACGGTTAAAACTCTTTTAGCATTGACTCGGTAATTGACATGTTACAATATATTTTTATATTCCAAACTTTTGAGATAAACAAGAACTTAAAATGTTCCAGCTGCTTCTCTGCCCGTGCAGATCGTAAAAGCCAATCGAGGGAATGGGCTAAATTCTGAATCATAATAATTAATTTTTCGGGGTCCAATGCTGCCCCCATTTGAAATAAATCATTTGAAAAGAAACGATTTTAAATGATATCTCCGGACCTCGAAAAATTCAGGCAGCCTCTTAATGGGCGATGCGGCCAGGCCTGTGACACTCCCCGTTTAGGTATCGAAAATGTACCTACATTATTACTAAGCGCGGGGCGACCACTTCGAAGGGGAAAATTCAGTTGTTTGTCCGGAGTAGTAAGAATGAAATTGGCTTGCAATGGATGTCTTGATATCTAAAGGAAGATGTGAGGAGTCCTGACGCGAGCTAAATTAAACCATAGCGCTGACCACATTAAGTGGATATTTCTTTGAATTTCTTTTCGGAGTAAGACTTCTGTACGTGAGCACTAGTACTTATTCTGTTATGCGGCTAGAAACCGCAATCGCTATTTGATTCCCTTTTTCCGTCTTAAGGGGCTACCTGAATTTTTCGGGGTCCAGTTTAAAGTGAGAACGTGAAGCTTCTCTACGCACAATTGTAAGAAACGGCCACTTTTGGCGTATGTGCGTAGAAAAGCTTCACGTTCTCACTTTAAAATGTAAACAGTAGTTCATAAAATAGTTTAAAGGGTAATCCAGGGTCTGATCAAGACCAAATTTTAAATAATATCTCCGTTTCTTTTCAAATGATTTATTTCAAATGGGGGCAGCACTGGATCCTGGAAAATTCATGTAGCCTTTTAACACCCACTATCACTCGAAATATGGCCTTTGGATCTTACGGCCCTGGACTCTGTCTACCCTGTTCGGGATACAGACGTGATAAAGTAATTTTATAAAAATTGAATCAAATTCATTTACAACGTGAAACTAAAAGGGGGGTATCAACCGACGACCTCCGTGGCGTAGTGGTCACCATGCTAGTCCGCCACCCAGAGGTCCCGGGTTCGATCCCCGGTCAGAGCAAGTTGGAAAATGACCTTTTTCAAATTGTCCTGGGTCTTGGATGTTTATGTATATAAGTATTTGTTACAAAATATAGTATCGTTAAGTTAGTATCCCATAACACAAGTCTTTAACTTACTTTAGGGCTAACTCAATCAGTGTTATTTGTAAAACCCGAAATGAAGTAAACATACTAATCAATTTGAACAACTTTTACTATAAGACCATTCCTGAAATAAAAAAAAAAAACTTTACTTCCATACAAACTTAAATACCTACCGTGCTACCAAAATTTACAACTGCAGATTATTTATTACGATTTCAGTGATGGTCTCATAGTAAAAGTTGTTCACATTGATTAGTATGTTTACTCGTTTTTGGGTTGATACCCACTTTTCGTTATACGTTGTATGTAGTAAGCGAGAGAGAGAGACTGATGTGGATATCAATAAACCCTCTTCCATGTTAATATGGGAGAAAACAAGCCAATTAGAAAAAAAATTAATGATCTATCTAAGTTAAAAAAAACGGCGGGTTGCACTCCGGGAGTGCTGGCAGAAGTGAAAACTTGAATATTAACGTTGTGCATTTTTGATATTTTGGAATGGTTAGGGAATAAGTTTGCACGAATTGCTTTAATTATCAGTATAAAAGTACTAGAATTTATGTGGTAGAATACAATATTTATTTATTTACAGCGTGCCACGCGCAAGCGTACATTTTCGCCGCGCCATAGAAAGAGAGGGTGATACTTCCTCTCCTACGCCGCGTCGGCTGTCTACTCTCCATCCGTCTTACGAATTTTTGATCAGGTCACGTGTCCTGACGCGAGTTTAATTTTTTTTACCCATTACAAAAAAAGTGTACAACGCCGCTAAAGAAGTTTTCACTTCAAAAATTAGACCACATCCCTATCGGTGAGGATAGGGTTCTCACTATCCTCACCAATATTGATGTGGACTGATAATATACTTACCATTTTGTAAATATTTATATCTGAAACTCTTTTAGTATTAATATAAAGTAACTTGACATGAAACACTTTTGCCTACAAAGTTTTATTTTATTTAAGTAAGTACTTAACATCTGAATGGAATTACATAAAGCCCTTGAGACAAAATTTAGGTAACAAGACAGCAAAAGACTCTTTATCTTTTGTTCTGACGTTTATTTCTTTGGACAAATAAAATTTTATAAAGACGCTTACAATAAATAATAAATGTATAAAAATTAGCACATCAATCATTATTTGACACCTTTTAGATATACGAATATCTGTTTATACCTAGTATTTTTTCTTTATAGTCCTTAGTCGCCAAGAGCATTCATACTTTATAATAAGTGCAAATATTTGACATGCAAGATTAGTCAATGATACTGGACACCTTTCCCCAATAAAATTAATCCAAAATATATCCACTTATTCTTTTTTAACAGGTTTGTATTAAATGCAATAGAAACGCAAAAAATACATATTTATCAATTATTAACATACCTAATAACTTGACGACCTCCGTGGCGTAGTGGTCACCATGCTAGTCCGCCACCCAGAGGTCTCGGGTTCGATCCTCGGTCAGGGCAAGTTGGAAATGGACTTTTGCAAATTGTCCTGGGTCTTGGATGTCTATCTATTTATGTATTTATTATAAAATATAGTTTCGTTGAGTTAGTATCCCATAACACAAGTCTCGAACTTACTTTGGGGCTAGCTCAATGCATACCGCAACCGTTGTAAATTCACACAGAGTACACTGGAAGATGTCTATCCTGCCCGCGATCAAATTCAGAGTGTGTATCGCGCGTACCTCCGGAGACTTGTTCACCAAGTTGGTCCGCCCGTGAGGTACCACCAGAAGGCACGGCTGCCTTCGGCGCTCCACGTATCTATTCGGAACGGAGAACTCCACCGTTTTACGCATTTCCGTATTATTTATCACATCACGAATCAACTTCGTGCAATCAGTGTCCGAAGAAAAGCAGCTGTAAAATCATTCTACATTTTTCTTCTCTGCTAGAAAATACCAAAAAACGGAAAAGATCACTTTTTGTAGTACCTGACCAGATTACTGAAATGCTACAATTCCACAAAAATCATACTTGAGTGTAAATTCATTAGGAAAAGTATTTATTTACCAATTTATGCACACTGAAAATTTATACAGAGAATACATCAAATAAAAGTTGTACAAAGGCACTACTTATCTCAAACGAGATCTCTTCCAGTAGGAGTGTGAGAGGAGATGTTTATGTTAGAGAGAACATACAGGCGTGTTCATACAAAGGATAAATGAAGAAAAAAAATAAAATTACATTAAACTACACAAACTACAAATAACATTTTTATTATACAAAGTAATTTAGAATGATCGTCAAAAATGAAAATCTCACAGTTTGTGCTCCTAATTAAAACCAAGTTGGTACACACAAACGCAACGGCACTTCAGGGCCCATTACGCTTTCCTTACGGCCATAAGGGCCGCGGTTATGAGGTACCTATACCCCATACGCCGAATTGATATGGTCTAAGTTGTGCACTTTTCTTTTACAACACTTCCGGGGCCAAATAAAAAGAGTAGGAGATGCGAACGAACATGTTTTTAACTCCCGACAAAAAAGATGGGTGTTGTAAGTTGGTCACCAACATCTGTCTATCTGTGGCATCTTAGCGCTCGAACGGAGGGACCGATTTCAATGCGTTTTTTTTTACGTGTGAACAACTTCCCTTCGGTGGCTCTAAGCCATGTTTGGTGAAAATCGGGTAAGTCATTTAAACGTTACTATAGTCCATTTGTTTAGGTATTTAAAAGAATGTAAACAATCTTGACATGACTTTTTTTTTAAATATACAATGTATAAATCAATACTTTAAATTACAAAATAAATATGTAATTTATAACTTATAAAATACATAATTTGTAATTTGCAAAGATGCTGATTTATATACTAAAGTTTACATTTCAATAAAAAGGCATATCAAGATTGTTTACATTCTTTTAAATACCTATAACCAAATGGACTACAGGTGTTAACGCTTGAAAGCTGGGGTTTGTAATTTACCTTAAAAATAATGATGAATAGATGGCGCTACGGATTCAAATATTATGTATTTCCGCTACTTATCACTAGATGGCGCCGTCGGGGGTTTTTAGATTTTGCCTGCAAATCAACTTGTTACAAGTTTTTATTTAGTTGCACCTGTCCCGTTGTCTGTCTGTCTGTAATCAAATCTTGCAAGTTTTTGACCCACTTTCCGGTTTCCGATTGAGCTGAAACTTTGCACGCATACGTATATCGCATGACGGTGCAAAATTATGACAATCCAATATAAATGATTGAGATTGAGATGCAGCTCGGTGTTTCCCTGCGTGATCGAATCAGAAATGAGGAAATTCGTAAGAAAATAAAAGCCACTGACATAGCCCAGCGAATTAGTTCGTTGAAGTGGCAGTGGGCGGGACACATAGCGCGACGAACCGATGGCCGATGGGGCAAAAAGGTTCTCGAATGGCGACCACGTACTGGCAAGCGAAGCATAGGACACACACCCACAAGGTGGTCTGACGACCTGAATAAGGTCGCTGGAAAGCGCTGGATGCAGGCCGCTCTAGATTAGTCATTTTGGAAATCGTTGGGAGAGGCCTATGTCCTGCAGTGGATGTTATGCGGCTGAAATGATGAATGATGAGATGCAGCCGAAAGGTGATCGAACTCTGTAATGAAACGACGCAATCCTTTCGAATTTGGGCTTATTCGATGCGTCTTAAGGAGCACTTTAAACTTTTAGGTTCATTGTTATAAATAAAAGCTTGCTTAAAAAAAATATCACTAATTAATTGTTTTATGCATTGAAGCAAAACCGCCACGTTCACACTGATCGTTGTTTTTGGGTGTTGTGGCCCTAGGCTCTTTATAGTCCGTAATTGATGTAAACGTGATTTATATGCACGTAATAAATGACTAAAGAAAGTGCTAGGCTAGTATACTTTAGTTATTTTCGCAGCATAATGTCATATGGCTTGCTGTTATGGGGTAAAGCGGCTAACATACATGCTATCTCTGTGCTACAAAAGAGAGCAATTCGGTCGATCTACGGACTAAAATCACGCGATTCCTTAAGAGAGTTATTGAAATCTATAAATATTCCTACTGTGACATTTCAATTTATTTACGACAATCTTCTATTTGTCAAATCTAGGTTAAATAATTTCAAGAAAAATAGTGATGTTCACATTTTTAATACGCGCAACAAAAATCAGCTTCATACGTGCATCAGCTTTGAATCTTTGAATAACGCAAGATGAAGCCTACATTGGTTGATTTCTTAGTAGTTGAAACGATGATACCTGGCTTTATATCTTTTATCTGTTATGTAGACACGAACTTTCCTATCTGTTTTTCTCTACTTAAGAGCCTTTTCACCTTTGGTTGGCTGTCTCGCTCGCATAATCAAACATTTTTAAAGATTATTAAAAAATGAGAAATTTACATGACCTTATTCTCGACACACACACATAAATAATAAAAAAACATGTCTACAATATCTAACATATAATATATTAAAAAGTTAATGAAACACTTTCCTTCAAATGAGTCGCATTTTTTAATAATCTTTAAAAATGTTTGATTGTGCAAGCGAGACAGCCAACCAAAGGTGAAAAGGCTCTTAAAGGTTGACAGGGAGAGAACGCTTGAGCATTAAGTCCACCTATTGTAGCTTTTGGCTTAATAAAGTTTCTTAATAAAAAAAAAACATACTTACAATCTGCAAGGGGATAGAAGCAACTGGCAAATTCTTCGTTCTTATCTCACAGACCAGAATAAACGAACCTAGACCAAGCAGGTCAAACGTAATAAATAACAACACAACATCAAAAATGTAATCTGTGAATTTTTAGTTTTTACCTGACTGCGCCTAATAGAGAATTATTTTTTTCCGAAGTATGTTTGTATGTATGATTGTTTGGCACGCTCTGCAGCCTGAACGGCTCTATGGATTTTAGCTTGAGAGGTATAGTTAGATTCGTATTTATTGTGAGAGTGACGCGGGTTATATCAAAATAAAAAATAATAATAAAAAAAAAAAAAACAAAAAAAGCCAGTAAGGTTTTTTTTTATTTTTGTAATAATTACTTGTTTTAAAAGTCTTATTCGATTAACGAGTATTAAATAATACTTCATATGTATTGGAGGGTTTATCCTTCTGTTCGGTTTTGTTTTCAGCCCCCAGGGTTCCTCAGAGTAGCTGTTATTTGGGTGAGATCTGCGGGTTATCTGAGAAGTTTCGTGTGTTTACGAACGACGAACCAAATAATGTATATCCAGCCAGTTTATGTTTCTACGAGTGAAAAAAGTTTTCACCATGGCGATACAGTAAAGATGGTAAAAGGTAAACAAAATGATAATAAAAATTCTTCGAAAATGAACTATTGTTTCTTCAAAAATATCAGAATTCAGAATCTGAGTGGAAAATCAATATACATAAGTCTTGAACACTGTAGTATTTTTTCCTTAACTGATGTATAATGATCTCTGATAAATAATATTACATTAGTAGTTATCTATAGTATTTATCATATTTATTAAAAAATATAGTATCGTAGGGTTATTATCCCGTAACACAAGCTTAAGAGCGGCCTTCCCGTCTTACTTTTCATACAAACGCTCGTACGTGATTATGGCGTTGTAACTGATCTTTCTTGTTTTTTTTTTGTTCCTACATGTATTTTGTACATCATTTCTAGGTTTCTATCAAATTTAAAAATTAAAATTTCGATAAACAAATTCAGTATAAGCCTCCAAAAGTCTGCACAAATTTTACTTGAACTTCGACCATTTATAAAGTATTCATAAATTGTTAAGGTAAAAACAATATTTCGATAGAAACCTTGCAAATTTAATGAAAATTTTAAATAAAAGTAATTTTTTTCACACACTTGTAAGGCTCACTGACAAACACGTATAACCTGGAACAAGTTTTATGAAATTTCTGCACCCAAGTGAATATTCGTTCAATGAATTAAATAATAACTTAATTCAATATAATGTAAACCGAGCCCGAGACGCTATCTTTCTCTTGGCTTGCTTTCTCTTTTTCTAGCATTGCCCTGGATGAAATAACAAGCTTTTCAAACTATGCTCGCGCTGACGACAGAGCGGCCGGGAAGGGCCGGCTTAAGCTTACTTTGGCGCTAACTCAACCTATGTAATTTGCCCCTATTTATTTATTAATATCCGTCAAACTCAATGAATGGCCGTTGCTGTGAAATCCACAAATTAAAGCTTTCTTTTCTCTCAGTCTTTATTTCCTACATTTTCTTCATATAAAAAATCATTCAATGGTTTGCCAAAATATGGATCGACTTTGAGAGTATTCGCAATTCTACATACCGGGGCAAAATACTATCTCCTCATAATATTACTATAAATAAAATATTGAAAAACGGATTAAATGGGGATCAAAGAGAATATAAATCACTAGGTACTGATGAACATTTTACATGAATATTATCAAGATACACGACTACGGAACCCTATACGGTTAACAATTTATATATTTTTGAAATGTGCTAATCAAGACCTTTCATTTGATACCCCACTCTATATAGAAACAAGAAAAATAACTCACTTTTTTGTATGTCTCATTTATTATACATATTTTTTGCATACCGCTTCTTCTGCACTAGCGCTTTGGAGGCGGCAGTAAACTTAGCTCTAAGTAACTTTTTGACGTCAACAATTATTGCGCAACAAAACAAAGTGACGATTATTAAAAGATATTATAAATATCCTATGATAATAAAGATATTTTGAATTTGCATACAAATTGTAGCCTATGTCACCCGGACAATAATGACAATTCGATCGACATATCACTTGTGAAAATTGAACAAGCGATTTTGATGCTGCAGTGGAACAGACATACTCTTGGCTTTGACGTAGTACTTATTAAATTTTCTGTGAAAAGCGTATAAAATAACAGTATTAAGTACAACATCATTATCAGAAATTCGAGAAAGTATATTTAATAACAACTTTACTTGGAATTCGTCGAAACCCCAATAATTCTTCAATATCGTCAAATGTACGATGGAATACAAATGGAGTTATTACAAAACGAATTTACATTTCTCTTACTTTAGACGTACAAAGCAATTACATTTAGGCAACAGTATTACTGTGTAGACATGACAAGATTTAAAGTCTTGACATTTATTCAATGAGAGTTTAAAATTATTTATTTATTTAAACTTTATTGCACAAATTAAAAAAATGTACAAGAGGCGGACCTAATGCCATATGGCATTTGACGACCTCCGTCTCATGTTATTTAAATCTATAAATATTCTTACTGTGACATCTCAATTTATTTACGACAATCTTCTATTTGTTAAATCTAGTTTAAATAATTTCAAGAAAAATAGTGATGTTCACAGTTATAATACTCGCAACAAAAATCAGCTTCATACGCCTAAATTTCGACTTGCTAAAACTAGAAAGTCACTCTTAGGTCTAGGTATAACATTATTTAATAAACTTCCCGAAGCGATCGTAAGCCTACCAATGGCAAAATTTAAAACACATGTTAAAAAAGTTTTATTGAACAATGCGTACTATACTATCAATGATTATTTAAGAGATAAAAACGCGTGGACACTTCCTAAACATTTTCCATTACACTCCACACATGAAACATAAATAGCTGCATTTTCTGTTACCATAATAAGCTTACTGTAAAAACATGTAAATGCTCTGCGATCAATAAGTGACCAACATATAATTAATATTTTCTCTTGACAAGGTCTGCGAGTTCGGGTTTTTCATGCTCACTAAAATGTCCAATCTGGTGGTGGCGAACCTCCCAGAGGTTCTGGGTTCGATCCCCGGTTAGGGCAAGTTGAAAAATGGCTTTTTTCAAATGGTCCTGGTTCTTGGGTGATTATCTATATATGTATTTGTTATAAAATATAGTATCGTTGAGTTAGTATCCCATAACACAAGTCTCGAACTTACTTTGGGGCTAGCTCGATCAGTGTTATTTGTCCCTGTATATTTATTTATTTATTTACTCTCCTGGTCAACCATCAGACCAAGCGGAAAATATGTGTGTCTGTAAATATTTCACTACAAACAACAAACAAAGTCGAGAGCAGTATTGTTCAAAATAGATAGTTGTTACTAAAACTGTCAGATAACTATTTCAAAAAATTATTTGCTAGCAAGTTAAAAATACCCTGATTGTCAAAAACTCCATCTATTGATGAGTAACGGAACCACCGAAGTCGTATAGGTAGTTCTGCTACTCATTACTAGATGGATATCAGTAGCGCCATCTATTTTTTGCTAAAAAAAGCTCTGACTTTTAAGCGATAACATCGATTACTTTTAAACGGTTCAACCGATTTTTATTTATCAAACATAGCTATAAAAACCACAGCAAGGGAACTTGCTTTCACGTAAAAAACCGCATTGAAATTTGGGCTTTATATGACACTTGCGCCACGCTCACTAGTCACTTCCATTTTTTTTCCGTGGGGGAAGAGTAACAGTAATTACATTCCACGTTTTTTTCTTCCATAAAACATAAAACACTTTTATCTTGCTAAATGGGACACGCGGGCAACTCCGCAGACAACAACTCAAACTTAAGGGGCTATCTGAGGTCCAGTGCTACCCCTATTTGAAATAAATCATTTGAACAGAAACGGAGATATTATTTAAAATTTGGCTTTCATATAACCCTAGATAACCCTTTAAACTATTTTATGAACTACTGTTTATATATTTTAAAGTGAGAACGTGTAGCTTTTCATAGCATTTTTGCGAAAACAGGCCACTTTTAGAAAAAAATGCTATAAAAAGCTACATGTTCTCACTTTAAAATATAAACAGTATATAGATTATAAAAAAAATGTACACGTTTTTAGGGTTCCATACAAAAAATGAAAAACGGAACCCTTATAGGATCATTCGTGCGTCTGTCTGTCCGTCCGTCTGTCACAGTCAATTTGCTCCGAATCTACTGGACCAAATCAGGTGAAATTTGGTAGATGAGATAATTACTAGATGGATATCAGTAGCGCCATCTATTATTTGCTGGAAAAAGCTCTGACTTTCAAGCGATAACATCGATTACTTTTAAACGGTTCAACCGATTTTTATTTATCAAACATAGCTATAAAAACCACAGCAAGGGAACTTACTTTCACGTAAAAAAACCGCATTGAAATTTGGGCTTAATTATGACACTTGCGCTACGCCCACTTGGCACTTTCATTTTTTTTTCCGTGGGGGAAGAGTAACAGTAATTACATTCCACGTTTTTTTCTTATCTCCCCAGGCGCGGTCCGAAGGGGGGGGGGGTCACAGGGGACATGACCCCCCAAAATCTAAGGTCAAATTGAAAAATCTCAAAAATTTGCCAAATAATAAAAGGAAATTTCTAGCTATAAATTTATAGTTTGCTGACATCTAGTGGTGTTTTTATGAACTACGTACGATGGCCAAAATAACTTGGAAATGACATCTAGTATACCTATTTTTTATTAGTATAGTGAGTGACCCCCTCCAAAATATTTTTTTTTTATTTTTTTTTTCGACATTGTTTAAAGTATATAGTTAAAATTATTAAATTATACATAGACAGAGTAAATGTAATTAATAAGTAGTATAATAATGTTAGTTTTAAGTAATTCCAACACAATGTAAAAATTGTTAAATGGAAATAAATGAATGAATGAATGAAGGCTACGACCGCGCCTTTATCTCCCAGACCACCATGAAAAATATAAGTATTTTCTATAGATAGTGCCAGTACTTTCGCGCGACCCAGTATAATAACATGGTCATTCCACGTTGAGTCATCGCAAGGTGAATGCAGCCCCAATATCCTCCCAATATCCTGACAGTGACCACACCTGACAGCGCAATTTGGACCTTATTACCTGGAGATAAAGCCGTGCGAACGATATTAGTGTCGCGAAGTGACCAAATCACGGCTCTGTCATAAATCTTTGACACTTGGTTTATTTCACATTGTGAGAAAATGTCTCATGTCTTATAAGACAAACCACCACCTTTTTTTAAATTTTTGCAAAATTATTTTCATCTTTCATTTACGTTTTTATGGATCCAAATATAATAAATGCAAAACTCTTTACAGCACTAATACCAAACATAATAAGTTTATTTAAAAGAAATATTTTTTTGTACAAGCTTTTATTGCAGGACCAAACTACCATAGACAAATGAAATAAGCCCAAAATCGATGTTGTTGCATCGCTTTATTACTGAGTTCTGTCAAACAACTCCCGGCTCAATAATCAGAACAGATCATTGACTTCAATAATATTGTATTGTTAACCGACTTACAAGAATGCAAAATTTCAGCTCAATCGGTTGAAGTTAACTGGTTGAAAGTTGAGTTGCAAGATTTTACTTAAACAAACATACAAGATGCATGCAAGTTGAATAAAAGATTGTAAAAAAAATGACTATTGAAATTATAAACATAGGTACGATAGACGGTCTTGTCGCTTAGAAATAACCGGTGTGTGGAGTCAGAAATAACGGTTCTCCGGCTCGGTTCTCTATTGCAGTTTTACATTATCCGCAAGTCTTATTTATTAACATAAATGAATGAATAAAGGAAACCACTGTTTTCATATCATTGAAGTAGTAAAACCATGTTATTGAGGCTGTATTAAGCTAAGCAGTGGGGTCCTCTGATTATATTATTCGGAACAAAGTGGACGCAGTACCTTTTTCTTATTATAATTAAAGCCAATTACTTCCATAATAATATTTTTTCCAAAACATATCTTTCAGCTAATAATAATTCAAAAGATCGAATCAATGTTTCCACCTACAAAGGTGTAAAGGGGGATGGAAGGCAGTGGTTGCTTCATAGACAATCAACTCTTTAATAATAAGAAATACATCTTTATTTTAAAAGATCTTAAAAACATGTTTCTTAAGAATTCAAATTGGATACATTCTTGTGTAGACCAACCATGTCTTGCGTTGTGCAGCTCGTTGAAGCCGCAGTAGGGTGGCTATGATTTAGGAGGAGGCAGGACAATCTCGGTTCTCACGGAAATATTTATTGTATTGCTGCTCTATTAGTTATAGTGCGACGGCGTTTATGTGTGCCGTTTTGAGTTATTGTGTTAAATTGTGTGTTCTATACTATATTCACATTGTACTACGAGTCAAGTTGACATATTTCGACTGACTCGTGACCTACTTAGTATGTAGTTGCATGCAAAAGTATGTGGAATGACGGCAAAGATTTTTCTTTTTATTTGTATTATGTAGGGTAAAACATAATCATATGTTATTAAGAAATACACCTTTGTAGACACGTCAATATTATGTTATTTAGATTATTAATTTAAGGGGCTACCTGAGGTCCAGTGCTGACCCTTTTTGAAATAAATCATGTAAAAAGAAACGGAGATACTATTTAAATTTTGGCTTTCATATAACCCTAGATAACCCTTCAAACTATTTTATGAACTACTGTTTATATTTTAAAATGAGAACGTGTAGCTTTTTATAGCATTTTTAGCAAAAATGCTATAAAATGCAATAGACAGATTGTGCACGTCTAATAGACTCAGGTAGTTCGTTCCATAAACGCACAGCTTGAACTGTGAACGAATTGTCGTAGAAGGATGATCGATGCATCGGCAATTTAGCTTAAGACCGTCTGATGACCTCAAGTCACGTGAATGGCTACAGTGTAGGAACTGAAAATGTTCTAGGAGGTACTGTGGAGATGTGAAACTAAATAATACATAATATAGTATACACAGAATATGAGTATTCCGGCGAAGACGTATGGGAAGCCACTTGTTGAGATCTATAGTGGGAACATGATCATACTTGCGTAAACCAAATATAAATCTTGAAGTAGCTCAAGCTTGTGAAGCTACTCTTCTGTAAGATCAAGGTAGCAGGCGTCGGCGTAGTACGAAGTCTTCTAAGCGAAGCTGCCGCCCCGAATAAAAATCGCGATGAATTGATAACCTCCTCTTTTTTGGAAGTCGGGTAAAAACTGCAACCATGGGTTTCCAGCATTCGTGAGATACCAGAACTAGAGAAGTAGACACCTACTTAAATAGTTGTAGTAATCTCCTAAACTTAAATAAATCGATACAAATGAGGCGACCAAATATTAGCATTAACAAGTATTTATTTTACGAGTACAAATACCATTACCCTGGGTATTAATTAACTATAGTTGGTAATGGCTTCCGATTGGCCCATGTCACAAAATGAGGAATTCACAGAAGACCTTACGCATATGTGAGACAACCATAGTAAAAAAAAATTAAGTCTGAAGACAACTGTCGATGTCGATAGTCAGACCGATGTGGGGTCTATCTTACACATGTATTAATTTTTTCGTTTTTCGTATAAGTTAACACAAGTCAGATTATTTGAGCTTTGACGTACGTCAGACACTTTAAGGGATAAAAGTGTCTGACGTACGTCAAAGACTGTCATCTAATGACAACAGTTATTTCTACACACAAGTGTGCAGGTTTTCTCACAATGTCCTCCTTCGCCATAAACAATTAGCGGTCGATGAAATAGAATATTGCTATGGGTTAATGCTGCAGAAATAAATACCATATTTGTTTTACGAAAACGCGCTGTTAGGTCTATATATAAACTAGGTGCTAGAGAGTCTCTAAAGGAACTTTTTAAAGACAAATATTTTGACTCTCCCTTCGCAATTCATCTATGCGAAAATTATGTACGTGCGTCAGAATAAACATACATATAAAAAAAATGATATTTATAGTATTAACACTAAAAATAAAAATAAATTAGCTATCTCAGCTTTTCGGTTAGGGTCTCAGCTTGCGTGTCTATAATAAAATTCCGGATAATGTAGTACCGTTACCATTATCTAAGTTTAAGACTGCCGTTAAAAATCATTTATTAAAAAATGCTTATTATCATGTAAATGACTATTTATCTGATCAAAATTCTTGGAAATAGTTTTTCAATTGTATTATTTAGATGTATAATATAATGTATACTGAGTTTAAGTGTAAATCTGTATTGTAACTGAAACATAGCCCTTCAGGCTGGGTAGGGACCAATACTGAACTGGATTTCTTTTGGCGTAATCTTCCTAGCAGTGGTCGTTTCGAAACGCTAATGGTTTTTAGCTTTTGCACTAAAATAATATTTAAGAAAAAAAATTACCTTCAATAAGAGATAAATTTATCCTACATAGAATAAAATTTTTTGACTTTAAATACATTATTCAGATTGTTCGACCAACTCAGAAGTACGAGTCACAAAAATATTGCCCCTATCATGACGAGGCCTGCCCAGAATAATGAATAATTAGCAGTTGACGAAATGAAAAGCTGAACGCATGGCTATTTCATGAGACGGTCGAACATTATGATCAAGTCATGAAGATTGGAAAAAATTATAAAAAAATATTGTACACTTTTTTAGGGTTCCGTTCAATGAAATGAAAAACGGAACCCTTATAGGATCATTCGTGCGTCTGTCTGTCGGTCCGATTGTCATAGTCAATTTGCTCCGAATCTACTGGACCATATCAGGTGAAATTTGGTAGAATGGTGTAATCCTACGACCCAAACATAGATGTGTAAAGTAAATAAATCTTTTTTTTAAATAAAGGATCATTTTGGTAGAATAAATAAGGAAATTACAAAAAAAAAATTGCAAACCTTACTATGTCATATATCAAATAAAAGGGCTTATTATGAGGATTTCAAATATATTTTTTTAATTGTTTTAAAATAAATAGTTAGATTTTATTCGTGAAAGAAGACAAAATGTGACCATTCCCCCCCCCCCCCCCCCGATCTTCTAAACCATTGAGCCGAAAATTTCGAAAAAAATACAAAATAAAGGGCATTGCTTGTAGATTACAGGAAAAATCAGCAAACAAATAAGCATATTTTCAAAATAAGGTTGATTTTCGAGGGGTAAATGAGGAAATTAAAAAAAAAAACCTTACTGTGTCATATATCAAGGATGAGGATCTCAGATATATTTTTGTTATTATTTTAGAATAAATAGTTTTGATTTTATTCACGAAAAAAAAAAGAAAATTGACCATTCCCCCCCCCCCCCTGTACTCCGAAACTACTGAGCCTAAAATTTTGAAAAATAATGAATTCTATCAATTGAAAATAAAGTAGTAAACTCAATATAATGCGTTCACTTACGGAAAATCTTTGGTGTTGTACGGAACCCTCTCCACGCGAATTCAACTCGCACTTGCCCTGTTATTTTTCTTTTCTCTGAGAAATTATAAATGACGAAGATAAAACGCATTGGAATTTTGCATGTCGTCACAGCTAGGTACGATTTTTACGACGTCGCATGTCGCTTTCTGGAACATTCGTCGAACAGTGCATTTTGAAGAAAGGTTCTGTCTAAGTACTTTTCTTTGAAGGTGTGTGTTCTTTAAATATGTCAGACTAATGTAAGTCGCATATATGTTCTGCCAAAATAATGAACTATCGAAATTCAGAATGACACTTAAGACGAAGTTGTAGCTAAAGTGGCGCCCTCATTTGAAATAAATGCTTTAAAATTTTATATGGTGATAATTAACAATTTGATTTGTATGAATGTCTAGGAAGACCTTTAAACTATTTTATGAATAACCTTTGAAAGTAATATTGGTAGTCCGTCTGGTTTTAAAACTGTTTTTCGCCAAAAGTGGACACTTTTGGCGAAAAACAGTTTTAAAACTAGACAGACTATTGGTAATAATTTCAAAGGTTTTTCATAAAATAGTTTAAAGGTCTTTCTAGACATTTATACAAATCAAATTTTTAAATATCACCATATTTAATTTTAAAGAATTTATTTCAAATGAGGGCGCCACTTTAGCTACCACTTCGTCTTAATTTCTGCTCCGTTTTTTTCCTTTTTTGAAAAACTGCAAAATATGTGTACATTATTTTTGTATAATCTAAAACACGGAAAAATAACAATTTACAATAATACTTTTCTGACTCTCTGTCCTCACTCCTATTCTACGATCTGACCATGGCATATTCATTTATGTATGTCTGTAATATGGTTTGTGCATCGAATCACATCCGTATCATATCTAATTTGTGTTCGTGCAATAAAGCCGCGCGTGTTATTGGTGGCTTTAGCCGGAGCCGCGCGGTCGCTCGGATTACGACACTCGTTTTGTTTGTGAACTATTGAACTGCACTAATCCAGTGAAATGCAAAATTTGTGAACTCTCTGTTTAAAATTAAAAGAACTCCTTTTTCCTAGCTTCCTTATGAAGTGACCTGTCGCTTCATTCAACTACTCTTCAGTGACATCGCTGGAAAGGCATGTAACACGTCGCTCCAGTGGCATGTAACATGACGCTCTAGTGGCTTGTCGCTCCAGTGGCTTGTCGCTCCAGTGGAATGTAACATGTCGCTCTAGTGGCTTGTCGCTTCAGCGGCATGTAACAGAACGCTCTAGTGGCTTATGGCTCCAGCGGCATGTAACACATCGCTCTCGTGGCTTGTCGCTCGAGCGGCATCTAACTTGTCGCTCTAGTGGCTTGTCGCTCCAGCGGCATGTCACATATCGATCCAATGGCTTGTCGCTCCAGCGGCATGTCACATATCGCTCCAATGGCTTGTCGCTCCAGCGGCATGTAACATGTCGCTCTCGTGGCTTGTCGCTCGAGCGGCATGTACAAGTCACTCTAGTGTCTTGTCGCTCCAGCGGCATGTACGAGTCGCTCTGGTGGTTTGTCGCTCCAGCGGCATGTAACATGACGCTCTAGTGGTTTGTCGCTCCAGCGGCATGTACAAGTCGCTCTGGTGGCTTGTCGCTCCAGCGGCATGTCACATCTTTAATGCCAAAATAGCATGTAAGAGCTGTTTATTGGGAATTTCAACAAACATCAGTTTTAGAATAACTTTTTGATTTATAATATCGGATAACATGATAAAATATTCAATATAGCACTGATACATATCAGTCACAAATAAAACTGGTTTGAAATATTCCATTTAAGCAGCGATATGGACTTGGACACTATGTTGATTTATTCATAGTTTTTGAATCATAACTGGGACACGTTTTTGTTAACGGCATAAAATATGACCATTTAATATATTTTTTTTATCGATAGAATAACAAATCAGTAGGAAACTTTGCATTTGAAAATAAAAATGAAACGTGAGTGTCAGGGAACACTCGGTTAGAACGAAGTTACTTTTGTAGTAAATTATTCATTCGTTACGGAAAAAAGTGACGAAAAATTCTGTCAAATTTTTAATTAATTATAATAAAATTAAGCGGGCAGCTAGGTTAGTTTTTTTGCAATGTGTGTATATTTTTTAGTACATGTTATATTTTACTTTTTATAGATATAAAATAAACTAACCTTAGATCAAAAATACATAAAGTGAATAAAAACAATATCAAATAAAACAATTAAATTTTAAAAAATATATATCGATACGTACTGGGTTTGAACCGGGACCATCGACCGTCTCAGGCATACGCTCTCCCAACTGAGCTATCGACGCGATCGTCTTGTGAAATTGAAAGGCAATTTCACAGTTTTATTTGTGACGGAAAATCTTACAATTTTTTTTTCTAGTTCCTATACGCCAAAATCTGTACCGTCCGAAAAGGAACTTCGATCCAATAATATTCAATTAAGTTAGCACTTCATTGATACTGGGGGATAAAACCGGGAACGCTTTCTGATGTGATAAAATTATGAGCCGGCTATCGTGGCTGTTTGGTGCATGACCTGCCTAAGCTTGATGAATCCAGATGTTTGCGTAAGCCGTGACGTAATCAGAGTACACACAGACATACATACGTTACCTCGTTAATTGCTGGAGTTCATTACGCGGCCGTCAAAGAAACTCTCTCCTTTGAAGGTACAGGCTGCGGGCTCTGTAAATGTCACGAGTCTGTACACAGTACATTACATGTATATGATGATTCTGTTGACTAAAATATACATAATACATCTGTTATTACAAGAACTTTATGTGTCGTTTTTGTACAATAACCTGGCACCAGTACAAAGTACATTGCGTCACAAGGACAATAAATTGTATAAGTGTTTAAGTTATTTAATTATATATATCTTTTAAGTTAAGATATATATATTGATAAAGGCCTAGTTCTTTATTTTATCTAAACTCTTTTGTTGCCTGAAATCATCATCATCCGAGCGTATTCCCGGTTGCATCCTCAGCAGTAACGCTTCAGAGCCCGGGGTCCGCTACCTAACCAAGGAGATTTGACGTTGTTACTGGTTTTTACACAGAGCGACTGCCGTCTGACCTCCACAACCCAAAAGGCAAACCAGGAACCAATCCTTGGATAGTTTGATGATCAAACGCTAGGTGGCGTTTGAGACCCACAGTTTTACGTGCCTTCCGAAACAAGGAATCATCTTTCTTTTCGGATAATCAGGTGATTCAAGCCTGCAATATCCTATCCAGACTGGAAACAACTTTTAACAAAGTATGCTTCCCAGTGGGAATCGAACCCATGACCTCCGGGTCAACGCGAACGCTTTGACCACTGTACCACGGAGGAAGTCGAAAAAAGTCGTTTTGTTGCCTGAAATATGTAAATGAATTCATTGATTGAAAGAGAAAAGAGCTTTAGGGCCGTCGCACATATGGCGAAGCGCAGCGCAGCGCAGCGCAGCGCATTTTTTATTGACAAACTATTATCGACATCGTCCTCTTTGAAATAATATCCAAAAGCAATCAACGCATTACTTATGACCTAATCGGAATACGCTATATAATAATAATAATAATTCATTTATTTCAGGCAATAGCATTGTACTTACAAATTTGTACAATGCCAGAGGCCCATATTATAAATACCTTATAACTATCACGTTCCTATCCCTTTCGCTGTAGACAAAGTCAAGGAAAAAAACCTCAAAGCCACCCTTAAAAGCTGTTGGACATTTTACCATTGCAGATTTTAAATTTAAGGACAAAAAGACAGTTTTTTGTGATTCTGTATCACAGTGGAACACTGCACACAATCATTAAAAGTTCAGAGTAGTTTCCCGCAAAAAGGCGGCGTGTCTCGGAGACGTCGCTTTATCTCGTTTCCACGCCAGGTGGCAGGTGAGCGGCACAAAAAAGCACAAAAACCCGGTCAAGCTGTAAAGGTGCTAATGCGAACGTTCTTTGTGACATTCAGTTTGAGTAAAACCACTTTTAATTCTTCTTCTTATATTTAAAGCTTGGCTCTTCTTGGTACAGTGCTTTCCAAGTCACTCTTTCTTCTGCTAAGTTCTTAAACTTCTTAAATTTTTTTCACATTTAATTTTAAAATTTCCTTTAGGTTTTCCTACTCCCCTTTTACCTTTTATTTTCCCTTTCCATTATTTTTTAAAATAACGCATCGTGACGTAGTAGATACCCGAACATACGTGTATTCATTCTTCTATTTTCTTTTGTCGTATTTGTCTTTTCTCTCCCACTTTACACATTCAAATTCTCTTCACTTTTATTTAAACTTTTCTTCCATTGTGGTCTGAAATGCTGTGTACCTAGCAGCTGTTTTTTATTCACCCAATTAAATGCGGTTAACAAACCGATGTTTTAGGGTTCCGTACCCAAAGGGTAACAACGGGACTCTATTATTACGACTTCACTGTCCATCTACCCGTCCGTCCGTCTGTTGATCTGTCACCAGGCTATACTCATGAACCGTGATAGCTAGACAGTTAAAATTTTCACAGATAATTTATTTATTTATTTCAACAAACTTAAATCTATCATTACAGTTATAACCAATACGATAGAAATGTATTCTAATAACTAAAAACAGAATAAAATTAATATTTAAGTGGGGCTCCCGTACAGCAAAAGAGTCTGGCCGGTTAGATTTCGTTGTCCGCCACTAAGCAATACACGTTTCTCAAAGTACATTTAACATGGGCCGGCCGCATTCATTAATATTGTCCATCTATATCATCACGGAAAAAACAGCCTTTGGAATCTGTTGGCCTTGGAGTCTACTTACTTACTTCGCTGGCTCAGCGACCCAAAGTGGATCTTGGCCTCCGAGATTTAAGTGCGCCATTCTTCCCTATTCTGTGCCAAATCTGACCAGTCGGTCACTTCCAGCTCTTTCAGGTCTTTAGCGACTTCCCTTGGAGTCTACGATATAATTATTTACTGTCACGTCAATACACAGACATACAAAGGGAAGCAGACCAAACATTACATACTTAATGCGTAGCAATATTTCACTCGTAGCTTTTTTTTTAATTGCCTAAATAATATATTTATAAACAGTTATTGCGGGTATTTATATTCTAAGTAAACTTTCACATTCATAAGGAATATTTCTTTTCTGTTTTTGTATCAAATATTACCAATTATGATAAAGAAGAACAACAAAACTAATGTAGCTTAGGTGTACATTCATGCCACGCGGCATTCTTTGTATTAAGCAGTAATGTTTAGCCTGCTTCTCTTTATATGTCTGTGCATCAGTAACCTTATGCAGACAGGGTATTTTGGCTTTTGCGGTTGTAAGCAGACAGGACAACGTTTGCTAAAGCGTAATTTTTATATTTCTTATAGATTAGCTGGATCATTATGGTTCTGAATTAGGCATTTTACTTGTGGTAGAGCCACGCTACCGACAAATCTCTGTTTTGCTAGTAGCACGAATGGGCCGGCTCGTCCGGAGAAGTACTACACTCTCACAGAAAATCGTTGTCGTGAGTAGTAGCGTCATAGCTTCTATGCTTCTTTCGGTGAGTGAGAGAGTAAAAGACCGGTAATGCTTCTGTTACACCCCTGGTGTTGCAGTTGTCCATGGGCAGCGGTGATCACTTACCATCAGGTGACCAGCTTATTCGTTTGCCGCCCTATGACATAAAAAAGACGTTCCATTTTCCAAAATCATTATTACCCTATATGTTGCCTAGGCTTAACAGCTATATAACCAACGAGTTTCATTCGAATCCGTTCAGTATTTCTTGAGATTATCATATACAAACAGACAGAATTTTTTTTTTATTCTTACTCTATTAATTATGCGGCAACAAACTGTACTGCAGCATTTTCTCCAAAAACGTCAACTTACAATTAAACTGATATTAAAATTAGATGGTGGGACTGACCATACATTGTTACGTCATAATTATTCATTAAGAATGATGTTAAATTTAAAATTATTGTTAATTTGTCAATAAAGTTCTGATACATACATACTCAATGTAGAATATCTTCGACATTATGGCGTGGGAGTGTGTATATTTTTGATAAATTTCAATAATGTTTTCTTTCGCTAATGTTAAATTTAAAATTATTGTTAATTTGTCAATTAAGTTCTGATACATACATACTCAATGTAGAATATCTTCGACATTATGGCGTGGGAGTGTGTATATTTTTGATAAATTTCAATAATGTTTTCTTTCGCCGCGACCCGTTCGCGAAATCCAGGATTATCTCAACCCAAACCCGCTTTACTTAATTCGCGTCAACCGTGAAATTGGGTGGCTCGGGGACACAATCCACTTATTAAGAGAACGTATTAAAAATTAATCTTTTTTACATTACTTGCTGCTTAAAAGGTATGTGTATAACTCCAAATGAATCTAAAACAATAGCCGATAGTGACGTTACTAAGTAGATTGACAGCCTTCCATTTTTCCTATAACTTTGCTGCATATTTAAGAAAGCCTTACGAAAGTTATAATAATTATTGTTATGTTGATACACTTTTCAGCTACGGATCCATGGGGATCCGGTCCTGAGGCGTTCATGGGGCCAAAGCCAACATGAAGAAGCCTTTGGGTACCTTTTTATCTAAAAAGTGAGATGGCTGCATCTATGGAGGTATATCCCTTAATGTACTATTGAGATGCACTAACGGACAGTCCTCCATAGCAGCCGAACTATTGCCAGGGAGAGATTTACTTGGTTTGGGCTGTGTGGATGGGATGTTAGTGGACCGGATAACTGGGTTATGGAGTGAGATACGGATATCTACCTAAAAATCTCACACAACAATTTTAGCCTGGTAGATGGTGACTTGCTGCTCGTTGGTTATATTGCCTGTTGGCTTATTATTTATATTATCAAATAATAATTATAATAATAAATAAGCTTTTTTTTAAATTATCATTCCGTTTAAGCTTTTATTGTAAGGCTTAAGTTCTTATCAAGAGTCTATATCTTGCTTTCAGGAAGATATATACTCGTTTTTTTAAGGTTTTAATGTCGTATCGGTCCGGGAACACTGCTGCGTAATTTAATACTCTTTACTGTACGGTCATTTTCAACAATCACCACTTGCTTCTGGTGAAGGAAAAAATCGTGAGAAAACCAGCACACTAGTTCACTAGTGTATAATTATGACTTTGTCTGCATGACAGTCATTGAGCCACGTCAGATGCCTTTAAGCAGCTCAAAAATATATCACCAGTGTATTAACACATTCGACATAAATGTCTGCACTCCACGGAACTCGAAACTGCAATCAGTTTTGGATCCAAGATGGCCGCCCACTCATATTTCATGTTTTCCTTATTGACTTCAATTTTTAACTTTTTACTTAGTTATCAACTGAAAACCTACCGTAATCAACCAAAAGTTGCACCCGAACGATGCCGGGTTTTCATCTAGTTAACAAATAAAAGCAAATTAACTTCAAATATTTATTAAACAAACGAAATCTTGTAAGTACGGTTTCCTTTTCTAATAAAATCGTTCTTCGAACATCACTACGTAAACACTTATCGCATTTAAAATAAATTAAATCTTCGTCTCCACATGAACATTGTAAGCGACTTTTTTATTTCGACACAGAAAATAAACTTCGCTTGTGATGTTCGACACGAAACCATCAAACCAATGTATCGAGAACACGAGGCCTGATAAAGTCTCAACAATGTTGTGTTTCTCGGTTTTTCTCGATTTGATACTGTTTACTCATTGGTGGCATAGTATTTTTCCATTTCGATTAAACTTTTTTGTAATTTAAAGATAATATTTATTCATACAAATTAAAACTTCAGTAACAAATTGCCAGTATCCGCAACACGCTTCGTATAAACATTCACAGTTAGTAATCCGCAATATGCTTCGTCAACATTTTCACCGTTAGTAATCCGCAACACGCTTCGTCAACATTTTCACCGTTAGTAATCCGCAACACGCTTCGTCAACATTTTCACCGTTAGTAATCCGCAACACGCTTCGTCAAATTTCTCACCGTTAGTAATCCACAACACGCTTCGTCAACATTTTCACCGTTAGTAATCCGTAACCCGCTTCGTCAACTTTTTCACAGTTAGTACCTAATCCGCAACATGCTTCGTCAAATATATCCCTTATCGTACCCGGCCCAAATGTTCCCATGATACTAGCAGCATTGCCGCGCTGTATGGCGATGGAAATTGTATGGGATGGAATTTAAAGATTAAATAGTCTTCTCCCCTAGACCACTTTCTTGGAGCCAATAGATATAAGTTAAAAAAATCATAAAATAAAGTACCTACAATATTCGTAGATGCAGCTACGCAGCGTCTACAACTCTCGTAGCTCACTGCGAGCTTCTACGACATCCATGCTGGCATGGCCACCCATCGATGTGTTTGCGTTTCAAAGGAAAATGGTGTTTTAAAAGTTTACATGAAAAATACTGGTCTTTTTTTTTGTTTTGACACATATATTTTTTTTTTACTTAAAATTTAATTATTATCTAATTCTTAAATACTATCAAAACTCTCTAGATTTCTTGGACTCGTTTCTTTAAATAAAAAATATAAAATTATCGTACATATAGCCCATACAATAGAGTTACACAGATTTAAATCCAGAATTATACAAGTAATACTCAAATGAAATCACATCCCTAATACTTCTTTGTATTATCTTTTTAGAGGGTTACTATTAAAATATGAAGCCAGATCTTTTTTCCTATCATCCGTAGAGATACGAAAATCTCACACACACATATCATGTGGAGCATTCCCCTGTGACGTCATTACCATCCCTATCTCGGCCTTAAACCCGCGACTTCGCATTGTCTTCTCGTGTGCGCAATAAAAATGCAATAAATATTTTATGTGGACTGCCTCATTGGATACTCGTGTATGAAACGACCTAGGCTGGGTACAGGAGAATAATAATATTTTTTTTATTTACTCATCCCAAGTACTTGTGAGGAGTCTGGTGTCTGGTGCCCCCAACAAGCCAAACAGAAATACAATTTCGTCTCTTAGCTATTCTAAATTAGCATTGCAAGAACACATCAGAAAATATATTTAATTTTATGATACCTAATCGTTTAACATGTACAATACACTATTATATTAGCAAACAAACAAATATAAACTATTTCAAAATTCAAATCAACAGAAAGATATTTATGATATCTAATCTCCTAACACGTGCAATACGCAATTTTGTCTCATAACCATAACATTACAAATAAGTTTATTTAGTTTTTCAACAAGTAAAGGTTATTCAAAATTAACAGAAAGATATTTAAGATACCTAATCACAAAAACGTACACGATGATGACAAATAATGACGTTAACATTGTTAATAGATTAAATGATTCGAATTACTTTGTTTTACTAGTTCATGCCAACTATTGCTGGCCGGCGCCCACCACTACTGTTAGTCCCAGCATATCTGCCACCACCAGACCGTGTGCACCCGCCACCAACAGCTGATGCGTGCTCCCTCCGAAACTGCTGCATCCGCTGCGGCTGCAGCAATATCGGACACCGCATACGCGACACCTGTTTCACCTCTCCACGAGGCATCCTCAGGCACTAAACAAGGTGTTAATCGTTGGGCGGTCAAGCGTCGAAGGATAAAAATACAACGTTACCATTGCTTTTTTCCACAGCGTATCTGCGACCAGATTGCTGACTTTCTAGAACAAAACAAGCCAAGTGCGTGTCGGAACACGCGCAGTGAAACGTTCCTTTTTTGAGTACAGTCAAGGGCAGATAAACCTGTCCCTCTTGATTTTAAATGTCGTATGGTAGGTGATCAGTGGTCACTTTTATTTGCCCCCGACTGTACATTTTTATTTTATGCGCCCTATTTAGCTCTGATAATTTTCCTTTTAACATCGTTGTTCATACTACAGCCATGAATTTTTTTCACTGATTAACTGATAAAGAGGGGGAGCACTTGACAAAAATTTGCATTTTAAAACCAAATATTTCCTAAACGAATCCCTAAATCGAAAAATGAAGTTTGTTATCTCACAATATTTTTGAAAGACCTATTCAACGCACTCCACACTTTGTGTAGAAAAAAAAAACACTTTAAGAGGCATTTCACATGGTTGGCTGTCACGCTCGCACAATAAAACATTTTTAAAGATTATTAAAAAATGTGTCTCATTTGTAGAAATATTTTCTAATTTATTTTCATTAATATTCCATAAAATTATATGTTAGATATTTAAGACATGTTTTTATTGTTTATGTGTCTATCGAGAATAAAGTCATCAAAACTTTAAAACTTTAAAAGTTTTGATAAGAAAGTAATGAAGTTTAAAACATGTCTTAAATATCTTACATTTAAATTCTTAAAATTCTCGATGTAGTCAATGTCTACACAAAATACAAACATGTCTAAAATATCCACGATATAATTATATTGAATGCTAATGAAACACTTTTTTACAAATGAGATACATTTTTTAATACTTTGTCTGCATGATTTAAATGCATACCAGTACAAAATTACAGCTTTCTGGTACTAACAGTCTCTGAGTAAAACCGCAGACAAAAAGACAGACAGTCATGGCGAAACTATAGTAGGGTTCCTTGTTTATTACGGAACCCTAAAAAGGTGAGGTTAGAAGTAACCGTATCCGGAGGGCATGTATAAAGAAGGTAATGAGTGTAGATGAAAGGAAGAGGCTGTCAGCAACTGGAGGTCTATAGTCTTTGCCTACCCCTGGGGAAATAGGCGTGATAATACGAATTATATAGAAAATTTAAGATTTAAGGATTTAATAGGCATGACGAATGGAAAACCATAATAACGCATTGAAATTTCGCATGACTTCACGGCTACGTACGATTTTTGTATAAAGCTGACGCCGCAATTCCCCACTCCGGAACTTTGATGCTTCGTATCTTTGTGAATTTTTACTTTTTTGGCAAATTGAAAAATATGGGTCCATTATTTTGGATAAACTAAAAGACGGACTAATAACAATTATACTTTTCGAACCCTGTCGTCACCCCCCCCCCCCCCTATTACTTAACATTTGGGAGTATAGAGAGTTTGTTATGTCTGTCTGAAACATAAAGCTCAAGCTAAAGTTTAAAAGCTTTCAAACTAGCACTTAAGTATTAAATATCCTACTATTTTGTTTGACGTTCATGCTGGTCTGAGAGAAAAGCAACATAACATAGTAAGCACCGGCTGCTTTTCTTCCGATTGTTAAGTTCGATCGAGGTACTTGGGTACTTTCCTGTGTCAAAAATTAATTATATGGTACTGTTAAGAAAATTAAATGTCACAAAATAATGTCACTTGTCCTGATCATATCCATTGTCATCTTGATTTTAGATTTATTATTGCAGAAAAACTGATTTTAATAACGCTATTTGACTCCAAGAGACTATGACGTCATTGGTCTATATTGCATACAAATTCCAAAGAAAATGTTTATTTTGCTGTTTAAAAAAAGGTATCTAATTTGACTTATTGGAAAGTAGCGACAAGAATCTAAATGATATCAATAGGTAATGCAGATAGTAACCCATTACTTATTTAAGTCCTTATTTCTCCCATATCACTCTAAACTAATAATTATTGAAAAATTGAATTACTCAAAAGTTTAAAGAAGTCCTTAGGACGAATCAAACGAGCCCTAATTCGATGATCCGATCGAACGATTAAATTACAGAGTTCCTACAGCCACCTTCTGCTCCATCATCAGATCAGCTACACGTTATTATAATCATCGTAAAGATATACGTATCCGTGCAAAATTTCAGCTCAATCGGAAACCGGGATGTGGATCAAATTTAACTTGCAAGATTTGATTACAGACAAACAGACAAACAACGAAACAGGTAAAACTAAAAAAGGGTTGTAAAATGGCATTTGCGTCTTCTGGCTCTAAGCTCTATCTACCAACAAAGACAAGAAAAAATCTGTTTTGAATAAATAAATAAATAAATATATAGGGACAAATCACACTGATTGAACTAGCTCCAAAGTAAGTTCGAGACTTGTGTTATGGGATACTAACTCAATGATATATATTTTATAATAAATACTGAAACAGTTAAAAACCCAAGACCCAGGACAATTTGAAAAAGGCTATTTTTCAACTTGCCCTGACCGGGGATCGAAACCGGGACCTCTGGGTGGCGGACTAGCATGATGATCACTACGCCACGGAGCTCGTCAAATTATTGTTAGTCCATGTCCATGAATATTTGTCCATGACACAAACCGCCATAAATTGTACCTCAAACCGATTAAACAAGAATACTAGAGCACCAACCAAACACAAACAGCAGCGAGGAACACACTTACTGTGCAAAGTCAACGGTGTTTGTTTGTCTGCGTGCCCGTCGCAGCTGTGTTTGAGGCTTTGAGAGCCTCCGACTTTATCATAATCCGCTATTTTCCAGCAAAGATTTAGAATATACAAGCAGTGTAGATTTGCCACCGAGCGTCCAGGGGTAAGAGAAAGACATTTAATTAGGCATGGGTAACTCCGAAATAGATGATTTAAATGAGCCGATACATCAACAGGAGACGATACCCTTATTTAGTCCGAGCAATTTTTATCGATTCACGGGAGTTATTAGATCCGCATCATGTATTTGGTTCCGCCGGGATGCGGCGCCTGTCGGGTCGCGTTCGCGTCCGCTGCGTCGCGTCGATCGCGGCCGGCTATTCGGGAGGAATCGAAAGCGTTCGGTAATATTCGTTTATTCAGCGACTGAACGTTCGACTGTGAGCGGGAGCCGATAAGGGAGTAGGAATCATTAAGACGAGTCAGTACCGGATGCGGATTGAGATTGAGTGAGCCGAAACACGCCTCGGAGTCGAGATTACCCATGTTTAATATTAATGATTCTACGTATATTTTTTTCATGGTCGGGTTATAGGCACACTTTCAATATATGCAATTTGAAGCGTGCCTATAACCCGACCATGAAAAAATATTCGGTCGGTGATAGAGACAAAACATGGCACTCTTTTCTTTTTCTTCTTTTAGAAATTTCAATAAGACTATCTCGCTCTATCAAAGCGTGTCAGGCCCTTGTTTTCCAGCAAGTCAAATCAGATACTTCTTTCTAAACGTCAAAACAATCGTTTTCTAATAGGTTTGTATGAAATACAGGCAGATGACGTCAAGTTTCTTGGAGTCAAATAGCGATCTTATAATTAGTTTTTCTGCAATAAAAAATCTAAAATTACTTCTAAATCGATATTTTCAAAGACGTTTTATTTTCATAACAGTATAAAATAATTTATTTTTGTCCCAGGAAAATACCCAATTCATATCACATCTATATGATATGGACTTCACTCTTTATTTAGTTTTGAATAGACCAAAGAGGTTAATCAAACGTTTACTTCTTCGTAAGGTTCGAACATGAGTCAAACTGGTCAAAAGAAGAATATATACAGGCTGACTGGTAACTCACGTGTCAAACTTCAGGACATAATACATTATGATCATACGTCGCAGCTTTGAGGCTTTGAGAGCAGCTCTGACTTCATCTATATGATATGGAATTCACTGTTTATTTAGCTTTGAATAGACCAAAGCAGTAAATCAGACAAATCTCCAGTAGACAATAGTAGACATGTATATAAGAAAAAAGTACATGATTTACTTTTTGAAAGCATAATAAATTAGCAGAAATCATCGTTTTTACTATTTTTCATATATGTATGTAGGTATATATTATATACCTACATACATATATGGAATTACATATATAGTAATATGCATTTATTGTATTTATGATAATTTAAAGTAATTAAGATCTCTGGCTTTACATATATCTTTTAAGTATCTGCTATTTAGCCGCCAACTTTCTTATCCGTTTATCTTTTCTTAAAGGTTGACAGGGAGAGAATGCTTTAGCATTAAGTTCACTTATTGTAGCTTCTGGCTCAAAAAGTTTTTAAATAAAAAAACCAAATGCTTACTTCTACGTAACGTTCGAACATGAGGCAAATTACTCAAAGGGTTAAAGAGAACACAGGCTGACTGGTAAATCACGGGTCAAACTTAAGGACATAATAAATCATGATCACATGTAACGTCAAAAATGTCAAACCAACTAAATACTTACTACTTACGAAGAGAAATTTAATCAAATTAATGTGTAATCTTTGAATGCTTGGAAACCACGCGCTTGCCACGCGCTCGGTACATACCTACCTATATCGGCTCGTTTGTTGTTAAACCACTTATCATAGAGCGTGCAGGGCGAGTGTCCACACTTTTTGTTTTTGTTGGATAATTTGATCTACTTAATTTTTAATTTAATTAGAACGATAATCGAGTACTGAGTTCCCCCTTTCAATATGTAACGTGATTTACTAGTCAGCCTGTATTCGTAAAGGTTTTATAAAATTAAAAACAACTTTATGTAGAAATTTCATTGCATCATACTGAACTTCATTCTGTTAAAACAATTAACAAAAAAAATATTTTGCCTCACCATACAAATCGCGCTCAAGCAAATCGACTTTTTATGGGAAGATGATTTTTTTTACGATTCTAACATTTTTTTAAAGCAAGTAATTTTAACTTGCACTCAAAATTTAGCTAGTAGTTATAAATCACCTTGTTAGATTTTTTCTCTAAACAAAAAAGTAAACAATTATTTGTAATAAAAATATTTCACTTGCTACATAAGTTTTTTTCGTAAGCCATAAAAGTAACGAAACAGCGACAAAATGTTTATGAAAATAATTTAATTTACTAAAAAGGCAAACTTTTAGAAAAGAAATTCAATCACAGCGAAAGTGTTTAGATCTCAGTTTAGAGAGTGGCGGAGTTCCAAAATGTTTTAGAATCTAGATGTTACGAGTGAACTAGACTTGATATAAAGCTAGAAGTTTCAGCTAAAAATTGAATGAAAAATTCTGAAAATTACTTTAGTTTTAACCCCTTAAGACGAAGTGGTAGCTAAAGTGGCGCCCTCATTTGAAATAAATTGTTTAAAACTAAATATGGTGATAATTAAAAATTTGATTTGTATAAATGTCTATAAAGACCTTTAAACTATTTTATGAATAACCTTTGAAAGTAATATTGGTAGTCCGTCTTGTTTTAAAACTGTTTTTCGCCAAAAGTGGCCACTTTTGTCGAAAAACAGTTTTAAAACTAGACGGACTATAAGTAATAATTTCGAATACGATGCCACAGACAGATAGTCTGTGGCATCGTATTCGATGTGGCTTTTTCACGTGAAAGCAAGTTTTTTTAAAATTATGTAGGTTTTTATTTACGTGACAAATAATAGATGGCTTACGGATATCAATTCCACTTAACATACACACATAATATCACGTCTTTTTCCCACTGGGTTAGGCTGAGACTATGTACCTCCACTTGCTACGATCCTGACAAACCTCTTTCGCGTCATCTACGCTTATTAATCTCTTCATACGTTGTTTAGATCGTCTGCAATCTGGTCGCATTATGTTCGCCGAGGCTGACCTTTTCCTGCTGTTCCTCACACATTTGTCTTATAAATATTTTCTGTGAATCTCTTTTCATCCATTCTTTGTACATGCCCAAACCATCTTAACATCCCTTATTTCACTAAACATCAGTAGGAATATGTTGTTACGCCACTAATCACTAGATGGTATCATCGGAGATTTTTTTTTTCATTTGCTTGGCAAATAATCTTGCCTTTTTGGTTTTCAAGCTGCGGAAAGGCAAGACCTTGCGAAGCGGAGAAGAAAAAAGAAAGTGGACCCCAGGCTACAAAGCATAACATCTGAGGATGGGAATGAGGGAGGATCAGATGAATTTTAGGCCAAAAACAACATGGCGCGAGCTGCTATTATCTACATCCTACATTTTCCTTTGCTCCGAGACTAGCTGAAGGTAAAAGCATTTAATCTTAAAAACGTGCAAAATTGAAGTACCAATTAAAATCGACACTTCACACGATGACTCAAGAGGGCTCGTCTAATTGGATCTAGAATAATTCTGGAGCTTATTATAGACTAGAGTCTAGACAGATAGTACCACTGCGACCCCATTGTTAACTTTATTGGCTGTGTGCTTGGTTATTGGCTTTCTGATCGCTTTTATTCAACGATTGGAATTTTAAATGATAAGTCAAAGACTATAAAATGGAATTGGGCAGGGCATATCAGTAGGATGCACAGCAAGAAATGGGCCAGAATCACAACAGAGCGGTTGCCTAAAGATGGTTACCGTCGCGTCGCCCGGGTAGGCCGAGAAAGCGCTGGCGAGATCTCGACGCATTCCAAAAAAGATGGTCGAACCTAATATAAGAAAGAGATAAGTGGAAAAAGATGGGAGAGACCTTTGCCCAACAATGGGACAAATTAGGTAATTGAAAAAAAAGTCAAAGGTAAACGTCAAAATCATTTATCTTTGGATATTTGCATCGCATGATAATTGTAATTTTTTTTTCGATTTTGTAATAGATAATTGTTGACGTCAGATCGTTTACTTACAGATAAGTTTACTGCCGCCTCCAAAGCGCAAGTACAGAAGAAGCGGTAACAAACTGTACTGCAGCATTTTCTCCAAAAACGTCAACTTACAATTATACTGATATTCAAATTTGATGTGTGGACTGAGAATACATTGTTATGTTATAATCAGTGATCGGATAATCGGGCACTTATTTGCCTAAACTTCACGCGGCACATAACACAGCGTTGATACAACCACCAACCTGATAAAAATAATTATGTTTCGCAGCATCATTCTAGCGATTTACATTAACTACATGTAGCTGTGTGATCCACTACCAGCCCGTACTCGACTTAAATCGCTAGAATGATGCTGCGAAATAATTATTTTTATCATGTTGATGGTTGTATCAACGCTGTGTTATGTGCCGCGTGAATTTTAGGCAAATAAACGCCTGATTATCCGACCACTAGTTATTATATATATTTCATAATTATAGGTATTTATTTCATAAAAAACCATGACAAGCTTAATTGGTTACACTTCTATTAGAAGCTATTTCTGGACGAGGAAATATTAAGTCAAAGCTTTAAGGCCCCTACCGCTTCACATAGGTTACGTAATTGTCAATCGATGCCTCTAAATAATCTAACTCCAGTAGTTCCGAAAGAAAAGTACATAAATCCGAGAGGCCGAAACTCGCGCCATTTGCTAAATCATTTTTATGTCCACCGCCGAAATGACCGAAAAATAAAATATTTCCCGGCATTACTTGGCCATTGTCCTTTTGAGACATATTATTTTTACACCTCGGTGGATTGTTACGGTGGAATTTTTACGATTAATTTGAGGTGCGCCGTCGACTAAAAAAGATAGACAAGTCACGTCAAAATAATGGCGGAAATTGGCTTTTTAGTATCGTACATTTAGATACAAAGCTTTTCCCGCGCAATCAAGAAAGTATTCATAGCATTTAGTGTTTCTTGAAGACTTTCTTCTTTAAATTAGATAAAATTATTGTTGTTCTACCGAAATCCAATGTCGACTAATCGGCAGTTGAAACGTCGCCTATATCAACGGCATCATAACCTACATCTCAATCTTTACCTACAGCTGAGTATAGGCTGAGGCTTTATCCAACTGGCTCAGTACTGTGCTGTTAACCCAGGTTTGTCCCGTAACTTTAACTATGTCATCAACCCATCTCATCGCTGGACGCCCAAAACCACTTTTACTTTTCAAGAAATCATCATAATTTTTTTTAAACGGACAAATCACACCGATTGTGCTAGCCCCAAAGTAAGTTCGAGACTTTTTTTTATGTCATAGGGCGGCAAACGAACAAGCGGGTCACCTGATGGTAAGTGATCACCGCTGCCCATGGACAACTGCAACACCAGGGGTGTAACAGAAGCGTTGCCGGCCTTTCAGGAAGGGAAGATGTAGGAGGAGGGGGGAGGGGAGGAGGGGGAAGGCTCCGGCTCTCTCACTCACCGAACGAAGCATAGAAGCGGTGACGCTACTCAGACGTCGATTTTCTGTGAGAGTGTGGTACTTCCCTGGACGAGCCGGCCCATTCATGCTACTAGCAAAACAGAGTTTTGCCGGTAGCGTGGCTCTACCACAAGTAAAAGACTTGTGATGGAATAATAACTCAGCGATACTATATTTTACATATAATTTAATTATAGACTAGTGGCTCTGTGAGCTGTGGACCTCAGGAGTTATAAGTATATATAAGAGGATATATAAGTAGTTCAGACAAAAAAATGCGTCTTAATAAGAGTAACAAAAAAGACTTGAGGCATTTTTGAAATAAATCGAAATGACTGAAGTATGATATTTTTAAAGTTTTCAACTATTACTTCCGCCATTTTGAAAAGTTTCAAAAAACTGAATCGATAACAAAATCACACTAATATTATAAAGGCGAACATTTGTGAGTGTGTATGTTTGTTACTTCTTGTCGCGCAAACAATTTTGATAAAATTTTGTGTGCAGAAAGCTGACACCTTGGATTAGCACATAGGCTACTTTTTACATATAGTTCTATATAATTTTCTGAGAAGAAGTAGGCAAGAACAGCCGGACAAAAGCATTTTTGGCCAATCTCGAAACTGAAACGCTTCGCTCGCTTTACTCGCGCGGTTAATAAACATCTTTATTTTGGGAATAACCTCTCTCAATGCATGCCAACACCTCGGTCCTGCGACTTGCAAAAAGTCAAAGTAATAAGATATTCAAATTGCGATGCCAGTCTATCCTTTCAGAATTCAATGAGGTCCGCTCCGTTTCAACTTCGACGGTTTTTGTGACCGATAAAACTCGCAAAGAGATGCATCATTCGAGTTGAGAAGTGTCGCCGTAACCGTAAAATGTTGCTTTGATGGCCGGAGTTAGAGCTGATGACACCAGATTATAATTGCAATATGTTTTCATAGCGTATTTGCATTTAAAATCATAAGTATTTTTACAGGAAGGGGCTCAGTTCTTTAAAAAGTAACTAGTTTAAGAAGCACTTAATCTCTCAGTCAAGCTCGATTCGAAGAGTACAAAGTCTTCATACAACAAAAGTCAAAATGGAGTTGCTATTGCTCGTTTTAGCGTAGACAGAAGAATCCCGCGATGATCGTAGAAGCCGATCGACAGAATGAGCGAAAATGCAAATCAGGATAATAGACAACGCGGTTAACAACTCATTACTAGACCCTAATGCTCTGTCTACCTCATTATGGATAAAGACAGTGATCGTGTATTTTTTTCCACACTTTAGCTAAACACTTTAATCAGGATTGGGATCATATTAAATTCAAAACCTAACACCTAACAGAGGGCCAACCGCAAAAAACCAATTAGCGGTTATTCCACGTTAGAGTCCCCTTTGAGATAAACGTTTTTAATCAGAGAAACGGAATAAACTTCAAGCAAAAGACACGTGTATCAAATTTACTCGGAAACAAGTTTAACGACTCACAGACATAAACTTTCTTTAACAACGTTACTGAAGACACATTTCATCGTAACACACAAGGACATCTTTAGTACCAATATATCCACATTACCAGCTATAAAATATGAACGCAATCAGCATAATGTGAATCGCGTGTTGCTTTTTGGACGAAGTCAATGATCTTTATATCTTTATATTGCTTACATGCACATTAGTAGTTCTGTATGAACAGAAGCTAGTTAGTACTCGTAGGTAAGTGGAGTTACAATTTTTCATACAATTAATATGAGAAATAGGACTCCACTTTTGACGCTTACCTTACATGAACCCTGGCAGGGTGTAGCGAACTTAAACTACTTATTTGTGTTTATATAATAAAAGTAGTATTTATATTAAGTAAAAAAAAGGACTAATATAAATTAAACAGTAAATAAAATTGATGTTATTAGTTACATACATACATAATATCACGCCTATTTCCCACAGGGGTAGGCAGAGACTATGGACCTCCACTTGCTACGATCCTGACAAACCTCTTTCGCTTCATCTATACTCATCAATCTCTTCATACATGCCCTTCGGTTACGGGTACTTTTTACCTCTCCTTTTTTCAGAACGTCTGCAATCTGGTCGCAGAATGTTCGCCGAGGCCGACCCTTCCCTACTGTTCCTTTCACATTTGCCTTATAAATATTTTTTGTTAACATGTTTTCATCCATCCTTTTTACATGCCCAAACCACCTTAACATCCCTTTTTCTATTTGGGATGTTAAGGTAGTTATTAGTTAGAAATAATAAATTAGATTTAAAAACTTCTAAGTCAAAATATTAAAAAGGTTATTCAATTTCAACAAATAGATAGGTATTAGAGACTAATCCTCATGTTCATAAAAAAATACAACCGTTTGCTAAACCTATCTTAGCTAAAACATGTTTTGTCCCTTTTTCTCTACTCAATATTTGACATTGAAAGAACGAGACAAAACATATTTTAACTAAAATAGGTTTAGCAAACGGTTGTATTTTTTTATGAATATGAGGATAAAAATATAAACTGCAAGTGCGTTGGTCAGATGAAATTTAAAACGCTATTTATTGTATAACTAGCTTTTGCCCGGCTTCGCTCGCGTAGGGGTGTAATTTATCAAAATCCTTTCTTAGGGGATGCCTACGTCATAGTAGCTTTATGCATGCAAAGTCTCAGCCCGATCGGTTTAAAATTGACAAAGTTTCGTACAAACTTTCATCCCCTATTTTATCCCCTTGGGGGTAGAATTGATCAAAATCCTTTCTTAGCGGATGCCTACGTCTTAACATCTACCTGCATGCCAAATTTCAGCCCGATCCGTCCAGTGGTTTGGGCTGTGCGTTGATAGATCACTATGTCAGTCAGTCAGTCACCTTTGAGTTATGTATATTTAGATTTGTCATCTAAATATTCCTTGACTGAGTAATACCCCTCCGACAATAGTAACCCTTGTAGTATTTTAAAGAATTTTATAATATTTAAATAAATAAATAAATAGGGACAAATAACACTGATTGAGCTAGACCCAAAGTAAGTTCGAGACTTGTGTTATGGGATACTAACTCAACGATACTATATTTTATAACAAATACATATATAGATAAACATCCAAGACCCAGGACAATTTGAAAAAGGCCTTTTTCCAACTTTCCCTGACCGGGGATCGATTAGGTTTATTATATGTAATTTATTTGTATTTATAAGTTTTTAAATATCAGTATATATTTTTTTTGGTTGCTGTACCTACCCCCAAAAGATTGCTTTCTCAGCATCACCTGTTGGTTGACTGGTAGTAAAGGCATCAGACATTAAGAGCGGCTCTCCCGTCTTACTTTTCAAACAAACGCTCGTACGTGATTATGGCGTTATATTCGATCTTTCTTGAAAACTTTTGAACTCACAGGTATCTTGGGCGCTATTTCTAGGTTTCTATCGAAATAAAAAATTGAGATTTAAATAAACAAAGTCAGTATAAGCCTCCAAAAATCTGCTTTTTGTACAAATTTTAGCTGAACTTCAACCTTCATAAATTGTAAAAGTAAAGAAAATATTTCGATAGAAATCTCGCAAATGTAATGAAATTTTTGAATACAAAAATTTATTTTACATACTTGTAAGGCTTACTGATAAACACGTATCACCTGGAACAAGTTTTATGAAATTTCCGCACCCTATGAATAGTTAATATTCGTTCGACGGATAGTTAATAAGATAAAGAGCATGGTTTGCATTCTATTAAATACTAATTTCATTTAATAGAATGCAAACCATGCTCTTGGGCGCTATCTCTTTATTTTTGGTTTGCCTCTTTTTCTAGCATTGCCCTGGATGAAACACCAAGCTTTTCAAACTATGCTTGCGTTGAAAACAGAGCGGCCGGGAAGGGCCGCCTTAAGTTCGCCATTTACATGTATTGTAATACAGTTAAATAAATAAAAAGTTTGACGCTAATGTCTGTCGGTCTGTCTGTGTTTCTGTGTGTCTGCCTATAGCATCGTAGCGCTCAAACGGATAGGCCGGTGATTCTTAGCAATGTTTGATGAAAATCGTGTCAGCTGTTTAAAAGTTATTGGGGGTTATCGCTTGAAAGTCAGGGCTTTCCCAACCAAATAATAGATGGCTCTACGGATGTAAATGATTATATGTAGTTCCGCTACTCAGCACTTGATGGCGTTCTTGACGTCGGGGATTATTTATTTGCCTAACAATTGTTAAAAGAAAACTAACAATTTGCTTACAGAAATTAAATTACTATTTACTACCTTCGTTGAAGGCCTCGCTAGTCGCTGGTGCACCTTAATACAATCTCTTTTATTTACCATCGGACATTATCCCGGCGCCGGGGAGCCGGGTCTTTCACTTTACATTATTACTTGTTGGCTAAGCAGAGTGCTTGGAAAACTATAAAAGTAAGGCAGCCAGGATATAAACAGTTTATTTTTCCAGGGTATATCATAAGAAATCCCCTTTTTAATCTTTATTTATTTAGAAGTTTTTGTCTTAAGACATGCCAGCTCCATCGAGACAAAACTTTTATTTTCAAATCAAACCAAATATCTTTATTGTGGAACACAAGTTCTTATAAGTATTCAATTATCACTGTGACCTATCCGTATGGATATACAATAATACGAGTATAATGGTTATATTTACATTGCTCAGACAAGACAAATTAAATAATTATAAAAGTCACATTAAATTCAAACTAGTCTTTAAATTACATTATAATATGCAATAATTTAAACGATAAAATTAAATTATTTGATCAAAATATCGTTGAAATAATCTTTAACATTATAATAGCATTTTTCAATTAGGAGTAATTTCAATTTCTTTTTAAATGTCAACATGTCTAATTTTTTTCAAATTATTTGGCAATTTATTTTAAATAGTAGGAGCCATATCTATTACATTTTTAGTCATTATGGCACATTCCTTACTAATCAACCTTAAAAACAACCCTAATATTAAGTAGAAGCTCTAGTACTGTGACTTTACTGGCAGTACTCCACTAAACTACACTAGTGCGCCCGGCACTAGTGTAGTTTAGTGGAGTATACATCAGAGACAGGGTGGCTCAGAATGCTCTGAACATACCCCATATCCTTGCTATTAACATTAAATTTATATATAAATATTTATCTCTGTGTTCGATTCCGTTCACATTTTATCAAGAGGTGAGACACATCGGCGATCACACCACATACTTCACAATAAGGTGAATTTACTATATTCATTATAAATGCAAATTTACCTGATGGAATATGATCAGATCTAATTCTTATCATAAGATCCCCTTTATTCTCCTGAATTAATTCATAGTAGTTTGTCATAATGTTCTTTCTCATAATTTCTCGGTAGTCATAATCTTCATTAATCTCTCCACCACCGATCGGCCGATTCCGGCCGAAAGAACGATTGATAACAATTTTGCAATTATGCAGTGGTTGAAAAACCTTAAAAGTTTTAGACATCATTTTGATCATTGTCTCATAATATTATAACACATGCACAGTATTCCAAAGACCCTTCGGACCGGACATTTTTAACTGACCCCGTAGGTTGACGTAGTTCACAACTAAAAAGTACATATCTAAGCAATTTGTACTCAGAAGTTGTACGTATAGCAAAATTTTCAATGCAACTTTGCTATGACCAATACTGCAAGCACTTTATACAAAATTAAAATGGCAAATATCTCAAGTAAGACGCAAGATACTGGGCTGTTTTTTTTTCATAGGTAGTTATAAAGCTGAAGTATTACCAGCATAAAATAGTTCGTGCGCAAACTACATATTTTTGAAAAAAAAAAAAAAAAGAAAAATTGATTTTTTTTAAATATCTTCTAAACTGTTAACAATTGTAATTTTATAAAAAGCCTTAAGAGCTCATAATTGAATGGCACATCATACTAGAAATAAATAGTTGAAAAAAAAAATAACATAGTATAAATAAATAATATTTTTCATTTTTCGGTCCCTCCGGAACCGCGAACTTTAAGAATTTTTTTCTTGAAAAGTATCCATATTTGAAAAGGGGTTACTTCTAGGCAATTGCTTCGGTATAACAAACTACGTCAACCTACGGGGTCAGTTAAAAATGTCCGGTCCGAAGGGTCTTTGGAATACTGTGACATGCTATGATTATGACAGAAACTATAGTACTTATATGTCAAGGTGGGAAGGGCGTGGCCCTTAGGCCACCTCTAAACCGTGATTTTTTTATTTGAGTTTCGACCAGAAACATTTGGTCACAAAAAGGCCACTGGAACGTTCACTTCGCCTGTATGATACGTGTCAAGTTATTTTTTTTTTCGCAAACTGGTTGTTACAATATAAACACATGCTCTTAAGAGTCCCCTTACCCTAGACAGAATAAGACTTTCCCATCCAAACGTAGACTAGCTTTTTCTATTGATATTGGCGAATTCAATAATTTCAAATAAATTGCATATATTAAGGCATATAACTAGTTTTCACAGTCAAAATATGAACTTAAAATAGAATATCTTATTATTTCTTCAGTGTAGAAAACTTCTACACTCTCATATTTTTTTTTTACGTTCTAATTTGAGTATCGAAGACTAGTTGTATGCCTTAATATATGCAATTTCTTTAAAGTTACAAAATACTGCCGAAATCTCACATGTCATTTCAAAATAAAAGCTAGACTACGTTTGTATGAAAAATTCTAGGGTAACATTCTTAAGTAAAGAAATCGTATATTGTGCGAAATTTAATATAAAAATTATAGTTAATAATATTGTCAGCTAACAACTGGGTGCACTTGAATGTGTATCATCATCATCCACAGCCTTGATCCTCCCACTGCTGGGAATAGGCCTCTCAATGAATGCCATTTACCACGGTCCTGAGCTACTATTATCCACGTTCGACCCGCGAAGTTTCTGCTGCGTCGACCCATCTTGCTAACGGATGACCTACGCTGCGCTTACTATTCATGGGCCATCTCTCCCTTATATTCTGCTCCACCTGACATCACCTCGTCGTGCCAGGTGGCCTGCCTAATTTAATTTGAGTTCCATCACTCGTTTTCCGACATCTTGAACTTTCGTTCTCTGCCGAATAACTGAATTATTGAATGTGTATAGTTTGTGTGAATGTGTATGAATTGGGCTGAGTTGTAGCATTAGCTGCATTTCAATCTGCTGGCGACGTTGGTATTTATCAGCGTTTATAAAATTACGGTGATGCTGCGCCGGAATGAAAGTATTTAATTACTGCGGTGATATTGCAAGAACTTTAACGAGAATATGACATACTCATAGAAATTAGTTCAGTTACTATTAGCAGTGCGTGTAATTTACGATTGACGCTACGCTGATGACATGGCATGCCATGGGCCAACTAAAATGTAGTCAATAATCCGGTGCTCTTAAATAGTTCTCCATTTGAGATATTGGGGTGAGTTGTAGCATTTGCTGCATTTTAATCTGCGCCGGGTCCAGGCGTCGTTGGTATTTGTCAGCGTTGTGAAGACGGGTTTAAATTGCTGCGCTGGAATTAAAGTGAGGATATACTGCGGGGCATATTCTGAGAACTTGAAGGGGCAGTGAAGAAGTTAATAGAAAAATGCGTGAAACTTTATGAACGTTCATGTGTAGTGAGTCCTAAGATGGGCATCTTAGGACCCACTTCATTGATCTTACTTTATTTTCGGTTAGCTGATGGTCTTCTTTATATTATTTCTTAACTCAAAACGCTCTGTCTGTCCCTTTAGGGATTATAACGTGATTTTGAATGTATCTATGTCCCATTGCTAAATATATAAGTAAAAGAGGAAAACCTTTGATAACAAGTCAAAGATTTTTCCTATTTTCATCCATTTGTCAAAAATCTGACAGAAATAAATAAAAGTGCAATGTTTTCTGTCTGGCCTATCGTTTTGATATCGGAATCAAAAGCAAGATCTCTATAAAACTAAAAGAAATCATAACTCACACCGCTCGTCCATCCAATTTCACAGGCCCCATTATCTAACGTCCACGCAATCACGTCGCGTACAACGAACGTGCTCAAGACACCACACAAAACACATAGAGAACAGAAATAGCCACGTCAGTTACCTGCCGTAGCTTCCCATAGCAATGAAAGAAAGAAAATTTATTTATTTGATATATCACAAACAAACACGGATTAACAATTTAACAGTTCTCAAAACGTCGTGTCGTACAGCGAATTAAAACAGCGAAAGAAAATTCTCCACCGACAAGAGCGTAGCTCTTAAGGGGATACCTGAATTTTCCGAGGTCCAGTGCTACCCCCATTTGAAATAAATCATTTGATAAGAAACGGAGACATCATTTAAAACTTTGTCTTGAGCAGGAATTAATGAACCTTTATGAACTACTGTTTACAGTTTAAAACGAGAACGTGAAGCTTTTCAACAATTGGCAAAAACGGCCACTTTTGGCGTTTGTGTGTAAAAGCTTCCCGTTCTCACTTTAAACTGTAAACAATAGTTCATAAAATAATTTGAAAGGTTATCTAGTGCCTTGTCAAGAAAAAAAATTAAATGGTATCTCAGTTTCCTTTCAAATGATTTATTTAAAATGGGGGCAGCACAACACCCGGGAAAATTCAGGTAGCCCTTTAAATAATATTTGAAATATTGTATCAAAATGGCCTCATCTCAGCATGTTGTGTCCTTCTAACTACAACGCTGGTCAATGTCAATTAATCTTGAAAATTAAACACTTTCCTCGTGCTGCCGTAAATTGGCTGCAGTGTGCGGAAAACAACAAGGCTTACATCATCTAAATTAATATGCTTCATTTTAATTTCTTTAACGCTTTATCAAAGGTTGTTGCACAAACAAAAAGTTATCGGTACGTCTGAGGAAGACACAAAATGATTTTGAGAAAAATTCTATATTGGCTAATTCTAATTTTTTGTTTTCGTATGTACGAATAATCTAGTCTGTACGTTGCCAGCACATAATAGAAGCTTTATCTCTGTACTCTTCGTGGCCATGCACTATCGCGGCACATCAGCGACTTCCAATTACAACAAGACCCGCGACATGACGCGAAGCCAGGGCTGTCTGACATCGTCTCGAAACCTTGACCACTTGAAAGTTCAGGTCTTTTTAGTCATTATAGTGCGGTTACTTGATCATATAGTATGATGACCGATATAATTTCAATAGGCAATGCGGTTAGCAACCCATCACTGTTTTGATTCCTTTTTCCACCTTCTCGCCCACCATCACGCTAAAAGTGGCCTTTGATTCTTGCGGCCCTGGGCTCTGTATGTTTAAAGCCGCAAGACCCAAGTACTCTGCCCCCGTTAAGGATAAAGCCGTGATAGTATATATGTATGTATAGTGCAGGTGCTAAATCAGATGGTGACATGAATAGTGATATAAAAGAGTTGAATTCAGAAGAATTGACACAAATATTCGTTGATCTTTTGCAGGCACTTTGTCTGCCAGGAGCTCAGGCTTCTTCTTCTCGAGTCGAAAGGCTATGATAATTTGACCAATGTTTGGCCGCGGCGACTCCCCGATCATTAGCCTCATTAAGGTCCTGCAATGTGCAGGAAGTGGGGCTTTTTGGACAGGACAATAAGTGGATCTTTGATTGGACAGCACCACACTCGCATTCATCGTGTTTGGAGAAACGCCACCTAACTCGGTTCTCTTGACATCAACGCCAGTCCGGAGGTTTTTGAAGTAAACCCAACCAAAAAGGCACTTCACAGCTCAAGCTGTATATGCCATTCATCTTATAATTTGGCAGACACACAACGGAGAAACAAAGATTAATGTGAATGAATCGAAGAGTTAACGTCTAAGTAATCCGGTCTATGGAAGAGATCCTTCTATTCGCAGTTATAGATTTTGTTTCAGCTGCAACAGCGTCAGAAGAAAATTCTTTCAGATATCTCGTCTTAACAACGGGACCTTCTTTAGCTGTACTCCTTCAAACCCACAAACAAGCACAGCCAAGTCGTTACAATGTTACTGACATTTTCTTCTCCACTTTATATGGTCTTCGGCATCATTGAGTGACTATTGACATATATTACATATCATTCAAAATTTTAATGTGTAATAAGACCTTTACAGACTCTTTGACAGATCAATAAGTTTAGTTAACATTACGTACAAACCAGCAGAGCTATGGATGCAACCGGGAATGCGCCATGAGATCCTGAAAGAGTAAAAACCTCCTTGGACTAGAGCTGGTGACCCTACCCGCGAACGCGACGGCGTCTTGTTGTCGCTCGCGGCGCTGAGATCCAATCAGGCGCGTTATAGGAGCACTGTATTGCTCAAGGATTCATGAACTTTGGATGTGATATTGCTGCATCACAATTGACATCATTTCACGAAACGCTATTGTCGCGTAAGGAGATAAATGACACTGTCAACGTCACGAATACGAACAAAAAGAATACAACTGAAGGAAATTTTCAGTCGCAAAACGCGTCAGAACGCGATTGGCCTAGTGGTCTAAGCGATGGACTGTGAATCCAGAGACCGCTGGTTCAAATCACAGTCACTTATAGTGTTTTTGAAGTTTTGAAAGAAGTTTCTAGATAATATTAGACTAAATGGAAAAGAAAATACGGGTCAGAAAATGAGTGAGAGAGAAGGCGATAGAAGATTAGTAATTTGAGTTTGGAACTTTGATGCGATTTTGTTCGAATTCGGGGGGTATATGAACGGAACAAGGCGCCGCCTAAGGCAGTTTTAGTTGTGAAATCCGAAGAAGAAAGAAAAGAGAAAACAAGAAGAAAAGAATAGTAGTGAGTACAGTGAAACAGTGAGTAAAGTGAAGTAGTGAGTAAAGTGATGTTTTCAGTGCAGTGAAGTCGGCGCGTGTGACAGTGCAGTGACGTTTCCGCACGTGTGACAGTGCAGTGACGTTTCTGCACGTGTGACAGTGCAGTGACGTTTCCGCGCGCGTGACAATGAAGTGACAGTTGGAGTGCAAAGAGGACTGACGCTGTCAATTGTGAGTACCGCTTGTGTTGTAAATAAAGGCACCATTCCATAGGATTGTTGTTTCTTTTTTTATCCCCAACCCACTCTCGTGACAGTATTTTCAATTTAAGGCATTGTTTAATATAAATTAATATTGTCAACTATACAATATCCTTTATAATAAGTTCAAATATTTTAAGGGGTGATTCAGTCAGAAAATATTGGAAAACGTTGCTCAAAATGATAGATTGAATCACCCCTTCAAATATTTTCACTTAATAAAAAACGAAATTGCACGTTGGTTTACCACATTATCTACTCTTTGTTTCTATTTGTTTAAAAATGAGTAGAACTACTCCGTCCCTGCTACCATTTATTTAACTAATTGGCTTGTTAACTAAAGAATGAAGTGTTGCAGATGCCTTTAATCAAAAATATATAGACCATTTTAAAAAGGTAGTTAAACTAAAAAAATTCTTCGTGTAATCAGTATTTTTTTATATAATTTTAAATATTACACCGGGAGATTTTTTATATAATTTTAAACATGCACAATAATATCCGTCAACTGGCAATGTCTCCTGTTTAAATTACCGTAGATAAGTTGGTTATTGTCAGTTGTTGTGTTGGTATATCGAAGTGACAGTGACAATACAGCACGGAAAGCGGAAATTGCCAACTTTAAAAGCTAGACCTTGTTTGAAAATGAAGGTTATTGGGATTTTCGCAGATATCTAATAAGTAAAACCTTATTTTAAAATCTGATTAGAAAAAAAATTCCTAGAGGTTCCTCGAAACGGATTGCGAATTATTATTTTTTTAATCACTTGACAAGCTAATTAGACTTTGATCCTCTAGGCCCTCAGGAGTTGGACTCAGGAAAAGATTATATGGAAAGAATAAGTTTAGTTTTTAATTATAAATATTTACTTAACTAAACTTTATTACAGACTCTTGACCCGTATGCTTTCGTAAAAAATCCTTTGTCGTTATTGTACGTAGTTACTGATTAAAGTCGAGTGTAATTAGAATTAATTGCAGAATTTGCAGAGCATTTGCCAGGATGTAATTACAAGCGCTATTTCCACCGCGCTCATTACAGTTGCGCTGAAACTTGTTACTTCATTGTAATCAAATTATACATTTTCCTTTATAGGTCCATCGACATACTGGATTAAGGTACTGGACAGAGGATGTTATTTGCTCCCACGACAATATTTGAAACTACGCCGGACGAAATCACATGCCGGTAAAAAAAAGGTATTTTGATTAAAAGCATATCATTGTTCTTCTTTTTTATGTTCGATTGCATCCTCATCTATGCTGTGGACTTTGAATGCTTTTTTTTTTTCAAATATACTTAAAATTCATGTCCATGGGCACCCTAGAATGCCGAGGGCCTTGCAACATTGAGAAGACATTGCCGGAACAGTTAAAACGATTTGTCTATAGTATAACCAGCCGCCGCCCCATATTTCAACCTACCTTGCACGCAATAATTATGCTCAGTCCATTAATCGCCGCTTATTAGGTCGTCCACAGGAAGAGATGGACTGATCCTATTCTAAGCTGATAGCCACACCAGAAGCAAAAGGCATATACCAAAGGGGTTTCCCATATCTGTTGAATGGTAAAATCGCCTTCACATACTTATTTTACCCATTCTCACATCAAAACATAAAGCAGGTTTTCTCATTTGCCGTCAATAGCTTTCGCTATGATTCGCCGGTTATCCCGCGTCTCGTTCCATCACGCCCTATTCCCTGCACTATATTCTTCACCTTACATTCTCTCGCTCATTAATTCTTACATCTAAGCATGAAGCAGGTTTTATCATTTGCCATCAATAGCCGTCGCTATGATTCGCCGGTCATCCTTCGTCTCTTCCCATCACGTCCCATTCCCTGTACTACATTCTTCACCCTACCTTCTCTCGCTCATTCATTCTCACATCTAAACATGAAGCAGGTTTTCTTATTTGCCATCAATAGCTGTCGCAACGATTCGTCGGCAATTCCGCGTCTCGTCCCATGACTCTCCATTCCCTGTACTACATTCTTCACCTTACCTTCTCTCGCTCATTCATTCTCACATCTAAACATAAAGGAAGGTTCTCTCATTTGCCATTAATAGCCATCGCTATAATTCGCCGGCCATCCCGCAACCTGTCCCATCACGTCCCATTCCCTGTACTACATTCTTCACCTTACCTTCTTTCGCTCATTCATTATCACATCTAAACATGAAGCAGGTTTTCTTATTTGCTATCAATAGCCGTCGCTATGATCCGTCGGCAATTCCGGGTCTTGTCATTACACCCCATTCCCTGCATTATATTCTTCACCTTACCTTCTCCTCTCGCTCATTCATTCTCACATCTAAACATGAAGCAGGTTTTCTTATTTGCCATCAATACCCGTCGCTATGATTTGCCGGCCGTCCCGCGTCCCGCCGTCCCATCACATCCCATTTCCTGCACTATATTGTCTCCTGTACAATGGACTCGCGGTTGGACGTAATTGATCGGCTTCGATCGACTGATGCACCGAGCGGACGGAAAATTATTACAGTCTTGCTGTGTTGAAGCGAGGTTAATGCACCTTGTTAGTTAGTATGTATGTACAAAATAATAAAAAATACTAGTGGCTCTGTGCTGTAGACTAGTAGTCCTCGTAAGTCTGCCTTTGCCCGACCTCTTGAAGTGAGGATAAAAAATATGTGCGGATAAAAATTTGCCTTCTAACAAGGGTAACATAAAAGTTATGTGACATGTTTGAAGTTCTTTCGAAATTGCTGAATTAAACATTTTATATAATATTTATACCTTTAACTATACCGTACCTGTTCACAGAATTTCACGAGAGTCAGTTGAGAAAAGCGATCAGTAGAGGAGACCTGCCCAGACATAGGTACCACCTTGCCAGACATGTCCAATTTGGTGGTGGCGTCGCTGGTCGAGTCGTTAGATTCCGTCTAATATGGTTGAGTTTAACGATGGCTGATCCGTGCGTCTACTCGTGAACGGGTGCTGCCGGGAGGAAGTGGTCAGCTCGGCTTCGATTTTTTGACTACTTAATATTTTTATTACGCAATTTATGTTTGTTAACTCGTTCGCAAGCATTAAATATTAAATGTGTCAACATTGTATTATATTATAAGTATTTAATAATTAAAAGACAATAATAATAATATGACAAAGCCCTTCTGGCGAGTAGGCGACCAATACTGTGAAAATGAGTTTCTTTCGGCGTTTCTTCTCAGCAGTGGTCGTTACGAAGCGCTGGTATCGGTTAAAAATTAATTATATTTTAATATTATACTCTACACGTAACGTAAATTATACTTATTGACGTGTAAAGGTTTGATTACTGAATAAACATTTGAATCTTTGAATCTTTGAATATTAGGTACGAAAGCATTTTTATTTAATAAGGTGGAACGAAGATGCTTTGCGCTTGATCCGTTAATACCAGACCCATCCGATGATTGATGTGAAAAAGTACTTGCTCTTACTTTGGGGATAGCTCAATCTTTCGACCTCCGTAGCGTAGTGGTCACCATACTAGTCCGCCACCCAGAGGTTCCGGGTTCGATCCCCTGTCAGGGCAAGTTGAAAAATGGGCTTTTTCAAATTGTCCTGGGTTTTGGATGTTTATCTATATATGTATTTGTTATAAAATATGGTATCGTTGAGTTAGTATCCCATAACACAAGTCTCGAACTTACTTTGGGACTAGCTCAATCCGTGTGATTTGTCCCTATATATATTTATTTTATATTAATTATTTATAATCTATGTAATAATACTTAGGTAAATATTTAGAGAAAGGCATTTGTCCTCCCTTTATTTTTTCTAGTTAATTATAAAGGCAGAATCCTTTGCTTTCTCTTTTTAAAATGAATGTACCATATCTAAGTCAAACACACATGTCTCTGAATTAGATAGCTCAAAAATTCAAAAGTACCAGTATATTTCTTGCATCGCACACAAAATTAAAATTTCCGCATTACACCCCGCTCTAATCCATCTCATCTCATCACAGGGCGTAAAATTCTCAATTATAAGGGCGCATTTCTCCCGTACTCGGACGCCGTAAAGCCGCGTCGTAAAGCGAAATTTTTAGGAATTATCATCATTCGGGAAGCACTTAGAGTTCCCGAGGGCTCGAGTTTGTAGTACCTGCTGGGTTCTTTATTTGCATACTTTATTGTTGGAATCGCTCATGACGGATATATTTGATTAAAGAGTCCCCTTCTCTAGGCTTTTCCACACAAACGTAGTCTACGTTTCATTTTGAAACTACATGTCAGATTTAGGTAAAAAAAATATATGTAATTTTAAACAAATTGCCATTATCTAGGGTTATAATAAGTTTCCGACACAGTAAAATTATGAACCGGAAAGAAAATATAAGGGTGTAGAAGGTTTCCATACTGATGGTCAAATATGATATAATACCCTATATTACAATACAACATAAATCAACTTTATTGCACCATAATAGACACACAAAAATTACAAAACAACAACAAACAATATAGGCACAAAGGCGGGCTTCTTGCTTTGTATGCAATCTCTTCCAATCAACCTTTGAGTGAAGGAAAAAATTATAGTATATTTTTTTTAAATTCTTTATCTATATTCTCTTTTAAGTTCACATTTTAACCCTGATACTACAATGTTGACACATTATAACATGTAATGCTTGCGAACAAATAAACAAACATAAATTGCGTAATAAAAAATATTAAGTAGTCAAAAAAGCGAAGCTCGTGCAAAGCCGGTGCGGGTTGCTAGTTCGGAAATGAAATGGATCGAAAAATTCATCCCATGGGCGTTTATCGGCAACTTTAGCAACTAGCCACATTTTTGCCCGTCAAGTTAAAGTACTCTCGTATTTTATTCGATTGCTGACTCGTGTCCGGTCAATGCAAAACAGAAGGAGTACAGAAGTAAAGCTGTCTGTTTTCAACCCAAAAATTGTGCTCCATAGCGACGCTCTTAAAGAACTAGATTGTTTTCTGTGTGCGATTTTTAGCTGCGTTCAATTCGCTTATTTACTGAATATATAACGGTTTACTTTTTTATGCCTTAAAAAAGATTTTTGAAAAAAATTAAATTTTTTGTACAAGTTTTTATTGTGAAGCCAAAGTATTTTAAGACAACTTTAAAAAGCCCAAACTCTAAGGAATTACCTCGTTTTAGTACTGGGTTCCATCGACCACCTTCCGTCTCCGTGATCAGACCTTAGAATCGTCTACCATAAAGTGCTCAAGGCAAGGCCCCATCGGCCATCGGTTCGTCGCGCTATGTGTCCCGCCCACTGCCACTTCAACGAACTGGTTGCTGGGCTATGTCAGTGGCTTTTGTTGTCCTACGAATTTCCTCATTTCTGATTCTTTCAAGTTAGATAATTTAAGTTAAATCATCATAAATCAAGTTAAATAAAAGATTGTTTCGTATACGACAACGTCAAACATTGCTTTAACAATGGTTTGAATGTAGTATCTACCTATATCAAGTTAACAATGATGGATGAGATTGTGGGCATATTGTGAGATATCAGCTTATTTTGGTAACAAAGTAATATTCAGTCTGCGTTTTGTATTACGACGGGGTAGGAGACCAACGATTTCTTGACATATGTACACACAACGTCTTTATAATCAGACAGTGCCGGGGCCGCAAGACCCAAAGGCCACTTTTAGCGTGATGATGCACGACAGGATCGAAAAAAGCGAGAAGGTGGTTGCTACCCATATTGCCTATTAACATTGTATTTTCAGCCGATCCGTAGATCAGCTTCTACCATTTACGTAGAAAAAGAATCGGTTGGTATATGTTTAGTTTTTTTCTTTTCTCAGCTCTCTGCGCTTAGGAAGCGGCAATAAACTTAGGTGTAAGTAAGTGATCTGACGTTAACAACTATTATGAAATCGAAAGAAAAAATTAAGATCATCCAGTGATAGATACAAATATCTAAAGATTAATAAATGATTTTCAACTTTGACTTTGACTCCCAGAGTATCATGGAACTACTACTGTTTACGGTTTAAAGTGAAAACGTGAAGCTTTTCTACGCACATTGGCGAAAAACGGCCCCTTTTGGCGAATGTGAGTAATTCCATGTCAAAAATGTTGGAGCTCGTGTTTTTGAACAATGTGGTTTCTATACTCTCATTGTTTTATCGAGGGTCAGTCGGCTACCCGCGGTCCGTCTACTTAGCGATTCCGTTTGCAAATGAAAAGATTTTTGCATTTTGTTTCTCGTTTTTTTGGACGGCAGCAAAAAGCGGCCGTTACGTGTTGACTTGGATTGAGGTGGGATTAACAGTTATTTCACACGATGCTCATCACTATGCTATAAGAATATCGATCTACAGACTTCTTCCTATCGGCTATTTCGAAAATCTTTGAGAGAAATCCATTTTTAGCAGTTTCGATTTTAAACTAAAAACCCTTAGCTGTTTTTCACAAAACTTTGATAATATTTCTTTATAAAAAAGGGAGTCGTTTTAGTTAAAGTTTTTTTTTTATTAATTTATTATATATTTAACATAAGTGGCGTAAGATATTCGTTTATTTCATATTTGTGCATGGATAGAATAAAACAATATACCTATAACATTTTCTTTTTTAATTCTTTCTAAATCAAGTTTAGAGTTCAGTCTCTGATACATATTATGTTTCTCAAGAATTAAAACAAATAGGAATCGTATTTTACCATATGTCGTGATGGATATAGGCCTCTCTTAAAGATTTCCAAAATGACCAATCTAAAGCATCCTGCAACCAGCGTTTTCCAGCAACGTTGATGCTTTCCTGGGGTGTCCCTCGCTCTATATATATGAAGTTGCACTTCACATAAAACGCAATCCTCACCTATTTCCAAATGTGACTAGTGACCGACGCCGACATTACTTACGTGTTAATGATAAAGCGACGACAGATCAATACAGCAACAGTATTTTTATTATGTCTCCGATGATATATAATAAACTCCCGAAGAATATACTATGCTGCATGACGATAAAAATTTTAAAAAAATATTGCATGAATATCTTGTTAAAAATGCCTATTATACTGTGAATGAATTTTTAGAATGATGCAATAAGTGATGTGACTTAATTAATTGGTTTTGATTTATTTAATTTTTATAATAACATGCTTTTATTAATATGTTTTATATGTTGTGATGTGACTTCATTAATAGGTTTTGACTTATTTAATTTTTGGAACAATACATTTTATAAGGATGTTGTGATGTGACTTTATTTCAATTGGTTTTAATTTATCTATTTTTTTCTTATTATTTAGTATTATATTAAAATTGTAAATTGTTAAATTCATTAGTTATTAGTAAAATCCAAAATTTGTATGCCTGAAAGGCGAATCACAGTTTTTATAGATTGTAAGATCTTAATTTATACCTGTGGTACACAAATAAATGAGTTTGAAGTTTGAAGATTGTCCTTCTCTTCGCTTGCCAGTACGTGGTTGCCATTCAAGAACCTTCTTTCCCCAACGGCTTTCGGTAAAAAGTAGGTATCAAATAGCATGCTCTCACATCAACAACGAGCAAAGTGTACCGTAACGAATGCGGGGAAACGAAATTAAAGCCAATCAAACAGCGGGCTAATTGAATGAAAACAAATCCATGCAGCCCTCTCTCTCAGCCCATATTAAGAGCGGCCTTCCGGTCTTACTTTTCATACAAACGCTCGTACGTGATTATCGCGTTGTATCTGATCTTTCTTTAAAATTTTTGAACTTACAGGTATCTTGGGCGCTATTTCTAGGTTTCTATCAAAATAAAAAATTGAAATTTGGAAAAACAAAGTCAGTATAAGCCTCCAAAAATCTGCTTTTTTGCACAAATTTTAGCTGAACTTTGACAGTTTATAAGGCACTCATAAATTGCAAAAGCAAAGAAAATATTTCGATACGAACCTCGCAAATGTAATGAAAATTTTGAATACACAACATTTATTTCACATACTTGTAAGGCTTACTGATAAACACGTATCTCCTGGAACAAGTTTTATGAAATTTCCGCACCCTATGAATAGTTAATATTCGTTCAATGGATAGTTAATAATAATATTAATTTCATTTAATAGAATGTAAACCATGCTTTTAGGGCTTATCTCTCTCTTTTTGGTTTGCCTCTTTTTCTAGCATTGCCCTGGATGAGACACCAAGCTTTTCAAACTATGCTCGCGTTGAAAACAGAGCGGCCGGGAAGGGCCGCCTTAATCACGTGGCCTGGAGGCAGGCGCTTATTACCCACACATTTCATATGGATCGATATTTTGGAATGGTTAGGGAATAATTTTGCACGAATTGCTTCAATTATCAGTATAAAAATACTATCATTTATGTGGTAGAATACAATATTAATTTATTTACAGCGTGCCACGCGCAAGCGCCCTGCGCCGCCTAAACGAAACAGCAGGCGCAGGCATACATTTTCGCCGCGTCGTAGAAAGAGAGGGGGATACTTTCTCTCCTACGCCGCGCCGGCTGTCTACTATCCATCCGTGTTACGAATTTTCGATCAGGTCATGTGTCCTGACGCCAGTTTAACATTTTTTACCCATTACAAAAAAAGTGTACAACGCCGCTAAAGAAGTTTTCACCTCAAAAATGATATTAACAGTACGAGATGAAGAGAAATGGAAACATGGGAAGGATATTTATTTACCTTTCATAAGGATAGAAAATAATATTTAACTTATAAAATATGAATTAAAACGTGGCTGATCATGTCTTTTATATAAAATGCTAATTTAAAACTCGCGTCGACTATAAATAGAAATAATTTCCGAGAATTGTATGAAAGTGTCGCGTCGGTCCGAAAGGTTTTTAATTTCGCGCCTTTCATTCCTAGTTTGTACTCTGCTATGTACTTGTATTATGTAAGATGGCCGCCGGGATTTATATTAAAATGTGTTAGGGATGCGCATGGAAATATACTAAACAAGTAATTATTAAAAGATATTTTTTTTAAACAAGCTTCTATCTTAAACACTACATTTAAAGTGCTCCTCAAGACAAATCAAACGAACCCATACTCGATGGGGGGGGGGGGCAACCAAGAGACAACGGGACATGAAACTAAATAAAAGCTTGTAAAATAACTCATATTTTATAAAATATAATATGTTTCTATCCTTTATTTAGATATGGCTATGCTCAGCATGTCTCTACGTGATTGAATCAGAAATGAAGAGATTCTTATAAAAAATGAAGGTCACTGAGGTAACCTAGCGGATTAGCTCATTGAAGTGGTAGAGGGCGGGGCACATAGCACTAAGAACCGATGGCCGATGGGGCAGAAAAGTTATCGAATGGCGGCCACGTACCGGTAAGCGCAGTGTAGGACACCCTACCGTGGTCGGACGACCTTAGCGAAGTTACAGGAAAACACTGGATGCAGGCCGCTTCCAATATCGTTTCGGAAAACATTGGGGGAGGCCTATGTCCAGCAGAGGTCTTCCTACGGCTGATATGATGATGATGATAAACTCATAGTTTAAGGGCCTAGAACATTCTAAGATACAAGCTAAAGTGAGATTGCAACGTTTGCCGGATCACACACTCGTTTTGACTTTTATTTAATCGTTACACTCCTTTTCGAGTAAAACTTAAGAAGCTCAGTGGCCCAGCGGGAGTACACATTACTAGCGCTTTCGCAAGTTAAGCGACACCGGGCGTGGCCCGTACTTAGATGGGTGACCACAAGTGGCATGAAAATCTCTCGAGTTTCTCCGTGTTTCGAAAGGTACGTTAAGCACCCTGCAGTTTTTGCCACGCACACACACTTACAACAAAACAAAACAAAACATACAAAAAACAGCGTAAAAGGTCAGCGCAATCGCCAGTTATTCACTCATATTCTTCTTCTCTTCTAATCAGTGGTGAATATAATTATACCAGTCACTATAATAATAAACTTTTGAAAATATGTGAAGATTGGGCGGAATAATAATCTTTGTTCCTTATTTATATAAAAAAGCCTATTATTCCATAGATGAATACTTGTATGATGAAAATAATCAATAAAAATAATTGACCATAGACATTTTTATAACTCATGACATTTACTTAATTGTATTATTAGCGTAATTACATATATCTCAATTGACTTCTAATCTATATACATTTTAACACTTTTTTTTATAGTACAAATTTTCCTTTTATTTTATTAATATTGAAACTTATAAACATTAATTTAAATAAAATTGTTATATATAGTAATATAATAATAGAAATCTTTATGAGCCCATGTATTACCAAACAATTTATGACTTTGTATGCCGAACGGCGCAACACGGTGATACTCGAATTTATGTACCTAACACCCATTGTACCTGTGATTAACAAAATAAATGATTATGATTTATCAAATGGCCCTCATAATATCCCAGTAAGCTACATGCAAGTGACTACTAGCAACTAGCAAAAACAATAAAAATAAAAATTATGCTACGGAACCACAATGTCAAACGCGACTCCCTCGCGGCAGTTTCCATAATCCGTTTAACGTCTGCAAGTCCCGCCGCATTTCTAATTCGTTCCATTTCTCTAAATCAACTCAAAACTCAAACACGAGTTGAATCCTGCGATTACTTCGAATTAAAACTTGTAACAAATAGTACAAATAGATTAATGTACGTCTCTCTTAATTAATTGGGAACAGAAAACGATTCGTTCGAGAGTGTTTACTTTGTTTTTGTATGCAGTTGCAATGAACAAGTTAACTTAGGTAACATTTTCTTTTTCCATTTAATTTATTCTCTAGTGCTCCAGTTTGTAAATATGCAAACTTTTATACCGTACTTAGTTAAAAAATATTTATCTTAGGATTAAAAACAAGATATAGTAATAAAAATTAAAACCACGACAAAGGTCCAACAATTGCCCTGTTTGAAACGCGGAGTCACTAATCAAAGTCAAGGTATTTTTTTTTATTCAATGTAATTTTTTTTCTCTCATTTTTTTAAATATTATTATAGTGCAAAAGCTAAAAAACTACTAGCGTTTTGGAACGACCACTGCTGGGAAGATTACGCCGAAAGAAACCCAGTTTAGTATTGGTCCCTACCCAGCCTGATGGGAATTTTGAATTTAAGCTAATTATTTATTATTTTATTGTCTTCCGTCCGTTTGGTGACTCCGCGTTTGAAAAATGGCACCACTGCTGAAAATAACGTTTAAACATTTAATGCAAGTACAGCAGGGAGAAACAGCTAGTAATGTATATATTTTTAATGGGTTAATAGGCCCTTCTATTCGATATCCTACCTTCAATTTCTTTTATTTTTCAATTCATTATTATATGGCATGTAAAGGGTGCTTATATTGAATGCTCTCCGCAGATAATGCACAATAATATTCGAATTGTTAACTTTGCACTGGAATGTAAAAATAGATATAAGCACAATCCATTTAAAATAAAACTGCATTGGAAACTTGTTTTAAACTCAAACCGATAAAGCGATTTCACCCGGCGCAGCGACGGACAAAATATGGAAACAACATTAGCGCATCGCGAGTACTCAGTAGAGAGTTCAAGCTTTTATATACAAACTAGCTTTTGCCCGCGGCTTCGCTCGCGTAGGGGTGTAATTTATCAAAATCCTTTCTTAGGGGATGCCTACGTCATAGTAGCTTTATGCATGCAAAGTCTCAGCCCGATCGGTGTAAAATTGACAAAGTTTCATACAAACTTTCGTCCCTTATTTTATCCCCTTGGGGGTAGAATTGATCAAAATCCTTTCTTAGCGGATGCCTTCGTCATAACATCTACCTGCATGCCAAATTTCAGCCCGATCCGTCCAGTGGTTTGGGCTGTGCGTTGATAGATCACTATGTCAGTCAGACCTTTGAGTTATATATATTTAAATAATTTTACGGTCGTTTGTATTTAAAAATTGATAAATATAGCACACATATACTGTCGCAAATGAAAGCTATCGAAATGGCTCGATAATGAAGTGACAAAACCTGAGATCAGAAAGATTTTAATGAAGTCTTACTAAATATACATTTTCATGATAAAATTATTTTGAGTTTGACAGAAAATTCAAGATATAGGTAGAACTGACTGTACCACCAACATAAAAAGAAGAAAATCGACATTCCTGATAGCTTCCATTTAGATGGTGTGTTTAGAAACGATGGTAAAACTATCGCAGATATGTTTAGTGGCTTTTTCCAATCAGTTTTTGAGGACAATAGTAATGTTACACCTGCTGCTGTGCAGGAGACTGACACAAGTAATTGTTCTGGAATAAGTACTGTAAATAATTATATTTTACGATAGATCCTACTGCGTAACAGGCATATTTATGCCTGTTTGTTTCTGTTATTAATATAATATATATATATATATATATATATATATATATATATATATATATATATATATACACGAAGACGACACACAAAGACCAACTATATATATATATAGTTGGTCTTTGTATGTCGGAGTCGGTCTTTGTGTGTCGGAGTCGGTCTTCGTGTGTCGGAGTCGGTTTTTGTGTGTCAGAGTCCGCCTTTGCGTGTCGGATGCGATCTTTTGCGTGTTGTTTATATATATATATATATATATATATATATATATATATATATATATATTATATTAATAACGAAGTCGGTCTCTATGTGTCGAAATCAGATTGGGATACATTACCATTACTTTCGATCTCTACACATCTGTCTACTCTGCAACTACTGTGCATTACGGTGGTAGACAGGCGAAATAGAATGGGTGAGTGATCGGACGGCTTGCAATCACTGTAAATAGTCGCCCATCGACAGTTACCCTAATAGTCTTGTTGACAAGAGGAATAGCTTAGCGGAATACTGATGCTCCACGAACTGCTTTCAGATGGTCGTAATACGAGTAGCTAATGTTGATCGTAGTTACTGACGACTTTATACCTTGGGCTAATTGTTGTAGTGAGGTCTTCATACCACCAATCACTTCGTTTTCAGGGTTCTGTACCAAAAAGCGTAAAAATGGGACCTTATTACTAAGACTCTGCTGTCCGTCTGTCTGTTCATCTGTCCGTTTGTCTGTCCTTCTGTCCGTCTGTTCTGTCTGTGTGTAACCAGGCTGTATCTCATGAACCGTGATAACTAGTAAGTTGAAATTTTCACAGATGATGTATTTCTGTTGCCGCTATAACAACAAATAAAAACAGAATTTATTAATATTTAAGAGGGCTCGCATACAACAAACGAGTTTTTTTTATAGATAATGGTACGGAACCGTCGTGCGCGAGTCCGTCTCGCACTTGGCCGGGCTTCTTCTTATCGTGTCGTTGGCTCAAACATTAAATTTTTTACCTCCAAAATGATGCCACTCTTACAGCGTTGTCTGAAGCCTCATAAAGGTCACGTTTAGTGCAGCTGGTGGGGCAGGATGGGCAGGAGAGAACGTATGACATAGTCTGGTCGCCATGGCCACACTGGCATTGTGTTGCGGATTTATCAATGTAACGCCATCGAACCAAGTTATGCCTGCATCAGCCTACCTCAGTCCGAAGGTGATTAAGGCTCTTCCATGTGGACCATGGTAGTTCATGACCCGGGGGCAGTTCCTGTAAAGGTGATATAAAATCAGAGGGAGGTGGGTAGCGGTTGCGCCACATTTCGAGTCGAGAGGATTTTGGGTCGCCTTCAAGTGGTTTTGTGTTAATAAAACTATTGCGGCTTATAAATTGGCTATCATAAGGTCGAGCTCAATACAGCGGGTGTCTGGGATCAGAGCTCCTTTCTCCTTTCAAGAGCACTAGCAACACTTCTAAAGTCGTATTTTTAATTAGACGAAGCTAACCGACAGTAGCTAATGTCACTTTGTAGAATAATGTTGCCATATTTAAAGTAATAGTGATGCGTTCAGTTCTCGTTCAATCAGATGAATGAACAGATGTAATAAGCGATGTTTTTTTATTTTCATTACCTACCTATAATTGTTATATTTTATACATCTATAGTTTCAACTGCATGATGTATTGAAAATAGGACAGTCTTACAAGTTTCCTCGCAATGTTTTCATTAATGTTTAAAACACTCAGTATTCAGTATAGGTAGATAGTATAGGAACATAGTCGTCGGAAATATGAACCCCGTACCCGATATCGGCAGTTCGGCACACTAACTATTCACTAGACAATCGAGGCAATTTCATTCATTCAGGAGTTTTTTCAATCATTCACTTTGCCACAACACTATTTTTATTTCATCAAAAACTGACAACACAGTAAACGTCAGTTGACTTCGTCTAATTAAAAATACGACTATACGCACAGATGGTGGTGCAATACCCGCTAGTGGGTGTAATAAGTTTACTGGTGTCGGTTTTAAACTTTTCCGGTTATTTATGGTTTCTTTTATTACCAGCCTAAGTATATCAGTCCACTACATCCACGCAAAGCCCTTCCTCTGCGTACAAAAGGCTTACTTACGGGAAAAAATATTTGTATAAGATTTTAAAATGTCTCCCCGCGCATTAAACAACATAAACAGAGGGGTGTAAGCTTATCGACTTAGCTATTTATTTGTGATTCTTAAGAAGTGACAATCCGGCCTCGTCGCCGGATTACCGGCTGTCCCATAGAGCCGCAGCAGAGCCGCAGTAGAGCCGAAGTAGAGCCGCACGCTCAGTAAACTTCCGTGTCTCAGTCGGTCGAAGAAAGTAAAGACATAGTGCGTTGTTTGTTGTATGTGTGTAAGTGGCCAACACTTAGTTGATGCTGGCGACTTAGTTCGTGTGGACTTAATGACTCCGACGTATCAATAAATACGAACTTATGTAGATACATAAAAAAATACTTGTAGTGTTATATGTTAAAAGTCAATTATTATTATTTTATTTATCTTTGATTTTTTAAAAATGCTCACCGAGCTGAAATACTTTTGCTAAGTCGTAATTATTATATTTCTTAGTTTAGCTGGACCATTATGGTTCTTCATCAGGTATTCTAATTTTCAAAATCAATTATACCATTTATGTTGTCCAGGCTTAACAGTTATATAACAAAAAAAGTTTCATTCTAACCCGTCCAGTATTTCCGGAGATTAGCGTTCACAAAGAGACAAACAGACATTTTTCTAAATTCTTAGTGTCTTAACACACTATGCCGTAGCTCAGCGGCTGAAGTTCAGCCAAAACATGCCTGTAATGTTATTTTCATTACTAGTAACACACTATGCCGAACTTCCGATGCGTTTTGGAGAATCGGAACTTCGGACCGGCTGAAGTTCAGCCAGAACGCGTTCAATGTATTTTGCATTACAGCAACACACTATACTGAGGCTGAAGTTCCGCTTGATGCTGTCAAGGACGGGCAACCCATTTTGAAAACGGGAGTCATGAAACTGATAAGCGTTTTTCCAGTACATCAAATATAGGTATTTATATGCATATATGGCACACTTTTCTACTTACTGACAGCGGCGACAGCACGGTTATACCTCTCACGGTAGTTGCCTCGTGGCTCTCAATGAGGATGTTTTATAATATGTTTTTTTTTTTCGGTAAGTATTTTTGTAAATAATAATACCTTATGTATGGATAAGGATCATAATCAACATCTTTAGCTATCCACGGCCCACGGCTGGGCATAAGCCGAATACAGACTTGGAAACTGTTAATTTTTTTTTTTACAATATATTGGTTTAGGCATTTGTCCTCAATCTCACCTGATGGTAAGCGACGATGAAGACTAGGATGAAGCATGCCTATCCAAAAGATACCCATTCAATCTACTTTTGAATGTCCCGGGACTGTACTTCTCAGGGAATATAGACGCAGGCAGTTCATTCCACACCTTAGCTACTCGAACCAAAAAGGAATCGTCGAAGCGTTTAGTTCGAGACTTAGGTATTTCAACGACAAAGGGGTGAAACCCCTGTCCGCGCCTCGTAGTCCGATAGAGAAATGGTGAGGGTTTCACAAGATCAAAAAGAGCCTTCGAACACTCTCCAAAATGTATCCTATAAAAAACCGATAAGCAGGCTACTTTGCGACGATGTTCTAGGGACTGCAATTTTCTATTCGAAAGCTCATCGCTGTTTATAAGCCTGCGGGCTCTTCGGTCAACAGAGTCTAGTGTCTCAAGTTGGTATTTAGCGGAGCTATTCCACAAGTGACTGCAGTACTCCATGCAGGAACGAACCTGGGCTGTATAAAGATTAAGTAGCCGTAATTGAGAGCATACTGGTGGTTCGCCACGAACTTAGACCTCGCGATCCACTAGTTAGAAACCTTGCGATTTGCGCTCAGTTACTGGCCCAGGCAATTGACATATTTGGGCGATTATATTTTAAAATTTGGAATCTGGGGACATTCGAGAAATCTCATCTAGCAACCCTTGTCATCATTTGCCAATGTGTGCGTGTGTAGTAATGTGCCTTCTAGTGTGGATGACTCTTAAATTTAAACAAACTGGCCCTTGACCGCTTACTGGCTTACAAACTGGTGTTTGCTGTAGTATATTTTCAGTTAAATTTCTCCGGAAAACACAGATAAAATAGGGGTGGCGACAGGGTTAGAAAAGTATAATGGGCATTGTTCCTATTTTTTAAAAAGCGAAAATCTGAAATCTATTTGGAGGATTAGTCACTCTGATATGCATATAAATACAATGACATTCCCCTAGAAGGACAACATAAACAATATAAATTAGAAGGATATTTATTAAGAAGTACTCTAGCACACCTTTCCAATCTCGCCGCGCTCAGTCTGAACATTTCTTCTAGCCTGGATCTCCAACGCAGCCGCGCCCTGCGAGTAGATTTTTATACAAGCCAATATGCCTTCCTGAATAGTTGGTAAACCTCGGCGGTGCCTTGAATTATTTATTGCTCGTTTTATTCTATTGAATTTCAATGGGGTCTATCATTTTTCTACTTTTTTTTTAAATGATCTGTCTTACCTTTTATTGTTGGCATTCAAAATTAGTTTTATTTGAGCAAGCTTCGCTTAGTTCGGAAGGTACGTAAAGCTGGTTTTCTATGTTACATACCGATACACAGCTTATAAAATCTGAAACCAGTGTTGACCACTTAGGCTGCCATCAGACGGACTGCATCGCAGAACCCGCACGTAGTCGATATATACAACTGCATGCAGTTGTACGTTTGACTTCGTTCAGTCATAATATCAACTTCACGTGGTTCAACTAGAATCGTGTGAAGTCGATATTAACTGCATACAGTTGTGTCTTCAACTGTATGCAGTTAATATCGTGTAGTGTACTTACTGTGGCTGATATGATTATGATGATATGCACCTAAAAAAATCTGCTGTTCCATACATTTTGGGATTCTAAGTATTGTAAAATAGTATGGAACAGCTGATTTTTTTTCGGTTGGATTGAGTTGGTCCCATACACAATGTTGCTCATATTCATGAGTACTTTCACCAGTAGAAAGGATGCCAGTGATTTAAAAAACACCCTGTATAACAACAAGAATATATTCAAATTCAAATATTTATTTCGTAATTAGACCTTTACAGGCACTTTTACACGTCAATAAGTATACAATGCGACAATAAGTTAAACAAAAATGGCGGACATCAAAGCATTTTTGCTCAAATTTGCATTTTTTTTAAAAGCTGTCAGCCGAAATGTTAATATGGCGCCCTGTCAGTAAATCTCAATCAGTTGATACGTCATGTTATGTTAAATTTACCACGAAAAAACACAGATGTCATCTGTAACAAATTTGTAAACACGACTATCCCAAATTTTCTGCACTATTCCAAATATGCTTCCTCTAATTTCCATTACGTGTAGTGTATAAAGAAAATCTACCGATACCAGCGCTTCGCATCACCCCGCTACTACTAGACACCGAAAGCGCCAGGCACTATCTACCTTTTCTGGAATTATATGTTCTTTCCAATTAATATTATGTACGTACATTTCGTGCTATCAGGTTTTTGTAGTTGTCGTCATACGAAGCGAGCACTGGTGCGGAAACAAGGCTGATTTTATTTAAACGTCGCGAATGCAGCAGTTTCATTTTATTTAAAACGTTTTCTTGTTTAATTCCTCTGTGAAAGCCGATCCATGCCAATCGAATTTTATTCACCGTGTCTGCTAGCCGGGCATTAATTTATGTTATAACTCGGTTAAAAACAGCAACAGTAACGAGTTACTGAAGCCAATGAAAATGTTGCTGGAATATCTGAAATTTTAATTTTATTTTATTTGTTAGGTTTGTCAACAATTGGTGCAATTCATGCACAAGTATTCATACGAAAGTAATTGAACTTTTTTCACAAATAAACAGAGAAAGGGGCCATCAGCTCACAAATTATTCGACGCCATCTCGAGGAAACTTATTGAAGTTTCCCGTGACCAGAAGGCTGGCCTATATCTTGGTCAGAAAATAAACATTGCCATACAACGTGGCAATGCTGCCAGCCTTCTGGGCACGTTGCTGCAGGGTAAAGAATTACCGGGTCTTTTTTAGGGTTCCGTAGTAAACAAGGAACCCTTATAGTTTAGCCATGTCTGTCGGTCTGTCTGTCCGTCCGCGGTTTTACTCAGCGACTATAAGTACTTGAAAGCTGTGATTTGGCAAGAATATGTATATTAATAAGGCGGAAAAAACGGTAAAATAAAATATTGAAAAACATTTTTTTTAGGGTAGCTCCCATACAAATAAAGTGAAAAGTCATTTTTCTTTTCTCGACTAACCAATCATGTTGGGTATCGTTAAATAGGTCTTTTAAAAATATTGAAAGTTTGTGAACACCGTTTTTCGATTTTGGGATCCGTTTTTGAAATATTTGCTTTTAAAGTGGAAAAAATTGTTAAAGTCAAGTGTCCCCCCCTCTATCTGCTAAAGGGTTATATACGGACACGTGAAAAAATTCACAGCTATAAGATTTATAACGAAATTTAAAGGAAAACTACCAGAGCTAAGTAGGGTTTACAAATTGAGAGTTATAGGCGATTTACTTATAAAATGTACTCGGAAAAGGAAAATTTCATACAAATTCAATAGAAAATTAGTTATTAGTGGGATGAACTCAAAGTTGGCGTTCGTAACTACGGAACCCTATACTGCGCGTGGCCCGACACGCGCTTGGTCAATTATTATTTGTAAATATTAGTGTGTAAAAAGCATATATTTAAATTAGTGGTAATAAGGGGTCATTTTTATTTGATGCATTTATCTTTTATCTTTTTTTCTTTTCAGTCTTAATTACTATAGGTAGTTTAAAAAATAATATTGCAATTTTTCTGTTGGCAAACTCAAGTAATTATATTAACAGTAAAAAAAAATATTTAAAAAGTTTTTTAACTTTAGGTGGGATTGGCAACTCGGCACAGTTTGTAAATCACTTCCATTTTACAAGCTTTTATTTAACTTGCAATGTATCTTGTATGTATGTATGTTTAGGTTAACTCTTGCAATTCAATTTTCAACCAGTTATCCTTAACCGACTGAGCTGAAATTTTGCATACTTGTGTAAATCGGATAACAATACAATATTATTGAAGTCAATGATTTGTTCTGATTTATTGAGCCGGGAGTTATTTGACAGAACTCAGTTATAAAAGATCATAACCTCATTAAGTAAGACTTGTTAGTTTTAAGTACCTCACAAAATTAAAGCTTACAGCAGTGTTCCCGGACCGATACGACATTGAAACCTTCATAAAACGAGTCTATATCTCCTGAAAGGCCGGCACCGCTTCTGTTACACCCCTGGTGTTGCAGTTGTCCATGGGCAGCGGTGATCACTTACCGTCAGGTGACCCGCTTGTTCGTTTGCCGCACTATAACATTTAAAAAAAATTAAAACTTATTCCAGTACCTATCTTTTGTCGTCTTAACCTTCACATTCTGATTCCGACGATAGCAAATAACGTCAACCTTTGACTGACTTAATATGAAACTGGTTAACAATATATATTGTGAACTTGCCTAAAGTCTCTTTTTTCTTTGTTTCTGAATAAAGGGAATCAGTAAACAACTTGGAAGGTACATGCCCGTAATAAACCGAAACACGGACTATACTAGATCACTATATTATAATGAAACTAAAATAAAAACCAAAACACAAAAAAATAAAAATTGGCCAAGTGCGTGTCGGGCCACGCGCAGTGTAGGGTTCCGTAGTTACGAATGCCAACTTTGAGTTCATGCCACTAAAAACGTCTAAAACTTAATTTCGATTGAATTTTTATGAAATTTTCCTTTTCGGAGTACACTTTATAAGTTGATCGCCTATAAATTTTTAATTCGTAAACCCTATATAGCTCTGATAGTTTTCCTTTAAATTTCGTTATATTTACTATAGCTGTGAATTTTTTCACGTGTCCATATGTAACCGTTTAGCAGATAGAAGGGACACTTGACTATAACAAAATTTTTCACTTTAAAAACAAATATTTCTGAAACGGATCCCTAAATCCAAAAACGGTGTTTACAAGCTCATAATATTTTTGAAAATCATATTCAACGATACCCCACGTGATTGTTTAGTCGAGAAAATAAAATTTACTTTTGACTTTACTTGTATGGAAGCTACCCTAAAAAAAAAAATTTTTTCAATATTTTATTTTACTACTTTTTCCGCATAATTAATATACTTACCTATACCAAATTACAGCTTTCTAGTACTTATAGTCGCTGAGTAAAACCGCGGACGGACAGACAGACAGACAGACATGGCGAAACTATAAGGGTTCCTTGTTTACTACGGAACCCTAAAAATTCGGCCGTCCCATACAAAAGTGTGCAGCCGCCCGGGCAATTTGTATGGGAATGGCGATTTTTTTTGGTTATTTGGTTGTTTGTTTAATTTCATTATATTAAAGTGATGTAGAATAGCCCGTGGTTCGTTTTATTACGGGTGTCTCCCTTCCACGTTAAATATGATATATCCACATGCTATTCGGCCATAAACTCCAAATTAATTTTAAAAGGCCGTCTTTGTAATCTTTTCGGGCAATTTCCAGTTTAATACTCACATAAAAAAGTCATTCGAAACGGTCCATTCTCTGATTGCACCAAACGCGACGTAAGTCATAAGAATCGCTTTTATTCCTTCTACGTCCTGAAGTAATTTTTCAGTATTCCGTCCTTCGGAACGCATTAGAGAGGGCGCAATAAAGTACCTCGTGAGTCGCGCATAAAGAAAAGTCACGATGGCTGCGCAAGGAAATCGCTTGCCTACAAACCTTTTGTACCGCTGATTGGTGTAAAAAGCTGCCTTATCTCTAGGGAATAAGAGTGAGGGTGGAGGTAGGGGGACGGTGGCGGATGCGTACGACATTTGGCAAGGAATTGGGGGAAGTACTCGGGACCTTCTTCCGACGGATGTGTTAACGTGCGCGACTGGCGGCCACAGTGTACCGTAGTGAGCAGAATGTCTTGTCTACCTGGGACCACTCTATCCACTTCATAAACTTAGTATACTATCCAAATTAAATGCATGTTATATCAATTTCACTATTTTAAATCTTAACATAAAATAATTATAATTTCAATATAGTTTGATTATAAAATTTGGATTTCAATATTTACGTTTGCATATTTATGTTTTATATATCTTGCTGCTGAAACTTTTAAAATTTTAAGAATGTTGTGTTCACCTGTTGGTGTACCTAATAAATAAAATTAAAATTAAAACATGTGATGAAAAATGTCGCCACGAATGGGATTCGAACCCGCGTCCCTCATGTTAACGCCGTGAATGCACAACCAATTGTGCTACTGTAGCTTCGAATCACCTTGACTAAATTTTTCATCACATAGTATACACGCATTTGAAGCATGCGTTATGCTAGTTTGTGGTTTAGTATACTAGTTTACATAATATCCTTATGACCAATTAAGAAGCCCTCTTCCGTCAGGTGATGTGTTAATGTGGGCAAATGGCGACCTGAGTGTAGATAAATGTATAACATCCTGTCTACTTGACATAATAATATTTAGATTGATACAAAATTTCAAACTCGATTTACATGTCTTGGAAATCTACATATGTATTAAATAAAACACTCACCTCAAACCAAGGGCGCCAAACTCCTGTATAATGCATTGAGTTCATATACTTATTTAATTTAAGGTTATTTCGCTAATCTTGTCCACAGACTAACCAACATTTGTGTAAGAAAGTAATACATAATAATTAATAAAGTAATCTATTCATATCTGTCCCAAAATAAAATATTTAAATTACATAATCATCATCCGAGTTTATTTTCCGGTGCATTCTCAGCGGTAACGCTTCAGAGCCCGGGGTCCGCTACCTGATATCAGTGATTTGAATATTTAAGGCGGCCCTTCCCGACCGCTCAATCGTCAACGCGAGTATAGTTTGAAAAGCGTGTTATTTCATCCAGAGCAATGCTAGAAAAAGAGGCAAAGCAAAAAGGGAGAGATAGCGCCTAAGGGCTCGGTTAACATTCTATTAAATGAAAAGATTATTGTTATTAACTATCCATTGAACGAATATTCACCTTTTATTGGGTGCGGAAATTTCATAAAACTTGTTCTAGGTGGTACATGTTTTTCAGTATGCGTTATAAGTGTGTGCAATAAATGTTTTTTATTTAAAAATTTCATTACATTTGCAAGGTTATTATCGAAATATTTATTTTACCTTTACAATTTATGAGTACTTTATAAACGGTCAAAATTGAAGTAAAATTTGTGCAAAAAAGCAGATTTTTGGAGGCTTATACTGAATTCGTTTTTTCAAATTTTAATTTTCCATTTCGATAGAAACCTAGAAATAGCGCACAAGATACCTGTTACTTCAAAAAAAATTCAAAAAAGATCAGATATAACGTCATAATCACGAGCGTTTGTATGAAAAGTAAGACGGGAAGGCCGCTCTTAAATAACATATTCAAGCATATCTTGAACACGCAGAATTAGATGCAAAAGAGTATGTGTATTTTTGAGATAACCTTCTGATATAATTAACAAGCACGGGTTACTCACGTAGAGAGTCAGCTACTCACCGACAAGTTAGACCTTATCCGGAGATCTTCAGTGACGCGCGTACACGAAGCCACTACACGACACAATAATGTCTGTGTCTCACGTTAATTCCAATGAAAAAATAACCTTCTGTGTTTTTTTCTGTGGCAGTACACGGGATAAGATATGATCTTTATTCCTCGCACATTAAAAAATCAGCATGGGACTTACTCGACGTGATGCGGCGATCGTTCGCAGGGTTGTGACGTCGCGTCGTGTGTTTACAACTTTCTTGTGACAGAGCTCCACTGAAAATGGGGTATGTTAAACGCTCCGTCAAACGGTTGGGCGACGCTACTCTCACTACGTCACTGCCTATCATTAAATCCAGATGATATCTAGGCGTTTGAACTGGATTATACTACCGAAGTCATAAAGTTTTCCCTACCTAGATTACATTTTTTATTCGTCTGTTTTAATGATTGTAGTAGCAAATAGAAGAGAACCTCACACATAAGCTACGTCTCAGAAGTAGTGTTGTTCTAATTACACACACATATATATTTTATCACGCCTCTATCCCTTTCAAGTTTAACAGAGACCACTATAAACCGCTCCCACGATCGGCTTTAACGATTTGCTCGAGACGACGAAGTGGAACATTTCTCGTTTTTCCTTTCCTTTCAGACAGTACAAAATAAAATCGTGTGCCAAGGCATTAAAACGAAATAACCAGCCAAGTGCGCGTCGAGCGAGCTCCGGTTGTAAATGGTTCCGTAGCCAATAGCATCAACACAATCTCCGCTAGCAAAAAAAATTTGGCACTCTTTTTAGACTATTAGAAATACGAGTAGAACAAACTACAGAACTTTGTTGGCAGAAATTTTTAACTTGTATCGTCATTCTTATCGAACACGCGAATTGTATAAATATACACAATAGTAACCTTTGCAATTTTCATAATATCGTAAGTCACTTTTCCATAATATTGTCGCGAACGAGATAGACGCAGAATGTTCGCGAGCAAGAACCGCGTAGAAATAGGTCGGTATAACATAAATAGTCTAGAGTTGTTTGGCAAGTTCCACTCACGCACACACATACCGGCCCTCGATGTTACGGCGACATCGAAATACATTCGTCAAGTGTAGGGAATATTCGAGAATAATGTAGACCTGTGTATCGGCGCATATAAAAAGGCGAACGAGTGCGCACCACAGCAGTTCATTTCGAGCTACGAAAGTGATCACTTCGAAGCGAACCGAAGCGAAGGAAGCCTACTCTAGTACGACAAGTGGAAGTACCTGCGACAATCTCCGCGAGATACCTGGACCTCAGCTGCTACGTGACTTGGACTTGGTGCACGGATATATAGTTTCGTTTGTAGTAGTGTAGGCATAATGATACTCCGCTTCTGTGAAGTGCTATACCTGTGATATCAGTACAGTACCACTAATCCCCCTAGGTGTTTATATCATTTTTTTCTGTTTAAGATGTATGTATTTATGTAAGATGTATATGTATGTTTATTATAATTATTGTATATAAGTATGATTATATTACCGCGCACTACCTAATTTCCCATTACTATTTTCTATATATCGAGGTTGCCTGTGAGAAATTGCTCAGCGATAAGGCCGCCTTTTGCTCATTTCCTAGTTTTTTAAGATAATTATGTCTTGTATTTATTTATTTTGTGCAATAAAGGGTACACTGTCATCATTAGATGTCAGCCTTCATGCTATGTAAGTTCATCTTTAGGTAACTTGAAAAAATCTATCACTAGATGTGGCCACATTTACACAATTAAAACAAACTGCCAATACGCTACGGAACCCTAAAAGCTCATGACTAAAGGTCAAAAAACATTCAGGAAGTGTATAACGTCGACGAAGTCACAGATAATATAATCATCACGAAGTAGAAACTTACAGTCTTTATACAGCTTGAAGCCGTTCTTTGGTAAATATTTTGTTAAATTATGAAACGAGACAAATAATACCGGAAAAATTGGCAACAGCTGAATGTGATTATGTAAGATGCACATCTAGTGACAGAAAAAGCAAAGCACAGTTGGCAGGCCTCCTCGTGTACCGAAGTGGAAAATCGTTTTACGAAAATAAATGTACTAGATTACATCCAGCGTACTGAGAAACCATGTGTTTTTTTTTTAATTTTTTTTGCAAAATAAATCACACTAATATTTTAAAGGCGAAAGTTTGTGAGTGTGTGTGTGCGTGTGAATGTTTGTTATTTCTATACTCATACAGCTAGACCAATTTTGATTAAATTTAGTATGTGGTAGCTGACACCCTGGATTAACACATACGCTACTTTTTCCGCGGGTAACACCGCGGGGCGCAGCTAGTAAACAATATTATTTAATTATTGATTGTTTTAGAGAGAAACTGATAGAAGCCCTGACTATGTTATGATTACCAGTAGGTTGAATTTTTTTTTTTCAGAATATATGTAAAAAAAATCAATAGGTGATCCTGATTGGAAAATTTCTATGACAATGACTTTTATAAGGAAATGCCATAGTCTTCTAGGTCTACCTATAGGGGTGACAACAGGGTTAGAAAAGTATAATTGTAATTAGTCCGTCTTTAAGATTATCCAAAAATAATGGACCCATACTTTTCAGTTTGCCGAAAACGTTAAAATTCCCAAAGATACCAAGCATCAAAGTTCCTCAGTGTGGGCTTGCGACATCACTTCTATGTAAAAATCGTACGTGGCCGTGACGTCATGCGAAATTTCAATGCGCTGTATCTTTGTCATTTTTTGTTTCACAGAGAAAAGAAAAAATACGTGTACAATATCTTTCAATAGTCTAACCGATGGGCTTAAAATATTTTTCCATTCGTCATGCCTATTGTCCTATAAAAACTAGATATAAAAATTAAGGTAGAGGTGTTCCGGCTACTTCTTCTGGATTTCGCATAGACTTCGGCACTTTGGGTAATCATTGTCATGCAAATAATATGCATTTGGAGAAGAAAAACCGGGTACCAGAAAAATGACGAAGACAAACGTGGAAAAAATATCAAAATATTATTCCTTTTATCTTTGCCTATTGAAATCATTAAAACATTATGTTTTGCTTTTCTTCCTGATCAGCATAGAAGTCAGATAAAAACTAATATATCGTCCAGATAAGCGATGAAAGGCCATGCCGGCCGCTGGCAGCTCGCCAAACCAATTAAGCTGCAGCTTCGAGAGATGTCTTTAATTATTAATCGCGGCTACGTGCTAAGCTGTGAGGAACCCATTAGACAGATTTATAGATATTTAAATTTATTACATGGTCCCTGAATATACTGCGGAGAATTTGGTTGTACAGACACACATAATCACGGGCGCGTTTAGCGCTAAGACCTTAGGCAGATAGCCTCATACGATAATTGACAGAATGAGTATTTGTACTCACGTACAGAAGTCTTACTCAGCAAAGAAATTAAAAAATATATCTACTCAATGTGGTTAACGATATGGTTGAATTTAACTCGCGTCTGACATAATATTACGACTTGCTACGACATACTACAACATGCTACGTAATGCTACGATATACTACAACATGCTAAGACACACTACGACATGGTACGACATACAACAATATGCTACGACATACGACAACATGCTACGATATGCTATGACGTACAACAACATGCTACAATATGCTACGACATACTACGATATCCTACGCCGTAGCGCAATGTATCCACATTTTAGCAGAAGCAATATGATACCTAATACGATCAATATCCATTATAGAAACTAATGGAAACTCCAATGATTTATCACACAGGCTTGACGGCGCACGCTAGTCTAACCGGGTGAGTACGTGAGACCTACATTTCAGGCTTTATTTAAGGTTCTAGTCTAGATTGTCCCGGCTGACCTACATAAATTCAATGACTTAAAATATTAAGCTATTAATGGATTCCCAAAACGATCACTTGGTTTTGAGTGTATTGTGCACATATTTTGGCTACACCCTTTCACCGCGAGACTTTATATCAGTTGCCGTGCCCCCAGCGCGAGGGGTATGAAATATAAAATAAATACCTACAACCAAAAAGGGATGTGGATACTTAAGTTATGTGCAATACGAGCGGTTTTTTTTGTCGGAAACATCCGACACTCGCCGAATGGGCACGACAATGTTTGTCGGATAAATCCAGCGTTCGCGGTGAAAGGGTTAAAAATCCAAAAAAGAGTCGTTCGTGTTAAGTAATAATACTTATTTATTAAGAACTATATCGTTACAAAAACTGGATACCACTTGCGTATGTCTTTTTTAACACTAAATGACTGCGCATTTGACTTTAAAGAAGGTGATATTTTTCGTGGAATATATCAGCTAAGCTTTATTTATATAAACAAATAGATACGCGAGATTTATTTATATTTCTGGACATGATATCAAATTCTTAATATGACGACCTCCGTGGCGTAGGGGTTACCATGCTAGTCCGCCAACCTAAGGTCCCGGGTTCGATGCCCGGTCCGGGCAAGTTGGAAAATGGCCCTTTTTCAAATTGTCCTGGGTCTTGAATGTTTATTTATATATGTATTTGTTATAAAATATAGTAGTATCCCATAACACAAGTCTCGAACTTACTTTGGGGCTACCTCAATCAGTGTAATTTGTCCCTATATATTTATTTATTTATTTAATAAGCAGCAATCCAGTGGTAGACGTATTTGGAGAACGAGGCAGTACATGACCACTACGGCATGTCTCGAAGGGTTGTCGAATCTTGCTTGTAAGATTCTGCGACAAAATCACTTTTATATGTGCGCTGTGGCAATAGGGATTGGATTGGGAAAAACATATTATTTTTTTTTAGTTCGTCAACTAGATTATCCAAAAATAAAGGTCTCAAATATTTCTTTTAGCAAAGTAGTAAAAAATCACAAAGATTTCGCTTCGAAGTTTTGGAGAGGGAGTGATTTACGTCACCTTTGGAAAAAGTTGTAGCAGTGACGCCAAATTTTAATGCGCTGTATCTTCGGCAATATTTGCTAATGAGAGAAAAGAAAAAATACGTATACATTGTTACATTATTACTCTTTTATAATGTATGATGTTAGGCGATTGTCCACATCCCTATTGAAGTAGGTCAAAATATGTATAACTAGCTTTTGCCCGCGGCTTCGCTCGCGTAGGGGTGTAATTTATTAAAATCCTTTCTTAGGGGATGCCTACGTCATAGTAGCTTTCTGCATGCAAAGTCTCAGCCCGATCGGTTTAAAATTGACAAAGTTTCATACAAACTTTCATCCCCTATTTTATCCCCTTGGGGGTAGAATTGATCAAAATCCTTTCTTAGCGGATGCCTTCGTCATAACATCTACCTGCATGGCAAATTTCAGCCCGATCCGTCCAGTGGTTTGGGCTGTGCGTTGATAGATCACTATGTCAGTCAGTCAGTCCCTTTGAGTTATATATATTTAGATTACAATTACATTTGGACCTTTTAGAGTCCCCTAACCCTGGACAGAATCAGACTTTCCCATACAAACGTAGTCTACGTTTTATTTGGCAACGACATGTCGAATATGGGCAAAATTACATTAAAATTATGAACTTAAAATAGAATATAGTGCATTATATCATATTTGACCATCAGTATGGAAAACTTCTACACCCTTATAATTGCTTTTCAGTTCATAATTTCACCGTCGGAAACCAATTATAACCCTAGATAATTGCAATTTCTTTAAAATTACAAATTTTTACCGATATCTGACATGTCGTTTCAAAATAAAACGTAGACTACGTTTGTATGGAAAAGTCTAGATAAGGGGATTCTTAAGTATCAACTTCTTTACATTCTTTTTACTTGTATGACTTCAGTCAAAAGCAGTGTTTTTATAGAACTGAGTAGACAAACAATGAAGTACTACTATGGTCGCTTATAAAGCTAAACATGCGCGCGTGAAATAACCTTTCACAACTTACCTGAAGAACCACAAAATATCTCGTAAATAATAGCAAATCAAATAATTTACAGTTCACGATGTTTCCGGACACGATATTAAATCTTAATTAGCAGCAGTCCAGTGGAAGACGTGTTCCGAGAACGAAGCACTATTAATTCGTTACAAGTGCTGCTCGGAGCCAGTTTAATTAAGGATTCTCTCAGGAGCACTCCATCCTGTCTCGGAGGGAACTCTGGAATCTGGGTTCTGAGATACGACTTCAAATTACCTACTAAGAAAAACTTTGGGGTTTGTATGAACGACTAGCTGTTATCCGAGGTCAAATAACTGTAGTCTATGACGATCCACAAATTGAACGCGTCAAGCCTTTGTGGATTCAAAGCGGAACAAACGTTCGTTAATACAAACTTCCACATTTAAGTATAGTATAACAAATTTTATAATATTACTAGCTTTTGCCCGCGGCTTCGCTCGCGTAGGGGTGTAATTTATCAAAATCCTTTCTTAGGGGATGCCTACGTCATAGTATCTTTATGCATGCAAAGTCTCAGCCCGATCGGTTTAAAATTGACAAAGTTTCATACAAACTTTCATCCCCTATTTTATCCCCTTGGGGGTAGAATTGATCAAAATCCTTTCTTAGCGGATGACTTCGTCATAACATCTACCTGCATGCTAAATTTCAGCCCGATCCGTCCTGTGGTTTGGGCTGTGCGTTGATAGATCACTATGTCAGTCAGTCAGTCACCTTTGAGTTATATATATTTATATAAGATTAGTAGGATAGGATATTAGAGATTTATTTTTTATATCTGGTACACGAATTAAATCTTATTTCTACTCCTGTTCTGTTATTTGTCTTTGTATCGGCGCGTGTAGATACTTTGGATTTTGAGTGCCTTTGTGATCTGCCGTTAATGATGATGAATTTTGGTGCTAAATAAAAATGCAGTGATCTGATTCAAAGTTCGATGACGAGTATATTCGATTTTAAATTTTACATTATGGCAGGGATAAAGGTAGTGGAAACAAAAATTTACCAATAATATGTGCGCATTACGGAGTAGACCGAGCTTCATTGGTGGGCCACAGCTGACCATTCGTCACGTGATGAAGATGGGCGGATGGTTGCGAGGGTTTTCCGTCAGGTGGCTCCACAGCAATAGGGTTGCCATTCGCGTAAACAGTCTTTTAAAAAGTCACGAATACTAATATGTATAAAGAGAACATTGACAAATTTATACTTTCTGAAAAATTTATAGTCTTTTCCCCATAACAGCACTGAGTCGTAATTTTGCCAAAAAGATACGCCTAGCCATAGAACTAGAACTTATTTTTCTTTCGATCTACGAAACTGCTAACATAAGGAAAACGTTTTTTTTAACACATTTAGTAGGAAAATATCAATTAGAAAAAATTAAGACGCCTGCCCTAGATAGGTACCTTGTACCCTGCGTTTATTTTTTACTCCCTCGTAGAACCCAGTGGTTAAAGTGGTAGAAGTGAGTGTTCCTTCTTCTTCTTCACCTAAGGAACTAACCAACACAAGGGAGAACCTTCGAGAATTTAGTTGGGGCGTGGCGTTTACAGAAAGGCAAATCCATATGGAACTAAGAAGATTAGATGAAGGTAGTTTTGAATTCATTCAAATTGAAAGAATAAAATGTGTTTTCCTGGGTCTATTATTTTATACTGATAAGAAAATAAAACATCCCAAAATAATGTCACTGGTCTTTGAACATATCCATTTTAATGTAATTTTAGATTTATTATTGCAGAAAAACTGTTAGTAAGAGTGCTATTTGACTCCAAGAAACTATGACGTCATCTGCCTGTATTTCATACAAATCCCGTAGAAAATGCTTGTTTTGACGTTTAGAAAAAAGTATCTGATTTGACTTGTTGGAAAATAGCGGATTACTGAGATTAAATAAAAGGAAATTATATATGTTTTTAACAAAAAGGAAAACACTAAAATAAATGAAGGAAGTCAATCCAATTAAATTAAATAAATGTTCAGAATTACACTATAATTAAATATTAAACGATCGCTGTTCAACTTACCCAAAATTGGGGAGTTAATTTTTAATATTTATCTGAGCGCGGGAACGGCTGCCATGAAGAGTGCGGCCGCTATGTTAGGCCACGCGTTTGACGCGAGAGATGCTTGAAGAAAAAAAAAGACGTTCTGTTTTTTTTTTTTAAATTACGAACTTATGTTGCCACGGATCGCATTTCCTACTTCACCGGACAAGGTTTGAGGAGCGAGCCAGAGACCCGGCTCCCTATATTTATAAACTACTAGCAGCAACGCAAAGGGCTCCCAAGGGGAAAACCTCGGCTTTGGGCGCGGTAGGTACTATGGCAAATATTGGGGTGATGCAACACTCATGTTTTGCCGGAAGGGCCGAAGCTACGGTGCTAGCTATTTAGGACGCAAATCGTCCAGGTGCCGCCGGGCGGTACCTAGTAAACGAGCTAATGTTCCTTTGCCTACGTATTCGATTACGGCGAATACGGGGGGGTCTGACCGCGAGGTTCCTCTGGCTGCTCGGAGCCGCAGAGGTATCGAATTGGACCATGTCAGCCATAATCTGGTCATCAGAAAAGACGCTCTGTCCGGGCCAACTATTTATATAGGCGGTTGCTTTGCAATAACGGTAACTTGTCATCGAAGAGGGATCTGCGCAGTGACAGAACCTTTTAATCGAGTTATATTTGTACAACATGGCATAAGGAAACAATCTTAACTTTCTTTTTAAGTAAGAATTTATGAAATTATTATGTAAGTTGTTTGACTTTTACAACGTTACAACCTTTAGGTTGAAACCTATAGGTTGTGACGTTGTAAAAGTGAAACAACGTACATAATTAAACATAATAGTATTTTTTTCAAACATAATAAAAAAAATATATTTTTCTTTGAATTCTTAATAAATACAGTCGTAGAAAAGTTTGTATTAGTACGTCAATAAATGCTGGATAGAGTCTTCTTACGATGCCCGCTAGTAGCTCGCATCGTAACCCGCGCGACTCGTATTTTTGACCCGTCTTATACAACTATTGCAAAAATATATAATGGAGCTATAAGACGCTTACTGCTGGGCACAGCTCGCTGTTAATTGCAGGACATAAATTCATTTTTTTATTAGTTAATACCTAATTGTTTACATCTTTTTTGATATTTTAATGGCAATTATGAATTATTATTTTTGATCACCGCTGCCCATGGACAACTGCAACACCAGGGGTGTAACAGAAGCGTTGCCAACCTTTCAGGAAGGGATGATGTGGTGGAAGGGAAGGAGGAGGAGGGGAGGACGGGGGAGGAGGAGAGGGAGGGGGGGCCCTCCGGCTCTCTCACTCACCGAACGAAGCATAGAATGTTTTCCTTCTGACATATAGTCTTTGTTTTGTTTGACTGCCTCCGTGGTCCAGTGGTCAAGGCGTTCGCCTTGTGACCCGGAGGTCATGGGTTCGATTCCCACTGGGAAACTTACTTTGTGCAAAGTTGTTTCCAGTCTGGATAGGATATTGCAGGCTTGAATCACCTGATTATCCGAAAAGAAAGATGATTCCGTGTTTCGGAAGGCACGTAAAACTGTGGGTCCCGAACGCCACCTAGCGTTTGATCATCAAACTATCCAAGGATTGGTTCCTGGTTTGCCCTTTGGGTTGTGGAGGTCAGACGACAGTCGCTCTGTGTAAAAACCAGTAACCCCGTCAAATCTCCTTGGTTAGGTAGCGGACCCCGGGCTCTGAAGCGTTACTGCTGAGGATGCAACCGGGAATACGCTCGGATGATGATGATATAGTCTTTGTATCGAAGCGCAAGCTTACTCGTATAGTCAAATATTAGACGTAGTTTAAAATGCCTACAAAAGCCTAATTTCTAAATAAATCTTTGACTCTGAACAAAGAACCTGCGTGCTATGAATTTCCATTACGATATCTTAATCAGTGATCAGTGACTAACTTTCAAACCCTAAAACCAAGTTTGCCTGACTCAGCATTCCTAAAACTGCTTACTTATTCACGACGTGTCGTGACCCGTCACTTTCTCAGTCTAATCTAGGTCTAGGTCTAACAGGACCCGCGTTAAAGTCTAGCTGCGCCGTCGAGCCCTGTGATAAATCGCTCGGAGCCGCCAGGAGCGATTAGTTTCTATAATAGCCGTCGACTAGCGAACACCTCTAAACACAGGACATAGGTATATACAAGTACTAGCTTTAACTCGCGACTTCGCCCGCGTAGAAGTCATAAACAAACATATGAATTATTATATTAAAAATTTAAAATGTTTAAATTGCTTGTGCCCGCTCCCGCTCCCGCTTCCACTCCCGCTTCCGCTCCCACTCCCGCTTCCGCTCCCGCTCCCGCTCCCGCTTCCACTCCCGCTTCCGCTCCCACTCCCGCTCCCGTTCCCGCTCCCGTTCCCGTTCCCGCTCCCGTTCCCATTACTGTCATTTGCTAGAACAAAGGAGAGCGATAGATCTATTGATCAAAATTAATTTGTGACTTACTCAAAAAATTACGAAGTTTCATAATAATATAAATTTGCATCCCCTAATGCACTACGTGGATGCGATTTTTTAAATCCAATAGAAGTATTATTATTTTTTACTAACCACTAATACTGAGATTTCGTGATGAGTGAGTGAAGAAGTTTTATATACATATATATATAGATTTAGAAGATATCTACAAAAGTATACAGGTCGATTCTTACACACTCGATATAGATTTCCTACTAAAAAAATTCTTCTCATCGTAGCGCACTGTCAATTGCTTCTTTAGCTTTGCTACTTCGTAGACTGGAGTCCACTTTCTGGCTTTTTGCTTCTCTTGACTTACATGGATGGGTCTCTCTATCAAGGATTCTGCCGACCCAACAAAGTGGGGAAAAAAAATCCGCTAACAAAAATCCGGCCAAGTGCGTGTCGGACTCGCAGCCGAAGGGTTCCGTAGTATTATCTATAAAAAGTCATGTTTTTTGTATGGGAGTCCCCCTTAAATATTTAAAATTACACTTTTTTATATAGGAGCCCCTTAAATATTTATTTTATTCTGTATTTAGTATTTGTTGTTATAGGGTCAACAGAAATACACAATCTGTGAATATTTCAACAGTCTAGCTATCACGGTTCATGAGATACAGCCTGGTGACAGACAGACAGATAGAAGGACCGATAGCGGAGTCTTATTAATAGTTCATCGATGATAATAGGGTACTGATTTTACCCTTTGGGTACCCTAAAAACGTTTTTCGAACAGTCATCAGCTCAGACTTAAAAATCCTTGGGAATGCATTTGACGACCTCCGTGGCGTAGTGGTTACCGTGCTAGTCCGCCACCCAAAGGTCCTGGGTTCGATCCCCAGTTAGGGCAAGTTGGAAAATGGCCCTTTCAAATTGTCCTGGGTCTTGAATGTTTATCTATATATTTATTTATTATAAAATAAAGTATCGTTGAATAGTATCCCACAACACAAGTCTTAAACCTACTTTGGGACTAGCTCAATCAGTGTTATTTGTCCCTATATATTTATTATTATAATTTATTATGCGGAACATTTTGTTACTGACATCAGCCTGCCTTGATATAAGAGATCTGTGCTTAGTTTTTTACTCGTCTCGTACGTAAGATAAAGTGGACCTATTCTCAGTCCGAAACGAAAATGTATCGATATTTCCTGCGTTCCTAATATAGCCACTCATCCATTATATATGTTATTTACCACACGTGAATTGCGGCTGTTAATTAAAAGAATTAGGTCCAAGAAAAATGTCTTTTGGTCAGTGTAATTATGTGGTAGCTCCGCTGATTTCCCTGGGGCCCGCCCTGCCTCGGCCCGGGGCGCTGCGCCCTTCTGTAATATAATCACAGTACAGAAGGATAGAATTGGTAGTTATTCCTACATCAACATTATTAATAACATTCTGCATACAACTGTTGAGAATGTAGGCATCTTTATTTAGTCAGCCACGTAGGTCCTGTCACTTTTTCTTAAGTCCACTGTATCGCATTGGGTAAGGGCCTTCCTCTAGCCTGCCCTTGTTGTAAGTTAACAAGTTAAAAGTAACAGTTGTAAGTTACTAAACCAATTACGATTCTTTGCTTTGGCACCAATATTCGAAAAGAAACAAAAATATGAATATTATATAATATACTATATCTTTAAGCGCCTATCGCTCATAAATTTATTTCGGTTTGTCCTTAAGGCTGACTGGTAGAGAATGCCATAGCGTTAAGTCGACCTTTTGAACCTTTTTGGTCAATAAGAATTTAATAAACAAATAAATATAAATTTTAAGCTAAATAAAAGATCAATACTTACTTGTATACGTGACAAACTTTGCCAAATTCACTTTTCAGAAACTATTCGTGGAATTCGTTGCTCCCCGCTTTCAGTACATCTTTTTGCTACGAAACATTTCCTTAATTATGTTTATATAACTATGTATTTAAATTGCAATAAGCAAAGGGTCAATGTGTTTCCATTTTTCATCAGCGCTCGCTTTTTGATATTTTCATCTTTTGCGATTTGTCACGCATCTGCGCTCTTACTAATTTGCGCGTGCGCCCTCAAAACGCGATTTCCATTACGGAAAAAGTGGCTGAATTCTCGTTGCGACGTCGCCAGCTTTTTCATCACCTAATTAATTGTATTATCTGGCGAATTTTGTGGCTTCGTTACTTCTTTTACTTGGCTGTTACATCTGTAGCTATTTCGTGTTTACCTTTTCTGTTGGGGAGTCTGTTATTTCTTAAAGAGAAAAAAAATCTTGACATCTTTAGGAAGTATAGTCTGTGATTTTGTTAAAAAACATCTTGTCATCTTTATAATGCGTTTGTTTAGGTATTTAAAAAAAAAGTGAACAATCTTGATATGTCTTTTTATTGAATATACACTTTATAAATCAACACGACGACCTTCCACCACCCAGAGGTCCCGGCTTCAATCCCCGGTCAGGGCAAGTTGGAAAATGGCCTTTTTCAAATGTTCTGGTTCTTGGATGTTTATCTATATATGTATTTGTTATAAAATATAGTATCGTTGAGTTAGTATCCCATAACACAAGTTTCGAACTTACTTTGGGGCAAGCTCAATCAGTGTTATTTGTACATATATTTATTAAAAAAAAAAAACTTTTGCAAATTACAAATAAATTATGTAATTTACAAAATAAAATAAATAATTTGTAATTTGCGAAGGTATTGATTTATAAAGTGTCTTGATTGATTGTCAAAATTGTTTACATTTTTTTAAATACCTAAACAAATGATTTTTGGATACTGTTCGGTAGTCTAATTCATGTTAAATTTCACAAATTATTATCGTTTTCGTGCATTTGCCCTAAACTAACCTCCCGACTAAAACATAGGTTCTTAGTTATGCTCATTTTTATTAAACTTTGTTGCATTTATCATCCGTTACAAAAATAGTGGCCAAATTTAAAATTCGCAACCTCCCATTTGGAACGTTTCACTCGTGAAGTCAGACTATGTGAAAACTTGCGGCAATTCTTGCTTGGGTAAGTACATTCACAATGAAAAGATTTTGTACTGGAAAATAACCCACTCGTTTACCGAAATTATTTAAAAAAATCAAGATGTTTTAATGATTGACGACTTCCGTGGCGTAGTGGTCACCATGCTAGTCCGCCAATCTAAGGTCCCGGGTTCGATGCCCGGTCAGGACAAGTTGAAAAATGGCCTTTTCCAAATTGTCCTGGGTCTTGGATGTTTATGTGTTTCTTATAAAATATAGTATCGTTGAGTTAGTATCTCATAACACAAGTCTCGGACTTACTTTGGGCTAGCTCAATCAGTGTTATTTGTTTGTATATATTTATTTATTGATTACCTTATTATTTGTACAAACTTTATATACAAGTATTTATCTACTAGCTTTAGATCTATATTCCGTTCTTAATTTCCTTTACTCCTTTATTAAAAAATGCGTATTATCATGTAAATGACTATTTAACTGATCAAAATTCTTGCAAATTGCAAATTTTAGTTGTATTATTTAGATGTTTAATATAATGTATACTGAGCTTAAGTGTAATCTGTATTGTAACTGTAACATAGCCCATCAGGCTGGGTAGGGATCAATACTGAACTGGGTTTCTTTCGGCGTAATCTTCCCAGCAGTGGTCGTTCCGAGACGCTAGTAGATTTTAGCTTTTGCACTAAAATAAAATTTTAAAAGAAATGACCTTCAATAAGGGATAAATTTATTCTACATTGAATATTTTATTTTTGACTTTAACTTTGACTTTGACTTTCATACGTGAGCCCCAAAAATACTGTCCCAAGTGGTCCCGACCTAACAACATTTCGTGGAAACGTATGCACAAAGATGTGAGCCTCTAAAGAAGAAATGTCACCAATTGAAGACTTTCAAAGGCTGCATATCCCATTGTTTCGTCTCCAAGTTCATCTAAAACTATTCTCTCCATTATAAATCTATGTCACAGTAAATTAAAAAAAATGTGTCAATTTGTTGCCTGCAGCCAGACTCGTCGTGCGCCGGACTTGAAGGCTCGCTGACGGAATTAAAACCGCGTGCTAATTTATTCGGCGCTCGGTGATTTCCCCCGAGTTCGACTCTGGGAGCGATCGGTTCTCAGGCGACGGCGTAAGCTGTTGAGAAGGAAATTTTCTGTCTGATGCTGTTTGAGACTAGACTCGTAAATGGCTTAAGACAATGGTGGGCGAGTTTATTTCGTGATAAACAGATCTTATTCTTTAAGTGCCGCTTCATTCCTGAAGATTGGCAGTCAGCAAAGATTCAAAGATTCAAAGATTCAAATGTTTATTCAGTAATTAGACCTTTACAGGCACTTTTACACGTCAATAAGTATAATTTATGTTACGTGTAAAGTATATTAAAATTTAATTTATTTTTAAAGACAAGCTACCGATACCAGCGCTTCGTAACGACCACTGCTGAGAAGAAACGCCGAAAGAAACTCATTTTCACAGTATTGGTCGCCTACTCGCCAGAAGGGCTTTGTCATATTATTATTATTGTCTTTTAATTAATAAATACTTATAATACAATGTTGACACATTATAACAAGTAATGCTTGCGAACAAGTAAACAAACATAAATTGCGTAATAAAAAATAAATAAAATAAGTAGCCAAAAAAGCGAAGCCAAGCTGACCAGTCCCTCCCGGCAGCACCCGTTCACGAGTTGACGCACGGATCAGCCATCGTTAAACTCAACCATATTAGACGGAATCCAACGACCCAATCAGCTCTTTAAATCTTGATTTGTTCATGGCAAGCCTGAACAGTTGTTCTTGGTTCTACCGTTTTGATACAAGTCTTGTCGGATGTTCCTCAGCCATGACACGTAGGGTACACATGACATGACACAGCACGTACGTTATTACAATACCCGGCACGTAAGTTGAACAAAAATAGCGGTCGTTGTTGTACTTTATTTGTCGGTTTAGTATCACAATTCTGTAACATGTCTACCCGAACTTCAGATAGAAATGATTTCGGCTTTGAAGAAACACCAAAAAATTTCTTTTACAACTTTTATTTCCAATGGAACATGCGCCGACGGCCGCCATTTTCGTTCAACTTACGTGCCGTGTATTGTATTTTGTTAAAATATAAGTCCTCTCAGTTTTTTATTTTTTATTTTAGAGTTTTTGCACCATATTTCCGAAATGTACGTATGTCAGCACCACCTGTAGGTTGACTGGTAGAAAAGACCTACGGCCTTAAGTCCGCCGATTACAATTTCATGTAATAAAGTTAAATAAATAAATGACGTTTTGCGACGTCCCACCTTGCGCTTTTCGGCAATTTAAAAGATGATAAAAAGATAAATAGATACATATAAATATATAGTATTCGCGTGACGCTGCCGCCAGTGATTCAATAATATTATCTTTAAGTATTTATTCCCCAGTCAAAGCATTTACGTTGGACTTTGTACCATTTTTAACTGACTTTAAAAAAAGGAGGAGGCTATCAATAGTCAGCCGGTCCTATAAAATCGGTTGTCTATAGTTTGATGTTGAAGTCAGTTTTCAGTTTCCTGTAAATAAAAATAAAAATAAAAAAGCCTGTTTATTCCAGTGACTAAATACATGCTTCGCTTGACAATCACAATAAGGTACATCATCATATCAATAAATTTTTAAAATAATAAATTAAAAAGCTAAACCTTATAATGTATAACTTATTTTATAATTCCGATTGAAATAAATAATTTACATACCTTAACATAACATTTTTAATTAATTATTATTATTATTTCTCAATCTGTTAATTACTATAAATTAATTTCGTTAAATTAGTAAGTATAATAAGTTAGTATTCTGATACAAATTTTAAGTTGCAGTCGTCAGCTGGACCCCTCGACGGGTAAAGGCCTCCTCCAGGTCATTCCATTCGTCTCTTTTTGTTGCAGTGATTGCCCATTTTTTCCCTGCGATTTCTTTCGAGTTTCCTGTACCCACAATTAATTCAAACACAAATTCCAAACCTTCTGATAGAACTCGCAATCCCCTGGATCTAGGTAATTTGGATCTTTTTAGGTCTACTTATTCTTGAGAGCTAAGCTCTTGTCTGTGGAGCATGCAATGCCTTCCATCTCTCTCTTTCCAAAGTCAACTCCTTTACATCCATCCATTTTTTTAGTTGCTTTATAAAACTACTAGCTTTTACCCGCGGCTTCGCTCGCATCGAATCCATTAAATAATTGGATAGTGTAGATTTACGCTTCCGAGGCATTTTTTAGACATACGCTTTCAGTGACAGTTAAAAATAACAATGGTACCTAACCTCAAAAATTCCAAACAGCTGAAACTATAGTGAATTGAATTGGATGTATAGATTAAATAGATATTGACTTGACCGTCGGTAATATCGTACGTCGATAATATGGTATTTAGGGTTTGAACTTCATTACTGTATGTTAGATGGCGCTAAAGTAGCAAAATGTTGATATTTGTTGACAATTTTATTTTTTATTTTTTTTTAAATATTTTTTTTTTAATAAAAAGATGCTGAATTTTACATAAATTGCTATTTGAGCGAATGTATTCCCACCCGAAAGATTCTGATGGAAGATGGAACCAAAGGATAGGCTGGTGCCCAAAATAAACATTATCACAAGATATTTCTTTTGTGAGAGAGATGAGATTTAGAATAACTTTTTAACGCTTTGTCATTAATGCTGTGGCTTTCATCAAAATTCCAAATAAAATCTGTATAGAAATATAACATACTAGCTTTAACCCGCGACTTCGTCCGCGTGGAAGTCGAAAATATGTCTAAGAGGATTTTAATTGGAAAATGTTGATATTTGTTGACAATTTTTTTTTTAATATTTTTTTTTTTAATAAAAAGTACCCTATGTTACTTCTAGTACCTCCCAGAATATGTGTACAAAATTTCATGATTATTCGTCAAGTAGTTTTTGCGTGAAAGCGTAACAAACATCCACGCTTTCACATTTATAATATTAAGTAAGGATTTTCAAGTCTTCCTTTGCCTCTTCTTTCTTCTATTTTCCCTCCAAAATTACGTACTTTAAAATTCATCATGTTGAATAAGGTGTCCTAACATTTTCCCTTTCCTAAAATTTAGTAGATAATCTTGGTAGGTAGATAAATTATTTAAAGCAGAACTAATTCAGTTAGCCTTTTCTGATTCTAGCAATCTCATTGGAACAGGAGGCAGAGGAATAGTAAATGAGGAAGCAAAACAAAATGTCTCGGCATCGAGTTAGAGCGGGCTCGGGCAAAAGCCGGGATTGGATTAGTGTACCGGGTTACACATTATTTGGCCGAAAGTTAACTGGTCTACGTTGCAGGCTAGGTATATGACATACCTAAAGAACGTCTAAATAGACACTCCGTCTAAAAACTAAATTTATACAACAGAGTTCAGGTATAACTTATTATTCCTTTACTGCTAAGATTCAAAGATTCAAAGATTCAAATGTTTATTCAGTAATTAGACCTTTACAGGCACTTTTACACGTCAATAAGTATAATTTATGTTACGTGTAAAGTATATTAAAATTTAATTTATTTTTAAAGAAAAGCTACTGATACCAGCGCTTCGTAACGACCACTGCTGAGAAGAAACGCCGAAAGAAACTCATTTTCACAGTATTGGTCGCCTACTCGCCAGAAGGGCTTTGTCATATTATTATAATTGTCTTTTAATTAATAAATACTTATAATGTAATACAATGTTGACACATTATAACATTTAATGCTTGCGAACCAGTAAACAAACATAAATTGCGTAATAAAAAATATTAAGTAGTCAAAAAAGCGAAGCCGAGCTGACCAGTCCCTCCCGGCAGCACCCGTTCACGAGTTGACGCACGGATCAGCCATCGTTAAACTCAACCATATTAGAGGGAATCCAACGACCCGACCAGCGACGCCACCACCGGATTGGACATTTTAGTGAGCATGAAAAACCCGAACTCGCAGACCTTGTCAAGAGAAAATATTAATTATATGTTGGTCACTTATTGATCGCAGAGCATTTACATGTTTTTACAGTAGGCTTATTATGGTAACAGAAAATGCAGCTATTTATGTTTCATGTGTGGAGTGTAATGGAAAATGTTTAGGAAGTATCCACGCGTTTTTATCTCTTAAATAATCATTGATAGTATAGTACGCATTGTTCAATAAAACTTTTTTAACATGTGTTTTAAATTTTGCTATTGGTAGGTTAACGATCGCTTCGGGAAGTTTATTAAATAATGTTATACCTAGACCTAAGAGTGACTTTCTAGTTTTAGCAAGTCGAAATTTAGGCGTATGAAGCTGATTTTTGTTGCGAGTATTATAACTGTGAACATCACTATTTTTCTTGAAATTATTTAACCTAGATTTAACAAATAGAAGATTGTCGTAAATAAATTGAGATGTCACAGTAAGAATATTTATAGATTTAAATAACTCTCTTAAGGAATCGCGTGATTTTAGTCCGTAGATCGACCGAATTGCTCTCTTTTGTAGCACAGAGATAGCATGTATGTTAGCCGCTTTACCCCATAAGAGCAAGCCATATGACATTATGCTGTGAAAATAACTAAAGTATACTAGCCTAGCAGTTTCAACGTTAGTACACCGTCTGACCCTCCTCACAGCATATGCTGCCGAACTAAGTTTCTTGGCAGTGGCCTCAATATGTTTATCCCATTTTAAGTTCCAGTCTACAGTTATGCCTAAAAATTTGGTGTTGGGTACCCATTCTAGAACTTGACCATTAAGACTCAAAGGTATGTGAGTATTACCTCAGTAACCAACTGACGTATGTTGCCAATATTTCTGGCAGATTTCGTTGTACAGGACGCAGCCGTTTTCTCTACCAGTCAACTGATATGGGGTGCAGAATTAATCTTATGATATTAAGATGAAGTAAACTATACATCGAATCGGCTGTAGGTCTATTCAATCATTCATATTATTAGGCGAATTAAAATAGGCTTACCGTTGTTGATATAAAAATACATAAATATATACAGACCAGCCGACTCGGTGTGTCCCAAAGCCACAGGTGAGGTGAGACCAGAAGTGCGATTTCAGAAACGCGGAGTCACCTAAACGTATGGTTTTTGTATGGGAAAACCTTTGAAAAAAAAATTGAAGGAGCTCGGTGGCCCAGCGAGAGTGCGCATTACTAGCGCTTTCGCAAGTTAAGCGACACCGGGCGTGGTCCGCACTTGGATGGGTGACCACAAGTGGCACAAAAATTTCTCGAGCTCCTCCGTGTTTCGGAAGGCACGTATAAGCTGTTGGTCCCGGCTGTCATCATTGTATGGCAGTCGTCAAGCAATGTCAGATGCCTTTAGGCAGCCTAAAAAACCTGACACCAGTGTTGGCCAATTACACACTCGAAAAACGACAAACAATGGGAAAACCATTCGTATAGGTGACTCCGCGTTTCAGAAATCGCACTTCAGGTGAGTTGATTTTCGACGAATCGAACGAATATAGATAAGTCTGTTTTCGGCCGAATGATAGGTATAGGTACCTGACCGTGTACGGTGCCCAAGCTAACGAGTCGCTCATTTCGTTTTGGCGGTAAACTCGGCCATTACGTGGTAACTTTTTAAAAGCACGGTAATGAATATGTTGGGTCATTTTCAGATGTCGGAATCACGGGTGCTACTGCTACCAAAAGTATGGATATGACGGGATTTCTTGAGAATTGGTACCTTAATAACTGTAAAAAAAATGCCTAAGATATCGAATGAAGATTATTCTACTGCGTGTAATATGCACAATCTTTCCCTTTAAATGAATAATAGCAAATTGGGAACTAAACTAAGTGCATAAATAAAACAAATAATTATATGATTTCAGGATATATTTTTTCGAATTTAATATAATTACATAATTATGATTGTTTGACTGCCTCCGTAGTCCAGTGGTCAAGGCGTTCGCCTTGTGACCCGGAGGTCATGGGTTCGATTCCCACTGGGAAACATACTTTGTAAACAGTTGTTTCCAGTCTGGATAGGATATTGCAGGCTTAAAATACCTGATTATCCGAAAAGAAAGATGATTCCGTGTTTCGGAAGGCACGTTAAACTTTGGGTCCCGAACGCCACCTAGCGTTTGATCATCTAACTATCAAGGATTGGTTCCTGGTTTGCCCTTTGGGTTGTGGAGGTCAGACGGCAGTCGCTCTGTGTAAAAACCAGTAACCTCGTCAAATCTCCTCGGTTAGGTAGCGGACCCCGGGCTCTGAAGCGTTACTGCTGAGCTTGCAACCGGGAATACGCTCGGATGATGATGACATAATTATGATTGTTTTATTTACGTAGTTTAGCTCCCAATTTCCTATTATTCATTCCACGGCAAAGATTGTGTATACCTACTATAAGCAATAGAAACATCTTCATTCAAAACTAGTAATGTATTTACATCCGTTACTAAGGTACCGATTCTCGAGAAATCCCGGGACTTTTAGTCATATCCATACTTTTGATAGCAATAGCATCCGTGATTCCGATCTCTGGTCATTTTATAGGGGTGTAGGTAAGTGCCGGACCAGACGGGACGCAAGTTGCGTCGCGTAACAGCTAGAGATGGGCAGTGGATAGAACTCAATCTACCCATTTGAGTATTTACTCACTAGATTTAATAAATAGAGTAAATAGAGCGTGCTCATGTATTGATGTCTGTTTACTTATTTTTACGTAAAATTACGTCTATGCACACCTCGCACCAAAAAATTATAATTAATCAAAGAAGTTTATGTGTATGATTAGTATGGTATTTTTATATAATTTAGCGTCGCATATAACGTTTACCTACATTTTAAGCATATTATGGCGTACGCACACACTTTATGACAAGAATTGCAAGTGTATACTAGATTTAAGTTTCAAAATTGTCATGAAAACATGAAATAATGAATATGAATATAAATATGAGTCGCAACTCATATAAACCAACCTACCCACCAAATGGATAAATAAGGATATTTATCGGATATTTACTCAATCTACTGAGTAAATACTCAAATGGGTTGATTGAGTATTTATGCATCGCCCATCACTAGCTGTTACGCGGCGCAACTTGCGCCGCGTCTGTTACGGCCCTAAGTGTACTACCGACACCATAGACCGAGATTTTTGCCTATACCATACCTACATACTTAAGGATTGAAGAAGTAACTTCAAGAGTCGATATCAGTCCATCAATATGGACAACTTTTCCTATGGGAAAAATAATAAGATCTGGAAAACCTTTTCGACTTGCCAATATAAATTGTCTGATCGGATAAACATATTTATATGAAAGAAATTAAAAGGAAATCTGATTTGTATATTTTTGACGCCGTTTAGCTCGTGGTATACAATATGTAACAAAAACCCCGTCCGATCCTTATGGGAGCAACTCAGACCGTCAATATGAACAACTTTTTCTATGGGAGCAATGCTTGAAACTAGAAGAAAAAATCGACATTTTCATAGAAATTGCCTGGCCGGCCGAACACTTCTGTATGAAAATGACGATTTTTTTTTCGAGTTTCAAGCATTGGTCCCATAGGAAAAGTTGTTCATATTGACGGTCTGAGTTCCTCCTACAAGGATCGGACAGGGTTTTTGTTACATATTGTATAAGTAAGTACCTACGTTAATACCTACGAAATAGGAAAATCGAATATACCAGCTGCTTCTCTTGCTTATTTTGGGCGAAAATGCTAAAGATTCAAAGATTCAAATGCTTATTCAGTAACTTTTACAGGCACTTTTACACGTCAATAAGTATAATTTATGTTACGTGTAAAGTATATTAAAATTTAATTTATTTTTAAAGAAAAGCTACCGATACCAGCGCTTAGTAACGACCACTGCTGAGAAGAAACGCCGAAAGAAACTCATTTTCACAGTATTGGTCGCCTACTCGCCAGAAGGGCTTTGTTATTTTATTATAATTGTCTTTTAATTAATAAATACTTATAATATAATACAATGTTGACACATTATAACATGTAATGCTTGCGAACAAGTAAACAAACATAAATTGCGTAATAAAAAATATTAAGTAGTCAAAAAAGCGAAGCCGAGCTGACCAGTCCCTCCCGGCAGCACCTGTCCACGAGTTGACGCACGGATCAGCCATCGTTAAACTCAACCATATTAGAGGGAATCCAACGACCCGACCAGCGACGCCACCACCGGATTGGACATTTTAGTGAGCATGAAAAACCCGAACTCGCAGACCTTGTCAAGAGAAAATATTAATTATATGTTGGTCACTTATTGATAGCAGAGCATTTACATGTTTTTACAGTAAGCTTATTATGGTAACAGAAAATGCAGCTATTAATGTTTCATGTGTGGAGTGTAATGGAAAATGTTTAGGAAGTATCCACGCGTTTTTATCTCTTAAATAATCATTGATAGTATAGTACGCATTGTTCAATAAAACTTTTTTAACATGTTTTTTTTTAATTTTGCCATTGGTAGGTTAACGATCGCTTCGGGAAGTTTATTAAATAATGTTATACCTAGACCTAAGAGTGACTTTCTAGTTTTAGCAAGTCGAAATTTAGGCGTATAAAGCTGATTTTTGTTGCGAGTATTATAACTGTGAACATCACTATTTTTCTTGAAATTATTTAACCTAGATTTAACAAATAGAAGATTGTCGTATATAAATTGAGATGTCACAGAAAGAATATTTATAGATTTAAATAGCTCTCTTAAGGAATCGCGTGATTTTAGTCCGTAATTCGACCGAATTGCTCTCTTTTGTAGCACAGAGATAGCATGTATGTTAGCCGCTTTACCCCATAAGAGCAAGCCATATGACATTATGCTGTGAAAATAACTAAAGTATACTAGCCTAGCAGTTTCAACGTTAGTACACCGTCTGACCCTCCTCACAGCATATGCTGCCAAACTAAGTTTCTTGGCAGTGGCCTCAATATGTTTATCCCATTTTAAGTTCCAGTCTACAGTTATGCCTAAAAATTTGGTGTTGGGTACCCATTCTAGAACTTGACCATTAAGACTCAAAGGTATGTGAGTATTAGGTTTATTCAATAGTGAAAAATTAACGCATTTAGTCTAAGCGTTAAGAGGCGATGCGACTAGCAACCCATCACTATTTTGATTTCTTTTTCCACCTTCTCGCCAACCTCGATGGCTGATCGGTGCATCTACTCTTGAAAAGATGCTGCCGGGAGGGGCTGGTCAGCTCGGCTTCGCTTTTTTTATTTGACTAAGTAAGTACTTAGTATTTTTTATTTTTTATCACGCAATTTATGTATGTTTACTTGTTCGCAAGCATTACATGTTTTAATGTGTCAACATCGTATAATAATATTATAAGTATTATTGAATTAAAAGACTAAAGTAATAATATAACAAAGCCCTTCTGGCGAGTAGGCGACTAATACTGTGAAAATGAATTCTTTCGGCGTTTCTTCTCAGCAGTGGTCGTTACGAAGCGCTGGTATCGGTAGCTTTTCTTTAAAAATAATTTAAATTTTAATATACTTTACACGTAACATAAATTATACTTATTGACGTGTAAAAGTGCCTCTGAAGGTCTAATTACTGAATAAACATTTGAATCTTTACCATCCCGCTAAATGCGACCTATGAGTCTTACGGCCCTAATCTCTATGTACTTAGAATAGCAAGACTCAAAATGCTGTCATAGTGTTTGTACTCTACTCGTATAGGTATAAACGCCAACATGCGCCAAATCTGTGTCCATGTCTACATTATATAATGATGAAACAACTCGAAATTAGATATATATAGTCAATTACAAGTTGATCTGCAAGCAAATTAAAAAAAAACCCACGACACCATCTAGTGCAGTCTTTCCCAAAGTGGGCGATAACGCCCCCTTGTGGGCTGAATAAAGTTGGGGGGCGCTGATGTGATTTAAGCAATGAGTGATTTATAACTTCAGCTATTTCATATTTTAAATTTCACTGAAATTAAAATCCTCTTACTACACAACATCCATTTATTAGTTCATATTTATATCCTTTTTTATTGTACAAATATAAACTAAAAATGTAATTAATATTTATTATTTTAATGCGTTCACAACGCTATTTATATCGTTAAAGGAATCAAACACTGAAAAAATTTCGTGTTTTAAAGTTTCGCAGGTGAGGTCCCCACTTCCGATACTCTTTATTATTGTAAAATTGTATTATTATTGCTATTTTTTTATTTAAAATTAACAATGTTGATTATTGTTATTTTTTATAAAAGATACTCTAATGTACTGGTGTATGTATTATTATTGCTCTCTCTTGTAAAAAAGTCTAGTTTAGAATATAGGTTGAATTAAACTACAGGCAAGACAAATATGTGATTCAGGTTTTTATGGTGAAAAAAATGGGGGGCGCTACAAAATAACAGGTTTTTTTAAAGTGGGCGTTTGACAAAATAAGTTTGGGAACCTCTGATCTAGTGATAAATGGCGGAACTAATTATTATTCTAAACTAGGGTTTTTACTTTGCAGAAAAGGCTGATTAGAATTATAGCCAACATTAAACAAAGAGTAAGCAGTAAACCATTTTTCAAAAAGTATAACATTTTGTCTATACCATGTCTCTACATTATGTAAGCGTGCAAATGTGCTCGCAAATACCCAATTTTTTTTGAAAAACGGGAAGGTAAATCTATAATGTACATCTTAAGACACCACAGCCGGTTACACTTAACAATGTCTCGCCTGCAACTTCATTCATCTAGTCTTCTAGTGATGTCGATAAAAATATATAATAAACTCCCAGAAGCCTTGAAAGCCATTAAAAATGATAAAAAATTCTCCATACACTTAAAATAATTATTGATAGCTAAAACTTATTTTACGATTAATGAATACTTAGAAGATCGACGTATAAACTTCATTCAGTAAATAAATAATATACTTAAAGTATAGATAGTCGCTATAAATAATAATAATAAGAAATGCATACAAATTGCAACGCTAATTAACGACAAGAAACAATTATAAATCGAATTATTAATAATGAATAAATAAAGCTTAGAACAATTAACGCAAAAGATAGGTACATACTGTACTCGGAAAAGGAAATAATTATAGAAAATTCACAGAAAATATATTACACAAAATATAGCAGCGCCCGTCAGGGTCCTTAATTGTTACACATCTATTATTTAACACCTGTATATATTATTATTAAGGAAGCAATAATAATTTGAATTAAATAGAATTGAATTAAACCGTAAATAAAAACCGCATTGAAATCAGTCCATTCGTTCGAGCGCTACAATACGATGCTACAAACAGACACACAGACAGACAGGCAGCCAGACAGACGTTAGTGTCAAACTTATAATACGTCTCTTTTTTGTCGGTTGATATAAATCAAAACCATTGTTTTGCAATCAGACATAATTGCGTCACACACAGCCTTGTTCCCGCAGCCCATTTCCCGCCGAATGAAGCCGCGGTACTTTATTAATTCCATTTTGCATATGATCAGATAAATTAACAATTCCATTCCAGGTAACTTCGTTGGCTAACGAACGCGCCGCCATTTTTATTTTACTACACCTTAATTTCCCGCCCAAATTCTGCCAATTCCCGCCTCCGACTGTGAACAGGGTTGCCAATTTGCCATCCATTGGGATTTAGATCGATGTACTTACTGGTCAATCATCACAGTGACCCATGACAGGGACAGACTTAGGCCTTGATAATGCCCGGTACCTACAACTGGAGGCCTCGGCCGTTAGGGACCATTCGGATAGGTAACCAGCCAGAAATTTCTCACATTTAAGAAAATGCTTTGCCTTATGGCACCTTTTCATCGTTGTACATGCAGAGAAATCCGTTCAATAAGTAATTTTCTTTCATAGGGTGTTTTAAATCCACTCCACTCAAGGAACTCTCTGTACTTCCAGAGTAAAAAGGTAAGTACTTTTGGACGTGTTTATCATACAGATATGCAAATGACGCCTAGAAACTTTAATGTCAGTATAAAATTTATCTACAGGCTCTTTTTTCTTAGATTGTTGCTTTAAACAGGATTTTTAAATTACAAATGGCGACCCTAAATGCAGAGACGGACTTTACGATGAAATTAATGTTGGTACGCTTCGCGCCCGCGTAATCACTCCATCAAAGTGGGCGAGATGACGATTGGATTACATTCGGCGATTCGTTTGCGTTTTCCGCCGCTGTGATGATACAAAACGCTCTGACTGGAATTAAAGGCTAATCGAGGAATGTGTAGTGTACAATCCACTCTATAAGTCACAAATTCACAAGTCTTGAACACAACCACAAGTCCACAAACCCAAAAGCTACGAGTTATTTCCTATCATCTATACAACAATTTTGAGTAAACGAGCAAAACTTTCGTAGGCAGTCTACTTTTGGACAGTCCGGCGGCGTTTACCGAAAGAAGTCAAGTCGGTACCTACTTACTTATACTTAGATTTTGTCGCTCAAGTTCGAACCAGCAGCCAGCTCCAAAGTGGCGTACATGGCAAATAGTTGACCTAACTTATGTATGACCTGACCTAAGAAAGAAACTACACTAGGTTACGTAAATTGTTCTAGAAATAATGTTTGTTTTTTCAAATATACGCGTAAGCAATAACACTCACGTTCATACAGAAAGACATAACCCTTTTTCGGCTGTCGAGCAAAAATAATAAACGATTAACGAATTAATAGCGTTACTTAATTTAATTGTTTTTCCAGATATTTTACAGTGAACAAAACGCACATTTATACGCTGTGAAACACTTCTGTCAAATACGTCAAGCAAGTGTCACAACAACACAACTGACAGTGACAGTTTGACAGGTTTTTGTGTTCATTTCATCATTCATTTCTTCAATTTTGCAAACAATACGTAAAAAGCAACAGTTAAAACGATGGCTCTAAGTTATTTATCAGAGGGCGAAGCGCCCCGGGATTTCCGCGTTTCGTCCACCGAAAGCGACGGACACTACACCAAGTGCCTTTTGTGTTACACAGTGAAAAGGAACTTCTACTGCACAGAATGTGTGAAAACAGGCAACTTCATACATTCGTCGATGCCCTACTCAGACAGGTCTGTTTATTTTGCATCAAAATGTTCAAAAATCACACGATTTATGACTTACACTTGCATTGCAAATAGTCGTTGTGCTAATATCAACCCTTGTGCAACTCCATTGCCACAATTAATAAAAGGTATATAAAGTACGTCTATACCATATGCGCAGTGTTTTACATGCATGTTTTTATGTGAAAGGGACGTCCAAAATGTCAGAAGACTAACACTAGTTTGTTAGATACATTTTCAGACCAACTACTACTGTTAGCCAAAAAAGCAGTATGAACTTTACAACCCTAATAAGGAATTTTTTAAGATAAGATAGCAAAAAAATACCACACGAACAAGACTCTTATTCCGTTTGAGTGCTTTATTACTGTGTCTTAAATGCCCGAAAACCAATAACAAAGTGACTAGTCATTTTTATCACAATAAAAAATAAACAATTATTCTGAAAGCAGTGAAAACCAGCAAAATGATGTTTTCTTAAAATGAAAGTAATTTTGCATAATGGTAGGTGATGAAATACAAAGCCAAAGTTGAATTTGTAATGTTATTTATTTTTAAATTAGCTCCTTCAGTCTTCAGCATTATTATCTTGGCATTATGTCTCATGGGCATAAATGAATATAAAAATATTTGCTGTGTGGTGTTGGCAGACTAGAAGGGTTGACTAAGGGAAGTATAAGTATCAGAGAATGTGCAGCAGCATCCTCTGTGCCAAGACTTTTTACCATCTGCTGAGATCACCAACCTGCTTGCTCTGCATGGTTATTATCAGCAGATCCTCCCTTTATTGTATACATTTCAATTATAGAATGTATATGTATTCAAAGATTCAAATGATTATTTAGTAATTAGACCTTTACAGGCACTTTTACACGTCAATAAGTATAATTTATGTTGTGTGTAAAGTATATTGAAATTTAATTTATTTTAAAAAAAAAAGCTACTGATACCAGCACTTCGTAACGACCTTTTCACAATATTGGTTGCCTACTCGCCAGAAGGGCTTTGTCGTATTATTATTATTGTCTTTTAATTAATAAATACTTATAATATAATACAATGTTGACACATTATAACATGTAATGCTTGCGAACAAGTAAATAAATTGCATAGTAAAAATATTAAGCAGTCAAAAAAGCAAAGCCAGTCCCTCCCGGCAGCACCCGTTCACGAGTTGACGCATGGATTAGCCATCGTTAAACTCAACCATATTAGATGGAATCCAACGACCCGACCAGCGACGCCACCACTGGATTGGACATTTTAGTGAGCATGAAAAACCCGAACTCGCAGACCTTGTCAAGAGGAAATATTAGTTATATGTTGGTCACCTATTGATCATAGAGCATTTACATGTTTTTACAGTAAGCTTATTATGGTAACAGAAAATACAGCTATTTTATGTTTCATGTGTGGAGTGTAATGGAAAATGTTTAGGTAGTTTTTATAACAAAAAAGGACAAGTTCTTTATTGACAAAACATAATATTAAGTTTCAATTTTATTTAATTAACATAAATTTTTCTACAGATTTTCAGAAAAACAAGCAAAGTTACTCAGACTCAAAGTAAACAGAAAACACATTCTGGACCGATGTGAGAAGCTTTTATCTAGTAAAATAAATAAAGACACACTGTTAACAGAAGCTAAATTAGCCAGGGATAAGATAGACTTATTGAAATTAGCCATAGAGCAGAGACGGAGTAACATTGACACAAAGAAGAAGGAGTTGTCAGAATTAAAACATTATAATGAAGAGTTGAGTTTGAAGCTGCCAAGGTACCAGAAACGGGTGTCAAGTTTAGGAAAACATGCACAGGTATGTGAAATAGATAGGTCTTTATGTACTTTTTTATAAATTTGTTGATAAAACTATACTTCTGAGTCCACATATCTAATTTTAATTAAGTATAATATTGGCACTTGATGTTTTTGGAAAAAAAATGCTGCAGTACAGTTTGTTGCCGCTTCTACTTGCGTACTTGCGCTTAGGAAGCAGCAATAAATTTGGCTGTTAGTAAATAAACTAACTAACATGAACAATTTGACAATAATCAAGTGACACAAATATCAAAAAAATAAATAAAAAAACGATTTTTTACTTATGCTCTGATTTGATGCCTTTTCAATTTAGAATTACAATCAAAAAATGGGCATAAAACTGTGGATCCACGTAAATAGATTGTGCTTTGCAGTAAGGACTAACAAGAATCAAGAATCATTTATTTGCATTATACAATAGATTTCTGAGATAGAGCTATTACCATTGTTACTATTTGTGAAGAAGTTCTAGTCATGTTAATGCATTATCTTTCTTTTTAGGAGCAGCGGATGGAGTTGCATCATCGGATGACGAGGTACACGGAGCAGGCAGAGTCTCTTGCCGCCCTGAGGAGAGCAAGGATACGACAGCTGATAAAGTACATCTTTCCAGTCTACATGAGCTATGATGTTAGGTATGATGGTCTCTCTAAAGCTGAAATCTATTTTATCCTAGTTTTACTGCCTAATATGTCTTTTCCTCCAATTGTGTGTAGTAAAATATTTCCAGAGAAATTATGTTATGCTTATTTTAGAGAAAATTGTGGTAAAAATTACATCAAAAAATTAAGAAAAAAAGGTGGATTTGTGTTTGTTTTGGGATCATATTGTGTTTAATTTATATAACTTTTATAGTCCTCTTATTGCGCCTCTTTAAATTTTCTTTTACCTCTTAAAATTAATTAGATACTCTTTATATTTTTCCAGTGATAGTATAGAAGACATGGAGTTCGTGGGTGACGAGTGGGAGACCGAGCCCCCCAAACGCTCGCAACTGCACATAGTGGCGCCCTGGATCAACACCGACGGCGACTGCGCAGCTATACAGACGTGGCGTTAGTAACATTTATAAAAGAACTACTTTTCCCACTTATTTCTACTCTTTTCAAGAAAAAACCCAGGTCAAAAAGTCATCCCAGGGAAAGTGCGTTAAGTTATTTAGTTTGCAGAATATTTTATTATTTTTATTTAATGGGTAAGCATTAAGCAACCTGATATTATTTTTATTACCGTTTACTATCTTACTTAGGGTTGCAAGAAAAGATTTTCACTTATTGGTAAAATATGAAGATATATTCAAATACTTATAAATGTTTGTCTGTTTCAGTAACAGAAAACAAAGAAGCAGCTTTAAGTCCCGAGCCTGCGTCGAATCCGGTGCACAGAGTAAGCGCGGCGCTGGGACTGTCTGCACAGCTGGTCATGTTGATAGCGTGGACCATAGACATGCGGTTACCGCAGCCTATCACGCTTAAGTAAGATATAATTTTTTTATTTCTGATTTTACTAAGGCTTTTGATAGACTTAGCTATGGATTTTTGACAAGTGTCAAGTATTGAATGCTTAAAATAAAAGATATGTTTTTGAGAATAGTTTCTATTTAATAACAGATACTAAAAAAGATCATTACTAAAAATTTTGGTTGCAAAGGAAATTATGAGAATTGGTGTGCCACAGGGTTGTAATTTTGGTACCATTACAATCAACGAGCTATTATGTACTTACGTGCTAGAGTAAATGCCACTTATCACAGTTTTGTTTTTTTTTTCATCATATGTTATTTCTGTTCACTTCACATTATTCGTTTGCTAGTATTTATGCGGCAGGTACACTCCATAAATAATAGAAAACATTGTCAATATCATCAAAAATGTGTTTTATTTTTTTTATTTTATTTATTTCGGAAAGCTTCCAGCCATTTTATATCTATGTAGACAAAAACAACAACAAATAGTTATAAAACTTAGCCATTAAAAACACATATTTTGGGATTTTTCAATTTTATGGATTTTTAAATAAGTAATTGGATATTGTTTGCTTTAAAAAAAGATATGTTCTTGAGAATAGGTTCTACTTAATGATACAGGTACTAATATTGATTTTGTGATTTGATTAATTAGAAAAATTGGCTGGGAAGCCAACTTTGAAAAATGGTGTGCCACAGGGTTGTCATTTGGGACCGTTGCTTTTTCTGCAGCGAGTTCTGCAACTGGCGCGTGTCGGAGGGCGGCGCGTCGTGGCGCGTGCGGCGCGTGTGCTCCGCGGGCGGCGCGCTGTGCGCCCGCGCCGCGCTGCCGCCAGCGCGCTCGGCTCGCTCGCCGCTGGCCGCACTACACGACCTGGCCATCGCCGCCACCACCGACGAGCCCGCGCTCGGCAGGTACGCACCATAACGAATCTATCATTCTTTTGGTTCCATGTGTGTTCAGGCAGTTGCGTGACAGGCCGTTGCTCGCGCCGCCGCAGTAAGTTCATACACTGCTAGGTACGCGCCCACTAGCCAAGCTGTTTCTTTGCTCAACGCCTTGATTGCTCGAATGCCAAATATAGACATTTTTTACGACAATTTTAAAATAATTGTAATTGGTATTTGTCCATTTAGTGTTCAATATTTAAATTTTTGACTTACGTGCACGTTTTGGGTAACTGTAAGTGCACGGGGTAATTTTCATCAATAAAGAATCAAAGAATCATCACCATCCGACTGTATTCCCGGTTGCATCCCCAGCGGTGACGCTTTAGAGCCGAGATCCACTACCTAACAAAAAAAAGAAAGAAAATATAATTAATTGCCATACTCTAACCACCTTATTCATGAAAAATTACAAACGCTTGCTAAACCTATTTTAATTAAAATATGTTGTAGTAGTTCACCCTAACGTATCAGAGACTCGCTGCTACATGAAATGGTTATTTGGTGAAAGATGGAGCACGAATAAAATGGTTATTTGAATGGTTAAAATTTAATGGTTTATTTAAAATGGTAAGAAATGGTAGGTACACGCCGAGCGGCTGGTTATTGCTTACTAAATTACTTATTGCCTAACTATCGTCATAATGTAAAATGCTGACATGCTGAGTGGATAAATTCGCTGTTCGATTAACTCGAACATATGTTTTGTCTCGTTTTTTCTATGTCAAATATTGAAGAGAGAAAAAAGGACAAAGCATGTTTTAAATAAAATGAGTTTAACAATCATTTATTAATTTTTATGAATATGAGGATATGTCATTAAAGTAAAGATAATGCAACTAAAACTTTGCAAGTAGGCAAAGGAATACCTCAGCTTGTGTTACTCCAGACCGGTGTGTTACTCCGAGGTGACGCTGTTTTTCAAGCATCCCCCACTCCCTGTGATGATGTATAGCATAATATTGTCTGGCTAGAGAATGAAAATCGAGTTCAGCAAAGCCAAACTTTTGCCCATAAAAGCATTTATATTTTAAGAAATGATTCTAAACATTTTAAAAACCTTCTCTATAAATGTTGCTAAGCTTTTTAAAATTCCGTTGGCATACTTTAGGTACGAAACCCTATTACTGAGACTCCACTGTCTTTCCATCTGTCACAGGGGTCTATCTTTACGATATTACATTTTTGCGTAAAATATAGTACATATAACTGGGCTGCATGAGCTATGTTTTCTTTGCACTAAAAACGCGGGAAAGCTGATTTTTCAGTAAACCATATCGTATAAAATGATTATATACTCCATGTAGTAAACATTAATTGTTTTCAGTAAATATTTGAATAGTTGGTTATTTCTTTATTTACTCACATTTATTAAGAAAAGCAGTACATACCTCGGCGGGAATGGGTTTTTCGGACTCGTAATTATTGTCAAAGCCTCGCCCACGCTCGGCCTTGACAACGGGTCTCTAATGATTCTTATAAAAATATTTGTAATAATATAGTTTGAAATAATATTTTATCACATAATCTTAATTAATATAATTCTTTTTCCTATAATTTTTTTAACATAAATGTTTCGTCATAAACATAATATAATTTAATCATAATTGTAATACTCATAATGTACATTAATATAAAATTTATTTCACATAAATATTAATTACATCACACAATACTTCATTTCAATGTAATTTTGTCACGAAATAAGTAGGGGCTTTGTGCCGTGAATGAAGGTAGGTAATATTTTTATGTCATTAATTAAACCTACAAAAGTTGCCTCTTAAAAAAAAATTACGCTTCATTATTTCAAGCATAATGTATCTAAACATAATACTATTAAAGCATTATATTCTTAAGCATAAAATTATTTACGCCAAATTGGTCACTTCTGTCACTTTGTCGACGCTCGCTCGCTTCGTTCGTTCGCTCCTGTGATGGTTACTGCACAACCATAACCTAACCTACCTTTCGCTACTAATTCGGAAATATAATGAACAAGAATATAATAAATAATATGTTCACAAAAAATATGATCAAAATACATTATGTTAAACTATGTTTATGACCATAACAATTATGACAAATCTATTATGATAAACCATTTATGAGAAAATTCTGTATGACAAATTATGATTATGCCTACACAAACATTTACCCTCATATTCATAAAGATTAAATACCGTTTGCTAAACCTATTTAAGTAAAAACATGTTTTATCCCTTTCCCCTTTTCAACATTTGACATTGAAAGAACGAGACAAAACATATGTTAACTGAAATAGGTATAGCAAGTTGTATTTTTTTATGAATGACATTACAGTAAAGAAATGCATGAGCCAAGAATTACAAACGTCGTGTCTTCTTTTTACTCCAACAATGCGTACATTTCCGAGCACGTTTGAGAAATGTACAATTAATGTGTCAGGGTGGATACGTGGATGAGTGGGTCGGTGTGCGCGGCCGCAGCGGCGTGGGGCGCGGCGCTGGGCGCGGGCGCGGCCGACGACGGCGGGGACGCCGAGCCCGAGCACCTGCACTGGCCCGAGGCCATGGAGGTACGCCATCTGTCACTGGGGAAATTCTCTGTTCTCGTCAATTAAGTATTTTCCTAGGTCAAAAATCAATTATTTTGTACTGATAAGAAAATAACACATCGCAAAATAATGTCACTTGTCTTTAAAAATATACATTTAACGTGATTTAAGATTTATTATTCCAGAAAAACTGATAATAAGAGCGCTATTTGACTTCAAGAATATATGACGTCATTAGCCAGTATTTCATACAAATCCCATAGAACATGTTTGTTTTGACGTTTAGAAAAAAGTATCTAAATTGACTTGTTGGATATAGCGGATTCCTTCCCTTGAAAATTTGGAAATTTTCAACATTCCCCAAGAATATAGTTGAATAATTACCTGAAGCTGCTCTGGATAGAGAAAAATGGAGGTAAATGGGAAAGACGTTTGCCCAGCAATCGGACAGTATTGGTTAATTTAAGAAAAAAATCACAAAGAAATTTTTGGGGCTTTGCGGAATTTCTCGGAACTTATCCAGACAGTTTCGGAAATTTCGAGAAATTTCCGGTAATTGACTATTTCCATGCTGGTATAGGAGAAAAGAAAAAACTTAAAACGTACCAACTCCTCTTCCCGCGCAGATCGTACAAACCGATCGAGGGAATGGGCGAGAATTCGAATCATGTTAATAGACGCTGCGGTTAACCACCCATCACCATTTTGATTTCTTGTTCCACCTTTTCGCCCACCATCACTCTAAAAGTGGCATTTGAGAGATGTCTACCCCGTTAAAGAAAAAGACGTGAGAGTATGTATGTATGGCAAGGAAGTGTTATGTTTTTACACGTGTCTTGTAATGTTCCTATCTATTTTTTTTTCTCTATTACCTAGTTTCTTGCAAATGAGTGGATGCATTTCTTCAGTGAAAGTGATATTTTGGTCACCAGACAAATTTTTCGAGCAAGTTCTGTCCAAAAACTACTTTCCATAAAAGCAATTACTGAAACAAAATTATTCGACTTTCCATACAAATCAGCGCTCGGCGAAACCGATTTCATATGGGAGGACGAACATTTTTTAATCGATTTTTAATAACTTTTTTATAGAAACTAGTTCAAGATCTTAGACTGAACTCCTTAGCTAGTGGGTAAAAAGTCACCTGTAGATACGTCGTAAGGTTCAATTCACACTGCGCTTGGCATAAAGTTCATTATGATATGTACGATTTCGTCGCTTCGCTTCGATTCCGCCGCAGTGTGAATTGAGCCTAATTGTCAGAGTGACAAGTTGTATACAAAAAATAAACACATGTTAAGTGCCCGCGAAAACTCAGTTGCTGACTGTACTATACCTCCCCCCCCCCAGTTGGAGGAGCTGAGCTGCACCCCCCCTGCGCCCGCGCCCGCGCCGTCTCTGGTGACGTCAGCCGCTGCCTCCATCGCCTCCATGTGGCGCGGGTGGACCAAGTGACCGCACAGATGAATCATTTTAATCATATTATGGTGGACATGAACCATAAGGATATTATTTAACGTGACAGAAAGATTTGATCGTCAGTATTAATTAAGGGGCTACCTGAATTTTCCGGGGTCCAGTGCTGCCGCCATTTGAAATAAATCATTTTATAGGAAACAGACACATCATTTAATCTTGACCAGGCTTTAGATAACCCCTCGAACTATTTTATGAACTACGTTTTACAGTTTTAAGTAAAAACGTGAAGCTTATCTACGCACATACGCCAAAAGTGGCCGTTTTTCGCAATTGGGCGTAGAAAAACTTCATGTTCTATCTTTCCTATCAAATGTTTTACTTGAAATGACGGCAGCACTGGACCCTCGAAAATTCAGGTAGCCCCTTAATGACATTCATTTGGCCACTATCTACGATTGTTTTAAATATTATTTATGGTCCCCTGAGAGTAGTTTAAACCAAAAGTTGCAACCTTGAAAACCTTGTGCTGCTACCATTATGCTCGAATAATTGGTCAAGTGCGTGTCGGGCTACGCACAGTGTAGGGTTCCGAAGTTACGAATGCCCACTTTGAGTTCACGCCACTAAAAACTAATTTTCTATTGAATTTTTGTGGAATTTTCATTTTGCGAATACATTTTCTAAGTCGAGAAACAACCCTACCGACAACTTTCCACCTTTTGGAAAAAATTGCCCATCTTTGACTAACTGTATCTCTGCAACTAATAGAACTAGAGAACTCATGTTGGGCTAAAATTGTAGTAAATTTACTTTGCTTGACAAAACAACATAAACAATCGGAGATACATGCGCCTGTGCGATGTTTGACTGATAACTTACTAATTTCGGTACATAAATCAATGTAATCATTCTATGTCATAACTCTTATCACGTAGCAAAAGTTTGTGTCGATCATGTACCCACGTGTCCACGCAGATTTTATCTACCAGACAAACTGACATGCAATCTAAATGCAAAGTTTAGAAACTAAATGCAGCAATCGGCAACTGTTGCCATTATTCGTTTATGCACAAAGAAATGTTCAATTTTTTTTCTAAACTTTATATCTAAGTTGTAAAACCTCTTTTAATTAACCCTCATATAAAAAAATATCAAACGTGTGCCAAACCTATTTTAGTCAAAATATGTTTTGTCTCAATAGTGTAGGACGTCTGGCAGCTGGGTATATCCCATTTGTCCCCAGTTGACAATTTTTAGATTTTTGTGTTTCGATTGTCACCACTGTGTCGTCCCCACTGGAGGCGAATGGTAACTACTATTATTTTGTCCCCACTGGAAATTGTAATCTATGTCTGTCCCATTCGTCCCCAGTGGGGACGACGCAGTGGTGACAATCGAAACACAAAACAAAAAATTGTCCCATTTGTCCCCTATTGTAACCTAAGTCTGTCCCATTCGTACAGGCTCCACTTCGGAATTCACATTCGTCTCTCGTGGCTTTTCTCTAAGACCATAAGTTTAGCTATTGTAACCTAAGTCTGTCCCATTCGTCCCCAGTGGAGACGACGCAGTGGTGACAATCGAAACACACAAAACTAAAAATTGTTCTATTTGTCCTCAGTGGGGACGTACCCACTGGGGACGAATGGGATGTATCCCGGCAGCTAGGTGGGTCGACGATCTCAGGCAGGTTGCTGGGAGAAACTGGGTTGCGATTGCAAGGGATAGAACAAGTACACAGTACTCACATACAGAAGTATTACTCAGAGACGAAATTCAAAGAAATATCTACTTAATGAGGTTAGCGCTATGGTTTAATTTAGCTCGCGTCAGAACTTCTCACCTCTTCGTTGAGATACCTAGATATCAATTGCAAGCCAATTTCATTCTTATTACTCTGGACAAACGATTCATGTAACTGAATTTTCCCTTTCGAAGTGGTCGCCGCGCGCATAGTAATAATGTAGGTACATTTACGATACCTAACCGGGGAGCGACACAGGCCTGACATGGCGCAGACTGAAGGAAGCTTATGCCCAACAGTGGGTCTCGAAAGCTGACGATGATTGATTGATTGATGTTTTATCTCGTTCACTACATCAAGTAATAGAATTTTTGAAGACTAAAAACCGAGTTCAGAATACAAACTACACAGTTAATAGATTCAGGTGTTACTTTGCGGAAGTCAAAGTTACACACTACATGATTTGAATTACTTTGTGCAATTCCGCCACCAGTTAGTTCATGCAAACTATTGCCGGCCGGCGCCCACCCACTACTGTCAGTCCCAGCATACCTGCCACCAACAGCCCGTGTGCACCCGCCACCAACAGCTGATGCATGCTCCCTCCGATACTGCTGCATCACAACTACACAATCGATTTGATAAAACTTATATGGGAACACCTGATAAGTATGCCCTTTTCCTTTCAGACGTCTTCGAGTAATCAGTGAACATACATAAAATAAAAACAGGAGATTCCGACGAATTGATCATCTCCTTTTTGTGAAGTCTGTTAAAAAGCAAGGCACAAAACACATTTTAATTAAAGTAGACTCAGCAAACGATGGGTGGCGTCGACGAAAGATGCCTATGCTCAGCAGTGAACGAAAGAAGGGCTCGGATGATAATGATGATGAGTCTTAGCAAACGTCTGATATTTTTTTATGAATAGGGATGTGGACAAAAGTTTTTTTTTGGCTCAGATTTATTATTTAAAAGTAAGGTTTAGGTTTTCACTGCTTAGCAAATAATGACTAAGATACAGCGCATTCAAATTTCGCGTTACGTCACGACCAGCTACGATTTAATAACGATGACGTACAGTGGCGTGCACTCCATACAGACAAATAGCAATTTATCTACCCCACTTGTAATAAATCATTTGATAGGAAACGGAGACATCATTTAAAATTTGGCCTTGATCCGACCCTAGATAACCCTTTAAACTATTTTATGAAATACTATTTACAGTTTAAAGTGAGAACGTGAAGCTTTTCTTCGCACAATTGCGAAAAACGGCCACTTTTGGCGTATGTGCATAGAAAAGCTTCACGTTCTCACTTTAAACTGTAAACAGCAGTTCATAAAATACTTTAAAGGGTTATCTAGGGTCTGATCAAGGCCAAATTTTAAATGATATCTCCGTTTCCTTTCAAATGATTTATTTCAAATGGGGGCAGCACTGGACCCCGGAAAAATTCAGGTAGCCCCTTAACGGACTAAATAGAATGATTTATTTTTATCCAGTCCATATCCCAAAAGAGGGTAGCAATTTGGGCTACATTGAGCTTGAATAGTACAATTTTTCTAATGGCACGATCATTAAGGGGATACCTGAATTTCCCGGGGTCCAGTGCTGCCCGCATTTTAAATAAATCATTTGATAAGAAACGGAGACATCATTTAAAATTTTGTCTTGACCAGGCAGTAGATAAACATTAAAACTATTTTATGAACTACTGTTTACAGTTTAAAGTGAGAACGTGAAGCTTTTCTACGCACAATAGCGTAGTATCCATGGTCAAAAATAAATTATTTTGTACTGATAAGAGAATAAAACGTCACAAAATAATGTCACTTGTCATTAATTATATCCATTTTCAAAATGATTGGACGATTTTAAAGAGTAGACAATTCAACTACAACGTATTTACGAAAGATAATTTGGTTTCGCGCTTTGAACATTTTATTAATGTATATACGGGGCTTAGCACGAACCTTTTTTGGAACCTAGGAGTTCCGCATAGTTACTTTAGTCTGTCTGCGACCACGAAGGATGTAACTCCTATCCGAAATATTAGACGTAACAAAAGGTTCGTGCTGAGCCCCGTTTATACATACACTAGTAAAGATGTTTTCTCTATTGACCGCAAATTTGAAGATTGCACCCAAAGACGAAAGTCAAACCGGCAACTTCACAGTCTCGCCACTTCCCCTCCCCGTACCCCTGTAACGTCGCAGGCGAAAACTGAATTATATGATTTGCCTATAAGTATTAAACGAATATTTGTATAGTTACAAAGAAGCACTGTTGTTTAGCTGATTATTGAGAGTTGTGTATGTTTTATATTATTTTGAGTTTTTTTTAATAAATCTTATTTTGTATAACACCCTCTTTTATTGAATAAAACCACCACGTCAGTCAACAAAACAATTATATTGAAACTAACAATTAAATACTACAAGATACGACTAGTTAAATACTGTTAATAAATGCTTTAAAAATTATCGTAAATCACTAAAAAATATTTAATATTAGACTAATGATCTAAAGCTCTTTCAAAATATACCGTCATTCTCTTATTTTGTGTCATTAAGCATCAGACGTTAATAAGGACCGGGACAAGTAAAGCGTTCCGCATTTTCGTTCTGGGACCTAAAGGCTGCTTTTAACGCACTTGGGCGTAACACTACTTTTTAGCCTGAGGATGCGTGAAATATTATCCACCTTGGGATTTTCATGGTGTTTGTCGTCCACTGCATGTATGGCGGACTCGGCTAGCGAAGGTTTCCACGATATAGGGCTTCATTGAGTTGCATCATTGTAGGTATAAATCATTGATTTTGAACTTTAATCGCGACTCATAAAGTCCAATTTGAAATTTTCACTATAGTACCTTCGACTTGCAAAGCGTTAAGGTATTTTCTGGATTGAGGTTCTTATTCTTCCGATCACCACGTGTGCGGACGCAAACCTTATCCTTCGACAGCTTCCAAGAGACAGGGCTCCGTTAGGCAACATCGTACATATAAATAATTGATTTTGAACTTTATATGTAATAAAGTCCAATTTAAAGTGACCTTTGTCTTGTGAAGCGTTAAGGTATTCTTAGCTTAGGATTCTTTTATCTGGTCACCGCGTGTGCGAGGCGTACCTTATCCTTCGACGGCTTCCACGAGACAGGGCTGCGTTAGGGAACATCGTAGATATAAATAATTGATTTTCAATTTTATCTATATGTCATAAAGTCCAATTTAAAGTGACCTTTGTCTTGTGAAGCGTTAAGGTATTTTCTAGCTTAGCATTGTTTTCTGGTCACCGCGTGTGCGAGGCGGATCTCATCCTCGTCCAGCGGCGGTTGCCGCGAGACAGGGCCTCGTGGAATTGCATCATCCGAGTCTCCAGCTCGCTCGTTGGGGACAAGTCTCGGGGCCGGCGGAACTGTCGACACAACAAAGGTGTAATACGTAAGTATAAATAATCGGCCAAATACAATTTGGACTCGCGCACGAAGGGTTCCGTACCATTATTTATAAAAAAAATCACATTTGTTGTATGGGAGCTTTACCTAAATATTTATTTATTCTGTTTTTAGTATTTGTTGTTAAAGCGGCAACAGAAATACATCATTAGTAAACGGACAGACACCCTACCCTTTGCGTACGGAATCCTAAAAACTACTCGTCCGGCAATGCCATACTGCCCGTCCTCTGCAGTAATGTACTATTACTAAACGGCTGCTGGAGTTAGGTACAGTACGTGCAAAATAACTCGGCGGCTCTGAACTTCGCGCGGATTTCTGCGCAGTAGACGAATACAGGTGTGCGCGGGGGCCAGCTACCCCGCTGTCACTTGCAGCTAACATCCGAGCCGCCAAGTAATTTTGCGCGATCTAGCCTGTACTCGTACGACATTGAATCAACACCCTCCAATGTAAGTACAAATTACTTCGAATTTATTCAACGTTACGAAGAAAACCAATTGTAACGCGATTCGCACACTGCACTGGCCGGACTGTAGGCAAGTATCTCAATTTGTAAAGAAAACACGCATAGTACAACACACTGACACCGCGTCTACGCGCGTCGTTTATGTATGGCGGCCCGCGCTACGCAGAGGGATGCGGAGTTCGAAAATTTAACATTCAAATGTTTATTTGGTAACTAGACCTTTACAGACACTTTTAGGCGATTCACACACTGCTCCGCACCCCACTGCGTAGCGCGGTCTTCTCAACTGGCATTTGACACTAACGTAACCTTTTAGTACATATTTATTTTGACGTGACAACGTCTTATAATTCGATGGAGCCGGCTGCACGCACTAAAAACATGACGCATGCGGCGTTACCTCGCTCTGAGGCGTTCCATTTAAGGCTTGAAGTGCAAGCGAGAGCGCGCAACGAGCGACAAAGAGGCACAATCGGCCTCCGCGTTCGGCATTTCATCAGTATCTTATGACGTTGTCACGTTCAACTATCGTCAGTAAACCGACTTTACAGACAACTGTTTGTTTTGTTGTAATAATTTCAAATCCAATTCTATTTATTAAAATGTAATCTTTAGAGTTATAGAGATGAGTCTCTAGATATAGATATCTCTAGTCTAAAGAGTTATGGAATATTGTAAAGCAATTATAAAAATAATAACGGTGGCTGAGTTTATTGCCGGGTCTTCTCAGTTACACCGGACCTTGCGACTTCGGTTGTAGAGTCATTCAATATGATATTCAAATCTAGTGCTATAGTAATAGCCTTTTTGAATAAAGGGATATCGCCATATATAGATAGATAAACACATTTATTTGCTGCTATAACACACATAAAAAAAAACACAAATCAGACACAAAAAGTAAACATCCTTCTACCTACCTGCACAATTTTCATTGTGTGTGCTACAGCAATACAAATAGGCCACAGCTCAGTGGTAATATTGCCCGAGAGCAATACACTGATTTTCAGTTGTGCCCTAAAGGGATGCGTGGTGCGGATCCAATAATAATAATGTAAAAAAATATATGGACTATTTGATCGTCTTTTTTACCATTTTTAAGAATAACTTCTTAAGTAGAGGTAGTTGAGTAAGTTCAGTAAGTGATCTCACTCTAACACACGTACCGGGTTGCCGATGACCCGGAGATGCCGCGCCTCGTGGTCGGTGCCCCGTCCCCCCGCGCGCCGCGCCCCCCCGCCCGCGGTGTCCGCGCCCGCGTCCGCGCGGACCGGCAGCTGCCCGCCCGCGTCTCTGTGCAGGTTGCTCTGTGACAGCTGGAAATAAATACATACGGACAAATCATAAGAAGGCTCAAGGTCGCTCAACGCACTATGGAAAGGACTATACTCGGTGTTTTTCTACAATCAAAAATAAGGAGATTCGTAAGAGACCGAAGGTCACTGACATAGCCCAGCAGATTAGCTTATTGAAGTGGCAGTGGGCGGGCCACATCGCGCGCAGGAATACACATAAAAAAAAACACTGCATGATCGTCTTGCAATGACAACAATTGATTTATCTGTGAATTGCTGTCGCTGTCAGTGAACTGTTAAATGTCTTTATTAGTGTAGGGGGGGCCCCCCCCCGCCCGGTTAGGCCGTGCCCTACGCTACTGAGGGCTTGAGTTGCTAAAGTCAGACTCTCCCCCACCAAAGTATCTAAGTTTTTTCCTAAAAGCGCGCGCGATTTATTAACTGAATTAACTGACGTAAAACGGGTTTTTCAGTCTTTATCTTGAGAAAAATCCACTCTCATTAAACGTGAATTCCCTACAAACCAAAATCCGCCAATGGGAATCTCCTACTATGAGTCACAATTCTGTCAGGCAACATTTATTATAATAAATTTTCAGCCAAAAATTATTTGCTTAACATTCTTATCCTCTCCGCTGAAGACTTCTTCCTCGCCGTCCTCTGCGGCGGCTCGGGAACCGACGAGCCGCTAGCTATCTCTGTCGCACTCCTCTCCTGCCGCCCCTCGCCCCCCCTCGAGCAGCTGCTGCCGCTCAACCGGCCCAAGTCCACGGATATCTGGCCGCGCGGGCGGGGCACGCACTGGGAACAACACGGTTGCTCCAAGCTGCTTCGGTCGCTCAGTTTGTCGTTCAGTCGTCGCTGGAGTAATTTTATTAAGTCCTCTTGCTCTTTTATCTTTCCTTCTTGCTCCCTGAAAATTGGAAAGTCTTTAAATTTTTGAAGTGAAACCTTTATTGGCGTTGTACACTTTTTTTGTAATGGGTAAAAAATGTTAAACTCGCGTCAGGACACGTGACCTGATCGAAAATTCGTAAGACGGATGGATAGTAGACAGCCGGCGCGGCGTAGGAGAGGAAGTATCCCCCTCTCTTTCTACGGCGCGGCGAAAATGTATGCCTGCGCCTGCTGTTTCTTTTAGGCGGCGCAGGGCGCTTGCGCGAATGTTCGTGTGTGTTTATGTTACGGCGTGCCACGCGCATCCATGGAAATGCACAACGTTAATATTCAAGTTTTCACTTCTGCCGGCACTCCCGGAGTGCAACCCATTTTTTTTTTATAAGTCTAATATAATAAATTTTGTCGCGTCGCAGATTACATCAACTCAACTTGTGTTTTTTGGTGGAGTAGACCACGTCGTGAAGCTCTCGTCCTGAAGGGTGAAAAGTTTAGGAGGGAGGCTAAAGCAAGCAAGTTTTAAAACTCATATCTAGCATATGCCCAGAAAGTTGAAAGCTGAAGATAATGATGATGATCCTTAAGAGTTGCAAGACCGAGTCCTCGCAACTTGCATCTTGACTTGAAGTTGAACTTGACTTGACTCGAGGCCATGGCGTTACCCAAAATCTCGTGTTCTATTCTGAGGAAGGACTTAACTACCAGAAAGTATATGATAAATGCCACGAAAGAGAAAAAAGTTGGAAGTGCCAAGAGCGCGCGTGTCATAATTAAGCACAACTGCACTCAATCCCGAAAATAAGGACCTTATGTTAATCGTACCTACTTCTTTTGAAAATTATATTAGCTATGGTAAAGTACCAGATTTTTTTCGTAAGGTTATATATATATATATATATATATATATATATATATATATATATATATTAAGTGTTGTAAAACATCGTAAGTACTTTTTTAACCGTAGTTAAATAAATCTTATTAGTTAGGCCTAAAGGCCATTATTGAAATAAGTAAAAACTACCAATTAAATGAATTGTTTATACAACGTGAGCTTAAAAAAACCACGGACATTAAAACTGCGATAACCGCTTATTATGCGTATGCGTACTCATGGCTTACGTACGGAGTATTACTCTGGGGAAATAGCACCGATGCGGAAAGACTATTAATGCTACAGAAGAAATGCATACGGATAATTACGAATATAAAAGGGAAAGAAACTTGCCAACCTCATTTTAAAGACCTTGAAATATTAACTTTGCCCTGTATTTACATTTTAGAAGCATGTAAATTTGTACGCTTATATCCCCAGTTTTACACAAAAATTGAAGACTTACCAAGACGATATCCCACGACAAAAAAATAAACTAGTGACACCCGCTTCCAAGCTAGAACTTTTTAAGTCCGGCCCGCTAGCTATGACGATAAAAATTTATAATGCCCTACCCGACAGCCTAAGAAATGAAGAAAAAAGTTCCTTATTTATAAAAAAATTGAAATTAATTCTATTAAATAAAACGTATTACAAACTGGACGAGTATTTTAACGATAAACTTTTTAATTAAAATTGACAATTCAAAAATACCTACTTAACAAATAAACTTTGACATCACATTTAAACTTATAACTTGACAATAATTTACAAATAATAAATATCACACAATCTTGCTAATAAATACTAATAATAATAATAATATACATATACTATTCAATAATATTTTGTAAACATTTATATTTATAAGTTAACTGCATGTCATAAATGTCGCTTGCCGTTCCACTTTTTGTTTTGCGATACCCGACAGGGTTCATAGTGTACCTATTATAGAAGACAGTGACTTTTAATAGTTAGAACTGTTGTACTTTATGAAATGCAATAAATGATTTGAATTGAATTGAATTGAAAATACCCGTAACAAATCGAACCACGGGCTATACTAGATCATTTTAGTACTTATAATGATAATAAAATAACAGTCAAAAACAAAAAAAGAACGACGGGTTGCACTCCGGGAGTGCCGGCAGAAGTGAAAACTTAAATATTAACGTTGTGCATTTCCATGGATGCGCGTGGCACGCTGTAACATAAACACAAACGAACATTCGCGCAAGCGCCCTGCGCCATCTGAACGAAACAGCAGGCGCAGGCATACATTTTCGCCGCGCCGTAGAAAGAGAGGGGGATACTTCCTCTCCCATGCCGCGTCGCGCCGGCTGTCTTACTAATTTTCGATCAGGTCACGTGTCCTGACGCCCTGACGCGAGTTTAACATTTTTTACCCATTACAAAAAGTGTACAACGCCGCTAAAGAAGTATTCACTTCAAAAATCGACATTCCCATACAATTTGCCAGGTCGGCTGCACACTTTCGTATGGAACTGCCAATTTTTTTTACTTTGGTCTTTTATTTTAATTTTATTATACTATAGTGATTTAGTACAGCCTGTGGTTTAATTTATTACGGGTATGTCCCTTCCACATTGTATATGTAACGCGAATGTGATAAGTGGTTTATTTGTGTAAGTTTGGCGACAGCGGTTCCGATACTAATTTTGTCAAGTAGCACTTCCACTAGTTTTTCTCTTCCGTGGTCCTGTCTCAGTGCGTTTCGTAGCGTCGCTGCAACAAATCAACGTATCGCATGCCACACTTGGACTCAAATTACATTGCGGGTCGCAGCGATTCGCCGAAATCGTATATAGCATAATGAACTGGCCTTGAAAAACAGTAACAATATCGGTAAGAATATCGATAGTATCGATAGTTTAAAATTAGTACTATCGATAGTATTATGACGAATATCGATATTAATCTATCGATAGTTTTTCGTACAATAAGCAGTTACAGTATCGACACTATCGATAAAATCGATGGTATTAAGTAATTAAAATTTTTTGACCTTTTTTCATGGTAAATTTTACATAAATATGGCTCAATTTCTGTTATCATAATTATAAACAATTTAAGTAACACCAATTGTTAAATACTTGCTGTAACGTATATAATGTAACTTTTTAATAAGCTGTCAATTTAAGTCAGTATTTTGAGCTTAACAATGTTTACATTGCCTGTCATGCTGTGTGTACACGTTTTTTGGGTCTCAGTCTAGAGCAAAGTGTTTGTACATGTTTAGATTTATACAAAAGTGATTGTGACCTGTTGTGTATGCCTTAATAAACAATAAACAAAAAACTATCGATAGTACAGTCAAGTACCAAGATACCTGACCAGGCCCTCTACTTATATCTTAAATTTTCTCTTAAACTAAAAATAATATAAACATGAAAATTTATATTCAGAAAGACTTAATCAAAATCTGTCTGAATATAAATTTTTATGTTAATATCATTTTTAGTTTAAGAGAAAATTCAAGATATAAGTCGAGGGCCTGGTCAGGTATCTTGGTAACCTGACTGTACCTATCTAAATTCAATAGTATCGATACTATCGATAGTCCTATCGATATTGTGACGTTTTCGAGGTAAATCGAGCCTAGCGCTGCGACGAGCAGCCCCCCCCCCCATACCTCCGGGCCTGCCTAGCGGAGCAGGTCCAGCGCCGCACGGCGGCCAGCACGGTGCGCGTGTCCTCGCACAGCGCCGCCCCTCGCTCCTGCGCCTCTTCCAGCTGCCGCTGCAGGTTGGCCGCGCAATGGATCTTTTCTCTGTCAACGACAATGTGGAGTAAGTAAGTAGTTAAGAGGCTTCACACCTTTGGTTGGCTGTCTCGCTCGCACAATCAAACATTTTTAAAGATTATTAAATAATGTGACTCATTTGTAGAAAAGTGTTTCCCTAACTTTTGTCACCTAGGCCCGCACCATACATGAAGAGATAATGATATTGCTTATTTGATGATGGTATGGAGACACAAGACCACGTCACGTAGAAACTGTTTATTTCTGATATGTATTACATAATGTAGAGTTGCTTGTGACGGGTTTTTGATCGCTGCTCGATAGTGTCTTAATTCAATGTTATAATATGATTTAAAACGTAAAGTAAAAACAGCTGTCACGCGACCTATATAAAAAAATATGTGGCCGCGTGCACCCGAAATACACCTGCAATATGAAACAACTTTTTACGAAGTATTCCCAGTGATTCGAACCAGCGACCTCCGGATCGCAAGACGAACTTGACCATTGAACCACGGAGGCAGTCGAAGACGAAGAGTGTACCTGTAGGAGAGGTCGACCTCCCTGCACAGGTCGCGCGCCCGCCGCAGCTGCCCGCGCGCGGCGGCCCGCGCCCGCTCGCTGTCCGCGAGCTGCGCGCGCCACATCGACACCTGCGCGCGCAGCTCGCACACTTCCTCGCGGATTTTTGTGTTCTGGAACATGTTACATAAGCACTGATCGTTCGTTTTTGGGGAAAATGCTGCAGTACAGTTTGTTACCGCTTCTTCTGTACGTGCGCTTTGGATGCAGCAGTAAACTTAGTTGTAAGTAAATGATCTGACGTCAACAACTATCAAGAAATCGAAAGAAAAAGGAAATGACAATTATCAAGTGATATAAATATCCAAAGATAAATAAATGATTTTTGACTTTTGATAATTTTGGGGTCAATGAACATGAAACGTATATAATATAGACATGCCTCCGGGATTCCAGGATCCTACAATTAGGTATTTCGATTTTTTTCTTGAATTTCAAAAATGTTACATGTAGGGTAAAGAATATAACGTGTAAAGGAATCAACCCGAAAGGGCGTAAACAAACTCATCAATGTGAACAACTTTTGCTATGGGACCTACACTGAAATTGTAAAAATAAAGTCTGCAGCTCCATATATTTTGGCATGGTAGGTTTTTAAAGATTTTTCACGATTTCAGGGATGCTCCCAAAATAAAAGTTGTTCACATTGATTAGCAGGTTCAAACCTTGAGTTTGGACTTTTGAGCCTTGGTCAATGACCAGGTCTGTGCCCCATAGATCAAATAGGCAGGATCGGCATACGCCAAGTAGCTTTCGTTTAAGTGACAATAGAAGGGAATCCTTCATTAGCTGCTTCATGGACCAGTAGCTCTTCCCGAAGCTATTTATTCGGCGATCTATCTCTCACCCTTGCCTGTTTTGGAAGGATGCTACTTGACCCAGGTAGATATACTCCTCAACGTACTGCAAAGCCTGCCCATTTACCTCAATCTGGTATTTAGTGGAATTTGGTCTTTGACTTACATCATTACTATCTAAAAAAACGACGGGTTGCACTCCAGGAGAGCCAGGTGAAGTGAAAACATGAAATTAACGTTTAACATTTTTGATATTTTGGAATGGTTAGGGAATAATTTTGCACGAATTGCTTCAATTCTCAGTATAAAAGTACTATCATTTATGTGGAAGAATACAATATTTATTTATTAACAGCGTGCCACGCGCAAGCGCTCTGCGCCGCCTAAACGAAACAGCTGGCGCAGGCATACATTTTCGCCGCGCCGTAGAAAGATACTTCCTCTCCTACGCCGCGCCGGCTGTCTACTCTCCATCTTACGAATTTTCGGGTCACGTGTCCTGACGCGGTCACGTGTCCTTATGCGAGTTTAACATTTTTTACACATTACAAAAATTGTACAACGCCGCTAAAGAAGTTTTCACTTCATGTGTAAGGTGGTTAGACGAATTGACTAAGGTCGCTGGAAAACGCTAAATGCAGGCGGCTCTAGATCGGTTATTTTGGAAATGCTTGAGTTCTCTGTCAAGCAGTGGACGTTATGTGGCTGAAATTATGATGATGCGTAATATAAGGTAAGAGCATGGTTATTATACATAGGGCGCACTATAAGTTTCCGGAACTGGCCACTTACATAAACAATATTTAAAAATTTATGGCAACATTTGAAAATAGAACTCTTTGGCTGTAGAATGCAGTTTGTTTCATCTGACTGTCTTTTGTTTTTACCTTGTGGCGCCATTTAAAAAATTGTGTGTCTGCATCAACATGGATTTAATTCGGGAAAATTTTCGTAGTATGATTTTCTACGATTTTAAGTGTAATTTGACAGCTCAACAGAGCATCGCTCGGCTTGAAACAGCTTTTGGCAATGAAGCACCATGCAAGACAACTGTTTATAGCTGGTTTGCAGAATTCAAGCGTGGTCGTATCAATCTCAGTGACGAATCTCGCGATGGTCGGCCGTCCACCGCTGTGACCAACAAAAACATCGATGCTGTGCGCCGTATGATTGAAACAGACAGGCATGTGACCTACTATGAAATTCGCGCATCTTTAGAAATAGGCATGAGTCAAATACAATTAATCCTACACAAACATTTGGGTGTGAGAAAGCTGTGCTCGCGGTGGATCCCACACAACTTGACCGAGGCTCAAAAAACGGACCGCGTCACTTGGTGCAGTGCCATGCTTACCAGATTCAACGAAGGTGCGTCAAATTTGGTGTGGGACATAGTAATAGGTGACGAAACATGGATTTATTGCTACGATCCCAAAACAAAGCAGCAATCGAGCGTATGGGTCTTTCAAGATGAGCCGAAACCAACCAAAGTGGCGCGCGTGAAAAGTGCATCTAAGCGGATGATTGCTTCTTTTTTTAATAAAACTGGACACGTGGCTACTGTTGCTTTAGAGAATCGTCGTACAGTGAATAGTGACTAGTACACGACCATTTGTTTGCCGGAAGTTATTGACGAACTCCGTAAAAATAACCGTAAACGCCGTATCATCCTGCACCACGACAATGCTAGTTCTCACACGGCCAGACAGACAAACGACTGTTTGAAGGCGAAAAATGTAGAACTCATGAGTCATCCTGCATACAGTCCCGACCTGGCACCTTGTGACTTTTTTCTGTTCCCAAAAATTAAGAACCAATTACGCGGTCAACGATTTTCATCACCAGAAGAGGCTGTCGAGGAGTATGAAAAACACATTTCAGAGGTCACCACAGAGGAGTGGCACAAAAGTTTTCAAAACTGGTTTCATCGAATGAAAAAGTGCATAGACGCCAAGGGAGATTATTTTGAAAAACAATAAATTAATTTTGTACCTTTAATAGTATTTTTTCATATTCATTCCGGAAACTTATAGTGCGCCCCACGTAGTATAGTTGAATCGAGATCCATAGTCTCTGCCGCTCATTGATCAAGGCCTACTTACCCGTCAATAAAGAAGTTTCCTGGGCCAAAAATAAATTATTACGTCACAAAATAATGTCGCTTGTCTTTTTAACATATTCATTTTAACGTGATTATAGATTTATTAATGTAGAAAAACTGATATTAAGAGCGCTATTTGATTCCAAGAAACTATGACGTCATTAGTCTTTATTTCATACAAATCCCATATAAAATGTGTGTTTTGACGTTTTGAAAAAAAGTATATGATTTGAGTTCCTGGAAACTTCTTTTTTGTTTAGTCCTTAAATTTAGCGAAAAATTCGTTATGTTCGTATTTTTCTGTAATTTTGATTTCATTGTTTTTTTTTTTTTATTTATTATTATGACATTTTTAAAATGAGTTTGAACTGCAATTAGGTAGGGGGCGGTGTAGAAATCTCGCCGACGCTGCTAGTTCTAAAACCGGCACTGGACTTCTGTCTACCATGTGAGACAGGACAGGCGTGATAAGTATTTAGTATGTAGGTATGTAAACGTCTTACCTCCTTGACGAGGTTGTTAGCCCTCACGAGCTCCTCCTTCAGCTCCAAGACCGTCGCCTGCTCCTGGTCAAACTGCTGCTGCATTACCACCAGCTCTGCGGTCTTGTCGCTCAACAGAACTAGGACAACAAGTTCGCAAAGTTTTTATTTTGATTTCGTTAACCTTATGGTGAAGTGAGTGCATAAGTGGCTACCTCATTTAACCCTTTCACCGCAAGACTTTATATCAGTTGTCGTGCCCCCAGCGCGAGGCACAGTGCAGGCACACCAAAAAGGGATGTTAATACTTGTGTGCAATACGAGAATTTTTTGGCGGAAAAATCCGACTATCGCGGAATGGGCACGAAAATGTCTGTCGGATAAATCCGACGTTCGCGGTGAAAGGGTTAAAAGGCATTTCTCATTTGGTTAACTGTCTCACTCGCACAATCACATACATTTTTAAAGTATATTAAAAAATGTGACTCATTTGTAGAAAAGTGTTTCATTAGCTTTCAATTTAATTATATGTTAGATATTGTAGACATGTTTTTTTATTGTTTGTGTGTGTGTATCGAGAATTAGGTACTTACCAAAAATTTAAAATTATGATGACCTAATTTTTGATGTAGTCAACGTCTACACAATATACAAATATGTCTAAAATATCCACAATACAATTATACTAGCTGTAATCCGCGACTTCGTCCGCGTAGAAGTCGAAAATAGTTCTAATAGGATCTTTAATTTATTTTTTACGTTAAAAATTGTGTTATATGTTTGACGTGTAAAAGTACCTGTAAAGTTCTAATTACTGAATAAACATTTAAATCTTTGAATCTTGAATTGTTATAATATCCCGTTCCCGTTGCCCGTGCCGTTGCCGTTGCCATTGCCGTTCCCGTTCCGTATTATTTTTTATTGACCACTAATTCAAAAATGTCATGTGTCTCGCTTCAAAAATTACGGAGATTCATAGGAACTTGCAACCCCTATTTCACCCCCTTAGGGATGGAATTTCCAAAAATCCTTTCGTTAGCGGACGTCTCCTAGTCACAATCTACCTTCCTGCCAAATTTCATCTTCATTGGCTACGTAGTTTTCCAAATTTCGTGATGAGCGAGTGAGTAAGTGATTTTCGCTTTTATATATATATAGAATGAATGTTAATGAAACCCTTTTGTACAAATGAGAAACATTTTTTATTTGTAACAAAGTGTTTCATTACTCACAAAAACGCAATTTTCCATGGCAAATGTATAGATGATATGGACTTTGACGTCACCAGTCCATATCGGACTTCTCTTTCTAATTGAAACTTTAAAGTATTACATGTTCATCGCTGATTAAGATATTTTAAAAATTCTTTCATATTTGTTTACTGTGGTTAATAAGGATTTATTGAGCAATTAAAAAAAACATGCATATACCCTTCCAATAGGGTATGTATATGCATGTTTTTTTTTAAATTGAAACTACGTTGTAGCAACGCGTGTGGTTAGCAAGGTGTCAAAATTTTTGCGTTGCTTCGACGCAACCCGCCCGCTAGTGCGGACACGCTCTTAGGGTAAAAACGAGCTAGTGTATTACCTTCCATCTGCTTCAGCTGCTGCTTGAGCTGCTCTGCCTCCGCGGCCTGGTCTTCGGAGCAGCGTTCCTGCGCAATCAGCAAGTCCAGCTGCTGAGTCAAGCTCATTAACTGGAAAAATACCATTTCATTTTCAAGTAAAAGTAAAATAAATAGTATTTTTCTTCCTCCTTACAATTAAGTGTACAATTAAGATTCCTGATCAGGATTGAGTAATATATGTATATATATAAAAGTATTATGTATTTATATATATTTATTTTATATGTCAGTTTATGTATAATTATGTATGTTTATTTATAAGTTTGGTTGTATATTTGTCCATAAGTGTTGTACAATGTTCCGCCCTACTAAATGTCATTCTTTCCTCTGGTTTTGGGTTGACTATTCTGGTTATTATAAATAAAAGTATTATGTATTTATGTATATTTATTTTATATGTCAGTTTATGTATAATTATGTATGTTTATTTATAAGATTAGTTGTATATTTGTCCATAAGTGTTGTACAATGTTCCACCCTACTAAATGTCATTCTTTCTGGTTTTGGGTCACAGACTACTCAACCTACAAGACCACGCTTTGCCGAGGCCCGGCGTTCGCCATGCCTAGGTTATATCATGACCTATGAGCGGCCCCGCCCCCTTTTTGCTCTTTATTCTGCGACGAACATTGGATGCGTGAACAATGTGTGTGCTCTTAAAGAAAAATTAAATTCAGTATTTAAAATGCCGTATTGTACTGTGAAACTGTGTCAAACGTCAAGTGCAACTTCCAGTCTCATGAAAGACGGCATTACATTTCACCGGGAAGTAATAGTAATATAGAAAAACTGTGATAAAATTTTGAAAATATAATTTCCAGTGCCGTTGATGTCTTTTTAAAAAGTCTCTTTCACTCTTCATGTGATTAGCAAAAGGTTGTCTCGCTCTGTCTATTTGATAGTGACGAGACACAACGTAAATATAAGGAATTAATTATCGACAACATTTTAACTATTTTATTTAAAAATTTATTTTATTATATAGATAAAAAAAAGTATATATGTATTTCAGACTGTTTGATATTTAAATCTGGTTTGTACAAGACTGCCCCTATTAAATAAGTGTAATGATTACATGGTTTATGTATGTAGTTTAGTAAATTTTTATGCATAGTATAAATCATCATTATCACATCAGCCTTAGGAACATCAGCCTGCTGGACATAAGTCTCCCCAAAGAATTTTCAAGACGATCGATTGGCAGCGGCCTGCATCCATTATTTTCCTGCAACCGTGCTGTTCCCTATTAAAAAAGTGTAATTAATACACGGTTTATGTATGTCATGTAAGTTTGTATACATATATATCATCATCATTACATCAGCCACAGAAGTCCACTGCCGGACATATGTTTCAACACAACAACAAATATATAACATTATATAACGTAAAATAAAACCGTGTTTAGACGATTGCGATTACTTTATTTCACGTGTGTTTTAATTATATTATAACAAGAATTCGTTTTTGTGCATCGACCTTATTTTTTTGCTGATGATGTTACTAAATAACAGAAATAAACATTTATTTTTATTTTTCCATTTTATCGTAAACTCAACGATTTTTATCGATATCGAGACAAAGTCACCATCACTATGGAGTTACCGGTGACATGTACCTGCTATCGTCAATTTAGGCGTGACCTTGAGCGAGCCAATAAAAACTATCGGACCTTGCCCCGCACCCCGCCAACTTTTGGCGATTTGGTTTTAGTAGTAAAGTCCATGAAAGCGTGGTCTTTGGGTTATGTGGTCTGTGTTTTGGGTTGACTATTCTGGTTATTATATATAAAAGTATGATGTATCTATATATATTTATTTTATATGTATGTTTATGTATATTTATATATGTTTATTTATAAGTTCGGTTGTATATTTGCCCATAAGTGTTGTACAATGTTACACCCTACTAAATGTCATTCTTTCCTCTGGTTTTGGGTTAACTGGAAGAGATCCTTTAAAGGGATAAGTCCGCCTTTGTATTGTTTTCTTTTGTATTTGTGTTGTGTCCTTTTTCTACAATAAAGAATTTACATAACATAACATAAATATAATACAGAAAGAAAAAAACATTTTTCGGGGTGGACACCAATGCAGTTTGGAGAAGGCTGGAGCCTGTTGAAGGTAGAAACCTGTGTCACAGAATTGTTCTCCAGTGCTCTTCCACTGTATCAGCAGTAATCTAAGCCATGGTTTGTATCTAGATGGCGCTATCTAGGTTTCCATTCCAATACCATTTAAGTTTATTGTATTGAGAAGCAATACATGGCACCACCATCTCGACAAAAACCCCCATGGTGTGTACGATAAATCGTTTTTTTTATATTTGCTTGGCAAATTAGCTTGTATTTGAAAGCATTAACTATATTGTTGGTAAAGATATGATGAGGAACTTTAGAGATATGGAAGAGACTTGTCAAAGGAAATGTAGTCAGTTATTTTTTGTATAAAAACAAATAGAGAACAAAATCAGTTTAAAAGTATTCTTAACTGAAAGGCCTAGTCATTCGTGATTAGAAACTTCGAGATCCAGTGCTTTAAATAAATTATTTGAAAGGAAACGGAGATATAATTTAAAATTTTGTCTTGATCAGGCCCTAGATAACCCTTGAAACTATTTTATGAACTACTGTTTAAAGTGAGAACGTGAAGCTTTTCTACGCACATTTGCAAAATAATGGGCCAAGTGCGTGTCGGGCCACGCGCAGTGTAGGGTTCCGTAGTAACGAATGCCAACTTTGAGTTCATGCCACTGAAAACGTCTAAAAACTAATTTCCTATTGAATTTCGAAAAATCGCCTATAACTTTTTAATTTTTAAACCCTACTTTGTTCTGATAGTATAAATATTTCCTTAAAAGTTCGTTATATATACTATAGCTGTGATTGTTTTCACGTATCCATATATAACCGTTCAGCAGATAGATGGGACGGGAGACACGAGACTCTAACAAAAATGTTCACTTTAAAACCAAATATTTTATAAACGGATCCCTAAATTGAAAAACGGTTTTAACAAGCTCATAATATTTTTGGAAGACCTATTCAACGATATCCGCATGCTTGGTTAGTCGAGAAAAAAAATTGACTTCTCACTTTACCTGTATGGGAGCAACCATAAAAAAAAATCCAGTATTTTATTTTACCACTTTTTCTGCATAATTAATATACATATGTTAAATCACAGCTTTTTATAGTACTTATAGTCGCTGAGTAAAACCGCGGACGGACAGACAGACAGACATAGCGAAACCATAAGGGTTCCTTGTTTACTACGGAACCCTAAAAATGGCCACTTTTGGGCTGGCGTAGAAAAGCTGCCCCTTCTGTACAGTAGTTCGAAAATATATTGAAGGGTTATGTAGGGCTTTATCAAAACAAAATTTTAAATGATATCTCTGTTTCCTTTCAAAAAGTTTTAAATGGGGGCAGAACGCGGACCCCAAAAATTCACTTATATCTTCTCAAATCTTTTTTCTAATTGACCTTTTCCTCCCTGGCCTCTATCTCTTCGGCGTGTTGCTGCTCAATGAACGCCTTCTCAGCCAGCTCAGCCTCTCGTTGCGACAAACACTGCTGAAGCTCAGCTATTTGTTTCTGCAATATGAACGTTGACGTAAGCATAAAGTAAATAAAGATACCTATTTTGAAGATATGATATATCTTTAACTGATGTAAACGTTTTGAACGCCATTCACTACTTTAGTTGTAAAACAGTCGCGTGACTGAGAAGCCATTGACAACTAAAGTGGTCGAAAATGTTATGTGAAAGCCGACCCTGCCGGTACTGGCAGGGTCGCTTTTAATTTTGTTTAGGAAGTACTCACTAGAAACGTAGTACTTAGTACGAGTATTTACCTGCATGGTCTCATTCGCCTGTTTCAGTCTCCTATTCTGTTCCTCAAGCCCACACGTACAGATACCCTGTAAAACAAAAAAAATGCATCCACTTTGAATTAATCAATTACGGATTATTGTAACTGATACTTTATAAGCCACGCATTAGTCATTTGGAAAAATACAACTAACAAAATATTAAGGCTACATGAGTCCGCGTTAAACGCTTAAGAGGCTACCTGAATTTTCTGCGGTCCAGTGCTGCCCTCATTTAAAATAAATCATTTGAAAGGAAACGGAGATCTCATTAAAATTTTTGTCTTAATCAGACCCTAGATAACCCTTTAAACTATTTTATGAACTACTGTTTACAGTTTAAAGTGAGAACGTGAAGCTTTTCTACGCACAGTTGCGAAAAACGGCCACATTTGGCATTTTTAATGATATCTTCGTTTCCTTTCAAATGATTTATTTTAAATGAGGGCAGCACTGGACCGCAGAAAATTCAGGTAGCCCCTTAATTGCTTTTTGTCATTTCTTTAAAAATTTAATCAGTGTCACTGACTTAACACGCTTTGATAATTTTTTACTTGTACAAGTCTACGCATTTTTAATGAAACAAGTTTATTTACCAAGAAAAATAAAAAACTCCCGATTTTCAAGAACGCCATCTAGTAATGACTAGCGGAACTACATGTTCCAATTTATATCCGTAGCGCTATTTATTATTTTCCAGGTGAATTAAAAACGCCTCAACTTTCGATTGGGAACCCCCAATAACTTTAAATGGTTATTGGGGGTTAACACTCGAATGTCGGGGCGTTTTAAAGTAAACGCTCGAAAGTTAGGCTGCTGAACCGAATCAAACATGACCAAACATGATTGTGATTTCATGGACCGTTGCAAGGGAACTTCCTTGCACGTCAAAAAACCGAAACGTAATCGATTCATCCCTTCAAGAGCTTCGATGACACAGACAGACAGACCAATAGACAGACATTAGCGTCAAACTTATAAAACGGCGGGATTTGGATGTATCTTATTTTATTTGAAAGAATTTACCATGTTGTTGGTCCCATCATTTTTGGTGAAGATATGATGAAGAACTTTAGATACTTATATGGAAATGAATCCTCAAAGAAAATGAAGACGGTTGTTGGAACGAAGTTCCTTATCGCGCGTTGCGAAAGGGGCCTAGACGGAAAAAATTAAGACCAAAAGTTGTAACGACATTTTTTGTTCATTCAAATTTATGAAGATAATAAAAACTTGATTGTAGAACGCAGAAAAGAGTTTGAATGTCATTTAGACCTATTTATATTTATATTTTACTTCGTTCCATCCGGGTGTCCCATGACACCTCCCAAGTTTTTTTTTTAAATGTCCGTAATAAATATAGACAGCATCACCTCGGTCATTTACATGTATTACAATATAATAAAGTTAAATAAAATAAATAATAAAATTGACCGCAAGCCCTCGTCTTTTTTTTCATTAACCTAACTTTTCCCATTGTTGGGCAAAGGTCTCTCCCATCTTCTTCCACTTATCTCTTATAGCGAGAGATGGGCCAGGATCACAACAGAGTTGCTAAAGATAGTTACCGTCGCCCGTGTAGGCCAAGAAAGCGCTGGCGAGAGGATCTCGACACATTCCAGGAAGGGCTCAAACACAAGCCCTCGTAAATATAGTATAAAAACCTCGTAAATAGTATAATTTACTGATTCGAAACTACAGTCAAATTAGATAGTCCGGTCAAGTACAAGGCATTAAGTATATTGCATGCGAAGGGATGCGCTTGTATTTAATTAAATCTGTTAATTTACCTTTTCCTCCCTGGTCTCTATGTCCTCGGCCTGTTGCTTCTGAATGAACGCCTTCTCAGCCAGCTCAGCCTCTCGTTGCGACAAACTCTGCTGAAGCTCAGCTATTTGTTTCTGCAATATGAATGTCGACGTAAGCATAAAGTAAATAAAGCCAGCCATTTTAAAGATAATTTATAGAAGGTTATAATAATACTAATTAGTTAAAAAACTTATAACCTGCCAGAGAAACGTGGAGAGAAGCATGCTAGGGTTCAGTAAAAAAAACAGAGAAAACGAGCAGTAGACATAAGAAGAATAACAAAATTAGAGGACATCAGTAAAAAAACAAAAACACTAAAGTGGAGATGGACGGCCACATGATGCACGACGAAAGGCAAAAATGGTCAACATCAATAACCAACTGGACCCCACGATACAAAACAAAAAGAAAGAGAGGTCGACTTAAAAAGAGATGGACTGACGATTACTCTTCAGAGTATCGCAGGGTCTTTATGGAGAAGAGTGGCGAGAGATAGACAAAAGTGGAAAGCTCTGGAGGAGGCCTATGTGTCACAAGGACACGCTGAAGACGCCAACGACTGATTAAAGTGCTTTTGTAAATGTATATATAACAATTATTGTAATTCTTTGGAAATTGAAATTTATATAATACTAATAGATAAACTGTTACCTCCAACTGTGGAGGGTCTGGTGTTCTGAGATACAAGCTTGCTTAGTTCAGATATTAGTCTTTCTCAATCTTCTGCTAACCATGTACCTATGTCGACGATATCATTATGTTATGTAATTATAATGTAAGATTGTGGAGAATCTGATTTAAGACTTCGCGGTCACAATGACTATACAAATTCAAATTCAAATGTTTATTCAGTAATTACACATTTACAGACACTTTTACACGTCAATAAGCATAATTTGTGTATATTAAAATTTTATTTATCTTTCAAGTAAAGCTACGGATACCATCACTTCGCAACGACCACTGCTCAAAAGGAAAGCCGAAAGAAACTCATTTTTACAGTAATAGACTATTGTTTATTTTGTTGCAGTTTTGTCACTTGTAGACTGAAAAACTGCCGTGAATGTTAAAGTCTACCAAGACTTTTCTTATCTTTATTTGCCAATAAGAATTAACATAAAAATATTAAATTGCTGGAGACATAGTACTAAGAGTGGTACTAAAATAGATAAAAGTGAATCCATTTTATATGCGGGAGTCGACTATGTTAAAAGATATGTTATGTGAAAGCCGACCCTGCCAGCGCCAGTACTGGCAGGGTCGCTTTTAATTTAGCTTTGGTAGTGCTTAAATGATGAAAAACACATAGTAGTTACCTGCATGGTCTCATTTGCCTGTTTCAGTCTCCTGTTCTGTACCTCAAGCCCACACGTACAGTCACCCTGTGAAACAAAATGTATCTATGTTGAAATAAATAAATTACGGATTACTGATTCATAATAAATCAGGCATAAGTTATTTTCCAAAATACAGCTCACAGCTCGCGTTAAGGGGATACCTGAATTTTCCGGGGTCCAGTGCTGCCCCCATTTAAATTAAATCAATTGATAGAAAACGGAGACGTCATCTAACATTTTGTCTTGACCACCTGGAAGAGATTCCATTACGGGATAAGTCCGCCGTTATCAATTTACTCTTTATTATGTTATTTTAAGTATATAATTGTGTGCCTTCAGTACACTATTATATAAAATAACAGCCATGTGGAATACTACGCCATGTTAATGTAAAACTCATGTTTTGCACTGAATAGAATATTTCGCTTCTTTTCTTTCTTTCCAAATTAAAACATGTGATGAAAAAATTTCGACAGAAGTTGGATTCGAACCCGCGTACCTCACGTTAACGCCGTGAGTGCACTACCAATTGTGCTACCGTGACTTCGAATCACCCTGGCGAATTTTCTCATCAAGTGCACACGTATTAGAAGCATGCATTATTCTTCACTACTACCCACTATTTACAAGTGTGGTATTCAATTTTATTCAATTTAGATGAAAGTTGATTAAAGTAAAGAATCAAAGTGAGTTTCCTTCTTTCTTTTAAAACAAACAAGGCTGTTAAGAACTTGGCAGAAAACCAGAGACATGGAAAGCAATCTATCGCTGTTGCAAGAAACAAGAAAAAGAACAAAGCATCCCAAGCAAACATGCACACATCTAAATCAACAAAGCCCATGACCACACGTATCAGAATCACACAAACAAACGCACTGTCAGCATGTCCCGTAACTGCAGCAGTTGCGCAGAGATCTCGCGCAGGTCCTCCATTGCGTCCCCTTGTGCCGGAGAAGGGTCCCGTTCCCACATGCCCTGCCCAATGAAACAGTTGGTATCAGAATAATTTTGTTTATTTGCAATGCAGTTAATACATCTGTATTAGTTTTTAGTTTTGTAAATTCGTTATTTGTTCTTTGGTGAATCCAGCGTTTATTATATTATAGAATGTTGTAGGAGTTGTTACATATTTCTACTCAGAGATTCAAATGTTTATTCAGTAATTAGACATAAAATTTATGTGACGTGTAAATCATATTATAATTTGATTTATTTTAAAAGCTACCGATACCAGCGCTTCGTAACGACCACTGCTGAGAAGAAACGCCGTAAGAAACTTATTTTCGCAGTATTGGTCGCCTACTCGCCAGAAAGGCTTTGTCATATTATTATTGTCTTTTAATTAATAAATATTTATAATATAATACAATGTTGACACATTATAACATGCAATGCTACTAAACATATACTACTTTTAAAATTATATTCTTAACCTAATAGGTTGGGGAAAAAGTCTTTTCGTATTTTATATGAAAATTCAAAACATTTTTTAATATAGTTTATTTACATTTAACTAAAGTATGTAGGCACCATTTTATTCGATAACTTTTTGCTATCTTATAGGTAGGGACATGATCCCATTGCTATAGAAATTTTGAGGCGTCTGATCAAAAAACTGCGTCAAGTAGTTTTGGCAGTCCTATCGTGATGTTAACCTGACACTGCCTAAAGAATTCTGAAGAGACCGAAACAGGTAGAAATCTGAAGGTGCCAGGTCAGGACTATGCGGATGCATTAACACCTCCCAGCCAAACTCTCTTAATTTTTGCTGAGTGGTTAAAGATGTGTGAGGTCTAGCGTTGTCATGATGAAAAACCACACCCCTTCTGTTGATTAATTCCGGCCGGTTTCTCTCAACTTCTTGATTTAATCTTATCAGTTGTTCGCAGTAGAATTCTGAATCGATGGCCCTGCCTGGTGGTAACAGCTCATAATGAATAATGCCCTTCCAATCCCACCACACACACAGCATCACCTTGTTGCGAGTTAATCCAGGTTTCGCCACAGTCTGTGAAGCCTGACCGGCCTTTGACCATGACCTTTTTCGCACGTTCTCGTCGTACGTGATCCACTTTTCATCACCAGTTATCAATTTCTTCAAAAATGGTTCGGTTTCATTACGTCGTAATAAAGAATCACAAATGAGTACACGGTTCATTAGGTTTCTTTCAAAGAGCTCGTGAGGTACCCAAATATCAAGCTTTTTTGTGTAGCCATTTTTTTCAAATGCGCCAAAACTGTTTTGTTGTCAATTCCCAGTTCTTCAGCTACGTCGTAACTACTGATATGCCGATCTTGCTCCACTTTTTCAAAGATAGCATCCATTTTATCCGTAACAGGGCGACCAGAGCGACGTGCATCTTTGAAATCAAAATTTCCGGATTGAAAACGCTTAACCCAAATTTGTGCTACTCTCACAGACACTGCACTAGGTCCATAAACATCGCAAATTTTTTTCGCGGCTTGCGTTGCATTTTTACCTTTTTGGTAGTAAAATTTTAAAATGTATCTAATTTCTTCATTAGATTCACTCATCTTGACGGTAAGAAAAACAAATGAAAATCACGCATTTTCCTAATTTGAATTTGGGATTATCTTCTTTAAAATTTAAACTTTTAAATGATACCAAAACCAGCCAGGTATAAATAGTATAACCAAAGTGGTTTTATTACAAGTTCATACATACTATATGCGAAAAGACTTTTTACCCCAACCTAATACATTCACCTATCATATAAGTTACCAAGAGTAAACTTCCATCTCGGTTGCCTGGAAGAGATTGCAGTTGCGAAAAGGCCGCCTTTTGACATCTGTTTTATGTTATCCATTTTTATGTAACATTATGTTTTGGTGCAATAAAGATTTTAACTAACTAAAACCTTAATATATAAGGATATCTTTTTATACACTGGAGCTGCAGTGTTTCCGTTTTGAAAGCAACCTTAATAAATAAGGTTTTATTGTGTTTTGTCCAATGACTGTAAGCGTCCAGTGACTGGAAGTTTAAACTAATAATTTTGGTAGGTACCAACTGAAAATCAGCGGCACCTTGCACATACGTAGCTGAGCTGGCTGCCATTTTGGAAATAAGGTAGCGCTGTTGTCTTTATTGACATTATTATAGGTCTCCAAGACTTATTACTTTGTCTACGTAAGTAGGCAAGTACTTATTACTATTTTAATCACTTTAGGACGATATGGTCCACTTTTCTAACTTGTCCACTTTCCTTACTCGTCCACTTTAAAGCAGGAACTTCTTTAAGTCAACATGTTCTACTTTAGTAAGTTAAACTTATCACACAGCAAAATGTTAATTCTTACTTTTTAGCTTATTATTTTGTCTACGTAAGTAGGCTAGGCAAGTACCAGGCAAGTACTTATTGTACCTATGTATTTCTTTTGGACGATATGATCCACTTTCCTATCTTGTCCATTGCCTAACTCGTCCACTTTTCCATCTTGTCCACTTTGCTATCACGTCCATTTCCTAACTCGTCCATTTTAAAGCAGAAATTTCTTCAAGTTAACATGCTCTTCTTTCGAAAGTTAAATTTATCTCACAACTAAATTTTGGTTTTATGTTTATTTTAGGGGCCAGTAAAGAATGTTAGTAAAAACTACTGTGAACACACCACGCATTATTCTGTTGTTAGTCGTAATACCGAGTCGTGGTTGGAGCTGTTGAGGAAGTTAGAGATTTCCATCTTCAGGTTGTCTACTTCCATGGCTATGTCCTGAAAATAAGAAAATTACCTAGTTAAATCATATTCACAGCAGAGAGGGGACACATTTGCGGAACTATGAGACTTATGTACCTAGCTTGTTTGTTTGTTGTTTTGTTTTTTTTCAGCCAACACCTGGTGTCAGATTTTTCAGGCTATTGTTTTTCGTGTGTGTAAGTGACCATCACTGGTGTCAGATTTTTCAGGCTGCCTTAAGTTAAGGCATCTGACATAGCTTGACGACTGCGTTAAAATGAAGGCAGCCGGGACCAACGGCTGACACGTGTCTTCCGAAACAGGGAGGAGCTCAAGAAATGTTTATGCTACTTGTGGTCACCCATCTAAGTGCGGACCACGTCCGGTGTTTACTTGCGGAAGCGCTAGTAATGCGCTCTTCTCCCGCCGAGCCACCAAGCTCCTCTACCTAGCCTACCCTGCCTAACTAAAATCTATAAACATAGGTCTATAAAAAGAATTTTGTATATTCTTCTATTCTCACAAAACCACTAGGTTCTGTGAGCTGTAGACCTCGCGAGTCACCCCCCACCCGTTGAAGTTTATGGATAAGAAGTTATTTAGACAAAAAAGTTGCGTCTTAAACAAAAAAAAAAAACAAAAAAATTTAAAGGTTTTAACCCCCATATTTCCACATTTTGAAATACTTCGAAAATATCAATCGACTAAAAAATCTAAAAGTATCATTTTCGATTTCACATATGTAATTGCACGAGAATCGGTTGAGGAATGCGTCCTGTAGGCGAGAACGGACAGACAGACAGCCGGACAAAAGCATTTCTGGCCAATCCATAACTCGGTACCTACCTGACATCTTTCCAAAGACCATTTCTGCGTGTGTACCACGCTCTGCAGCTTCTGGATCTGGGAGTCCTTCTGTTTCTCCATCAGTCGCACGTCCAAGATGGCGGACCGGAGCATCTCTATTAGTTGTTCTTGTTTAGCCGCCTGCAAATTATATAATAGTCAGTACGTACAGGTAATTAGAAGAAGGCTCTTCTTATTATAATATATTATTATAACGATTTTTTTCTAAACTCTCTCTTTCTCTATATGTCTTTCTTTGTTTGTCTGCTATAGGTAATAGGAACAATAAAATGAGTATAATAGATAATAAATAACTATATATAAAAACCATTCACTGCGATTTTTAGGTACACAAGAGTCTTAAGACGAAGTGGTAGCTAAAGTGGCGCCCTCATTTGAAATAAATTGTTTAAAACTAAATATGGTGATAATTAAAAATTTGATTTGTATCACTGTCTAGAAAGACCTTTAAACTATTTTATGAATAACCTTTGAAATTATTACTTATAGTCCGTCTAGTTTTAAAACGAGTTTTCGCCAAAAGTGGCCACTTTTGGCAAAAACCCGTTTTAAAACTAGACGGACTACCAATATTACTTTCAAAGGTTATTCATAAAATAGTTTAAAGGTCTTTCTAGACATTGATACAAATCAAATTTTCAATTATCACCATATTTAGTTTTAAATAATTTATTTCAAATGAGGGCGCCACTTTAGCTACCACTTCGTCTTCTCTTTCACCGCGTACGTCGGATTTATCCGACAAACATGTTCGTGTCCATTTTGCGAGCGTCGGATATTTCCGACAAAACATTTATTTTCAATTCACTATGCCTCGCGCTGGGAGCACGACAACTGATCGTAAAGTCTCGCGGTGAAAGAGAAATAAGGTTGTTAATAATAAAAGTTCATATTTATTTTTGTAAATACAAAGCCCCTGAAATAATCCAACCAACCTACAGTCAATAAAACTCACTGCAAGAGCGCCAAAAAAGGATTGAAAATAAAACATCGTCCGACAAATCGCCCCTTTCAATAACAATACTTAAAAACAGTTCATAGCAAGGGCTATAAATACTCACCTCATAGAAGCACTCCCTATACAGCTCCTCGATCACCGCCAGGCTGCTCTCCAGCGCGTTCACTATCTTCTGGTGCTCCTAAAATAACCCACTCATGGCTTTATGGCGGACGGTGATTCAAAGATTCAAATGTTTATTCAATAATTAGACCTTTACAGGCACTTTTACACGTCAATAAGTATAATTTACGTTACGTGTTAAGTATATTAAAATTTAATTTATTTTTAAAGAAAAGCTACCGGTACCAGCGCATCGTAACGACCACTGCTTGAGAAGAAACGCCGAAAGAAACTCATTTTCACAGTATTGGTCGCCTACTCGCCAGAAGGGCTGTGTCATATTATTATTATTGTCTTTTAATTAATAAATACCTATAATATAATACAATGTTGACACATTATAACATGCAATGCTTGCGAACAAGAAAAAATTGATTTGCCAGTATAGGTTAGTAACTAGATAATGGGTTATACGTTTTGTTTAAAAACTTGTCTCATTGTCAAATTGATCGCTATCTCTTTCGCTCTTGTGAAAGTGTTAGTTATCGTATCATCTGTCGCACTCGGCTAAGTATCGCTAGTCTCTTTTTACGCAGTAAAATACTTAAGACGAATCAATCGAGCCCAAACTCCATTATCTTCTGGTGCTCCTAAAATAACCCACTTATAGCTCTATGGCGGACGGTGATTTGCCAGCATGCGTTACTAAGTGGATTGCATTCCATATCAAATTTAAGAACTGTTTCATAATTTTAAGTTGTTTATAAAGATGAGGATGTGTATTTAAGAATATTTTTTACCAACTTCATAATAGGATGAGAATTAAATAGTTTATAGGAGGCGCCGAATACAAAAACTGATTAAAATTATGAAATTAGGTACATATATTGTGTATTAAATGGTTTGTCCTATTGAAATTAATATCAGTGTTTATTTTATAATTGGGTGTTTAGTTGGCTTTGTACTTGAATTGTAAAATATATTTCATTCTATGGTTTGGGTGGGAAATCGTATGTAAACAATTATTTTTTGCTTTTTAGTACCTGCCATACCTGGATACTTTTAAAGGCGGGTTTCTTTAATGATAATTTATCATAAAAGTTAATCCAGCTATCGGAAGGAAAAGTGTATTAAAGGTACATTTTAAAGCAGACAAAAGCACATTTCAGATGACCTTAGATCTAAATGGTGTCCGGACTATTTTCCTGGGTTCCTTAAATAACCCATTCAGGAACTTTGATTTGTAGCATTTATATCGGTCCGACGTGCGTTAGTAGTTTTGAGAGCATTGAATTTGTGATCGAGTGATTGGTTTACTCCTCTGCTTTAGGGTTATTTTTTGACAGTACGAAAATTATTGTTTTTTCTCCATGTTCAAGATAATTTGGAGAATTCAAAAATTCTACGACATTGTTTCTGAAGACATATACGAATGAACCAGAAAGTCTACAATCTTCATAATCCTCTAAGTAATTAAGTAGTGAAAAAAAATATATACAGTCGAACATATAACCTCCTCCTTTTTCGAAGTCGGTTAAAAATATAAACCATTGCGAGTTTTAATTTCCGAAAACGCCGTCTTGCGGAAAACAGGTGTACTATTGCACCTTTCAAGACACACTGCCGAGAGCTTGCTTTGGCTAGCTGAGCTTCATAGGTAACATCGCTATTGTTTGTTTTTCGTGTGTGGAAGTGGCCAACATTATTGATAATTTTTCAAGCTGCCTAAAGGCATCTGGCATAGCTCAATTACCATACAATGATGTAAGCCGGGATTCACGACTCAACGTGCTTTTCGAAAAAAACAGAGATGCTCGAGAGTTTTTATGCTACTGTGGTCACCCACCCGTAGGGTTGCTTAACTTGCAAAAGCGCTAGTAATACGTTTTCCCACAAGGCCACTGAGCTCCTATATTACACCTTTACTACTCATTGTATGCAATTTGATGCACATTACCTGTCTAGTGATGAACAATCTGAATATCAAGTATCAAAACACGCAATGTACTTTACTTACGTGAAAACAGACACCGAATTATAGCAGCGACGCAATGGGGACGAGCTAAGATAGTATTTTTTTTTTTGTAAGAAATTATTTCAAAACAACACGTGTATTCAAATCCGCGGCGAAATTTTTTCCACCACCGCCGGAAATCCGCCCCATCCCGCACCTGCCGCCCACTTTACATTTATTTATAAACGCTCCTCTAATTCTGTTAGTTTCCAATTAGTAAACACGCTATCCCCTTACCAAAGTTAATGAATCGCCATTAGTTTATTTAAAATATAACGAAATTTATTATAAATGAAATGCATTCTTCAATGAAAAGATATCGATTATGATATACTTACCGAATTATACTTGATAATATTGAAACTTTATAAAATCGATATAACGAAGCTAAATTCGTCTTTGTAATTATATTTTGGAACGAAGTTCCTTATCGCGCGTTGCGAAAGGGAGGGAGGAAAATGACGGAAAAAATTAAGAACCAAAGTTGTAACGACACCTTTTGTTCATTCAAATTTATGAAGATAATAAAAACTTGATTTTAGAACGCAGAAAAGATTTTGAATGTAATTTAGACCTATTCATATTTATATTTTACTTCGTTTCATTCGGGTGTCCCTTGACACCTCTCAAGTTTTTTTTTTATTTCTAGATGGTATTTTAACCGACTTCAAAAAAGACGGAAGTTATCAATATGACTGTATGCTTTTTTTGAACGTATTTTACTCGACATCTTTGTGAACCGTGGACCGATTTTGATAATTCTTTTTTTATTTGAAAGTTGGTCCTACAAGCTTTCAAATAATTTGGTTAAGATATGATGAAGAACTTTGGAGATATGGAAGAAACCCTTGAAAGAAAATGAAGTCTAGCTTTGTTTTGTTAATATATTTAATTGAATTATTATATCCCTTTATTGTTAGCATTAATAATAAATAAATAATAGATATATACGGACAAATCACACAGATTGATTTAGACCAAAAGTAAGTTCGATACTTATGTTATGGGATACTAACTCAACGATACTTCATTTTATAACAAATACATATGTATATCGATAAGCATCCAAGACCCAGGTCAATCTGAAAAAGATTATTTTCCATTTTGACCTGACCGGGGATCGAACCTGGGACTTCAGATGTGACTGCCTGGCATAATAAACACTAGGCAGAGGTGGTCATTGTAGACACAGATTTTAATTTTGTTTTTCGGTCACCATTGACCGTCATGGCGTTTAAAGACTTAAGTTTTAAGCCGGAATCGATTTGACTTGTTCCGGTATGTTTAGAAGACCTTCATTGCATCAATTCGATTGAAGCAGAGCTGGGCGTGCGGAAGCTTAAAAACGCATGAATAGGGAATATGCTTGGAAAAAATATGTGATATCTAACCAGTTTATTCATAAATATTGAAAACTAAAGTACTAACAGTGAAAACGAACGAGATATAACGATTTTACGAAAAAAATGCTATTTTCTATCTAACTTTGACGTCACCACTCCATATCGGACTTCTCTTTCTAATTGACACTTCAAATTATCACATGTTCGTCGCTGATTAAGATAAATTCTTTCATATCTGTTAACTGTGGTTTATAAGGATTTTATTAAGCAAATAAAAAATACGTTCATATTCCCTATTGGAAAAGTAGGTACGATATTTTGAGATTGGTCACCACTAAGCTCCGCTGCCTGCCCTGATGCTAAATTATTTCTTAAGGACATCACGATGCGCCTCATTGAGGCAACTGGTGATCATAGAGCTGGCAGCTTTTTCGCTCAGCGTATAAGTAAAGCCATTCAGCGAGGAAATGCTGCCAGTATTCTGGGTACGTTGCCTCAATGCGTTGCGTTGGAAGAAGTTGTCTATTAGTAATTCTTTTATTTATTTATTTATTGTTTTTTAAGCAAATTCAAATGTAATCGTGAGTTGTTCAAATAGCGGGAGTGAAACCTCCGAAAATTACCTACATTTGAAAGCAGATTAAACTGACCTCTAGATCCGTAGTCACGAAGACACTACTGGTCTTCTTCATTGTGTCGTCCTCCGGCTTCTGTAGTAACCTCAACTGGAAGGAAAGGTTGACAAATTAAACACTTAAAACAGTAATATTATTATTGGCAATAGTGTACATCACATGGTTTCGACCTGATCATTGTCAATGGATATCTGGTAGTGCTTTCTCTCATATCTCTTGGTACATCCCACCAAAAACATAAATGTAAAAATGGAAGCCAAGTTCAAACTCCTCAAGGATCCAAGTTTGTATGTAAAGCCTAAAATTATTTTTTATATTTCGACATATGTCCTTTGGGGAAATATGTTCAGTATCACGTACTGAATTCACCCTTAAAGAAAGTTTCAGTATATTTTGTTAGACCTTATATAAAGTATGTTTACTTCCCATAACACGAAATTTCTATTTTCCCATAGGTATATTTAAAGTTATTTGTAACACAACTCCTGAAAAACGTCGAAATTCCTTTCGCTTCACAGGAAGCGACCCATTTTTTCGGCTCCGTCGTTAGATGTCGCAACGTCCTCGATTCTATCTCTAAACGTTGCTAAATGTTGCATTCGTAAAAAAAACGTCATAAAATATTCCGTAACAGTAAACACAGGTTCAGATTTTTGAAAACGAGATATGAGAGGAGTTACTAGTAACAAGTTCACAGAAACGTTAAGGCATATAATAATAACCTTACGCACAACGGGTTCCGTACCATTATCTATAAAAAATCAAGTTTGATGTATGGGCGCCCCACTTAAATATTCATTTTATTCTGTTTTTCCCCGACTGCGCCAGAAGGAGGGTTATGTTTTTCGAGAGTATATATGTTTGTATGTATGTTTGTGTAATTGTTTGGCACGCTCTGCAGCCTGAACGGCTCGATGGATTTTAGCTTGAGAGGTGTCGTTAGATTCGTATTTACTGTGAGATTGACACTGGGTATACAAAAAATATAAAAAAATAAAAAACAAAAAACAAAATTTAAAAGGCCGTTGGGTTTTTTGTTTTTGTAATAATAACTTGTTAGTATTTGTTGTTATAGCTGCAACAGAAATACATCATCTGGGAAAGTTTAAACTGTCTAGCTCGCGGTTCATGAGATACAGCCTGGTGACAGACGGTCAGCGGAGTCTTAGTAATAGGGTCCCGTTTTTACCCATTGGGTACGGAACCCTAATAACACACTGCAAGTTTCTTGCCTATTGCAAACAATTTAATTGTAGCAATAGATGACTTGCATGTTCTAGCTAAACAAAACCTCAAACATACAAATCATTTTTAACAGTCTTAAAAAAAACGAAGAGGTCATCAATTCGAACCGTTTCTTTTTTTTTTACGTTATTGGGCGGCAAACGTACAAGCGGGTCACCTGACGGTAAGTGATCACCGCTGCCCATGGACAACTGCAACACCAGGGGTGTAACAGAAGCGGTGCCGGCCTTTAAGGAAGATATAGACTCGTTTTTTGAAGGTTTCAATGTCGTATCGGTCCGGGAACACTGCTGCAGGAAGATTCCACAGTTCGGTCGTACGTAGTAAAAAGTTCCTTTTAAAACGTACGGTGGTTGATTGCCAACTATCCAAGTGGTGTGGATGAAATTTCATTTCAGGTATCTACTTATATTACGCCATATCTTCGCCAATTGTGAACTGATTTTGATGATTCTTTTTTATTTAAAAGCCTTTAACCAAGTTGGTCCCATATTAATTTGGTGAAGATATGATGAAGAACTTTGGAGATATGGAAGCAACTCCTGAAAGAAAATGAAGTCGGTTGTTTCCAGGTTTCCATACCCGAAGGGTAAAAACGGAATCCTATTACTAAGATTCCGCTGTCCGTCTGTCTGTCACCAGGCTGTATCTCATGAAATTTTTACAGATGATGTATTTCTATTGCAGCTATAACAACAAATACTAAAAACAGAATAAAACAAATATTTAAGTGGGGCTCCCATACGACAAACGTGATTTTTTATAGATAATGATACGGAACCCTTCGTGCGCGAGTCCGATTAGCACAGACCAGTTTTTTTTTGTTAGAATTTTAACCGTCTTATTATAAAACCCAGACTAACTTTGTTACTCGGTTTAAACCATTATCTGACCAAATCAAGTTGACATCTAGGAATATCCAACACTCACCTGTCAATGTCAACTTCATTTTGGGCGGATAATGGTTTAAACCTAGTAACATTGTTAGTCTGGGTTTTATAATAACCCGGTAATAATTTTGCTTCAATTCAATTGTATGCAACTTGTACTGTGTAAATGGCCCTTCAGTCAAATTCAGGCATTTGTGTCATTACCTTCTGCTCTGTATTCTGCAACTCCTCCCTCAACGCGTCACCACGGGCCGTGAGCGACGCTATCCTGGACTCCGCCAGTCTCAAGCTCTCCGTTTGAACCCGTATGGTCTCCTCTTTGTTCTCCAACTGAAAGGCAAATAGATTTAGGGTTGGAATTTTCAAATCTAAATATATATAACTCAAAGGTGACTGACTGACTGACATAGTGATCTATCAACGCACAGCCCAAACCACTGGACGGATCGGGCTGAAATTTGGCATGCAGGTAGATGTTATGACGTAGGCATCCGCTAAGAAAGGATTTTGATCAATTCTACCCCCAAGGGGATAAAATAGGGGATGAAAGTTTGTATGAAACTTTGTCAATTTTAAACCGATCGGGCTGAGACTTTGCATGCATAAAGCTACTATGACGTAGGCATCCCTAAGAAAGGATTTTGATAAATTACACCCCTACGCGAGCGAAGCCGCGGGCACAAGCTAGTATAGATATATTTCTGGACATTTACACTACGCATATCTCAGTTCAGCCGACCTTATTTGTGAAATTGTGACAGTGACATTCGACAGTGAACGATTGCTTGTATAATTATGGTTCCGCGAAAGACCAGTGCTGCTGTTTGCCTTAATTGGCGATCAGCAAGTTATGCTGAGTGGATATCACTTTCAGTGATAAAATATTTTTATACCTAGTGTTAGTTAATGATTTCCTTGCAAGTTGTTAAGTGTGTAGCAGGAGCGAGGTGATATGCTCAACCGCCACAAAGGGAAGATCTTCCCGCCAGGCATGTTGTTGCGCCTGGGGAACCGCGGCTCCGACGGTGTATCGTCGGAAGTTGTATATATGCAGCGAATCGGGCGAACTCTGAGATCGAGATGTAGGATACTGCTGGCGCCATCTCATATGCTTCTTGTGAACTATATTGTCGGCTGTATCTTGATTGAATTTGTAGTTGTAGTTCGGTAGTGGCCGTAGAGGTCGGCCACAGGTGTATCTACATTATCAATTCATCACTGAATAAAGACTTTTTTGTATTCTATTCTATTTCTATTTGTCAGCACGGAACATGCTGAAGAGTTCCGACGCTCTCTCTCGCTCATGACGGTTCTGAGCGAGAGCAAAGGATAGCAGCATAGAAAGGTGCTGTTCTGTGCTGCTAAATGAGGCCCACAAGGTGGTCTGACGACCTGAATAAGGTCGCTGGAAAGCGCTGGATGCAGGCCGCTCTAGATCGGTCATTTTGGAAATCGTTCGGAGAGGCCTATGTCCTGCAGTGGACGTTATGCGGCTGAAATGATAGCCTATAGGAATAATATGCCGGAGACGACAAAACAGTAATATGATACAAGTCGGCCTTAATACTTTAGAATTTTTTTGAATTATTACCTTTGGGACTTACCTGTCAGCACGAAACAGGTTATTTTATGCTGCTATCGTTTTCTGTAGCTTAGAACCGTCATTTGCTAGAGCGAGAAAGTGTGTCAAAACGCCACGGAACCGGCCATGATGATGCGTTCCGTCACTCTCTCTCTCTCTCTCTCGCTCTAGCAAATGACGGTTCTGAGTGTCAGAAAAGAAAAGCAGCATGCGAAAGTTCCGTCCCGTACCGGCAGATGAGTGCCAACTCATAAAGGGACATAGAAATAAAATGCTTATTACACATCTCACGGACTGTTCAGAGCAAAGATTAAGAAAAAACAAATAGTGTAGATTTACCACCGAGCGTCCAGGGGTAAGAGAAAGACATATTAATGATACTACGTATATTTTTTTCATAGTCGGGTTATAGGCACACTTTAACCCCCGAATTCATAAAAAAATCTTTCTTTCAATGCCAAATATTGGGAAGAGGAAAAGAACCAAAACATGTTTTAGCTAAAATTGGTTTAGCAAACGGTTGTATTTTTTTTAAATATGAGCGTAAGTATATGCAATTTGAAATATGCCTATAACCCGACCATGAAAAAATGTTCGGTCGGTGATAGAGACAAAACACGGATCTCTTTTCTTTTTCTTCTTTTAGAAATCTTAATAAGACTATCGCGCTCTATCAAAGCGTGACAACCTCCGTGGCGTAATGGTCAACACGCTAGTCCGCCAATCCGGAGGATCTGGGTTCGATCCCCAGCCAGGGCAAGTTGGAAAATCGTCTTTTTGTCCTGGGTCTTGGGTGTTTATCTATATTATGTATTAATCATTAAATATAGTATCGTTGGGTTAGTATCCCATACCACAAGCTTAAGCTTACTTTGGGGCTAGCTCAATCTGTGTGATTTGTCCGTATATATTTATTTATTTACTGTGTCAGGCCCTTGATTCAGAGCATGCGAAGACCGATCGTTAAAGGATCAAACACAAGAATGAAATCTCTATGTTATTTCGTGGCCTATGAACGCATCACAGTGTCATTTAAAATTACTGTAAATTTATTTCCCATACACAACATACATACTATGACGTCTTTTAGTGCCGGATCTAGGGGGGGGGGCAAGCCGGGGTCCATGCCCCGGGCGGCAAAGTCAGAGGGGCGGCAAAATCGAATATATCCACCTCTCCCATGCTACCGATACAGAATGGGGGCGGCCTTTGGTTACTTTTGAAGAAGTATTAAAGTTCATCTCGGTCCGAATCTCTAACTGACCATTACCCTCAAAGTGTACTGGTTACTATTCAGATACTAGCAATGTAGTATTTTGCCCTGCCTCAAAAACATTATAGACTGTACTACAGTGTAAAATCGCATCACGGTATGAATTAACTGACCATTACTGTCTGAACCCCCCCCCCCCCCCCCACCCCGTGTACTCGTACTGTTCAGGTACTAGTAATCATCCAGTAGGTGGCAAAACCACGCAGGGGCGTCATATTCACATATTTTGTTTAGCCCCGCCTCAAAAAACATCTAGATCCGGCACTGACGTCTTTATCCCTAACGAGGCAGACTTCTGAATCTTGCGGCTCTAAGCAAATAGAGCCTAGGGCCGCAAGACTAAAAGGCCACTTTTAGCGTGACGGTGTGCGAGAAGGTGGAGGAAGGAATCAAAATAGTGATGGAATCTAGCCGCATCGCTTAATAACATGATTCGCATTGTTAGCCATTCCTTCGTTCGGCTCCTACAATCTGCGCGGGAAGAGAAGAAGCGGGTACATTCCAAGTTTTTTTCTTTTCTCTCAGACCAGCATGGAAATAACACAATATTTTTATAAATCTACATAGGTACTGCGCGAGCATTTCAAGCGCGAGAGTGACGTCGCGGCACTAACCGCTGCCCGCTACACTATCCGCCCCGCTCGATGCGCTTGCACTTTCGTATTGATCTTCCTTATACCTGACTGCGCCAGAAGGAGGGTTATGTTGTTCGAGACTATGTATTTTGTATGTATAATTGTTTGGCACGCTCTGCAGCCTGAATGGATCGATGGGTTTGAGTTTGAGAGGTTTCGTTAGATTTGTATTTACTGTGCGAGAGACAGGGCATATCAAAATAATAAAAAATACAAAAAAAAAAAATTACAGTAACAAAAATCCGACTGCCTCTTTTACATTGTTTTTTTTTATTATTGTTATTATTTCCTTATTTTGATATACCCGTGTCACTCTTACAGTAAATATAAATCTAACGACACCTCTCAAGCTAAATTTCACCGAGCCGTTCAGGCTGCAGAGCGTTCCAAACAATTATACATACATACTCTCAAAAAACATAACCCTCCTTCTGGCGCAGTCGGGTAAGAAAGGCAGTCGGGTTTTTTGTTTTTGTAATGATTAATTGTTATAAATATTCTTACAATTTGTAAGGTGGCCATCAATTTGTTGTGGTAGTGCAGCGCGCGGGTGACGGCGCTGCACTGCCCGCTGCCCGCCCCGCTGGCCACTCCGCTCCCCGCCACGCTCGACGCACTTGGACTGTCCTATAGAAAATTTATACTTTGAAAATCATGGAAACGTAGCCTGTGAAATTTTTACTAGTGTACTTATACAACAAAAAAATACTGTACTAGCCTTACACTTACCAAACTTACCTTAAAATCACTATTATCCGAATCTCCACACATGATCAGACCATTGAACATCATCTTTTAAGTCCTCACAACCAAACTAACTAAACTAAATAGCAATATTAAAACAAAACTAAATCAATCACACGTGACGAAATAAAACAATCCACAAACAAAAACTCCATCTTCGTAAACAAACAAGAGACAACCCTGCAAGTACAGTCACCACCAAAAGCTATTTACTACGCGTTCCATTCACTACTTATCACGTTATAAACAATAATTGCGCGTGTTTACGTCAGTTTCGGTCGCACAATAAACACAGAGTGTGGCGTGACGTGAGCGTGACTGCGCGTGCGACTGCAGTTATTTCGGGCCCTTTGGAAATGCTCGCTTTGGAAGTGGCGGAAGCCGGAGTGGCCCAATTCGACTTATTCTTATATGCGGTGCATTGACTGGCGTGCTTTATGGGAGCTCATTTTAACATTTTCAGCGTAAAATAAAATTATTAGAGTGGTTGTACAAGTTGTGTTAGTTTTTTGTTAGGGCTTCTCTGACGTTTTCAATAAAATTTCGTGGATACATAGGCACATTTTTTATAAACATCAAGTTTTTTTTTTTTAATGTTTTGTTTGTTTGTAATAATTATTGTCTCCCCCATATCCCTTTCACTTATCATGATTTAATGTGACCTGTGACCAATTCTTCTCAAAATCTCTGATGTCATCACTCCAACGTTGCCTAGGCATGTCCGGCTTCCTGTGACCGTCTGCTTTGCCCAGTAGTGGGGCAATAAAGGTTAATAAAGTTTATTGTACGTACCAAAAATATTTTTACAAAGGCAACATTCTAAAATGCAAATATACCTACAAAGGCGGACTTATCCCATGTAGGGATTGATATGCAAAGAGGATAGACAAAAAAATCGGCTTTGTAAATATTTAAACGCCTTGGGTCAGGGATACTCAACACAATACAGTATAGATTTGCACGGATCTTAGCCCTGTGGAGGTCCATAGTCTCTGCCTATCCCCGTGGGAAACAGGCATGAAAATGACGTACTTAAGTATATGACGGTGAAAGAAAGATCTTTGGGCTCTAGGGGTACCTTACATCATTCTCAGATGATGTTGAAAAGTAATTTTCGAATATCAAGTATCTGTAGATTAGAACTTAGATCATACAGGATTATTTGAGGACAAATGGGGTTAGTCACTTGTTTTCGGTTATTCTCGTATCATCGAAATAACCTCGTCCCGAGTCACATCATTAGCGGACACGATGCGTCACCATACGTCGTAACTTCCGACGGCGCGTTTCGACACACCTCGCGTTAACACCTAGGTACACTCGAAAGAAAAAGTGTAGGATTGGTCAGGGATAATCGACAACATAGAGTTCGTTCGTTTCATTCTAAATGTTCTTAAAAGTAACAAAAATCTAAACAAGAAATAAAAACATGTGTATTCGAGCCGCTAGTCTGAGTTGTTAATCGAGCCCCTTATCGCGTTATACGGTCAGCAAAGGTGACGGTTAGCGCTAATACGAGTAAATGAAGAATATTACATACATACGAGTATAAACTTCATCTTCTTCTTTCTTCCCTTATCCAACACTAAGTGGGATCGGCTCAGCATGTAAGTTGCTTCCATTTATCCCTAACCTTCTCATTTCTACTGTCACATCCACATTCACGTCACTTTATATTCCTACATGTGGGATTGATATATTTTCTTTAGGCCTTACGAACGCATACAGAAGCGTGAACGTGACTGAATGAATGGAAGTGTGAGTGAAGGAAAAAAGGAGTGAATGATTTTGAGTTGGTCCTCTCTTGTCGCACGACCCTAGACGAATACGACGCACTCTGACTGATTCTGAGGAATTTTGTATTATTAAGTACTGTGGTCGATGACCGATAGGGCAAAAAGGTTCTCGAATGGCGACCGCGCACTGGCAAGCGAAGCGTAGGACACCCACCCACGAGGTGGTCAGACGACCTGACCAAGGTCGCTAGAAAGCGCTGGATACAGGCCTCTCTAGATCGTTCATTTTGGAAATCCTTGGGAGACGCCTATGTCCAGCAGTGGACTTTATGCGGCTGAAATGATGATGAAGTACTGTGGTTCACAATAAACGATTTTTCTGGAGCTCTTCTTTGATTTGCCTGCCTCCATCCCATCACAAATACGCGCCAAAAAATAAACTACAGGGCAGTTATTGTTGCCAAAATCTTTGCACCTAACTGTACACGTTCAGCACGCGCCAGTCGTAAATTTCGTTACTTTGTAACCTGTATCTTTGATGTCGTCAGGTGATACAAATCATAGTTTTGGTTTCAGCGACTTTATGCAACTACAAAGTAAGACTATTATTCTTACCTACGCGTGTCATAAGGTAAGTTTAACTAGAATGTTTTTGAGAATACTTTCAAAAACACGTTTATTTGACGGGAAAATTAAAAAATAACCTAACCTAATAAATTTTTACCTAACGGTTGAACCGTTTCCATCAAACATAGCTAAGAACCACCGCAAGAAAACACCGAAATTGGTCCATCCGTTCGAGAGCTACTAGTGATAGTAGCTCTCGAACGGTTGTCACTGAACGAAAGACATTGAGGTCATTGGTTAAAAAAGAGCGACCCAACAGAAAAAGGCAGAAGCAGATACCACAGGAAATACTTGGTCTACAAAGACGTCAAAACCCTCCAAGAAGTTCTATAGATACGAGTAGCTCAGAATAGGAAACAGTGTCGTCTTTAGAGAGAGAGTTGGGTCGCTGAGCCAGCGCAATAAGTAAGTAAAAAGTATTATACTAACAAGTTGACCGAAGTACAGAAATTCTTATTAGTTTGAACCTCGCGGTCTTCCCTGAACCTAGCGGTCTCTCACCATAACCGGCCTGTGTCACTCCCAGTTTAGGTATCGAAAATATACCTACATTATTCGAAGGGGAAAATTCAGTTACATAGTCGTTTGTCCAGAGTAATAAGAATTAAATTGACTTGCAATGGATGTCTAGGTATCTAAACGAAGAGGTGAGGAGTTAATAACGCGTGCAAAATTAAAGTATATCGCATCACACGAAGTAGATATGTCTATGATTTTTTTTTGAGCAATACTTCTGTATGTGATTAAGTCCTTAATCTGTGCCCATATCTCGCCAAACCCTAGACCTTAACCCATTTACTAAGCAAGTAAAGGTTGAGGTCAAGGGTTTGGCGAGCCTTTCAAGTTCTGATCAAAGATACACATATCTTTACTTACTCTACCTACTACCTACCTCCTACTGCAGTAACTTGTCATCAAACATACAAAAAAAAAGTTGAAATAAAATAAATCTACTTCTACTGCTAATTTGCAGATCAACTCACTAGTAAAGGTCCGGCTTGTGCCTCACAAACACACTTGGACTCTGCTTTTACAGTCCTGAAACAAGTCTGTCGTATTATAAAACACAGAGTAACTTGAGGGACCATCCATAAATTACGTCACACATTAAGGGGGAGGCAGGGGGTCAATGAGGTGTGCCTTTGTGTGACAAGGGGTGAGGCGGGTGATACCACAATACAAAATCTAATTATAAGCAATAAAATACAAATTTATAATATTATGATCTGGAAATATTATAAATAAACTTTAAAATATTTCCTGCTGTATCAGTAAAATGTTTAGTAGTAGTAGTAGTGGTGGGGGTCTCAAAATTGTGACCAACTGTAAAAAGTCACGAAATTCGTGTAACGTAATGTTTTGATGTTTCCATATCCATCTCTTTCTGTGTCGTAAGAAGCGACCAAAGGATAAATTTTTCATGAACACTAAACCAGGCTTCCGACGGGCAGCAGCGTCGGAAGCTCGATAGTGACGCAACACTGCGCTCGCGAACCCGCCTGCCAAGCGTGGCGAGTATGGCAAAATCCCCCCAATGGAGGTACAATATAATCTATATCACTGATTTAAACCATTTCACGCTCAAAGTAACGTTGACAGGTAGTGTGATTATACTAAACTTCAACTAGTTTAGGGTGAATAATAGTTAAAACCTAGTAACCTGGTCAAGACAAATCCTTTGCTTTATGCTGAATACACACCGGCCCAACGAACGCAAACGAACGTGTAGCCTATCGTTTTTTTTAATATCAAAACAAAAGATTTTGTTGTATCTACAACAAAATCGTTGGCGTTCGTTTGGCCCATTGTGTACCTAGCATTCAAAATTGATCGATTCAAAATGCGCCGCTTTGGAAACGCTCGCGCCAATCATTCGTTGTTTGATTCCCGCATCCAAAAACTGGTCTTCTAAGGCTTTCGTTTTGCACCCTTTTGTCCCTCGTTTTTTTCAAGTGAAAACTTATTTAGCGGCGTTGTACACTTTTTTTGTAATGGGTAAAAAATGATAAACTCGCGTCAGGGCGTCAGGGCGTCAGGAGACGTGACCTGATCGAAAATTCGTAAGACGGCAGACGCAGCCGGCGCGGCGTAGGAGAGGAAGTATCCCCCTCTCTTTCTACGGCGCGGCGAAAATGTATGCAGGCGCCTGCTGTTACGTTTAGGCGGCACAAGGCGCTTGCGCGAATGTTCGTGTGTGTTTATGTTACAGCGTGCCACGGGCATTCATGGAAATGCACAACGTTAATATTCAAGTTTTCACGTCTGCCGGCACTCCCGGAGTGCAACCCGTCGTTTTTTTTTTGCAGCGTACTTGCCAAAAGCGTCACTTTTAAGCCCGAGAGACGAAAAAATTACTGTAAGTTACCTGTCGTCGTCTGGTGCCATCTGGCTCTGGCTGTCGTTGCTCCTGACGCTGGTCAGGCTACACTCCTCCAAGTATTGCAGCTTCGGGCAGGTATCCACGCACCTCTCTGGAGTGGAAGTAGCCGGCTCGTCGGGGGCCAGGCTCGCCGACAACGACTATATTATTATAGCATCTTTGTACGTCAATGACTTATGGCTATGAATAAATAAATAAATAAATAGGGACAAATAACACTGATTGAGCTAGCCCCAAAGTAAGTTCCAGACTTGTGTTATGAGGTACTAACTCAACGATACTATATTTTATAACAAATACATATATAAATAAACATCCAAGACCCAGGACAATTAAAAAAAGCCATTTTCCGACTTGCCCTGACCAGGGATCGAACCCGGGACCTCTGGGTGGCGGGCTAGCATGGTGACCACTACACCACGGAGATCGTGAAACAGCCCAGCGAATTAGCTCGTTGAAATGGCAGTGGGTGGGACGACGAACCGATGGCCGATGGGGCAAAAAGGTTCTTGAGTGGCGACCACGTACTGGCAAGCAAAATGTAGGATTCCCACCCACAAGGTGATCAGACGACCTAACTAAGGTCGCCGGAAAGCGCTGGATGCAGACTGCTCTTGGTCGGTCATTTTGGAAACCTTTGGAGAAGCTTATGTACAGCAGTGGACGTTATGCGGCTGAAATATATTTTGCTTTCGGTGAACGAAAACATCGTGGAGAAACCTATACACTATAGTTATCTACGTAATCACACTAATAAAGGCGAAAGTTTGTGAGTGTGTGTGTGTATGTTTGTAACACCGCGGGGCCAGGCTAGTGTGTAATAAATTAATGTTGTCACTAGATGACAGTCACTGCCACAATGACAGGTACGTGGACTGCCTCCGTGGTCCAGTGGACAAGGCATTTTCCTTGTGACCCGCAGGTCGTGGGTTCAAATCGCCCTCAGAAGCATATTTTGTGAAAAGTCGTTTCCAGTCTGGTTAGGATATTGCAGGTTTGGATCACCAGATTATCTGAAAAGAAAGATTCCAAACGCCATCTAGCGTTTGCTCAAACCTATCCAAGGATTAGTTCTGGTTTAAACTTTTGGTTGCGGAGGTAGTCGTTCTGTGTAAAAACCAGTAACCCCATCATATCACCCTTAGGTAGGTAGCGGACCCCGGGCTCTGAAGCGTTACCGCTGAGGATGCAACCGGGAATACGGGAGGATGGCGATGACAGTATTGAGCTAAATCAGATGCCTCGAAAAATCTGACACTAGTAGTGTTTATTGACTCACTCGATTATAGAGAGAAGGGAAATCTAAGTACCTACTTATAATAGACATGATGACTGGAAACTTTAGGCTATCGGTTAAATTATTAAACAATTCGCTTATTAAACAATTATTAAGTAATTTTAAAAAATATTTAATTCGCACACCTTTTCGAGGAATAGCCTCTAGGACTAGCTTTCTCTAATCAGATTTTTAAATAAGATCTTACATTTGCAACAATCCAAACGACCTTCATTTTCAAGCAAAGTCAAGCTTATTTGAGGAAGTGAAGTCACGATGAAGATTGGCAATTTCCGCTGTCAGCTGTACTGTCTAACGAAGGACATATAATTCCATGGTGCTGTCACTGTCATCTCCCTACTACAATATATATATGTCAAACGACTACAACCAAATAACAAAAGTAACTTAAAACAGGTGACATTGACAGCTGACCGTTGTCATTGTTTTGTTTTTGTGCAGGCATAGGAAAAATGTAAACTTCGATTTCAGTGTGCCGTCACTTCCGGTGTAAAGTTTAAAATTATATAAAAAAATCCTGATACACTTATAATTTCTATATTTTCGATTAAAACCATCTACAAAACTTTTATATTACTTAGTTGACAAGCTAATTTAAACAGACTTACTCGCTCATTTATCGAAACATCGTTGCAAAACAAGTCGCAGCTAGCCGGCGCCAGGGCGGCGCCACTGTGTCCTGGACAGGTACATGGCTCTCCCTACAAAAGAAACACAGCCTAGAAACGTTCCGTTCATTATCAACTTTTGAAAAATAAAAATAAAATACAGCATTGGTCCAAACACGATTTGAAGGATAAAATAGGGACTTACAGTTATTATAGAAATTGATCAAAGTCCGAAACAACACTTCTATAATTGAGCGCGAATGTTTAAGAATTATGTGTGTAATTTTAATTCTGAAACTTCAGCAAGCGCTTATTTTACCTCACTACTGTTTTTTCTCACTGCGATAACTTTTGTTTTTTTCATAAATTAAAAAAAAATCGCGTTTATGTTATACGAATGTCTATCTAGTTTAGTCACTGAACCGCGGTGTCAGATTTGATATAATCAAACATTGCCGCCAATGCAATGATACAATTTCGAGTCATCAGTAAAAATCCGTCAAAAAGTAGTTATGACAATCGAAACCCATTAAGAAAAATGAAAAAGCATTTGTCAACAAACCATTTAATGCGAGTAAACCTCAGTCCTGCTCTAAAGACTCCTGGGAGGCGAACCTCGAGTGGCGGTCCTCGGAGCGCGGGCGCGGCGAGCGCGCGGCGGCGGGCGGCGCGCGGGCGCGGCGCGGCTGCGCGCGCACGCACGACACCGTCACGGACTCGTACCCGCGCACGCGCGGCTCCGAGTGGTCGCCGCTCACGAAGTCCTTGCGACTTGTCTTCTCGGACGCGTCTTTCAGCTGGAACGAACAACTCAGTCGTATCGTTCGTCAGCCTTTCAAACTCAATGGTGATCTCGTCCATTGAGTTTTAAAATCTTTGTTTTAATAAATTTTTGAATAAAAAATTTTTTTCGTCTCATCTACTCGAAAATAGCATATTATGCAATTAGTGAATAAAGAACGAATAAGAATGAATCACGAGCAGGTGAAGGATTCTAACGACTGAATCACGACCGTAGGGAGTGATTCATGATGATTGAATCACGAGCGTAGCGAGTGATTCAAGTGTTAAAATCCTGAGCAATGCAAGTGATTCATGGCCCTCGATGTAAATCCGCTTTATTCAAGAATTGCATTCTATACTTTATACCATGACTACAAAAATAATTTTTCCAAACTAAAAACAGTACACACACAGTTATAATAAAAACTGAAGTCGTCACCACCAAACTACACAACCGGTTTTAGTAAAAAATATGGGACCACCTGACAGGTATTCTCTTTAAAAAAAAAAGAATATTCTAAATCGGTACAAACGTCTTCGAATAAATCGATCAACATATATAAAACATAAGATTCCGACGAATTGATAACCTCCTCTTTTGGAAGTCGTTAAACAGATTTTTGATGTGAAACATCTATAGGCGCACGTGAGACCGATTTCTGGCGTGGCGACGCGTCGCCACGCGCAATCGACTGTGCGTTTCTCTCTCACTCGATCCGGCGTTAAGCCATCTCTTTCGCTCCACTGAGCTCGGATACCTATAATGTATACTCTGTTTATTACAGTACTCATTGACATTTTTAGTTCCTACCACAATCTGTTCTTTTCTGCATACTACTTTTACGAAATAACGTCGATGTTTCACATCTACCAGGCGTCCCGTGACGGCTCCATTTTTTTTTATCGAAAATAGATATTTAATGAAGAAAAAGAAGGATAAATTAATTGAAATGGACATTAAAATTGGAACAATTACTAAAATTAAGAGTAAATTGTTCTAAATTCAAACATCAAAATAGTGAGTAAAAGTGCATTTTATTCACTGTTTGCAGTAAATACTGAATTATAATAATTAAACTTTTGAGAGGGGGAATGGTATAAACGATGTTTTCATCCCAAAACATTTGGAGCTAAAGTTACTTCTTATTCTCTCGGGACTAAAAAATGAAACAGAAAATCTCTAGTGATTAAAACCAATTTGAAAACTGAATACGAGTGTAATCTATGTAGAATCAAAAAATTATTTTGGAAGTCCAGCAAAATAAATGGAGAAATTCGTTTTAAAATAAAAAATAATTGGAATTATAATAGAAATGAATTTTAATTGAATTAAATAAATGAATTATATTTCAATGAATTATAATAATTAAAATAATTGAAAAAAAAAGCTTTTTTGTAACGGAGTTCCGTCGAATATCTCCCAGCTCCATCATCAGAACAGCTCATTGACTCCATTATATACTATTGACATCCGACTTACACAAGTGTGCTAGATTTGACCTAAACAAACATTCATACATACATACATACAAGATACATTGCAAGTAAAATAAAAGTTTGTATCAAAAGTAATCTCACGTAACAAGGGAAAAGACAAAGTTCTCTTAAATTAGTAGTTTGAAGTACCTAAGTATATTTTTGAGTAAATATCTGAACATGCTTTAGCTACCATCACATTTCTCTAATAATATTTAACAACCGGCCTGGGTGACATTACCTCCTAATGAAGCAAAGACGCAAGCGCAACGTATAACTTTCAGATCTTCAGAGAGAGCTACTTGCCACGCTACTGTGAATCCAACGACATAGCAATAAGATATGTTTTTAAGCACCTTAGCCTTAGCCTGCTTCAGCTGGCGCCTCATTTCCCTGATGATTTCGTCCTTGAAGAGAGCCCTCGTGCTGGCCGCGTGGCATTGCTCCTCCAACGCGGCGCACACGCGACGCATCGCTTGCAGATCTTCACTCAGAGCCACGTTGGCCATGCGTAGGGACTACAGAAACAAAATCCTTAAACACTATCCGGAACGCTTAAAAAGGTGTACTTAAAGGTAGGACAATAAATTGTTTTATGCCGAGAAAAATTTAGAATAGATTGTACGTAGGCAGATATTTCAGTCCATCCTGGTTTTACCTATAAAAAGAACCGGTACAGTGAGAGTTGGACTCTAGCACAACCATCTGGTGCAAAAAGTGCATCCCCAAGGACGGTAAACATCTGAGCTTCTCAAATGTTTACTGACCTAAAACACAACCAAACGGTTTTGATGGTTTCGGCTTTTTCTTCTCTACTTCACAAAGTTTTGATACTCGTAGGTAAGGATTAGGTATGATGCTTATGAATGACATGCATATCCTCTTTATGATGCAACCGTCAATTTGCTAATGTAAGGAGAATATGGACAATAGAATTACGCTGTGAAAATGCAAACTGTCCTATTATAGAAATCAGCCCGCTGACCACTGCACAGAGGCGGCGTAAGGCGTGGGCGGTGTGGGCCACCGCCCACGGCCTCGCGGTGCAAAAGGCCTCGCGCCTCACAGTCGAAAATAAATTTGAAAAAGTATGGAAAATCCAAAAGTACACGCACGTCACAAGGGTTTTCTTATCTCCATTCTTTGGCGCACGAAATGAATGAGAATGAAGCAGCTTTGGTAATTTTATCTATTAAAGTAGATATAGCATATAAGTTACGGACCAAATCAGTAAAATCAAAAGTAGAAAATTTCTGTTTCTTTAATTTTTTTTTTTCATTTTTGTTTAATGTTCCAAATAAGTATAGTAAAAATTTAATTGAACTTTTTAAATTTTTTTTTTATAAGCTTTTCTTCTTGCACCATCAGAGGGCCCCGCGAAATGTAACTTGCCCACATTAAGTTTAGGTCTTGCGCCGCCACTGCCACTGCAGATAGACGGATAGCACAGATAGCGGGAGAAAAGATAGTAAATGATAAGAGGAACCTGTTAGCATTTATGAAAGCTAGGGTTTATTACCTTCACATTAGCCTCCGTCTGCTGCAACTGCTCGGTGTGCTTGCGCTGCTCGTCGCGCAGCATCACGTTGTAGTCTTTCACCGGCTCCCAGTCGCTGCACTGCGCAGACAAACATCAATGGCTCTTGCCAAACGTTAGCTTTTGGACCACACACAACTTTATTAAAAAAACTCCAACAGTCAACAACGCCATCTAGTGATCAGTAGCGGAACTACCGATAGTGCTATCTATTATTTGCTAAAAAAGCCCTGACTTTCAAGAGTTAACCCCCAATAACATTAAAACGACTGAACCGAGTTTTCATCAAACATAGGGAACTTGCTTTCACGTTAAAAACCCCATTGAAGTCGGCCCATCTTTCGAGCGCTACGATGACACAGATATAGACAGACTGACAGACATTAGCGTCAGACTTATAACACCCCTGTTTTTGATCGCGGGTTAAAAATTATAGTGTTGAATTTCTTTCTATGAAAATGAAATCGAAACCCTCGTTGGCAAAAGCCACCAATACACACACAGTTAAAATAAACAGATAGTAGAAAGAAGAGAAGAATAGAAGATTCTCCACTCAAGTCCACCGAAAAAAATAAGCTCTTAAATGAAAAGAAGACACAGACATTGAGAATAGGAAGTAATGATGGTTCTACCTCTCGCTCACACTCGTATTCAGAAATCAGATGCAGAATGTGCAAAGGCTGTATGAATAAGGGCCATAGGGCTATTAGCATCATCATTAATAAACCTTATGTCTCGTGGTTTAAATATATCGCGCTATAAAATAGCGCCATCTCACTTGTTACGTAAAGTAAAGAGAGTGACAGCGCAAACATTGCCCGGCTAGATCATGCTGAAAACTCTAAACCTTTTAACTTTTACAAAGCAAGGCCAAAAAATCGTATTTGGACCAATGTGCTACATGGTTCTCTTAAAAATATGATTGATAATGAAGAAATAATATTTAAAAAAAAAAACTAAGTGATACATGTCATTTCAATACAGTGGGTAAAGCAACTTTTAACTTTCGAAATCACAAGACAGAACTAAAATGTAACTCAAACATATTCCGTCTTATTATAAAACCCAGACTAACTTTGTTACTAGGTTTAAACCATTATCCGCCCAAATCAAGTTGACATTGACAGATGAGATAGTGTGTGATACTAGCCGTCAACTTGATTTGGGCGGATAATGGTTTAAACCTAGTAACAAAGTTAGTCTGGCTTTTATAATAAGACGGATTATGTTATACCCAAGGTTCCAGGAAATATAAACATAACAATAAAACAAATAAATGATTCCTGAACTTATGCTGTATATCAAAAAAAGTAAAATAAACATTGCCAAAAAAAAAAACAATACAATATTATTATAAAAATGTCAGCGTCCACAGGCTGTCGGGCAAAATTCATTTGTCTAATGAGAAATTTGTGAATGGTCTCTGTCTGTTTGGTCTCTGTTTTGGCTTCATGTCGTCGCCATGCGCCAACTTTTGTCGCCTGTAAAAAATCAGAAATCATGATTTTTATCCTGTAAGCGTATTGAGTACCTACGAATTTGTCTCAAGTTCTCAACCGCACTAATAGACTCCGTCTATTTCTGATTTAATTACGGCGATCAACCACCACATATAGGTACTGAATACATTATGAATTATGAAAATATTTATTTATTTTTTATTTATTTAACTTTATTACAAAAATTGTAACAGGCGGACTTAAGGCCCAGGGCCTTTTCTACCAGTCAACCTACAGGTGATGCGGATAAAAGCTAATTTTGGACGACATGGTACATTCTAATTTAACTATAATTTAATTACTATCTTCAAGTTTTACCAAAAATACATTTAACGATAATTTTATTCATTTATATACTTATCTATATATTCATAAACATACATGGAAAAATACACAAATATTGCATAAATTCATAAACCCTACATAGACTACATAAATATTTATAATACTCTATGACAATTGGTGAAGATAATGAGCGCGCACAGCCCTCTTAAACGCTTGACGACTAGGGGCTTTGAGGACGTCAAAGGGAAGGGCGTTCCAAAGCATCTATATATGAAACCTAAAATGGTCTATAGAGCACATGCGAGTAGAAAATTGGGTCTGATGCAAATATCCCTACAATAAGAGAATTCAAAAATTACAAGTAGGGATCCATAGTCTCAGGCTACCCCTGTGGGAAACACTGGCGTGATGATATGTATGTATTTCACGCCTTTTTCTCACGGGAGTGCTTCTGACCTCTGCCTTTTAAGATATTTTAAATATAAGAAAGATGTCTAGATGCGGGCAGTTGTTACTGGCCAGGTAATAAAACACTAATGCCACATTTAGTAAAATGTGCCATTGATTAGTGTTAAGTAACGTTACACATTCGAAAAATCAATCATCTATCTAATTCATTACATCGTCATATATCTATATGATGCAGGTAAAAAAAAAAGAAGAAAATGTAAAAAAATTACAAAAAAAATACGTGAAATTCACTCACCAGTCAAGCGACCCGAATATGTCCGACTCCGTGATCTCATAGAAGTGTATCCCGTTCAGGGTGCAGTAGTCAAACTCCCTGAGCCTCCGCAGCACTTCCACCAGCCCGCGGATGTCCGAGTCCTTGCGCTGGAGCCGCCGCCGCAGCGCCGCAGTCTCCGCGCGCAGCTCGCACAACATCTGAAGGCACGGAATATAATTATTAATTATACTTCGCGTTTCGCCTCAATATAAGCGTTTAATAATAATTATACTTCGTGTTTCGATCTCAATATAATTGCGTACATTACTTATGGTAATATATAAGGTCTAACAAAATATTATAAAACAATTTCAAGGGTGAATTCAGTTCATACTACTGAACAACTTTCCCCAAGGAACATATATCGAAATATTCAAAGTAAGCCTTCATACAAGTTGAAGTTTGTATGGTAAGCGAGAAAATATTTTTCATATTTCGACGTATGTTTCTTGGGGAAAGTTGTTCTCTATCACGGACCAAATTTACCCTTAAGTTTCAGTATATTTTGTTAGATGTTATATTTGGACGAAAACCCCGAATAATAATTATGATAGAACTTCATTAGGTACGCAAGTGCCTTTACTTTAACTTTTTATGGCTTATGTTATTAAAAATCTAATTCACTTACAAATATATTTTTTTAAATGTAATATCCTTAAGATATTGTGCGAGATGCGTAACGCTGACGTATTTAATTTTTACGTAAAATACGAATGGGAACCAATTCACATGCGAAAAGTAACGTATCATTTTCGTTATAACACGGCCATTTCAAAAAGCCTGAATTTTCACGTGTGTGAGAATGTAAGTTCACACGAAGCGATGAATACTGGTAGTACAGTCGCACCCACAATATTGCTTTATGCTCACATCACATCATTTATTTAAGTAGTGGGCGATACGGCTAAATCTAAAACAAAATTCGCACTCTTGTGCGCGCGGGATCACAAGTGATATTTTAGGTCCTATAAGCAACTTCATGAGCCGTAACTCGGGCAGCTATAGAAAAAGAAAGATCACATAGGTATAGATAAATAACTCTTGCCTTCATTTATTACAATTATTTTGGGCATAATGGCTCTTTTTTATTAGTCGTTAACATGCGAGGACTTCCCGTTTGACTGCCTCCGTAGTCCAGTGGCCAAGGCATTCGTCTTAAGACCCGGAGGTCGGAGGTGGGTTCGATTCCCACTGGGAAGCATACTTTGTGAAAAGTTGTTTCCAGCCTGGATAGGATATTGTAGGCTTGAATCACCTGATTATCCGAAAAGAAAGATGAATCCGTGTTTCAGAAAGCACGTAAAACTGTGGGTCCCGATCGCCACCTAGAGTTCGATCATCAAACTATCCAAGGATTTGTTTCTAATGTGCCCTTTAGGTTGTGGAGGTCAGACGGCAGTCGCTCTGTGTAAAAACCAGAAACCTCGTCAAATCTCCTTGGTTAGGTAGCGGACCCCGCGCTCTGAAGCGTTACTGCTGAGGATGCAACCGGGAATACGCTCGGATGATGATGCGAGGACTTCCCGTTAACGACGAATGAGAGCTGCAAGTCAATACAGCGGTCGTTACGCCCCGAGCCCTGTGCGTATTCCGCGCATGCTGTTTATCGACTGAACATCTCATCTACTCTATCGATTGGTGAAAACTCCTCTGATGCGTTACCAGAAGTCTCCTAGACCTCCAATGCAGACCAGAACAGCCAATAAAAATGAGCTATTACTTCATCGCCCTTGTTGTTTTAAACAGGGGCGTAGCTACCGCCGTATCTGCCGTATCAATTATACGGGGCCCCCGGGACACGAGGGCCCCTAACGTGCATAAGCAAAATTAACAAAAACTTCCCAATTTTTTTTATTTCAGAAAGTTCATAAAGGCAGAAACTTTAGAAAAACTAAAGTCGTCATCAGCTACAAATGATTTAATAAATCAAATTGCCGAAAAAAGGCAAGGAGAGTGATATTTAATTCATATTTTTTGTAAAAATTTTGGAAAATGTGACAGATAGATAATTATGATGAACAAATATTTCTTTTAATTTTATGCAAACATTTTTTTTTTCTTTTGTGAGAAATCTTTACCCTTCCTAAGGGCCCCCAAACAATTTTTTATGCGGAGCCCCGCCAAGGCACGCTACGCCACTGGTTTTAAATCTCTTCTAATGTAATAATAAGCATTACTTATGTTTAGAGTTGGATCTCACTTGTCAGCACGAGACAGCACTTTTGGTGCTATAGCGTTTCGACGCTGTCTTTCGCTCCGACAAATGACTGTTCTGAGTGTAAAATTACACTAAACTCTAGCGCTGACCTTGCTTGCGCATAAGTCAAAAATTTGTACCGTACCCGTGCGCACAATCCCCTCTACATGTCGCTTAGCGCTAAACCTACGTGCCGCAAGGTGTACTGTTCCGTGAACTTCCGTGCTAACAAAGTGAGATCCAACCCTTACACCACTTAAAACTTTTCTTGGGCCATCAGCGATTTGTAGTTATGGTTCCCCATCTTGTAAGTTACGACAGGTAGATACAATTCAATGTAACTGGTCCGGTGGTCAGGTCTTCGCAACGCACCAGCAACGCGTTCTGCCCGATCATCCATCACTGGCAACTGGCACCATCTTCGGCAACTGGCACTGGCACCATTACTGGCAACTCCTACAACAGCTCACCTCTAGGTGCCGTCTCCGCTCCACCATCACCTTGGCAGTCGCCTCCGCCTCCAGGTCCTCCACGGCGCGGACCAGTAAAGCGTTCTGTCCCATCAAATCGCCCACCCACGAGCGAAGAAGATCCACTTGCATCTGGCGACCAATTAATGTGGTTTTTTGGTATTATGGAATGAAATTAAATGAAAATAGTTTTATTAGCAATACACATGAAATTTTTCTTTTCAATTGTAAAACTTCGTTTTATGTTTTTTGTATTGGTTTTATGTTGTTTATTCATGCGGTAAAATAATTAAAAAATATTGAATTTTTCGGGGTCCAGTGCTGCCCCATTTGAAATAAATTATTTGAAAGGAGACGGAGATATCATTTAAAATGTTGTCTTGACCAGGGCCTAGATAACACTTCAAACTATTTTATGAGCTACTGTTTACAGTTAGTGAGAACGTGAAGCTTTTCTACGCACATTAGCCAAAAGTGTCTGTTTTTCGCAAATGAGCGTAGAAAACCGCTCGCTCTATGTGCTACATCATCTGCTACTGAACAACCTATCACTGAACGTCCCTCAGCTCCGCCAGCCCGTCTCCCCCCTTGCACACGACGCCTCCCTCAGACTTACTGGTGACGTAACCGTACCTATAGCTGGTTGCAGCCGGCCTTTCGCTTGGTGCTGCATCATCTGCTCTTACTGTCTCTGCTCTACCCCCAGCACCGCCATCCCGTCTCCCGCTGGCACTACGCCCCTCCCCGAACTTACTGATGACGTAGCTATACCTGCAGTTTATTGCAGCCGCCCTGTCGCTCGATGTGCTGCATCAAGTGCTATAACTGCTTCTGAACGTATCCCAGCGTCCCCAACCTATTCCCCACCTTGCACACACACAGCCCCCCCCTCCCCCCGCATGACTCACTAATGACGTAGCTACTCTGTCACTGAACTCCCCCAGCATCACCAGCCCCTCTCTTCCCTTGCACACGACGCCTCCCCCCAGACTTACTTATGACGTAGATATACCTGCAGTTGGTTGCAACCGCCCCGTCTCTCGATGTGCTGCATCATCTGCTTGTACTGTCACTGAACGTCCCCCAGGACCGCCAGCCCGTCTTCTCCTTGCATACGACGCCTCCCCCCAGACTTATTGTTACTGATGACGTAGCTATACCTGCAGTTGGTTGCAACCGCCCCGTCTCTCGATGTGCTGCATCATCTGCTTGTACTGTCACTGAACGTCCCCCAGGACCGCCAGCCCGTCTTCTCCTTGCATACGACGCCTCCCCCCAGACTTATTGTTACTGATGACGTAGCTATACCTGCAGTTGGTTGCAACCGCCCCGTCTCTCAATGTGCTGCATCATCTGCTTGTACTGTCACTGAACGTCCCCCAAGACCGCCAGCCCGTCTTCTCCTTGCATACGACGCCTCCCCCCAGACTTATTGTTACTGATGACGTAGCTATACCTGCAGTTGGTTGCAGCCGCCCCTTCGCTCGATGTGCTGCATCATCTGCTCGTACTGTCTCTGCACATCCCCCAGCACCGCCAGCCCCTCTCCCCCCTTGCACACGCACGCATCCTCCCTCTCCGCTTCGCACTCCACCACGTTGGGATCCATTACAGGTGTAATATCTATTTCATTGGAACATTATTGTTGTGTATATTCTGTCTGCTTGTCTTCTGACACTGACGCGGCCTTGACAGATATGAGTGATTATAAGAACAAAATATAGAATTGAAAAAGGTTACCTTCTGCTTTAAAAAAAAAAAACTACTTACAATACATAATTAAACTTTTTTGACATCTAAGGATTTTTTAGAGCAAGTTCTGTGTATGAACATTTCTAGACGAATACATTTTGCTTCCCATAAAAACGTGTGAGGCGACCTCCACGGCCACTACGAGAAACTACAACAACAAAAATACAACTACTGTAGCGGGAGCGAGGTGATATGCTCGACCGCCACAAAGGGAAGATCTTCCCGCCAGGCATGTTGTTGCGCCTGGGGAACCGCGGCTCCGATGGTGTATCGTCGGAAGTTGTATATATGCAGCGAATCGGGCGAACTCTGAGATCGAGATGTAGGATACTGCTGGCGCCATCTCTTATGTTTCTTGTGAACTATATTGTCGGTTGTATCTTGATTGGTTATTTGTTGTAGTTTCTCGTAGTGGCCGTAGAGGTCGCCTCAGGTGCTATCACTTAATTAAACGCAATCACATCATATCACGGCAGGAGTGTGGCGGTAACGCAAGGCTTGATCGAATCAGTGATCAAGCACAGTTTTTGAGTTTTTAAAACGATCTGAGACATAGAAAATTGTGTTTTAAAATATATAGGTAGGATTGTTCCAGTTCGTCCACCAAGATCACCAGATCGATCCCCCAGGGGATCGCAACGACATGGTGACCACAAATGGCATATCTTAAACTTCTCCATGCTTCGGAAGCACGTCTTAAGTCTTTAGAACGCCACCTTAAAATAAGATGACACATCATAGGTGAAAAACCAACTCCTTGCAGTTACCATGTTAGTGGTTTAAAGTGACAATCTCACTTTGCAAGCTAGCAACAAATTAATCCACACTAAAAAATAGGAAAATCTACATCCACAATCAGTAGTGCCATTTTTGAAACGCGGAGTCACCTAAACGAATGGTTTTTCCATATTAAAAACCGTTCATTTTTTTTTTACAGTATATTGATTTAGGCATTTGTCCTCAATCTCACCTGATGGTAAGCGACGATGAAGACTAGGATGAAGCATGCCTATCCAAAAGATACCCATTCAATCTACTTTTAAATGTCCCGGGGCTGTACTTCTCTGGGAATATAGACGCAGGCAGTTCATTCCACACCTTAGCTACTCGAACCAAAAAGAAATTGTCGTAGCGTTTAGTTCGAGACTTTCAACGACAAAGGGGTGAAACCCCTGTCCGCGCCTCGTAGTCCGATATAGAAATGTTGAGGGTTTCACGAGATCAAAAAGAGCCTTCGAACACTCTCCAAAATGTATCCTATAGAAAACCGATAAGCAGGCTACTTTGCGACGATGCTCTAGGGCAGTGTTTTTCAACCTTTTTCATGATGCGACCCCCCTGGTATAAAAAAATATTTCGCGACCCCCTTGACCCTTCGGTTTTTTTTATCATTTATGTGTGTATGTTACTGAATTACCAATATTCATTCCATACAACGTATTTATGGTCTCCATGATTAGGATATAAGTACATACTTATCGGATATAAAAACACTTACAATTACGTACATCGGATACGTCGCCATTTTTTGTTTATAACATATTAAAATGTTTACGAGTTTGTTATGTTATGTTGTTTGTTATATCCTTTTGTTAAAATTATCTTACAGTAAGAGTAATTTGAAAGTTAGAGTCTTACTTAATAAATAAATATTAATTGTCTTTATTGCTTTTTTTTTCTAAAGTACCCGACCTCTGGCGACCCCCCTACAGAAGCTTCGCGACCCCCCAGGGGGTCGCGAAGCGACCCACAGGTTGAAAAACACTGCTCTAGGGACTGCATTTAGTGACTCTGCGTTTGAAAAATGGCACCACAGAAATCACGGGGAACTGCCCTATGCAATGTTTTAAATAACAGGTCAAGTGCGAGTCGGACTCGCGGACGAAGGGTTCCGTACTATTGTATACAAAAAAAATCACATTTATTGTACGGAAGCTCCCCATGAATATATATTTTATTTTAATTAAGTACTTATTTTTAAAGTGAATATACAGCTAAATCATCATCATCATCCGAGCGTATTCCCGGTTGTATCCTCAGCAGTAACGCTTCAGAGCCCGGGGTCCGCTACCTAACGGAGATTTGACGAGGTTACTGGTTTTACACAGAGCGACTGCCGTCTGACCTCCACAACCCAAAGGGCAAACCAGGAACCAATCCTTGGATAGTTTGATAATCAAACGCTAGGTGGCATTCGGGGCCCACAGTTTTACGTGCTTTCCGAAACACGGAATCATCTTTCTTTTCGGATAATCAGGTGATTCAGTGAATATTTCAAGCGTGTACTGTTGCCGTTATTTATATCGAGCAAAGAACGGCAAAAAATCACGTTTGTTGTACGGGAGCCCATTTTAAATATTTATTTTAGTATTTGTTGTTATAGCGGCAACAGAAATGCGTCATCTGTGAAAATTTCAACTGTCTTGCTATCACGGTTCATGAGATACAGCCTGGTGACCTCAGCTGATGACAAACAGATAGACAGACGGACGGACGGAATACATACTATTTGAATGTCAGCACCATCGCAATACATAAAGTCTGTTCGCCGAGAGCTGGTTCGATTGTGTTTTGAGCGACTATCGCTTAATTATCTCAAACTGTATGGCGGCCGTCGCTTGTCTCCCGCTTTCGCCGTTTGCGTGGTACGAGGCACGCAGTTGATGTCAACCGCGGCCCGAATGGGCGAGCGGGCGCGGCGGCCATCAACTGATAATGTCATTCCGTTCTGGAATGGACTTCGAATTGGTGTTTACGTGTTGTTTTCTGTTTTAAACAGTTAATAATTACTATTAGTCCTTAAGAATACCCCTTACCCTAGACTAAAATGTAAGGGAATACTACAAGAAGCCCTTCTAAATATGACCTATGAGGATACAGAGGCCTTACTAACAGTTTTAAAATAAGTTGTATTAGATATGATTGTTTAAAGTACCTACTTTAGCCTAGCATTGTGCCGCCTGAAATACAAGATTGACAAAATCTTAGCTCAGGTGCTACAATAAATATATACCTATCTTTTAATTTTAATTTACAATATGTTAAGTTTCTCTGTAAGTTTATTTGAATAAAGATTTATTATTATTATATTATTATTATTATTTTCCATACAAACGTAGTCTACGTTTTATTTTGAAACGACATGTCGGATATGGGAAGAATTATGTAATTTTAAAGAAATTGCAATTATCTAGAGTTATAATTGGTTTTCGACGTAAAATTATGAACTTAAAAGAGAATATAAGGGTGTAAAAGTTTTCCATACTGATGGTCAAATATGATATAATACCTCCTCCGACGACCTCCGTGGCGTAGTGGTCAACATGCTAATCCGCCATCCAGAGGTCCCGGGTTCGATCCCCGGTCAGGGCAAGTTGGAAAATGGCCTTTTTCAAATTGTCCTGGGTCTTGGATGTTTATGTATATATGCATTTGTTATAAAATATAGTATCGTTGAGTTAGTATCCCATAACACAAGTTTCGAACTTACTTTGGGGCTAGCTCAATCAGTGTTATTTGTCCCTATATATATATTTATTTATTATTATTTATTAATACACTATATTCTCTTTTAAGTTCATAATTTTATGTCGAAAACCAATTATGACTCTAGATAATTGCGATTTCTTTAAAATTACATAGTTTTGCCCATATCCAACATGTTGTTTCAAAATAAAACGTAGACTACGTTTGTATGGGAAGGTCTGTTTCTGTCCAGGGTAAGGGGACTCTAAAGACGAAGTGGTAGCTAAAGTGGCGCCCTCATTTGAAATAAATTGTTTAAGACTAAATAAGGTGATAATTAAAAATTTGATTTGTATAAATGTCTAGAAAGACCTTTAAACTATTTTATGAATAACCTTTGAAAGTAATATTGGTAGTCCGTCTAGTTTTAAAACTGTTTTAAAACAGTTTTAAAACAGACTATTAGTATATAATGTAATAATTTCAAAGTTTACTCATAAAATAGTTTAAAGGTCTTTCTAGACATATATACAAATCAAATTTTCAATTATCACCTTATTTAGTCTTAAACAATTTATTTCAAATGAGGGCGCCACTTTAGCCTACTACTTCGTCTTAAGATATGAAATTAAGTAAACAAAACAAAAATATACTTCATGTGATAAATAGAATAAATAATAAAACCTTTTAGAGCTATACAACATTTATTGATAACAATTACAAAAATGCAGTATTTAAAGGTAGTCAACAAATATTTGTGTCAGTTTGACTGTAGCTTCAACTTGAGATTTTACATATAGGTACTTACATAGATTATATCTGACTTAGATCAGAAAGGACAAAACTCTGAATATTTATTCTAAAATTTGTACACATTATAAATTTGTACAATTTAATATAAAAATAATATTTATGTATTATTTTTATATTAAATTCATTATGGTGACGAACGTCAAGTCCATATTAACAAATAAATGTCAGTAGTTTCGTCGCGGTTTACAACAATATGCTTATTTTTGGAACGAAGTTCCTTCGGACGGTACCGACTTGGCGGATGGGGGCTAGACGAAACAAAGTGTACGATTTTTCCGCCACGAAAAAAAGGCGATTGACAATCTCGTTGATAGCTCAGTTGGGAGAGCGTATGCCTGCGATGGTCGGTGTTTCCGGGTCAAACCCAGCACACACCAATACACGCTGACTTTTCATTGGTTTTGGAAAAAAGAATGTCATGTAGTAAATAAATTCCTCTATTCAGATACGTAATCCTAATTTGTGTATGACATAAGATAAAAAAGTGGCGAAAATGATTTTCGATCGAGTCCACGTAGTTACGCCCGTTCATAACTGACGCGTGCCCCCGATGAACTCGAAGTTTAGCCGGCCGGCGGTACTACTAGTTGATCTCACGATTTTACTTTCGAGTTTTAGTCAACATATTTTGTTCCTTAATTCTTTTTTTGACTAGCTTATTAGATCTTACTAACGATCCTTATGAAGTGGCCTTCGGCTCCAAAACCAAAGAAAAATCACCGTGTATATATTTTTTTTTATGTTACAGAATGGCTGAATGACTGTTAATTGAACTAGACGAAAAAAACTGTAAAATTTTTACGTCACGTTTTACGTCACGATTTTTTTTCCAACTTTATTCCAACCGCGTGTTTCTCGACAATCACGCATTTTTTTTATCTTCGTACGTTACATTCATGTTTAACAGGCGTTAAACATCGTTATGTAATAACATCAATAAAGTTTACCTTGGTACTAGGTACCAAAACTAAAAATGGTTACAGCTGAATTCGTCAATTGTTTAGTAAATAGTTTATAATAAGTTACTTAGGTCTAATCCCGGACTGATAGGTTTTTTGGTTCGTTTGAACAGAGGTTCACTTACAACTGTGCTTAGTCTAAGTTTACAAATTATAAAACACTTATACAGAATATACGTAGAACAATATTCAAGCTAAGGCTTCATTATCATCCTCACGTATTCTTGTTTGCATCCTCAGCGGTAACGCTTCAGAGCCCGGGGTCCGCTACCTAACCAAGGAGATTTGACGAGGTTACTGGTTTTTACACAGAGCGACTGCCGTCTGACCTCCGCAACCCAAAGGGTAGACCAGAACCAATCCTTGGATGGTTTGATGATCAAACGCTAGATGGCGTTCGGGACCCACAGTTAATACGTGCCTTCCGAAACACGGAATCATCTTTTCGGATAATCAGGTGATTCAAGCCTGCAATATCAAAACAACTTTTCAAAAAATATGCATCCCATTGGGATTCGAACCCACGACCCACGGATCACAAGGCTAACGCCTTGACCACTGGACCACAGAGGCAGTTACAAACTCTACGTGCGATGCGATAGACCCAGCATCATACGACGCGGACGTATTGTGCCATCTCTTTTGCTCGTAGAGTTTGTGACAGGGATATACTGATGAGCACGAAGCGTGGTCACGCTTGACGCAGTTCGCCCACAATTTTGTCGACCTCCGTGGCGTAGTGGTCACCATGCTAGTCCGCCACCCAGAGGTCCCGGGTTCGATCCCAGGTCAGGGCAAGTTGGGAAAATGGTCTTTTTCAAATTGTCCTGGGTCTTGGATGTTTATCTATATATGTATTTGTTATAAAATATAGTATCGTTGAGTTAGTATCCCATAACACAAGTTTTGAACTTACTTTGTGCTAGCTCAATCAGTGTTATTTGTCCCTATATATATTTATTTACAATAAAATATACGTAAAATACGAAAAGCAAAACAAATTAAGGTTCTGTAATCTGACATAAAATCTTGTGCCTCATTATCTCATAAAGGAATTTACCGTTATACGATAAAATAATAAGAATGAGACTAAAAGTAACCTGTTTTCTGCTTTACACGATAAAATTTAAAAGACATTGTGTAACGACATCGACTTATGACTTTGTGACTTTTCTATTTAGTAGTCATTCCCGTATTTCTACGGTGCTCCCACACAGCAGTTATATCATGTTAGAGAATGTTGCATAACATTTGTTGTCTAACATTTTATAACAAAAGTTAACTTCACACAACAGAATTATGTTACACAACGAGTTCAACCAGTGTGGGAGCATTTATAACATATAACATTGTATAACATGTTGTAGTAAAATGTTACACATTATGACAAAGCCCTTCTGGCGAGTAGGCGACCAATACTGTGAAAATTAGTTTCTTTTGGCGTTTCTTCTCAGCAGTGGTCGTTACGAAGCGCTGGTATCGGTAGCTTTTCTTTAAAAATAAATTAAATTTTAATATACTTTACACGTAACATAAATTATACTTATTGACGTGTAAAAGTGCCTGTAAAGGTCTAATTACTGAATAAACATTTGAATCTTGAATCTTGAAACATTGTTATAGAATGTAATCGTGTTACACAATGTCTTATAAAGTTATATAACTGCTGTGTGGGAGCACCTTAACAAGAAAATACGCCACTGTGCTAAAAAACAGGTTTTACTATTCAGACTTCGACGCGTAATCTATATACCTCCTACATCTATGCTAATCCCTCAGATTGACGTGGAACGCGCTGTGTTAAAATCTGTCAACTTAGCCCTACATTTTTTGTTATGATTTGAAAAATGTTTAACGTGTATAGAAAACTCACTTTCAGTGTTTACTACAGTACGCTTAACATAAAGGAACTATAGTTTTAAATATAGATTTTAATATACAAATAAATACAGACGTAATAAGCTTAAAATTTTACAGAGTTTTAACTGAGGTACACTTTTTAAGCTCCCTTTGTTATATTAGCTACATGCCTTACCCGAGAACATACATACTATCATACCAGTTCCCCACTTAGGTAGGCAGACATCACTTTTAAATACATACTCACATGTAAATACATGTAAAATAGATGTGCATCCAAAAATAGTTGGTACATTTTTGAATGCCTTCAATAAGGTGAATTTTTTTGTCATATTGAAACGTCGTAAATTTTTTTTAATATCAGAAATACAGTATGCTGTCGATATTTTTGCCAGATCAAAAAAGATGTCTGAATAATTATTTACGCCTTTGCGTAAATGTTGCGCCGAATTTCAGCCGCGTAAATTCGGTTGCGAAATTTCTGCTGCGTAATTTCGGCTTGTCTTTCAGTTAGCTACCTACCACTTACACACTACATGAAAGAAGGTACATTTGGCAATTGAACTACACGAACACTACGGTAATACCTGCTTTGGTATACGCTCCTACGGAACCTAGACTTTTAGCCTAGTTTAGAACTAAGCTACTTACATTTAAATTGCGCTACTTACGTATAACATAAATCAAAAACCTAGACTCCAGAATTAGAAAAACGGGTCAAGTACTTGCACCCGAAGGGCTTCGTATCAGTACGTTTTTTTTTTTTTCTATAATATTTTTTTGCATCAAAAGTTTATTTGATGTCATCGCGGCAATACGATATCTTGATATTTTCTAAATAGAAACATATTCAATTCAATTTAATTCAAATATATCTTTATTATCATAGGATATTTATAATATCTCTTAATAATCGTCACTTTGTTTTATTGCACAATAATTGGGTAATTTCCTAGGTCCAAATTAAATTATTTTGTTCTGATAAAAAAATAAAACGCCGCAAAATAATGTCACTTGTCTTTGAACATATCCATTTTGACGCGATTTTAGATTTATTATTGCAGAAAACTGGTAATAAGAGCGCTATTTGACTTCAAGAAACTGTGACGTCATTACCCAGTATTTCATACCAATCCCATGGAAACTGTTTGTTTTGACGTTTTGAAAAAAGTATCTAATTTGACTTGTTGGAAAATAGCGGATTGTTGACGTCAAAAAGTTACTTAGAGCTAAGTTTACTGTTTACATAACAAAAACAATACAGATTTACAAAAATGGCTAAAAAAAGTTCTGTCAAGATTGCGAAGATAAAATAGGGAAAAAAATAAGATCTTTAATTTAAAAAAGGCAAGAGATCTTAATAAGAAAAAAGATTAGCAAGAAAAAAGCTTAGCTTACCTTAAAAAAAGTACTCACAGGATTATTTCTTTATTCAATTCGTTTTATGCTTATGTCTTTTGTAAATCTTTGCATAAAACGAGTTGATGTTCTAATGTACGCCTAATTCTGGAGTCCGGTCTACGGATTCGCTAATCAACCTTCCACATTCATCCTCAAATCGGTGATACTCCTCGAATACTCCCCTGCTGTCATTCTGGAACAAAAACCCGACTTGTTAGCGAAGTGTATAATATCACTTTTTCTTCTCCCGGACAATCTTAGTAATTGGGTCCCGTTTTTACCCTTTGAATTGATAACCTCCCCCTTTTTGGAAGTCGGTTAAAAATAGGTGATCTAAACACAACAGACCTGCACGTCATAAAATACTGAGACTCCAAACGTAACACTTTCACATCGTCGAAGACATTTCTCTCTTTTTTATGTTATAGGGCGGCAAACGAACAAGCGGGTCACCTGATGGTAAGTGATCACCGCTGCCTATGGACAACTGCAGCGTTGCCGGCCTTTCAGGAAGGGAAGATGTAGGGGAAGGGGGGGGGGGGGGAGGGAGGGGGGGGGGGGCTCCGGCTCTCTCACTCACCGAACGAAGCATAGAAGCGGTGACGCTACTACTCAGACGTCGATTTTCTGTGAGAGTGTGGTACTTCCCCGGACGAGCCGGCCCATTCATGCTACCGGCAAAACAGAGTTTTGCCGGTAGCGTGGCTCTACCACAAAGAAGTTTTTCTTATCGAGTAGTTGTTACAACACTGGTTTCAGATTTTCCGAGTTGCCGGAACGCTTTAGCACCGGTCATGCGGAAGCGTTCCGTCGCTCTCTCTCGCTCTGGCAAATGACGGTTCTGAGCGACAGAAAAGGATAGCAACATAGAAAAGTGCTATTAAGTGTTGACAGATGTAGGTAAGAAACTGAGAAATATTATAAAATTAAATACTTTTGCCGTATGCATTAGAGTCGGTTTAAGATTGTAGAATTTGAGCCATCATAATTAGAAGGGTTGCATCGATACGCCTTTTCGCCGATACGATACCGATACCGATACTCTTATACAAATATCGGCGATACCGATACCGATACCGATACGTTAATTGAATCAAACGTGAAGATAAAATAAATAAATCACCAGTCGGATTATTTTTTTATTAATATGAAAAGTAGTTACATAGGTCGATATTAGATAATTATTATAAATTTTAGTAATTAACATTAATAACATTTTTTATTTAAAAAACAAAGTAAGCTTAAGTTTGCCGAATAAAGGCGATTTTAAAAAAAAAGTATCGTTGAATCGGTCATAAAAATATCGTCGATACCGATATATCGGCTAACCCGAAGTATCGCCGATATATCGGTATCGGTATCGGTATCGGATGCATCGCTAATAATTAGAATAACTCTTATATAATTTGTAAGTTAATTGATTTGTGTGAGTGTTTTATATTCTTTATTAACACTAAGAAACAATTTACATGAACTGGGGTACATTCAGTTAATTACATTTAAAACACGCGGAGAGAATAAATTGCAAGGAAACCTGTACTGCGCATGCGCTGCGTTCGTCCCGACGAGGCGGGACGAAGATGCTCTATTTTTTTTTTACAATATATTGGTTTAGGCATTTGTCCTCAATCTCACCTGATGGTAAGCGACGATGAAGACTAGGATGAAGCATGCCTATCCAAAAGATACCCATTCAATCTACTTTTGAATGTCCCGGGGCTGTACCTCTCTGGGAATATAGACGCAGGCAGTTCATTCCACACCTTAGCTACTCGAACCAAAAAGGAATTGTCGTAGCGTTTAGTTCGAGACTTAGGTATTTCAACGACAAAGGGGTGAAACCCCTGTCCGCGCCTCGTAGTCCGATAGAGAAATGGTGAATGCTCGTCTGTGTTCGGGTTCAGCTCGGGCGCGCAGACAGCCACCGATCTACCTCTACCACGAGTCCTCGCGTTACATTTTTAATTTGCTAGGGTGTTTATTTTATAAAAAGACATGTCAAAGTACCTTAACAAATGGAGTATATATAATGCAGCCAGAGCAATACCCACCTAGAGCACCAGTGACAAGTTGTCCATCCCTTAATCGCTCTGCGTTCAGTACAGCTGCTTGAGCTGCTCGTATGTGATGAAGAAGATGATGTTCCAGGGCCCCATCCGCAGCCACGTGGGCACGAACCCCTTGTACAGCGCCAGGAAGCCCTCGTTGCGGACCGTCTGCGGAAACGAGATTATCACGATGTCATGATGATGTGGCATGAGCCTCAAGCCTGGTTTACATATTAACAAGTGCTAGTGACAAGCAAACACTGACAAGTGACAAGTAGGTGTTGACACGCACTTTGTTTTTTTTTTCGTGTGTGTAAGTGGCCAACACTGGTGTCAGATTTTCAGGTTGCCTTAAGGCATCTGACATAGCTTGACGACTGTACAATCGGCTATTTTCCAACAAGTCAAATCAGATACTTTTTTCTTAACGACAAAACAATCATTTTCTATGGTTTTGTATGAACTACAGACAGATGACGTCATAAATTCTTGAAGTCAAATATCGCTCTTATTATCAGTTTTTCTGCAATGGTAAATCTAAAATCACGTTAAAATGATTGATTGATGACAAATGTTCAATGACAAGTGACATTATTTTGCTACGTTTCAGAGATGGGCAAAATCTGATTACAATGTAATTCGATTATTAATCTAATTACAAAGTAATTAGATGAAAAAGCAATCTGATTGCACAGTAATTAATTACATTGTAATCATAATTACTTCGAAAATATAATGTATTTAGTTACAAAGTAATCCGATTATCAATTAATCTAATTACACTGTAATTCTGTTAGTACTTTATGTAATTACTTTACACTAAATATGAAACAAATTACAAATTTCTCAAGCTAAAATCATTATGCGACTGAATATCGTAAGGTGGTATCACAAAATAAATGTAACTACTCGGCGGTAGTACGTATATATTTTTTGTCACTGCTGTCACAGGCACACCGTACGTTTCACGCATCCACCAACAACAGAACATTAGGAAGTACTGTAATAACAAAAGTAATTTGTAATTAGATTACATACTTAATTAATTGATGAGTAATTAAATGAACCTTCAATTAAATTACATTGTAACTAGTTACTGTAGGTACTTGGAGTAATCGATTACTGCTGATAAATCGATGACAAAGTAATCTAATTAACAAACACAAAAGTAATTGTAATTCTTAATTGTTAATCTAATTACTTTTTGCCCATCTCTGCTTCACGTTTTATTTTATTCTTAACAGCAACTAGGAAAATACCCCAATTTTGACAGCCGGGAACAACGGCATATACTTGCTTCCGAAGCAAGGAGCTCAAGATATTTGGATGCCACTTGCGATCACCCATCCAAGTGCAGACCACGCCCGGTGTCGCTTTACTTGCGAAAGCGTTAATAATGCGCACTCCTGCCGGGCCACCGAGCTCTTCACACTTACTGACAAGTGTATTTGCAGTACTGCTATTCACTTTTCACTTGCCAGTCGCACTTGTCAGTGCCTGTTTGTTTACACTCACTGTGACTTGTCAACATGTAAACCGGGCTTTATACTGATGCTAAAACTGTAACACCATGTGGCGGTAAATTCGCCATTTAACTTTATATGTGCAAAAAAGATAAATATATCATATGATGCTTGATCTGTATTCTTGCAAAATATTTATATTTTCTTCAATTTGTGATTATTGATTGGCATTTTTATCTAATTCTCACCTACTCGCAATCGAATTAAATCTTAGAATTACGTGAATTGCTTAACTCCTTACCTGTTACTGGGAGGAATTTGGTCCCAGGTCAATTGTTTATTTATTGCTTTATTTATAAGGACAGGTAAAGGGATATTTGACTTATTCGGTAATCTACTTCAAGGAATAAAATCTTCGTAGGAAAGTGAAACACTACAAAATTACAAGGATTTCCCTGTTACCATTTGTCTCCGAACACACAGAATAAGAAGTGGCTGTTTAATAATTTTTCAGAACTAAAAAACTACTTCAACTCCAAACTACACAACCGTTTTGTTAAAATTTCTATGGGACTACCTTTCCAACTTGGTTTTCAAACACAAAAATTAATTTTTCTAAATCGGTCCACGCGTCTTTGAATAATCGGATAACATACATAAAAAAAAACATCGCGACGAATTGATAACCTCGTCCTTTTTGGAAGTCGGTTAAAAACAATTAAAATTATCTTATATACCTGTAGAAAGCAGTCCGTGGTCCCTTTGTATATCCTTTCGTGAGGCTTCGCTATGTGACCCTTCACTTTTCTTTGGTTCATTAGCCGAGTCTGAAACATAAACGCAATGTCACTTCGATTTCAATGACAAATAAATGACAATTAGATTTTAAACATTTCCGCACAGATGTCACAATTTTGTAAGGATTGAAACATTTATCTACTTATCGATATCGACTTCTCATATTCACCAAAAACCCTTATACATCAATCCTTTAGTTACACGGGCGATATAGAATGGTAAAGTTTTTGGAACGAAGTTCCTTACGGCAGGCTTGGAGGAGATAGGGATTTTGCTGCGCGACCGAACTGAAAAAAATGTGATAGTAAAACCGTAAGGATGACCTCGTTAAATAAAACCGTTAAATGAGACGTGCGCAGGCGCGACAGTCGTATACACAAGCGAGTAGTGTATAATACCTTTCTCTTCCTCCCTCTTTCTTTTCGTTCTCTCATCTCTTCTCTCTCTATTACCACTCCACCCCTCCAATGCATAGTATATACTCATGAATTCATGGACAAGCACGTGGCGAATACTCACATTATAGATACATTTTACTCGTGAGTAGCCACGTTTATTTCTACATTAGCCGAAGGAACTTCGTTCCTACCTGGTGTCCCACGACACCACATTTCTTTTTTGTAATTATTTTGGGAAAGTCATAACCAACCATATTTTTATTATTCGTGGCTATTTTTATCCCATTCTTTTTATCACATTTTCATCAGTTAGTAGCTAGTACTGATTATCTTTGACTCGTCAGTGACATGTAATAAAACTTAAGTACAATTAAATACCATCGGTATTTCAATAGTTCATCTAAATATATATAACTCAAAGGTGACTGACTGAGTGACATAGTGATCTATCAATGCACAGCCCAAACCACTGGACGGATCGGGTTGAAATTTGGCATGCAGGTAGATGTTATGACGTAGGCATCCGCTAAGAAAGGATTTTGATCAATTCTACCCCCAAGGGGATAAAATAGGGGATGAAAATTTGTATGAAACTTTGCCAATTTTAAACCGATCGGACTGAGACTTTGCATACATAAAGCTACTATGACGTAGGCATCCCCTAAGAAAGGATTTTGATAAATTACACCGCTACGCGAGCGAAGCCGCCGGCAAAAGCTAGTAAAAGTATAATTTTGTAAGCATGCTTGAGGATACTTGTGAAATAAATAAATTAATATATAGGAACAAATAACACTGATCGAGCTAGTCCTAAAGCCAGTTCGAGACTTGTGTTATGGGATTCTAACTCAACTATACCATATTTTATAACAAATACATATATAGATAAACATTCAAGATCCAGGATAATTTGAAAAAGGCCATTTTCCGTCTTGCCCTGACCAGGGATCGAATCCGGAACCTCTGGGTGGCGGACTAGCATGGTGACCACTACGCCACGGAGGTCGCCAAAGAATAGGGTAAATACAATAAGAAACGTGTGTCGAGACAACTGAGTCTGCGCTAGATAGTCACTCACCCGTATGACGTCAAGCGGCGTGCTAGCCACGGCGCTGCCCAGGCTGGCGAGCAGGCTGGACGTGAAGTGGTTGAGCGGGATGTGTCGAGACAACTGAGTCTGCGCTAGATAGTCACTCACCCGTATGACGTCAAGCGGCGTGCTAGCCACGGCGCTGCCCAGGCTGGCGAGCAGGCTGGACGTAAAGTGGTTGAGCGGGGTGTCGCCCAGCGCCGGCGTGAAGCGGCGCTTGCACGCGTCGTACACCGGCAGCTCCACCGCCGCGATCACCGCCGCGCGCTGCACGCAATGGACAATGTTAATAGGTGTTTCGAATAAATCGATTGGTATCTCAGCAGTGTCACATCACTGGCCGTGACGTCATCGGGTCAGGCGCCGTCAAGTGCTCGCTAGCGCCAATTCGCGTTTTGACCGGCTACGGGACGCCCATCCACAATTGATACCACGCGATCCCACGTGAAATTCGCACCGCATGGCGCGAGTGCCAGTTTGGAACCGTGGAGGTTATGTTAATAATTGTATTCATTCCGATAATCGGTGATAAAATATTGTTAGATATTTGTTAAAATGAGTGTCCGATTGTATCAAGCCGCGATGATCGCGTGTACTTGTAACCTTCAACAAACATGGCGTCTAGTGAATTAGGATATAACTAATTAAGTGACTTAGTAAGATGTTTAAAAAATTTTGATAAAATGTTCATTACTAGAATTGAATTGTGTGGTGCGTTGAAAAAAAATTGTGAAAATTTTGAAAATATGTTGTCGAAATTTTTTTTTAATTATTAACAATTAAAATGAATAATTAAACCATTAATTCTCTCGAACTTCCTTAATGTAACGTTGCGTGCTTAATTTTTTTCGTCTAGCGTAGATCGATCGATTTAATAATAAAAAACGGAGCACGGTTCGAATACGGGACAGAATCAGTCCCGCCGGGACATTTAAAACTAAGCCTAAAATACGGGACGTCCCGGGAAATACGGGACGTCTGGCAACACTAGACGTCACATTCCAACATCCCACTCCGCTCGCGCCGCCGTCGAACATCGCACTAGCCGGCTGCCGATGGAATGTGACGTCACCCCATCTAAACAGCCCGGAAGAAGCTCTCGTCACGCACTCATTTTAAAGTTCCATATCTCGGAAACTAAACGAGGTATCAACATATTTTTTATATAACAGAGAATATGATGAGCTAAAAATCAAAATTTGTGAACATTCACTCTATAACTATTACACACAGAACGAACTCTCCTACGATCCCGCGCAATATGCGTCCCCGTTCCCCGTCCCCGCACCTCTCCCCCGCGTCTTGTAGCGTGTGTAGGAGGGCGAACACATTGACGTGTGCACGGATGTATCTTTTCGTTTGTAGTAGTGGGCATAAATGATACTCCGCTTGTATGAAATGGCGTACCTGTGACGTGGGGCCCACGCCGCGCCACAGCCCGCGCACGCCCTCCAGCCGGTAGATGTCGATGAAGCAGCGCACCAGGTTGCGCTTCTCGTCGCCCATCTGCAATAGGCATGACGAATGGAAAAATATATTTAGCCCATCGGTTAGATTATTAAAAAACATTGTAAACAATGACAAACAAAAAATGACAAAGATACAGCGCATTGAAATTACGTCACGGCTAGATACGATTTTCACTTAGCGGTAACGTCGCAAGCCCCCACTGCGGAACTTTGATGCTCCGTATCTTTTTATTTATAGACTGAAAAATATGTCCATTATTTTTGGATAATGTAAAAGACGGACTAATTACAATCATACTTGTCAGACCTGTCATCACCCCTATTCAATTAAGTAACATAATACGAAACCAAAACAAAAAATACCTAATAATTTTAATCCACTCAGAAATAAGCATGTTATTTTCAGCAGCCTTTCAAATCCAGTCGAAGAAGATCTAAGAATCCTGTCAAGTAGTTAACAGGTGTATGTGCATCCTGCACATACACCCGCGTGACGTCACTGCCATGAGGTTTCGCGCGTACGGAAGAGATAGCGAGCGAGATGTCCCCAACACGCTCCCACTTTTATATTAAATTTCAAATTCTGAAATATTAATCTACGATCATACTTCTCTATATATGTTCCTTCTCTTCAATAAAGACTTGTGCAATGGGATACTAACTCAAAAATACTATATTTTACAAATATGACAAACACGTAAACATCCAAGACCCATGATAATCTGAACAAGATCATTTTCCATCTTGACCTGACCGGGGATTGAACCTGGGACAGCCTGGCATGATGACCACTAGGCCACAGAGGTCGCCGTCAGGTTAGCGATGGCACTGTACAGGCCGCGCAAAAGGTCATGGTCAGGTCAGCTGAGCTCTTTGGTGTCGCCGTCTGCGCAGTACTTGCCGAGCGCTTCTTTCGTAGAATAATATGTTATATTCCTGAAATTTTGTTCAAATCTATTCACCTACAACCTAACCCACCTACCTGCATGCGCACTTTGAGGACATCGGTAGGGTTGGCGATGGCGCTCGACAGGCCGCCAGAAAAGGCCGCGCAGAAAGTATTCGTCAGCAGGTGCTCTTTGGTGCCGCCGTCCGCGCGGTACTTGCTGAAAGCGTCTTTCATAGAGTAGTACGTGCCGAATTTGATGGTCCCGTAGGTCGCTTGCCGGAGGACCGCGGGCCAGATTCTGCGAAAGAGGAAGCTAGTTAACAGAAGCATTACAAATTCTGAGACAGAAGGTAGTGAAGTGCTGTAAAGCAATACATGGTTATACTTTAATTTTGAAAATAATTCCATACATCATTCGAAAAATCGATACCTGACGCAGGAACCGAATCATTTCAGCCGCATAATGTCCACTGCTGGACATAGGCCTCTCCCAAGGATTTTCAAAATGACTGAAAGGCGGCCTGCAAATATCAGGAAACGAATAAACGATAAGTAATCTGTAAATATTATTAAATACTCCAACAAAAACCAATATTCTTAAATAAACCCTACATATTTAGTAATAAGAAACATTGCTTATCAACTTATCATATCGCTTGTAATCTTTGGGACAAACCTAAACACACGCAAAATATTTCATGCCTTATGTACGAACGGATTTCCATGCGACGTATGAATCTCCGTCTGATGCAATCATTACTGGACTTATAGAATAGCCAGCGGCCGAAAAGTCTATTTCTACCTCCACGCTTGTTGGTTTAGTAACGTCTTGGATAGTTCATTGCTTAAAATCGTGTCATGGTTCTTCAGTTTCTCCGACAACCTCCCTGGCGTGGTGGTCACCATGCCAGTCCACCACCCAGAGGTCCCGGGTTCGGCCCCGGTCAGGGCAAGTTGGAAAATGGCCTTTTTCAAATTGTCCTGGCTCTTGGATGTTTATCTATATATGTATTTGTTTTAAAACATATCGGTGAGTTAGTATCCCATAACCCAAGTCTCGAACTTACTCCGGGGCTAGCTCAAAAATAAACCGAAATGTTGTGTCTGCAGTTATTGGTGAAAACTCTCTTCTACTCTGCTTTCTGACTCGACGCTTGCAGACTATTTCGGGAACCTGCAGTCCCTAAAATTATGCTGGACCCCGCTGGATTGCGGGATTCCACTTTGCTGTATTGCAATTTTTTATTACTACCAGACACATATTCCTTCTAATATGTGCCAGACGCTACAAATATAATTGAGACATAAGGAACGAATTTCAAACTTCATACTTGATATCAACAGAGGTCGGAATTAGGTAGAGGTATTTATGTACTTACACTGATTTCATACAGCGAAATAATAAAGTGGATATGCCGCAAATCCCGAGATTCATTTTAAAGAGCAAAAAATCCCTTGATATCTTTAAATAAAGTTATTAACTTCTACACAATTTAAACCACTGCACGCGCGACGTTGCCAATATGTAAAAACAAATAAAAATACGAACGTAAATTCTAATAAAAATTGTACGTTTATTATCTGTGTTTAATTTGTCTTATCAGTTTCTAAGGGTTTTATGATTATTTATTTGTAATATTGTTGGCAACACGGGATTGTCCATTAGAAATTCCGGTAAGATCCATATTAATATCAACATTTCGATGCAAGTACATAAATAACTCTACCTAATTCCAACCTCTGGATATCAGTGATGCAAAGATACATCATACATCTAAATCTAATCTAAAACATGAAATCTATTCCATGTTGATGTTATCTAATCAGTAAATCCGACCTTGACAGTGGTTGTATATGTAATGTTACCGCATTCATTAACCAATAGAAAAGACACGATACTCTGCGGTTTTAACGGAGACGTCGGTGCCTGGCATGAAAAGGCTTTCGAGTTACTTTGCAAATTGGTTGGTTTGTTGTTAAATATTCATTACGGGCCTTTGTCAACGTGTTTACAGGCTAAAGGCATATTTTTGCAAGAAATCTTGTTTTGTAACCGACTTTAAAAAAGGAGGAGGTTGTCAATTTATCGCAATCTTTCTTTTTATCTTTTTTTTATTTATGTTCACCGATAACTCGAAGACGCCTGGACCAATTGGGAAAATTCTTTTTTAGGGTTCCGTACCTCGAAAGGAAAAAAAAAGAAACCCTCATAGGATCACTTTGTTGTCCGTCCGTCTAATGGTCCGTCCGTCTGTCTGTCTGTCAAGATCCTTTTTCTCAGGAACATGAAGGTATTAAGCTGGAATTTATATACAGGGTTACTGGTAACTAACGCAAAACCTTTTAACATCAGAATCAAACTCCCCAACACATTATAGATCTGCAAGAAAAAAGGCAAAAATTGCAGAAAATAAAATGGGCCTCCCATACAAATTCACTGATCACCTGATCTAGTTTATATGGGGATTCCAATTTTTTTTCTTAGATTTTTTTATTTTTTTCTTGCAGATCTATATTATGTTAGGATTTTGATTCCGATGTTAAAAGGTTTTGCGTTAGTTACCAGTAACCCTGTATATATCATATACTCAGGTCTACTGTCCATTGGAGCAGTGAAAAAATCAAACTTCCAAGCCAACGCAATCTAAAGATACAGCCGTTTATGCCCGCAAATTTTCGACACTCTTTCTCATTCAAGGGAATCAAAACCTACAGTGTACTTCCCGTGAACTCACAATCTTGTAATTTGGTACGATACAACGTCTTACAGCACAGGTGAAGGAAAAATTGCAAAAAAAACCGTAATTTTTTAGTTACATCATATAATAAAAATATTTTTAAACTTACTATACCTATAGGTTTGTACGGAACCCTTGGTGCGCGAGTCCGACTCGCATTTGGTCGTATTTTTTTTCTTTTTGTTTAAAAGCGCATATTTGTCAGGTAATAGTAATTTTATCAAAATCGGTGGTGTAGTTTGGTTTTGAAATCGGTTTTTAGGTTTGAAATTATTTCACAAGTACCTAGGTTTCGCTGTTGCACTACAAGAGGTCAGAAATACCCGTAACCGGCGGGTATGCATAAAGAAATTGAGTATTGCGTGTAGATGCGCGAGAGAGATCTGTCAGGATCGTAGCATGTGGAGATCCACAGTCTCTTGTCAGGGCCCCCGTAAGGGGGGCGCCTGTGTGCAATAAAGGATTTTAGCGCCCCTTAAGGCATTTTGAATTATCTTTTTTTTATGGTAGGTAAGTGCTTAAAATAAAGCAAAAAACTTAACTTTAAAAGTCATATTTATTTGTAAACTAAAAAATCAAAATGAAATAATAATAATAAATTCTTGTTCACACTCATATGAAAGCATTTACCTAACTAATGGGGTACAGACACGTTGTTCATAAATACTAGAAAATAACCCAAAACTGAAAATCACATTTTTTTGGAACAAATAACAGAAATATTGCCTCATGTCTACGTATACAACGTAAGTTAATGAGGCAGCGCAAAACCTAAAATTGGTTTGTTCAGAATCTATATACTAATAAAATTACGGGTGTACTTATACCTAATCCTATTAAATTTCTCAACTTTTACTACAAAATTATTTTGTTTTTTTTTTTCAAATTTTTTTCGGGCCCTTGGTTTTATGCGCCCCTAAAGGATGGCACCCGTGTGCATTGCACATATGGTAGCGGGGGCCCTGTCTCTTGTCTACCAATGTGGGAAAGTAAGATCACCATATGGCGTTAAAATAACAAATTAGAAAGAATATTGTATAACGATTTATACAGCGTGTAACGGAAAAAGAACATCAACACGAAAGAGAGTAAACATAATTATCAAAGTCAACAACATTTACTATGGGACTGTTACGGACAGAAGCGCGCTCAGACGAACACACACGCTAAAAGCAGAAATGGTTAGAGTAGGCATTGATTGATTACTATGTAAATAAAGGCGCAAAGCCCATTAGTTAGAGATGTTGTAAACGTTTTGATAATAAGTACGTAGATAGATAAGTATTATAGTTTAGTTAATGTTCTTAAGGTATGGATGTACAAATAAACATACACACTGTTTGTTGTTTTATTGACATGGGCAAGCGAGACGGCTGAGGTAAAGGATTGTGGTTTATACTAGGTAAAACGGGTTCATACTTTGTAGGCCCTCTCGCTCAGCCTAGGTCTAAGGTATAAGGTAATTAAGACATCTAGGTCCTGGTTAGTGTTAAGGTTGTAAATACGAGACCTAGATTGTAGTATTGATTTTGTAAGACATGGTATGAGGGGCTATGCGCGGATAGAGGGTAGACTTAAAATGTTGACCGGGTGGGGATGAAACCCGGGAGTGGGGGAAACGGTTTGGTCTTCCCCGCACCTCAGTTATCCGCTATTTTCGGAGGTAGACGTAGAATTTTAGACACCTCAAAAACGTATAAATAGAAGCGCATACGCTCATAATGTGTCGTGCCGTGCTAGTGTCAAGTAGTTAATAAGTGAAGTGAATAAAGTACAAGTTTTCGAATCGCGGGTTTTACTCAGGGATTCATAGGGAAACTTCCGAGGGGAAGACGTGAAGATACAGTCCGCTGAACCAAGACCACCACTGATAGCGGCTTTTGCAGGACGAATTGTCGTTATCAGGGACCATTCCTGAAATCGCAAAAACAAACGTCTTCACCACCATACAAAATTCAATACCTACCGTGCCAAAATGTATGGAGCTGCAGTGTTTTTTTTACGATTTCAGGGATGTAATGTTGCCACAGTAAAAGTTGTTCACATTGATTAGTATCTTTACATCCTTTCGGGATGATATCCCCTGTCCATTACATAACATGTATATTGTGGTAATGTTACTAAGTTGCTATACCATCGAATTAGCGAATTAGCGCTTTGTCTTATTGCTTATAAATGTATAAGTATCATTAACAAATGTATATAATATATAAATAAATAAATAAATAAATATATACGGACAAATCACACTGATTGAGCTAACCCCAAAGTAAGTTTAAACTTGTGTTATGGGATACTAACTCAACGATACCATATTGTATAATAGATACACATATAGATTAACACCCAAGACCTAGGACAATTTGAAAAATGCCATTTTCCAACTTGCTCTAGCTGGGAATCGAACCCAGAACCTCCGGATAAGCGGACTAGCGTGTTGACCATTACGCCACGGAGGTCGTCAAGTCAATATCTAGCGTTAACATAAATATGTTAATTAAGGAAAATATATTACACACAATATATTGTGATATGGTGTGAACCTTGATACTATTAATAATTTAATAACTATACTGAAAAGATTTGAAGTTATCTTCCCTCTTAGTAAGATAAGTACCTTTATTACGTAAACACATTGAAGATTATTTTATAAAATTTATTTATTTTATACTTATTTACTTAAGCAAGTATGACTTTAGACTACTAAGTAAATGAACGTACGTCATTAGCAATCAATTTTTACATAAATAAGTCAATAACCATCAAAACAGATTATTAATGCTGCTTTCGCGAGAGAACCCTGGGTCAAGAGGTCAGGGCCTCACTCCATACAATAACACGACAGTCGCCCGATAGTGTCGTGCAATTCCAGTGTCAAACCAAATGAGACTCTTTCATCATTCCATAGTGCTCAATGTTCTTTGACAGTGCAACGCGGACACGTGCTGGATCGCAGGATCCCACTTTGCTGGATTGCAATCCCTAGGCACGACATACGTAAGCAGAATGCGACACAAAAAGTTAAACAAAAATGGCGGACTTCAAACCATTTTCGTACAAATTCCTAAACTGAACCAAAATGGCTGTCGTCGGCGCATTATTTGTACCTGCGCCGATAATCGCTATTTTGGTTCAACCTACGTGCCGGGAATTTGTACAAAAATGCTTTGAAGTCCGCCATTTTTGTTTAACTTATTTGTGTCGCATTCTACTTACGTATGTCGTGCCTAGGGATTGCAATCCAGCAAAGTGGGATTCCGCGATCCAGCGGGATCCAGCTCAATTTTAGGCTCTGCGGGATCCCGCAATATCTTACGGATCCGCAGGGCGAATCCGCATCCGTTACGATTAATTATTTAGTAAGAAAAATTAAAAGACTATTAAACTAAATTCATGTGATACTCTTTGTGAATACAGAAGACTGATTATATCTACTACCTCAGATAAAGAATAGAATTAATATTTTTAGTTAAGTACAAATGTACCTACAATACAAAGTTCTACCAAATATTCATATTTTTCTTATGTTTCTTGACCTTTTATTAATAATTATGTAGCCGAACTGGTAAAATAATTAGCCAATTATTTGTAAGGCGTTGTTAATTTTTGTATTTTTAATATAAAGTTGATTATAACCATAAAAAAGTTTATTACTTTGAATTCCATAAGAACGCTATAAACTACGCAGGATCCGGCGGGATCCCGCTGTTTCGAGATCAATCCAGCAATCCAGCAAAAATCCCGCGGGATTGAAAACAGTGCGGGATTGCAATCCCTATGCCACTTTTGTAGTAAAGAACCAGGGGAGTTACTCCAAAAGCAGTTCCCAAGACGCACCTTACTGCGTATCAGCATTACAATGTCTTGCTTGACACTGATTATGTAAGATGATAAAGTATTACTTAAATTAATTTAGTGTGTAATTGTACTAATTGTGAATATTTTTGTAATTGTGATTAATTTAATTTATATATTTAATAAGTATTTTGAATGAACGCACTACTAACACTAGGCTTTTAAGTTTCTTTTTACTAACAATAATGTGGTTGTACAATGACCGAAATACATAAATGATTATTATTATTATAACTTGCTTTGACATAGACATATGACGTCACTATGCTGCGACTAACATATTATTTTATGGAGTAACCACCCAGCTTAAGATACTACTATAGCACATAATAATAGTACAACAGAAGTAATAATTGAGCTGAGATTACATAAAATAAAGTGGGTACCTACTGATATTTAAGTAGTTTTAAAATCCGGATTATCTTATTGATTAGAATGTTTATCGGATAACAAGAATATTGAATCTGCTAGCCGCATTATCTAATAACATGAATTCGCAATTTCGCCCATTCCCTCGATCGGCTTCTACGATCTGCGCGGGAAGCGAAGCGGCTGGTGTATTCTAAGTTTTTTTTGTACATTTTTTTTGTAATGGTTAAAAATTTGTTAAACTCGCGTCAGAACAAGTGACCTGATCGAAAATTCGTAAGACGGATGGAGAGTTGACAGCCGGCGCAGCGTAGGAGAGAAAGTATCCCCCTCTCTTTCTACGGCGCGGCGAAAATGTATGCCTGCGCCTGCTGTTTCGTTTAGGCGGCGCAGGGTGCTTGCGCGAATGTTCGTGTGTGTTTATGTTACATGGTGACAGCTGATGGCTCGACCGTGTGTGTAGTGGCCACACTGCTGTGTATTCGTAAAATTCGTGTATATAAAGTATTTAAAATATGGAAATTGAACAACCATTCCAAAATATCAAAAATGCACAACGTTAATATTCAAGTTTTCACTTCTGCCAGCACTCCCGGAGTGCAACCCGTCGTTTTTTTTTCGCCAAACCTTCCTCTCCCCAGACCAGCATGGACCAGCAAATTTCAGAATGGAAATACAGGTATAAGTAGTAAGAAGTTATACGGGTCATAGATAAAGAATTACCTCATATTCATAAAAAATTATAACCATTGTTTTGTCTCTTTCCCTCTTTTCAATATTTGCCATTGCAAGAACGAAACAAAACATATTTTGACTAAAATAGGTTTAGCAAACGTTTGTAATTTTTTATGAATAAGCGGGTCACACTGATTGAGTTAGCCCCAGAGTCAGTGGCGTAGCGAGCCTTGGCGGGGCCCCGTATAAAAATTTGTTTGGGGGCCCTTACGAACGGCAAAGATTTCTCACAAAAGAAAATAAAAGGTTTGCATAAAATTAAAAGAAATATTATATATCACTATTTTCGAAATTTTGAAAATCCCCAAAATTCCCTGCTGAAGTAAATGACTTAAACGGGGAAATGCCGCAGCACGGGATAACCGATGTAGAGTTTAGTCAACTTTTGAACGCACGCTTTACGCGGGAAAACAAGAAATCGCTTTTTTGACTTTTGTCATTGCTGAAAGAAAATAATTAGGAAGTTTTTATTAATTTTTGTTTACGCACGTTGGGGGGCCCCCATGGCCCGGGGGCCCCGTATAATTGATACGGCAGATACGGCGGTAGCTACGCCCCTGCCCAGAGTTTAAATTGGTGTGATTATGTATACGTATGTGTATGTATACTATATACGGATGGGTATATGCATACATAATGATTTTACAATTTTAAAATATAACAACCTGCCCCTCTAGCAGCAACTTTTTAAATAACCAGTATTTATTTATCTGTGGAATGTAGATAAAGTGGGTGATTGCAGAATTACGTAAAAATATTTGTATAAGCTTGTATAGTTTATAATTTTTTTTTTCTGTAATTGTTTGTTATCCCTGAATAAACAAAAATAAAACATTATTAAATAAATACATAGTATGGTACGCTTCAAAAGTGGAGTCATAATCTTTCATACTAATTATTGTATGTGAAATTATGACTCCATTTTTGAAGCTTGACCGTAAATATAGGCAATTTGGAAAAAGGCCATTTTTTCACTTGCCCTGCCTGGGGATCGAACCCAGTACCTCCGGATTGGCGGACTTGCGTGTTATCCACTACGCAACGGAGGTCATAGCACTCAGAACATAAGCCTAAGCTTTTACTCACCGTACTTGTACTTTATCTATTGTGTTGTCAGACAAGGTCGGCCCTTATCGAATGTCAATTCCTCGAGACACGACCCCACGCGTCGTCTCACATGACAAGTAGATAGGAAATTTATCATTCCCGGTTACAATCGTAGCTTTATGCAATGGAACTCCGCGGTACGCTGTCTGGCCTTTTTATCCCCGACAAAAAAGGGGTTGAGTTTGACGCAAATGGCGGTTTTTCTGTAACTCTCGAACGGATGGACCTATTTTGATGTGTTTTTTTCACGTGAAAGCAAGTTCTGCTGCGGTGTTTCTTAGGTGCTGAACACATGGAAAAGACGTAGGACGCGGACAGCGCACGGACAGGGCAAATACGGGGCGCCGTCACGACTTTTGAAAACACATAGAAAAGACGAGGCACGGACGTGACAGATACAAACAAATCCTTATCGATGGCAACACTGGCGACGCGCAAGTCGCCCTAACTGTCCACAACCCAGTTTCGCCCGCTCGCGCCTGTGCCCCGCCCGTTCTCTAAGTTCTATAGAAGCGTTAGCGTCACATCTGAGCCCTGTCGGTGCCCCGTCTTTCCTGTGTGTTCTGCTTTGCGACGCTTCTATACATTTTGTGCGAAACGGACGCGAAGCAGACATATGTCTGCGCCACATCTTACGTATTTTCTGTGTCCAACGCTTTAGATATGTTTGACGGAAATCGGTTCAGCCATTCAAAAGTTATTGGGGGTTAACGCTTTAAAGTCGGGGCTCTTAATTTTGTCCACAAATCATAGATGGCGCTAGTGATCTCAATTGGAAGTTTGTAGTTTCGCTACACATCACTAGATGGCGTTCTTAAAGATCGTTTTTTTTTTTAATTTGCTTGGGAAATAAACTTGTTTGCTCCAAGAATAAGAAGAAGACAAATCCAGAAAACAATGAAACGATGCACACAACAATCACGTCATCAACCAAATCGAATAAATGTTAGCATGATGGTGCGTGAAGGTGGCAGGGAATCAAAATGAAACCAAATCCGCCATTCAGATTCTTGCACATTCCCTGGATCGGTTTTACGATTTGCGTGAGAAGAGAAAAAGCTGGTGGCATAGACCTTGAATATGTTTTTGGCTGGTGCATTCTATTTTTTGTTTTTCGATACGCAGGTGTGCTTAGTTAATGCAAACACAATACAGTAGCGTCATTTTTCAAACGCGGAGCCACTAAACGAACGGTTTTTTGTATGGAAAAGCAATTCATTTGGAAACTTCGCGTTCCAAAATAGGACTTGAGCAAAAACGACAACTGTTCGAATAATGAGCATGTAAAAATGCGCATTACTGCGCGACACTTTGGCCGCTCTCCATTCTTTTAAAGATAATGACAGCAAATCACTGCATAAAATGGCGTTTTGGCAAACATTCCGACGCGAGAGATGTTTCGCAAAATAACGAATCTACAAATAAATGTAGATACTCATAAGCAAATCATTTTGGCGACACTTCAAACTATTGAAAATAATTTATAGTCCATTTGTTTAGGTATTTAAAAGAATGTTAAACAATCTTGACATGCCTTTTTATTGAACAATTAATAAATCAATACCTTTGCAAATTACAAATTATTTATTTTATAAATTATAAAATACATATATTTTTTTTGGAACGAAGTTCCTTATCGCTCGTTGCGAAAGGGGGCTAGACGGAAAAAATTAAGACCAAAAGTTGTAACGACACTTTTTGCTATAGTTGTAAGCCGTGCGGCGTGCGCGTGTTTCTCTGTCTATCTCTCTCTCTCTCTCTCTCTCATAGAAAGCTAGCCAGTTATTTTCGTGTAGGTAATAGATTTCGAACTTCGTTCCATTCGGGTGTCCCTTGACACCTCTCAAGATATTTTTTTTTTGTAAATTGCAAAACTATTGATTTATAAAGTATATATTCCAATATTGTTTACATTCTTTTAAATACCTAAAAAAATGGACTATAGGTAATGACAGCAAATTACTGAAAGTACAGATAAAATGGCATTTTAACAAACATTTCCACACGGGAGGTGTGTTACAAAATAACGAAAGTAAAAACACGTACTCGTAAAAACAATAACCATAACGTAACTTTCGGAGCTTAAAATGTATCTACTGAGTCGAACTCTTGTAAGATACATTAATAAGATTATCAAATTATGAACAATGTTAAACTCGTAATTAAACCTAATTAGTTCACGGAAATGCACTAAACGGAAATTAAAAAACGCGAAAGTCACTCATGTCGTCATGAACTAGGCAACATAGGTACTTACTAAGATGTTGAAAAAGTCACAATAGAACATAAAATAATATTTAAACGCACGCACTCTCGTGTTTGGTGTGCTAATGCATTTGGTCAACTTGTTTATTTAAAGATTGAGTGTTTGATCAAGTGCCATTTTTGAAACGTGAAGTCACCAAAACCTATTTAGATAAAATTTGGTATGGATACAGTTTCAGACCCAGGGAAGGACATAGGATAGTTTTTATTCCAAAATTTCCACGGGGTGCAAAGTCCAGAAGTATAGAAGTGATATTTCGTAAAAAAAAATCATTACTTTTATTCAACAATTTCCCAATTTAATAACAATTCAACAATTTCATTCAACATTCTAGTTAAATGAAATTGTTCAATGGGAGTAATGTTTTTACGAAACATCACTTCTATACTCTCGGCATTTTGTGCCTGTTGGAGTTAATAGCCTCTGTCGCCCAAGACTGTGTTCAGATTAGCTATTTTCAAACGAGTTACTCATCTGCCCCCATCGGTGCCTGGATATTATGTGGGTTAAGCAATGAACGAGCAACCAAGTGACGCGATAGATGATAAGAAGGCTTCCTTATCATCTACCGAAGACCGGGTAACCCACCAGAATACGCTTACCTAACAAAGTGAATACCACATCGCCTCGATGGTACAGGTGGTCCGGCGGCGCATTTTCTTGTGAGATAATGCATATCATATCATATCATATCATATCATATCATTTATTGCTTCCTTAATGTATCATACAGATCTTTATTAACAAAATAAGTAACAATTAAGGACCCTGACGGGCGCTGCAATGGGGAAGGGCCACATTTTTGTCAAATCTATGTTATTGAATTATTTTATGATATATTTCAATTTATGTGCCTATATAATATCCATGCAAGTTATATTTTATTCGTCGTATTATAAGTTTATTCATTAATAATAAGTTAATAGATGTCAAACTTTTACATTGATAATAGTTATTATATGTCAATTTTTTTATATATGTCAGGAATTTTTATTAATTTAGTATATTGCCTTTACGGTGTAATTTTGTCTTCCAAATATTCGTTTATTGTGTAATAGCATTTATTAGTCAATAGTTCTTTGAGTTTGTGTAGAAACGTTTTATTATTCTCTATGTCTTTGATGGCGGTTGGGAGTTTGTCGTAGAGCTTGATAGACATGACTAGAGGGCTAGATGAATGAAGCTGGAGACGCGAAGTAGGTAGTTGTAGCTTATTTTGATGCCTGAGTGTATATTGTGTTACTAAGTCTCTTCGTTTTTTGAAAAATTCAGGATATTTTCTGACAAATTTGCATGCATGTAGGATGTAGATGCATGGCAAAGTTAAAATTTTGTATCTTATAAAATAAGGTTTGCAGCTGTCTCTTTTTTTTATATTTGCTATTATACGCAACAATCTTTTTTGCATGGTAAATACTTCATCGCAATCGGTTCCGTTACCCCACAGAATACCAAGTATCACAGAGTACCGAACTAAAAATACGTGAAATACTTTTGGCTCCAGCGTAGAAGCGTTAGTAATAGCTAGTAACATTATTATAAGCATATGCACAGAATTAATAAAAGGATTACATAGCATAGGTCTACCTTATTGATACTGCTATATTATATTAGTTATCTCAATAACGTAAGAGATAACATTTTTGATAACACGACCTTTCCGCGTAGTAAACAGTCATTGCGTAGTAAGCGTGGGCAGGCGTTTGTCTAAACTAATATCATAAAGAGGAAAGATTTGATTGTTTATTTGTTTGTTTGCATCGAATAGGCTCCAAAACTACTGGACCGATTTAAAAAAATTCTTTCACCGTTGGAAAGCCTATGTCACTCGGGTATAGTGTATCCCCGAGTGACATATGCTACATTTTATTTAAAAAAAAATTAAGGATCCTTACTTATACTTTAATAATTCAACCAAACGTGTAAAAAAATCACTTTAAATAATTTTAACATCGCATGTCTCTATGCGCTATGTCTCTTTCACATTTATGAACTTTCTAGTTCATTCGCGATTGACTTTGACAAGAGTCGGTCTCTTTCGCACTGCTTAGAAACTGTATTGCGCTTTCTCTGTTAAGTTCATCCCATTTATGCTGGTGCTATCTGGTGTGGAGTAGCGGTACTTTAAAGGGTGCGTTCAGAGAAGTAATGGAAATCGATGAATATCCACCAACTTATAATTTTTAAACCAATTTCGATCGTCGCGAACAAATAGGTGTGAGCCGTGACAACTGGGTACATATAAAATAAATCATAATGAATAGTCAGATATTTGTAAATGTCTCGAACATAAAATAAACCGGGCTACAGATGTTTGTTTCTAAATAAATATTACAATTTTTATTAACAATCATATACGGCGAAGATTGTAAGAAAACTAAAATCTGCACCACCTGGAAATTATTTCTGCTGGCGCCCATGAGCGTGGCATTATGACCACAAGGCCACAGAGGTCGTCAATGATGAAATTTATAACTCTGTTTACAAACTCTAATTCGTTATTTATTTGCGTCTTAAGATTGACAAAATAATGGCGGCAGCGACAGTGTGACATGTTACATATGGATTCCCTACACAGCCTTTACGAAACAATCAACACATTGCTCAATCTTCTTGAAACCGAAATGCTGACATCGTGTGACTGCAGGTGCGGATGACGAATCCTCGATGGGAAAACGTGAACAAGTGTCGGAGCCTGTCTTGCTTCAATCGCGGAAGCGACCGGACATTTTAGATATAATATTAATTTAAGTCATAATCATTGTGATTGCAGAATAAATCTCTATTCTTATAAATTGTAGTTTTTAAAAAGAACCCTCCTGCGTCCGGAAACGTAACTGGCGCAGTCGGAGCGGATAGTCGCGTTGCGTGTTCTAGTGTCGGATTACGCGTACAGTCGAATCGCCGGCTTATCGACTATCCTCGAACCTACGACCGGCCGCGGGAGTTCCTGAGTCGACATCATCCAGACATCGATGGGTCAAATAACAATGCAGATTGCCACGATACTGTGAGTAGTTGCACTATTCCTTTTTGGTTGTTTTCCTATCTATATCCTGCCAATCCCGAAAATCGTTTTGGTTAGTATAGGTAGAAGGCTTTTTAGATATATAAGTACAAGTGTTAAAGAATATTTAAAATAAATAAAGTGAAATAAAATAAAAGTATATAAGGAAATTTTTATAAAAGATTTTTTAGTTAGAAGTGTAATAAAAAGATTTCAAAATTTTTCACCCAAGTAGTTATAGGGGTGATAAACCCAGTTCTTCGCGCAATCGCGATAGTTATAGAGAAAATCGTTTTCATAGAGATTTATTGCTAAGTTTAGAAGGAATAAAAGAAGTAGACGAAATGCCTGACGAAAATAGTACTGGTGTGCCTCAAAATCAGGAATCAAGACCTAATTTGACAGATCAAATTTGGAAGGCTTTGAGATTAGTTCCCGAGTTCGATGGTAATTCACATGTTTTGATCAGATTTCTTTCAATTTGCGACCAAATTGTTATCACTTATGTCAATCCAGCTCCCGGAAATGAGTTAAACAATGCATCTGTATTAAATGGAATTCTGAACAAAATCACTGGGCGCGCTGCAACTACTTTGGCAGCTAATGGAATTCCGCGTGACTGGAATGGCATAAGAAATGCTTTGATAAATTCATTTTCAGATCATAGGGATGAATCAGCACTTTACACTGATTTGTCGTCCTTATCACAGGGCAATGATACACCACATGTTTTCTACGAACGTGTCCAGACTCTGCTCAGTACTATAATGACTTATGTCGAGCTACATGAATCGATTTCTACTACAATAGAGGCCAAGCGCACCCTTTATAAAAAATTAGCCTTACAGTCTTACTTGAGAGGCCTACACGAGCCCCTTGGCTCGAGGATTCGATCCATGCGGCCCGAAACCCTAGAAAAAGCATTAGAATTTGCCCAAGAAGAATTAAATGTGCTTTATTTACAGCAGAAAAATTATCGCTTTCCTATGTCTAAGAGGTTAGCTCAATTTAATACTGGATTTAATTTATCGCCTTTGAATTTTAATATGCCACATACATTACCTGTTAATCAATTAATACCTAGGCAATTCGGCTACCCCGCGTCTACTGTTCCTATTTATCAAAATAGACCTAGCTCTGGACCTTTGCAGCAAGTTGCTAATAAAACGCAAAATATGAATAATCCTTATCAATTTACCCCTAGACCTTATCAGTTCCAAAATTTTGCCCCTCAAGGAAATGTTAATAGATTCTCACCACCCAACCAAGGCCAAAATTTTGGTTTCCAAGGTCAAAACTTCGGTTTCCAAGGTCCAAGACTTTCAAGGACACAACAAATTATGCGAGCCTTGCCCAGGTCTAATATGACTACTGGTTTTAGAATTCCTCCTCGCCCGTTCTTCCAACGGCCTGTTCAAAATGCTCCTACCCCTATGAGTGGTATAAGTCACCCCGTTGCACGTATTTTACCTTTAACGCCTCAGAACCCGCAAGTTAACATGAATGAATTTTTTGACTCGTATTACCAAGATGAGTACTATCCCCTGGACTACGACTATGAACAGTACGTAGGACAAGACGAGTACATAGACTATGATCAGTATACGAACTATGACTCATACTCGACTCCAGCCGTTGACGCAGACGTGTCTATTTCTGATGAGAAAGAAAAGTCTGAAACCGAGGAAAGTAAACAACAAAATTTTTCCATGAAGCCTCAGATGACGTCCCCAAAATAGAAATACATATACAAGATAAAAAGCAACTTCCTTACATTCAAATTTCAAACCCACCTCTTAAACTCTTAATAGATACCGGAGCTAATAAATCGTTTATAAGCCCGGAGGCTGTTGAAATGTTTTTTTCTAATTTTCCTATTAACTACGACCCTTTCATAGTATCAAATGTTCATGCCACTGTAAAAAATCATTATTCTGTAACTATTCCCTGTTTTCCGGAATTTAGGGAACGGAAATCTATTAAATTATTCATCTATCGTTTTCATAAATACTTTGATGGTTTAATTGGTTTAGATTTATTAAAGGATTGGCATTCAACCATAGACCTTAGGTCACAAGTGTTGAGGACGCGTTTTGCTAATAACCCTATTCACATGTATGAGTCACCGAGCGTTAACTTACTCGAGACGATAATACCTGCCGAGTCGAGCCAGATTGTTAAGGTGCCGACAGACGTGACGACTGGTGATATTTGCATAGACCATCAAACTATGTGTGACTGTTATATAATGGACTGTATATCTTCTGCTGAAAATGGTTTTGCATATGTAGAGATTTTCAACCCTTATCCGAATGATATAAAGTTTAAAATTACGGAACCTATACACGCGTATTTATTTAATGAACAGGTTACATCTGGCGTCGCCTTAAGTAGTGATAAGAGCGCGAGGACTCGAGAAGTCTTATCTCGTTTGCGTACAGCACATATGAACGAAGAGGAGAGAGCTAATTTGATTGAACTTTGTAGGCAATATTCCGATATATTTTATTTAGAAAACGAAGCGTTAACTTTTACTAGCAAAATTAAACATAGAATTCATACCACTGATGAGGCCCCCGTTTTTAGTAAAACATATAGGTATCCATACGTACATAGACAGGAAGTACAAAGCCAAATCGAGAAAATGTTAGATCAGGGTATTATTAGGCCGTCTATCTCCGCATGGAATGCACCTATATGGATCGTACCAAAAAAATCTGACGCGTCTGGCAAAGTTAAGTGGAGGTTAGTAGTAGACTTCAGGAAATTGAACGAAAAGACAGTTGATGATAAATACCCGATTCCTAACATAGCGGACATCCTAGATAAGCTAGGCAAGTGTCAGTATTTTAGCTCAATAGACTTAGCGAGTGGATTTTTTCAAGTAGAGATGCATCCTGACGATATACATAAGACTGCATTTAGCGTAGCAGACGGTAACGGACATTTTGAATTTTTGAGAATGCCTATGGGGTTAAAGAATAGTCCAGCGACCTTCCAAAGGGTCATGGATAACGTTCTACGAGGCCTACAAAACGTTATCTGTACGGTCTATTTAGATGATATTTTGGTGTTCTCTACGTCTCTCCAGGAACATATGACCAACCTCAAGAAAATCTTTGATAGGCTCAGAGAAAGTAATTTTAAAATTCAGCTCGATAAGTCCGAATTTCTCAAACATGAAACCCCGTATTTAGGTCACGTTATAACGCCAGACGGTGTAAAACCTAATCCGGATAAAATAGCGGCCATTGTAAAATACCCTGTCCCAAGGACAACGAAACAAATCAAGGGATTTCTAGGACTCTTGGGGTATTATCGGCGCTTCATACCTGATTTTGCCAGATTAACTAAACCTTTAACCGCTTGCCTGAAAAAGGGAGCAAGAATCCAACTTTCCCCTGACTACATAAAATGTTTCAATCATTGCAAAACTCTATTGACAAACGACCCTATTCTTCAATATCCCGATTTTTCAAAAGATTTCATTTTAACTACTGACGCGTCTAACGTCGCTCTGGGAGCAGTTCTCTCACAGGGAACCATAGGATCCGATAGACCTGTGGCCTATGCGTCAAGGACACTAAATGCCAGTGAAATGAACTATTCAACCATAGAAAAAGAATTGCTGGCAATAGTCTGGTCTACTTAATATTTTAGGCCATACCTTTTCGGTCGAAAATTCATAATTGTCACTGACCACAAGCCCCTACAATGGCTCCTAAATTTGAAAGAACCTAACTCACGACTTACTCGCTGGAGGCTTAAATTGTCCGAGTTCAATTTTAAAATTGTGTATAAAAAGGGAAAGGCTAATACTAATGCAGATGCTCTGTCGCGCATAGAAATTCATAACGAGGAACTAGACTCTATTATAGTTAATATTAGCTCTGAATCTTCCTCAAGACGCTCCTCTATTTCTACAGTTACTGCACCAGATGACAGGCCTATTATAAGTCAGTCTTCCACGGATACAGCACCTAGCCAAAGACCACTAAGTAGTACAGGATCTCTTGACCAAATTAATGACTTAAACGTAGTACCTGGCCCTGAACAAGAAAATAACTTACCTTCTGTAACTGCGCATACTAGTGCAGAAAATCCTGTCCTTGAAATACCAATAACAGACGACCCTTTAAATAAGTTTAAACGGCAATTAGTTTTAAAAATTACAGATAGAACAATTCCTAAACCTAAAATAGTGAAACCATTTGACACCTTTAAAAAAACAATTGTGCACGTATCTGAAAATAATTTAGAACAAGACCTAATCTCTGTAATAAAGAAACATATAGATCCTAAATTTCGTACAGGTATATTAGTTCACCCTATTGATAAAATGTTTAATATTGTCCCTATTCTTCAAAGAAATTTTAAAAATGCGTCAATTAAATTAATATTGGTAAAAAGAGAAGTTCAAGACATAAATGACTATTTAAATCAACAAGATATAATTTCAAAGTATCATGACGGTAAAACTAATCACAGAGGTATCAATGAAACTTATCTTTCTCTCTCACAACGTTATTTTTGGCCTAAATTAAAAGAATCTATAACCTCTTTTATTAACGAATGCCCTATATGTAACCGCGCAAAATACGACCGTGTACCAATACGACCTAAATTTCAAATAGTTCCTCCTCCCTCCAAACCATTCGAACAGATGCATGCAGACGTACTTACTATAGAACAAGACAAATACTTTACAATTATAGATTCATTTTCTAAATATGCTCAGGCCTACCGTTTACCTGATTGCACAGCCCCTAATATAGTAAAATCACTTATGATGTTCAGTACCCATCATGGCTTTCCTATGTCTATTACTACCGACCAGGGAACTGAGTTCACTAATCAAGTAGTTAACGAATTCCTAAAATTACATAAAATTAATCACCATACGACAGCTGCCCATACACCAAATGAGAATGGCATGATAGAAAGGTTCCATTCCACTCTCCTGGAACATTTGAGGCTATTGAGAATACAGCATAAAAATGAGCCTGCTTATAACTTAGTACCCTATGCTTTAATTGCTTACAATAGTTCTATACATAGCCTGACAAAATGCAGACCTTTTGATTTAATATCAGGTCACTTTGACCCTAGGGACCCGACAGACCTTGACCTTACTGAAAGACTATTTCAACAGTATTTACAAGACCACAAAGACAAAATGGAGATAGTATATAAAATTATTCATGACGAATCTCATTCAAATCGCACGGGTATTATGACTAGACGTAATCTTGACAGGGAACCTCAAGTTAACTATGACGAAAACCAAGACGTACATATAAAAAATCCTTCGGCATCCAGGCAAAAATTAGCTTCCCGTTATACACACGATAATGTAGTATCTAACTTACCAATCCATATATATACGTCAAGGAAACGGGGTTTAGTTGCGAAAAATAGACTAAAACGGGAAAAGAAAACTAAACCTCCCGACTTGTTACAGGACGGTAATACTCGTGATGACCAGCAGCACCTTTCAAGCCAACCTTCAACCAGCAAGTGACATACGACTTGACTCCTTATCCGACGGACCCGGTATCCTACCTTTTAAATTAGGATTTACTAAGATTATTTCGCACGATCACACATTTTTGCAAGAGGTAGAACTAGACAAAATTCAGGGACAAGTAGACCTAGTACGGACTCAATTGACTGAGACTTCTAACAAAATCTCAAATTACAATTTCGCTCTTTTTAAAAGCCGAATAGTAAATCTGTTAAAGAAGCTCGCTAAAACCACCCAACAAATAGATTCTTTTAAACCGAGGCGAGTGAGGCGCGGTCTTGTTAACCCTTTAGGTACGTTCATCAAAAGTATTACAGGAAACTTAGATCATAACGATGCCCTAAGATTTGAAAATGCTATTCAAATTTTACAAAAAATGATCAGGAATTTTCTACTAGTTTCAATAAGCATATTAGCATATATAAAAATTTAACTAATCAGCAAACTCAAATCCTTACTAATTTGACTATTAATCAAAAGAGATTAGAGACAGTTATTGCACATTTTATTAACACTTCTGATTACAGTAAAGATATACTACACCGATATGCTCAGATATCACAGATATTTGACATATTGAGCGAAAACGCTCAAGATTTATTTCTTGAGATATCTAGGTTAGAAAATATAGTAGCTTTTAGTCGCACAAGTACTATGCACCATTCTATATTATCCATTAGCGATATCAGTAATATGATAAGCAAATTAAAGCAACTCTATGGCACAAATTCTATTCTAAATTTGGACATCAGGCATTATTACGATATAATTAGACTAGGATCGTATTTTATAGATGATAGAGTAGTTATTGTTTTTTATTTTCCCATCTTGTATTCCACAACCTATATCCTTTATAGACTTTGTTCTGTGCCTAATAAGCATTCCGAGACTATCATTCCACCATCCCCATATATTGCAACCAATTCAAAGGAATTCGTGTACATGGAGGCAGAATGCCCGAAGTTCGAAACGTGGTACATCTGCCAGCAGAAAACCATCCATCAATCCCGGAGTCAGCGCGACTGTATTTCCAGTCTGATACATGAGCAAGAATTGACATCATCCTGTCATCCTGTACCGGTTACACTTACCAAGGAAGCTCTTTTGGAACTCGATAGCCAGCATTACATCATATCATTCCCAGTGAAGACCCGAGTCCAGATATCTTGTGGGCACGAAGAATACCGAATCCTGAACGGCAGTCTCCTGGCGACCATTCCCAGAAATTGCAGTATAAGAACACCTGAATTCACGATAATTAACGCCGACGATAAAGTACGCGGACATGCTGTGGAAATAACATCATTCTCACGACTAAATTCGACGAAACCGATGACTCATTTCAATCTGACTACAATTGACTTGGATACATTGCACAATTTACAACACCAAGTACTCATGGAACTTCCCACGAAGATGGAAACCACGGAGCTTGCAAGCATATACCACACGACGATACCTATTTACCTCATAATAATATCAGGTGCAGCTGCACTTATCTTCCTGTTCTTTTATCGCCGAGCAAACATCGCAAAATCAACTCAAACTGACATCAAATTAACTGCGGTGAGACCTGAAAGCAGCATCAAGTCTATGCAAGAGCACAGAGCCGCAACATTTGCATTAAACATTAGCAAATAGTTGCTGATCTAGGAGGGGAGGTGTTACATATGGATTCCCTACACAGCCTTTACGAAACAATCAACACATTGCTCAATCTTCTTGAAACCGAAATGCTGACATCGTGTGACTGCAGGTGCGGATGACGAATCCTCGATGGGAAAACGTGAACAAGTGTCGGAGCCTGTCTTGCTTCAATCGCGGAAGCGACCGGACATTTTAGATATAATATTAATTTAAGTCATAATCATTGTGATTGCAGAATAAATCTCTATTCTTATAAATTGTAGTTTTTAAAAAGAACCCTCCTGCGTCCGGAAACGTAACTGACAAGTCAACAAAAATAATGGCTGTATCAAAACAAGGGCATATTGCGTATGCTGTAATGTAAATAAAGAGAGACGCAAATAGAAGGACACAAACATAGCGCCCTTGACGCTTGACTTGGCCCGAGCAGAGTAGAAATAAAACTGGCCAAGTGCGAGGCAGACTCGCGCAACAAGATTTCCGTAACATTATCTATAATAATTTTTAAAAACTAAAAACCGACTTCACCCCCAAACTACACAACCGATTTTGATAAAATTTCCATGGTACCACCTGGAAAGTAAACCCTTTCAAACAAAAAAAGATTTTTTTAAATCGGTCCAGGCGTCTTTGAATAATCGGTGAACATACATAAAAAAAATAAAGGATCAAGACGAATTGTTAACCTCCTCCTTTTTTTAAAGTCGGTTACAAAGAAACACGTTTGTTGTTTGGTAGCTCCAATTAAATATTAATTTTATTCTGTTTTAAGTATTTTATAGCGGGAACAGAAACACTATTGTGAAAATTTTCACTGTCTAGCTATCACGGTTTATGAGATACAGCCTGGTGACAGACAGACAGACGGACAGTAGAGTTTTATTAATAGGCTAAACTTTAAAGGAAAACTATGCTGCTAGTCAGCTCAGACAGACAAAAAGATACTAATTGCAGCGAGAGCACGCTGCGTCGCGCTGCACAGGGCGGCATTGTACGTTGCTCTGAAATTTGTATCTTTTTGAGTAGTAAACAAGGAAGTTAGCCAACTTTATTAAAGAGTTACAACCGCCTAATATAAAAAAATGCCCAGCCGCAACTCGAAACTTTCGCCTTAAAATGTTTTCTAGACATAATTATTGATTCACAAAAGAAAAATAATGACCCACAACTCATCCGCTCATTGTCAAAGACTGATTGCAGATCTATAGTCAAACAAACATAAAAGATTTCATAGGCCTAACTATAGTGTGTTCAGCGATTACTCGAAGATGCCTAGACCAATTTGAAAAATTACTTTTTTGTCTGAAAGGGTCAGGTGGTCCCATTGGCATTTTATTAAAATCGGTTGTGTAGTTTGGGGTTGAAGTTGGTTTTTAGTTTTAATAAATTATGAGTAACTATTGCGGCTCTAAGCAGACAGAGCCCAGGGCTGCAAGGTGAATTTGAAGGTGGCTCGAGAAGGGGGAAACAGAATAAAATAGGGTTTGGCAGCAGCATCAACTATTAGGGCTGGCACAAATACGGTGAAGCGCAGCGCAGAGCATTTTTAACTGTCAAACTATTATCTTGGAAATATTACCCAAAATCAATTAACACAATACTTATAGCCTAGTCGAAATTCGTCATATGTGTGTAAGAATTATGTTAATTGATTTTGGATACAATTTCAAAGAGGACAATGTGGTAATAGATTGACAGTGAAAAATGCTCTGCGGTGCGCTTCGCCATATGTGCGCCGGCCCTTAACATGATTCGCATTTTCGCCCATTCCCTCGATTTCGATCGTATTTTACGATTTAAAGCAGCTGGTACATTTGAAGTTTCTTCTTTTCTCCCAGACCAGCACGGAAGAAAAAGAATACACCAAAGAAAAAATGTGTTGTGCAAATTATCATCTCATTAAATCCCACAATTCAAAGAACTCACTTGCAATGTAACTGTTATAGCCCAAAATATTTTATGAGGGCCATAAAAATATAGTATTAGTCACTTGGTATTTTTAATTGCGTAATATTGTTACATAAACACTTTTAATGGGATCTCCATTCAAGTTTGGGCCCCAACTCAAAGATGCAGAACTCATTTTCAGCTCTTTTGTTCAGCGTCAAATAAAAACGGGCCGGGTGCGAGACGAACTCGCCTTCCAAATAAAATTCAAGTATATTGAATGGGCTTGACTAAAATATTTATTTTATTGTTTTTTGTATTTGTTGTCATAGCAGCAACAGAACATGTGTGAAAATTTCAACTCTCTAGCTATCACAGTTCATGAGATACAGCCTGGTGACAGACAAGATGGACAGACGGATAGTGGAGTCTTAGTAATGGGGTCCCGGTTTTACCCTTTGGGTACGGAACCCTACAAAACATAGAAGATTCCAGCAAATTGATTACCTCCTCCTTTAACCTCCCTTTCACTGTGAGACTTTATATCAGTTGTCATGCAAAAAAATGCAAGTATGAAAAAAATGCCTCACATGTCGTATGAGGCATTTTTTTCATACTTGCCAGTAGATATTGTGTCCCACTGCTGGGCAAAGGCCTGCCCCTTATTTGTACAGAAGGTCGCAGAAGGGATGAGTGCAAAAATGAGGGAAGGCAGTGTCAGGCCTACAGCCAAAAAGGGTTGTGGATACTTAAGAAATGTAATGTGCAATATGAACAGTGGTTTTTTGTCGGAAATATCCGACGCTCGCGAAATGGGCATTAAAATGTTTGAAGATAAACAATGTTGGCAGTAAAAGGGTTAATAGAAGTCGGTTAAAATGCTCTGTCTACTAAAAAGTGTGTGTGTGTAATGTTTCCACACTCACCCGCAATACAAAGCTTTAATTCCTTCCTGCTGCGAGGTCTTCACAAAGCAATCCACCATGCCCGTGTAGCGGAGTGTCACATGTCGCGGGTCTATCTTTTGGCCCTGGATCTGGAGACGAGTCTTTGTTGTGTCTATCGGGAAGGTGCCTGGAAGATTTATAGCTGGTCAGTATGACTGTTTTTTTATTGATGGGCCGAAAATAGGTTTCACCTAATACGAATATTCGGCCGAATGTTCAGTCAACGGCTGGAAAAAGAACTTTGCCGAACATTTGGTGATTTAGCCGAATCTTTGACAGAATACGAATATTCTGTAAATCTGCCAAATATGCCGAATACCGAATATAAAACGAATGTTCGGCCCATCCCTATTGTTTTTATTCAGTAAGAGATTGACACTGGTCAACAAGATACCTTCTTTCAAGCATTTGACAGGGCTCGACTACTGTGTGCTTGTGACAACTGGGATCTACAGCGTAACATGCGTATGTGCTTGATCTCTATTTAGATAAAACAGTGATGACAGAATAGGAAATGAAGAGGTATGAAAACTGATGTTAGTAAATAACATCACTGATTTAGTATTCAAGTGCATATTATAAACTTGAATTGTTTGTAGTTCCTTTCTAGGATAGGAAATTGTGAATCAATTATGAAAAAGCAAAAAAAAATGTGGGTTCTAAAATTTTTCTCTGAATAAATTTGAGGAAAAGCAGAAGAATCTGGCTTATAAATTACTTATCATTTATGTTAGTTTTAAGTATTTACACAAAAATATTCACATCATTTAAAAATTAAAATTATAGAGAAGATATAAAATACTTTAAACTTAAAAAGGAAGAGTTACTGATTGACTAGCTCTTGTTATCTGCAATTTTGAGGTTATAAAATGTAATAATGGGTGATGAAAGACAACTTTTATTCTTACCAAATTCTGCAACTATCGACGCAAGGCCGCCGTAAATAAACGGTCTCCAGTCACTATCTCCCATTACATAAACACAATTTGGAGCTAATAATTAAAAAGGATCGAAAATGTTCAATAAACCGGTGCAGATAATCAGACAATTATTCTTCAAAAGTGTCAAAGCCCTAAACTACACAGGAAACGCTTATGGAAAACTCATCATGATGTACACAAAGATTGCAATAATATATATTCACTAAATACACAACATTTTAGCCATATTTTAGATTTATTCAATTGAAATTCACAAATACATGCACCTCGCACAGCTGCAGAAGACAACTGTTTTTTTTTTCTTTGTAGGTTTTCTTTTTCACAAGAGTAAAGTCTCTGAAATACTCTGAATTCCAATATATTTGCGAGCTGGCTGTACAAGTAATTTATTTTTGACCAACCATTCAAAAAAGTAGCATGTCATTGTCACAAATTGACATTGACAGCTTTTTGTACATAGCTGGGTTGCCAGTATTTAGTTTTTACCAGAATTCAGGTGGAGAGCTACGAATTCTCAATGTATTTAAACCCAGATAAGGCAAAATAAAACGACAGTATAGTCCCATCCCATCTCACCACACGTTACTTCCCTTTCGGGTTGATACCCTCTATTCGTTACACGTTGTATGAGCTTAATATGAAAAACTGTATTTAAGAAAACAGCAAAAATCTATTTGAAGCATAAACAATGAATAAGGTAGAAAAAATTTCGCATAAAAATTATAATGTATTTATTCGCGCTACACATCTTTTTTCTATACAGTAGGCCAAGTTTTTAAACGACACTGTTCACACAATCCAAGTGCAAATAATGAGAGATTTTCCAGGCCACGTTCCATTAAAAAATCAGCTAAGTCGTCACAGTGCAATAGAATCGGAATCCAATTATAATAACCAGGTCTTCATATAAAGCAGTAATCAGAGTTCAAAGAAAAGGGTCCAACCAAATTCAATAGAAAAAAAAGATTATCACGCACGTACACACAAACTATCGAAACAACAGAAAAACCTAGAAAACTACAGCACTCTGGATACTAGTCCTTTAGACTCCATCTTTATTTTTTCACTTCTTTATTCGTAACTAAACTTTAAATAATACCATTCCATTTTACAGAATGGGATACGTAATAATAATGTTTTTGGCAAATAAAGAATTTATTATATTATATTATTAAACACTAACCCCCAAATTCATAAAAACTAACTAACGTTTGCTAAACCTCTTTTAGTTAAACTATGTTTTGTCTAGTTCTTACTATGTCAAATATTGAAAAGAGGGAAAGGGACAAAAGGTGTTTTAACTAAAATAGGTTTAAAAAACGGTTACTATTTTTTATGAATAAAAGGGTAAATATACAAATACAATCAAAAGTTATTGCAGGTCCTTTGATTGCTTCAAGGGACCTTCTGGCAACAAACAAATCTAAACGAGTCCACTGGTTTTCCGACCGAGCTGATTGAGTGGCGGACGACACCTAAAGAACGCCAGCGTTGCACAGCGCCATCTATTTGATTTTCAAGGATCGTGGCCTGGAAATTCCGTTATTGTATTCTACTGTTCTTAAAGTTTTAAACAATATTTTCCAATCACCACATTTATCTGCACGGCAAGGGGAATTAAGAAAATTCAATTTGGTAACCCTGTCAATGTCAACATTGTCTACAATAGAGTGAAATGAAATCACTACTTCGTCTGTGATGAAATGAAGAAAGTTTTTGAAGAAAGTGCATGTGCCAAGAAAGTTCTGCAAGTTAAAATTGCATTATTTTACAGAAAATAACTGCAAATGTGCGTCGCGTAGTTTTATTAAAATAATTCTGATGACATAAAGGTAACTATTGTTTCTGAGAATATCAACCAAACGAAAACAAACCGTCACAGTGGAATTTTGAAATACGAAACCATACAATAAGTGTGTACCGCATACCGTTTCTAATTATTGCTGTTTATAATTCTGTAGCCGATTAATTTTATCTCCATAAATTATGCGTAGTTCTTATAACTAGTTTTCGCGTAAGTTAGCCTTAAAAGATGTGGGTAAAGCCTTTTGTGTTTACCATTCAGTGACCTTAATTTGTACCTTATGCCTGGTCCTGAAGCGCGTTGGAATAAAGACTAAGCCTAGCGCAGGATCAAATGTTATGGCTAAGCGTAAGCTATGTATACAGGAAGGAAGGAAAAGAAGGAGATCACTATTTACAGTTTACTTATGTACTTCACACTAGTACAAACAAATGTTATATATACAGAAGGTGAATGATGTAATCGGAGTTATGGATACGAGATGTTCTGCAAAAGTTTTTACAATTCCCTATTAAAATTAATTTATCACAGGAAAATTTTAAAACAAAAAGCGAAAGCAAAAAAAAGTAACTCGACTAGCCGCCGATCGTCAGGCGTGGCGACACCGTCTTCATAAAAACCGGTTGATGGCCACGCATGCGCGCAGCGGTCTTTCATAAATGACAATATATTTATATACATGTAAAAGAATGTATGTCCGCTTGTATGTTGCGATTCATAAAAATTTACAATATTTACAACTTATTCATACCAAATATATGTACATACAAAATACAAGTATAAAAGGAGTGGCAGTGCAGGCCACAGTCCTGCTTGATAGGTTTTTTTTTTGCAGGCTAATATTTAATGCTAGACCTGTGTTGATCGCGATTGATCGAATTAATTTTGATTCGATCGCAACCTGTACACGATTGATCTTTCAGAGATTCGATCATTTAACCCGATTACAAAGTGCACCAAATTGCACTTTATTTTCATATAGTCACAGTAACTAATTGCTTGCATACTAAACAATCGAGTCTTTTACGTCAATTGAATGAGACGTAACAAACAAATCATGTCTATCTCTGTCATTTACTTACAAACCTGGTTTGTCCGCTCGCACTTTTTCTCGTGAGGAAAATAAACTGGTTTGTTTGGGTCGTGACCTGCAAAATTTATTTTTTTATTATAGTTGTATCGGTGACCTATACCCATGACCATGTGTGAACATAAGTTATATAGCAATAATAACCTGCTCAGCATAGCAGATCACTTGGGTCACATCATAGTTCATTTGTACGACTGACAAAATGACGAGTCGGTCATACAAAAGAACTGTGACTCTGTTACCCAAATGATCGATAAGATCAAGTCATTTTAACCCAATCACTATACAAGTGGGTCACGATCGACCTGGGTTACGAGAAATGATCGATTGGCACAGGTCTATTTTATGCTTCACTTATGCGTTTAGACTGTTGTCTAGCCTGTAGTGCTTTGGAGATATCATTACGGTTTAATAACCTATGCTAAAGTGATGACGTCATAGTTATTGGATTTTAAGCTTCTTATTTTACGTAAGTATAATAATATTTGGATACAAACAACAATCAAAACTCTAGTATAGTTTTGGTACTTAATTATCAGAAGTAGTTATAGGTAATAAAGGTTAATAAACCACAAAATACAAGCCGAACATGCATATAATAGTTAAATTTAAATTTCAATAGCCTTTATTGCTGAATTTACAATAATTATTATTTATACAATTACAAAAGTACTTTAATCAGTTGTTGGTGTCTTCAGCGTGTCCTTGTGACAGATAGGCCTCCCCAGAGCTTTCCACTTTTATCTATCTCTCGCCACTCTTCTCCATAAGGACCCTGCAATACTCTTCAACTTGTCAAACCATCTCTTTTTAGGTCGACTTCTCTTTCTTTTTGTTTTGTATCTTGGTTATTGATGTTGACCATTTTACCGTCTCGCATTATGTGGCCCGTCCATCTCCATTTAAGTGTTTTTGTTTTTTTACTGATGTCTTCTATTTTTGTTATTTTTATGTCTACTGCCTGCTTTCTATGTTTTATACTGAACCCGAGTATGCTTCTCTCCAAGCTTCTCTGGTAGATTTTTATTTTGAAAAATTATAAATATTATAGTGGCCAATGTTGATGTAAGATCTTTAAAGCTATCTATGTTTAAGGCCTTAACATTTGGGAGTATGAACTAAGCATACTTATGTTTGTTTCCTGAAACAATGGCAGCGAAACAACTCTTGAGCTGCAGCAACTAGACAGATAAGTTAGAGATCACATATGATGGTACAATTAATTTGTTTAGATGGTTGGACTACTATCTTTTAAAGACGCAGCCTTTATGGGGCGCTAAAAGTTTGCTAATTTCAGCGAATAAATTATATGAAGTTGTTTCATACAGACTCTGCTGCCAGCTCTCTGTTACTATCATCTGGTACCGTGGGCATTTTTTGCGCTTCACAACTCGCTAAGAAAAATAAGATTACCTCTTAAGTGCCAGGCACACTGACCAGTGCAGTAAGACGTGGACAGGGAGCAGACATATGTCTCCTCCGCGTCTTTTTTATACAAAATGTATAGAAGCGTCGAGACGCAGAACGCACAGGAAATACGGGGGACCGACGGGGCACAGACACAACGCGACGTTACTCCTCTGTGTCCTATTTTAAAACATACAATAGGGTGCAAGCAGGCGGCGTGGGGGACTCGCGCGTCGCCAGTGTTGCCATAGATACGGATTGCCTCTTCTTTTTTCTATATGTTTTCAAAAGTCGCGACGGCGCCCCGTCTGTGCCCAGTTCGTGCCTCGTCTGCGTCTTTTCTGTTTCTGTGTTGGACACATAGAAAAGACCTAGGACACAGATGGGGTGGTGCCTAGATATTTCTTGCCATATCTGTGTTAGAGGATGCCTGCCCTGTTGTACCCATAGAGAATTTATGTATTATTTTCCTTGTCTTGTGATTATTTCAGATTGAGTGACAATGTTTGACAACTACGGCAACAACCAGGCGCAGCCACCTCCTCAGACGCCGCAGAAGGTGGTGCGCTTCGACAAGAACTATGTGAAGACGCTTCCTGGGATACTTAAGATCGTTGAATTAGTAGGTTCCAAGATTACTTTCTATACTAATTAAATGAATATGTCCAGTTAGTTCAGTTTTTAGGATTCTGTACCCAAAGGGTAAAAATGGAGCCTATTAGTAAGACTCCGCTGTCCGTCTGTCTGTCACCAGGCTGTATCTCATGAACCGTGATAGCTAAACTTCTTTGTTTTCGGTGTCCACTCAAATCTAAATATTTTCCTGGGCCCAGTACTGAGCTACCCGTACTGCATTAGGACTGGCGTTGTACAGGTCCTCCAAAGTGCAGGTGTCGGTCGCCAGGTTGTCAGGGGGGTTACTCCATAAAATAATACGATAGTCGTCCGATAGTAACGTCCTATTTCTATGTCAAACCCAATTGGACTTTGTCATCGTATTTTATGCTCAATGTTGCTTGACGCTGAAACGCGGATACGCAGTAACGTCCGTCTTGCGTACCGCTTTTGGAGTAACCCTCCAGGTTACGGCTATAACAATAAATACTAAAAACAATAAAATAAATATTTAAGTGGGTCTCCCGTACAACAAACGTGTTTTATATACGCACGTTCGTGCGTGAGTCTGGATCGCAATTGGTGGGTTTTTTAGACACCAGTCTTACAATATTTACAATTTATAAATAAATATTATGGTGTGTGTTACTGTATGACATCGGTGTCTGATTTTCACATTGTCTGACATAGTTTGACAAATGCCCTATAATCATAACAGCCAGTACCAACAGCTTTACATGATAAGATAAAAAAATATTTGAAAGATCAACACACAGTTTCACAGATTAACAACTTATTTAAAAATATTTAAAAAAATACTATGCGCTCTCAAAAGCATATGCTGGTGTTACGTAATCGAAGCACCAGCGATGGTCTTCCGTTGGAGCCAAGTTAGTGCTTCCACAGACGCACAAAAAAAGACACAGAGGAGTCAAAGATATTTCATCCCACCAGGCTCTAGTCACGGAATGCCTTCCATATCCTTGTGATATGTTTACTATTATCAAATTTGTATGTTATCATCAACATTTCTGCCCGAAGTAGTCTGCTGGACAATACTAATTTGTGCAATTTCTATTCTTTCTTCTTTTCTTATATTATGAGTCCATGATTTCGCCAATGCCAAGGTTTTTTTTTTCCTAATATTTTTCTTTAATTCATCATTCCAGGTAATTAAACACCAAATAAAGTATTTTCTTTTCTTTCTTTTAATCTCAAAGTTAAAAGTGGTTGGGAGGAAACTACTGGAACTACCTTCACATTTCAAACATCTTGTTCCAGCTATGTAACCTCATTGGCTTCATCTGCATCAAAGCGTCGTGGAGCATGTGGCTGTCGGCCATCTTCTTCAACATCCTGTACTGGCTTGGGAACATCGTGACCGCGTTTCTATTCGTCATGTACATGTTCCACTTCGTGGAGAAGTACGACCAGTGGCCTTGGCTGAAGCTGGAGTTCTTCTACTGCTGCGCCATGGCGTTGGCGTACATCTGCTTCTCGATATTTGCCACGGTGATCGGGGAAGGCGTCGGATATGCTGTTGGGGTATGTTGATATTTATGTCCCTGGGCATAAATTAAATTGCAGACGTTCTTAAAAAAGGAGAGGTTAGAAGTACCCGTAACCGGCGGGCATGCATGAAGAGAGTGATGAGTGTAGATGAAGCGAAAGAGGTCTGTCAGGATCGTAGCAAGTGGAGGTCCTTAGTCTCTGCCTACCCCTGTGGGAAACAGGCGTGATAATATGTATGTATGTATGTATGTCCCTGGGCAACACTAGCACGTTGTTATCTTTAATGGGGTATACAGCGCCTAGGGCCGAAAGACCCAAGGGAAATGTTTAGCGTGATGGAAAAAGGAAACCAAGATATTTTTATTAATTTATTTAAAAAAAGAAAGGTATAACATCGAAATGGGATGAGCAAAAACCATTAAGACGAAGTGGTAGCTAAAGTGGCGTCCTCATTTTAAATAAATTGTTTAACACTCGTTTTAAAACTAGGCGGACTACCAATATTACTTTCAAAGGTTATTCATTAAATAGTTTAAAGGTATTTCTAGACAGTGATACAAATCAAATTTTTAATTATCACCATATTTAGTTTTAAACAATTTATTTCAAATGAGGGCGCCACTTTAGTTACCACTTCGTCTTAAAGGTTTGTACGCACATCTAACTTGAAAAAATTACACACTTCTAAACTATATACATAGGAACATTACTAGTTTATATACATTTATTCTCAAAGCAAGAACTCAATCATTATTATAAGCTTTTATTTCTTTTCACTGTCCCGTCTGTCTGTAATCTAATCTTGCAAGTATATCGCGTGACAATGCAATATTGATGACATGAAGCATATCTGATGACGGAGCTTGAAGTTGGCCATAGGAACTTTGTAATGAAACGACCCAACCCCATCGATTTGGGCTTCTTACATTTGTCTTGATAAGTACTTTGGCCTCACAGTAAAAAAGATTACCTGACTGCGCCAGAAGGAGGTTAATGTTTTTAGAGAGTATGTATAATTGTTTGGCATGCTCTGCAGTCTGAACGGTTCGATGGATTTTAGGTTGAGAGGTTTCGCTGCATTCATATTTTCTTAAAGTGACACTGGGTACATAAAAATAAAATAAAAAAACAAAATGGCGGATTTTGGCGCCAAATTCAATTTTTTGGCACGCTCTGCACCCTGAACGGCTCGATGGATTTTAGCTTGAGATGTGTCGTTAGATTCGTATTTACTGTGAGAGTGACACTGGGTATACCAAAATAAAAAAATACAAAAAAAGGCAGTCGGGTTTTTTGTTTTTATAATAATTAGTTGTTTCTATCATTTTTCCTACATATTAATTACATAACGTTGTATTTTTCTTCTAGTTCTTCGGGCTATGTGCCATCATAGCATACGGGATCGACGGCTACCTAAAATACAAGGGATGGAGGCGGGGTCTGCCGCCGCAGTGAGTGCCTTAACCTGATGTTCTACTTGTTGACCAAGTACCTTAAGAGCCAGTTATTTCGGCCATTTCTTTTAAGGATTTTATTTGTATTAAAATATGTCTTTTATGCACGGAAGAGAAGAAAAGGCGTGGCGCACGTGTCATTATTGGTACAAATGAAAACGACTAATTAAACGAATTGTGACCTATATGTAAAGCAAATGTGATCAGCGGTTTATTTGCGTGAGATTAGCGACAGCAGTTCCGATACTAATTTTTTCAAGTGACACTTCCACTTGTTTTTTCTCTTCCGTGCTTTTATCATACAGATATGGTGTACGGGATCAGCTTGTATTGTATGATCAGCTTCTATGACCAATTTTTAACCTATTGCATAGCTTTTATCACGGGCTTTGAGCGCGGCGACCGAATCAAGATATTCCGTAACGAAAATAAAATTAACACCCCCCACTCCGCCTAAACGTTTCTCGGCAACCGGCGCCATGCATCGTCTAACGTCGTTTCAGTTCGGCAGACTTCAGCACGGTGTTTGTGTGCGTGCGACTAGACGTATGCGTGTAGACTAGCTGCTAACTGATCATAATATAAATTCTTGAATAACCTACATGTATTGTAAGACAATAAAAATATTTTAAATGACATTAACTTCTCATTTATTTAATAAAAGAAAAAAAAAATGTTTTCTTATCGATCACCACGCTCAAAAAGTGTAACTTGAATTAATATCAAAGAAAAAAATGAATACTGCATAAATAAAAAATAAATAAATAATTATAATTTCATAAGTTGATTAAAAATGCTATGCAATAGTTTTACCGTGGCAGTCCCCGAGTGCCACACGTTTTTTTTTTCTTGATTGTTAGATGTTCCTTAGGGAAAATTGTTCAATATCAGAGACTGAAAGTGCTCACAATATAGTGTCAGTATATTTTGTTACAACTTATACTGATATATTATATTGTGTGCGCTGCGTAGTCACATTGTCACAGTCTATATCGGTCTAGAAGTGTGTTAGATATAAGTTATTTTTACCACTTGACTATTTTTTTTATGTACTTTTATATATTAAGTCATAAGAGTTATCTATATAGTAAGAGGTATTTATCATACAGTAAGCTTTTGAAGTCTTTATACTTGTATCTAATGTATTTTTATATGCATTTAATATTATTATATGTACTACAAGGCATAAATTAAGGTTTTCAGACGTTATAAAAATCGGAATGTAGGTATTATGTTAAGGAATTAAATATATACTTACGATATATAAAAAGAGAGATCGCTTGTCCCGTCCAAAGAAATTGAGGATCTGTGACCCTTATGTATCTGAATACCAATTTAAGGATAAGATTTTTAAATATTTTTATGTGGGTTTGAAGTATTGTTAGTATGATGTGATGACTGAGTTTATAATGTAGAAACAAAACTGATTCACATCTTTTTTAAAATGGCCTCTATAAACTTGCTGGCTTACGAAAAATATATTTAAAAACTGTTATCTTTTATGTTTTAAATAGGGTAGGGTAACACTTCATGTAACATTTCACACAGGGTTAAACATGTAATGATATATCTGAAACGAAATACAAATTGAGTTACTTAATATTTCGTAATGTCTTATGTAGAGATGTGAGTTATGATTTGCTTTTATTAACATTTTTAGGTAAGTTTTTATTTTTATTTAACAAGTCATTTAGATTTTTCTTTTGTAAAGTTCTTAGATTTTATATGCTAGTAAAATAAACTCGAGTATCTATATTTTTTATGTAAACTTATAAGCAAAGAAGGGTCCATTCTTGTATTTTTAAGCTATTGCATAGCTTTTATCGCGGGCTTTGAGCGCGGCGACCGAATCAAGAAATTCCGTAACGAAAATAAAACCTAACACCCATCGTCTAACGTCGTTTCAGTTCGACAGACTTCGGCACAGTGTTTGTGTGCGTGCGACTTGACGTGTGCGTGTAGACTAGCTACTAACTGCTTATAATAAAAATTCCTGAATAACCTACATGTATTGTAAGATAATAAAAATATTTTAAACGATATTAACTTCTCATTTATTCAATAAAAGAAAAAAAATGTTTCTTATCGGTCACCACACTCAAAAAGTGTAACTTGAATTAATATCAGAGAAATAATTTCAATTAATATCAAAGAAAAAAAATACTGCGTAAATAAAAAATAAATAAATAATTATAATTGCATAAGTTGATAAAAAATGCTATGCAATAGCTTTACCGCGACAGTCCCCGAGTGCCACACGTTTTTTTTTTTATTAATAATATTGGCCATACAAAATACAAGTGAGAGGTACCTACTACCATCTTCACCTGTCACTCACACTCAGAATAAGCATGTCGGAAAAATATTTTAAACTAAGTACATAAGTAAATACAATCAAGGTCAGTGCTAGCCTTCACATTGGTAAATTGAAAGCAGTTCTCACTTCCCTTTACAAACGCTGTGAGATACCTTTAGGTAACCTTTAGGTATTTTACTTTCAGTGAGCAATCACACCCCCCGTAGGGACTATTTACACGTCCCTACCAGCGACACAAATAAGTTGAACAAAAATGGAGGACTTCAAAGCATTTTTGTACAAATTCCCGGCACGTAGGTTGACCCCAAAATGCGGTTATCGGCGCAGGTACAAATAATACGCCGACGACCGCCATTTTGGTTCAATTCATCGCATTTTACTTTTATATTTGTCGCATTGTGCTTAGTTAGATATCGAAGGATATTGCTTACGTATGTTTTTTTGTAAGATTAACAAGAAATTTCTAAGATTAATCACTTAATTAGGCATCACGACGTCGTGCGAGTTTACTGGGGTGTGATGTCACAACCAGCACTCCGTAACTTGGATGGCCTGTATCTTTTTTTACTGATCTAATAATGTGACGGACTTAATACCTATATTAATAGTATCCGACCCAGTCATCTTCCCTTTTAAGGGGGTTTCTCCGCACCTTTGTTGTTTATAGACTAGCGATACTTGGCACAAACTTACGTTGACTCGCTGAAGTAAGTTAAAAACGCGCTATCGTTAGTTGCCAAAAGTGCCTCACCGTTCAAGACAACTGTGTTCTGTATCACGAATTAGATGTAAGATAAATATTTTTACACACGATTGTATGTATAATCTTAAGTTTATTTACTTACGTGTTATTTTATTCCACCGTTATGTCCAAAAATGAAATGTTGTTTTTGTTTGAAAAATTGTTATTATAGGTCAAAATACAAATGTAATAAAAACCCTGTCCGATCCATGTAGGAGCAAATCAAACCGTCAAAATGAACGACTTTTCCTATGTGACTAATGCTAGAAACTCGAAAAAAAATCTTCAATTTCATACAAATTGCCGGGCCGGCCGAACACTATTGTATGAAAATGTCGATCTTAATTTCGAGTTTCAATCATTGGTCACGTAAGAAAAGTTGTTCATATTGACGGTCTGAATTGCTCCTACAAGGATCGGACAGGGTTTTTGTTACATATTGTATAATATTAAGAAGGATCTAATCTTATCCTAAACTTTTCTATTCAAACGTACTCTTGCTATTATTTCCAAATGACACGTCAGAGTTCGGCCAAATTTAGTTTTTTTTTTTTTAAGAAATTGCATATATGTATATCCAGGTTTTAAACTGATTTTTCACAGTAAATATATCGTACTTGAAAGAAAATAAGTTTCCAACGTTGATGGTTAAAAATTTATGACTAGACTATAATTTCTTTCATGTTACTGTAAAAATCTAAATAAAGGCTAGATTACGTTTGTATGTAATGGTTTATGGTAATCCGTAATCTTGCAGCAATGTAATTCCAGCGAATAATCCCAATTTTTGTAAAGGACTTTATTAATTAAGGCTAAATACATCTTTAAATGCTTATATGGATGATATATTTTTTCTTAACATAAGTATTTGTTATTATTATTTAACCAATATACTTTAAAAATGTTACAACTGAGTTGAATAAAAGACAATAGACAATTTATTCATTTTTTATTTAAACACCGATGATCTAGAATTAACAAGGCGTAAGAAAATATGTAAAAACGTGATTTAAAGTTATATAGAAAAATGCTCGATTTTATAACAATATCATATCGTATAAATATCAAATACATAAGTAGCAGATGTTAATTGCACTAGGTGCTAAAATAACTCACAAATATAAGTCTAATACTTCACATTTTTTTGATAAATAACTTAATTTCATTTGACAAGAGCATAGACTACAGACTATTCGTTTCGGCGGATGATAATATGGAATAGACTCAACATCATTTTTTATATAGATCAACAACTAAATTAGTCGACCTGATATGATGTAGGCATTTAATCAGTTAAGATTAGTCAGCTTTATTTACTTTATGCTTACATCAACATTCATATTGCAGAAATAAATAGCTGAGCTTCAGCAGTGTTTGTCGCAACGAGAGAGATGGCGCTCAAAAGCCAAAAATATAGTCCCGATGTTCCGCACCATAGCGAGGTTCATCAACTTATACCTTTACATACATACGATTGATATCTATCGGCCGATAGAAAGTCGGGGAGTCTGCAAAGATTTCAATATACAGTGTGTTCGGACCTGAACTAGCGATAATTTAAGGACATACTGTCGTCATTTATACGAACAACTTTTACTAAAGGAGAATTAAGAAATCGCGAATAAAAAATTGCTGCTCCATACATTTTAACGCGATAGGTGTATGTAATTACTAATCGAGCAGCGTTTTTTTTTTCGCGTATTCAGAATTTATTCTCTAAACACACTGTTTGCTTATTGAAAACATATTTTTGTGGAAGTTTTGCCATTAACAATAATGGGTATGTTCTTATTAAAGTTTATAAACGCTGAATCTACATTAGGACTGTAGACACAGGCTCAATAATAATAATAATAGTGTAGCCAGCACGTCACCGTCTACCAGGCTAAATTGTAGTGAGAGATTTTTAGGTAGATGTTCGTATCTCACTCCATAACCCAGTTATCCGGTCCACTAACATCACATCCACGTAGTCCAAACCAAGTAAATCCCTCCCTGGCAATAGTTTAGCAGCTATGGAGGACTGTCAGTTGGTGCATCTCAATGGTACATTAAGGGATGGACCTCCATAGATGCAGCCATCTCACTTTTTAGATATATAGGTACTAAAAGGCCTCTTCATGTTGGCTTTGGCCCCATGAACGCCTCAAAGGACTTGGTCCCCATGGACCCGTGGTTGAAAAGCGTACCAACATAATAATAATAGAATGATTTATTCCTCTAAACATGAATACAAAAAAATCACTGTAGGTTTTAATATTTTCTTTTTAATCTAGGATCAGATGACATTTTTTCCCTTTTTAGTTTATTTACTACATTTAGACAGAAGGTAGACATTGCTGTGTGGTGTTGCGTAATTTTACTAATAAATTAGTACCTGATAAGCTTGCATTAAAGATACGGTAGTATTCTTACTATACAAAGGGTACAACAATGCATATTTGACACACATGTGAGCATATACACAAAGAACAAGATTATATTTATCATCTACGACAAAATTGAGACATATTATTCAGTGAGTTAGAAACTTTTTAAAAAAGTACCTATTTTATTTGATTAGCATAGGTTCACTTCATGAGACTACGCTAAACAAATAAATAATTATTTAGATGTTTTGTTTAACCTTTTGCACGCCAGCGCTTGTTAACGTTACTTTACCCCGACGCCAAGCCTGGTAAAGATAGTATCGACCACTTTAGTCGTCAATGGCGTCTCAGTCACGCGACCCTTTTGCAACTAAAGTGGCCAATGACGCGCAAAAGGTTAAATATACAGAGTGTTTTTAAAATCATTGCCATCCTTTCTACTGGAGAAGTACTCATGAATATGAGCAACTTATTGTATGGGACCGACTCAATCCAACCGAAAAAAAATCAGCTGTTCCATACATTTTGGGATTCTAAGTATTGTAAAATAGTATGGAACAGCTGATTTTTTTTCGGTTGGATTAAGTTGGTCCTATACAAACTGTTGCTCATATTCATGAGTACTTTCACCAGTACAAAGGATGCCAGTGATTTAAAAAACAGCCTGTATTTATATATGACATTTACGGAATTGTTCAGTATCCTGGACTGAATCTATATTGTCTGAATATAATCAGTCTTATTATAAAAAAGGCCATAATCGTGGTTTAGTCCCGTATTATCTAAGTCGGGGTTTAGTACGGTAACAAGCGATAAATCTACTTTAGACTTTCTTTTATTACAAAACCTGAACCAAACACAGAATACGATAGATCCAACTTAGTCTGACCGGAAGTAGGAAAATCGTTCCATTTTTCATAATAATATATTTTCGTCGAAAAGATTTTAATTAAAAGCGAAATAAGTTTAAATAAAATTAATTCAAAACTATGCAACGTACATAATTTTATCAATAACCTCTTATTTATTGCTCTGATTATTAAATAACAATTATTAAAGAATAATAAAGCAATTACAGTATCAAAAAACAGAACGAAGCTAAGTTGACAACTTTGACAACGTAATTCTATATTTAGTCTGTGGGCACTCGTCTTAATAAACTGTCACGGAGCCTAACATATGATTTTGTTTACATTTGTAAATTGTAAATAATCTTAACAAATATTGTTTTTATATGTGTGTTGTATTGTGTTATAAAAAAACTTTATGTTTATGAAGTATGCATGTTCGTCTATAAGCATAAATCACTGTTTAAAAAAGCTAGAGATTTATATCCCCGTAATACTAGAAATCCGAATAGACTGGTTTTAGACGATGCTCCTAAATTTGAAAAATACAGAAGTAGTTGTTTATATATGTGTATACAAATATTCAACAAATTGCCAGAAGAACTAAAGATTTTAAATGTCAGGCTCTTTAAGAAAAAAATGTATAAATGGCTTGTTAACAAAAACTTTTATAGCCTCAGACAATTCTTGGACTACTAATATTTGCATGCTATTACTACTAGCAAAACATGTTTGTTCTTTAATATTTATTGTAAGACCTATATTACCATGTTTTAAGCAAATAAAGATATGATTATGATTATGATTATGAAATATAAAATCGTGTTTTTAATGTTGTGAATGGAAATAAACGAACAAAAGTGTTGAAATTGTGTTTGTCATAGAAACTTGTAAAACAATAAAAACACTTTTATATCATAATCATGGCAGTTTTAACACATTTCCTGGATATAATAATAATTTATTATCAGCCATCAAGTAAAATTTCGGATTTACTAAAATTTCACAATAATTTTTATGTTTTGTTTTGATTTCTGTCACGGTTTTGAGGTTAATCGTAGCTTAAACTAGCCTCCTAGCTAGTTTATCTTTAGGCCGAGGATCGTCCTCAGAACAAAACATAAACTTTGTTTTATAATAAGATTTTCCTTGTTACATAGTTTAGATCGACTTTAAAACTCGATCTATCTATAAACCTTGTTTTATAATAAGACTGAATATATTTTGTTTAACGTTACTAACATTAAAATATATTGAATTTAATGAGCGTGTATTTGGCACAATTTTCGTAATACATAAAATACTTACTGCCAAATAAGAAATCGAAAACTCGTTTCGATTAGCAAATCTGTGCATAAACAGTTTGTTATTGACATGAATTAATAAATACCTACTTAAGTATAAATAGCTTACTATTGTGATGATTTCATTAGCTTATATCACAAATTAACTTAAACAACTAACAATAAGTACACAACGAGGTAACAAGAAATAAACACTATAAACACTTAAATAATAATATCATTATGATCCCATCAGAATGTTCATATATTTTACAAGGATTATTATCCTCGTTCAACGCATATTTTATGAAAATAACACCAATCGTAACTGCTTAATATTATATATTAAGTAACTTAACAGGTGGGTCATATTAAGCATATTATTAACATCTAAAATATTTTTACACTTGTTCGAACAATTAAAAATATGTAAGTTTATGCCTGATGGATGATATATTAAGGGGCTACATGAATTTTCCGGAGTCCAGTGCTGCCCTCATTTTAAATAAATCATTTGAAAGAAAACGGAGATATCATTTAAAATTTTGTCTTGATCAGACCCTAGATAACCCTTCAAACTATTTTATGAACTACTGTTTACTGTTTGTAGTGAGAACATGAAGCTTTTCTACGCACATACGCCAAAAGTGGCCGTTTTTCGCAATTGTGCGTAGAAAAGCTTTACGTTCTCACTTTAAAATGTAAACAATAGTTTGAACGGTTATCTAGGGACTGATTAAGACAAAATTTTAAATGAAATCTCCGTTTCCTTTTAATAGATTTATTTCAAATGGGGGCAGCACTGGACCCCTGAAAATTCAGGTAGCCCCTTAAATTAGCATCTGAATTTATTCGAGTACTTAACCAGCATTTCTTGTAAATATGAGGTTTCAGGCAAAAAAACGATCTAGATTCGTTTAATTTAACCGACTTCCAAAAATTATTATCAAATTTTTTAGGGTTCCGTAGTTAACAAGGAACCCATATAGTTTCGCCATGTCTGTCTGTCCGTCCGCGGTTTTACTCAGCGACTATAAGTACTAGAAAGCTGTGATTTGGCATGGGTGTGCACATTAATTACGCGTCACTGTCACGCCTATTCAACGAGTGAAACGCCCTTTTCAAAACGCTGTACCTACCCACCTACACTTCACCTTGAGGAAACAGATGGTGACGTCAGCCGTAAAAGATGTGGTGATTTGCAATCTCACTTGCACACAAGGCTATTGAGTAACGAGGTACTTATGTAGGTACCTTTTATGGATGTTACGATGCCAAATTCGATGGAATCTTCTGCCACCGCTGCATACAGTGCGTCTGAGGTTCCCGGGACCGAATTAAAGGATACAAGAATATTCTGGGTCCAGCGCTGCCTCCATTTGAGATAAATTATTTGAGAGGTAACAGATATAGATATGATATGAAAATGTATCTTGATAAAGCCCTTGATGACCGTTCGAACGATTTTATGAAGAACTGTTTATAAGTATTTTAACCCTTTTACCGCGGGACTTTATATCAGTTGTCGTGCCCCCAGCGCGAGGGGTATTAAATCTAAAATAAACACCTACAACCAAAAAGGGATGTGGATACGTAAGTTATGTGCAATACGAGCATTTTTTTGTCGGAAATATCCGACGCTCGCGGACTGGGCCCGACAATGATTGTCGGATAAATCCGACGTTCGTGGTGAAAGGGTTAAATTGAGAAAGTTAAGCTCAGCACATTTGCCATTTTTTGCAAATGCTAGCTCAACGACGACCCTAGGCGGAGACAAACAGAATGCTTGGTAGCCTTAATAGACCTCTAAAAAATAATCGCGGAACCACTTGCTAGACCGTATGAGTAAATACGCATACGCATATAATACAACGAAGAAGGTAAATACATTCTTCGTTGTAAAGAATTATAAAGAAAATGGCGTCCGGAACACCTATACCATTGGGCAGTACCGCATGTGGCGTAGCACGCCTATGGTTGCAAAAAAAAAAACAGTTTTTTTCTAACATGAAAAAAAAAAACTTTAAAAAAAACATGACTTAAAAACGTTTTTCTCTGGAGCATGTTTTTTTTCCAAGAATTCTGCAGAATTCAAAATTGACAAGGCAGTTTCCGTAAAAGATTAATAGGTACTTAACAGTTTATAATTAGAGTTTTTTATTTATTTATGAACCCACCATACTTTTTTGGTGGAATAGTACCAAGCTTACATAAATATATTGGCAACATTCAAATTGCGCACCGGGATTCCCGGAACAACTTGGTACAAACATAAACCGAACAGGGATTTCCCAGTCCGGGAGACAGGGACATTCATAAGTAATGAACCAATTAAACAAAAATTCAGTCTATATAAATCAAAAAAGTCTAAATTAAGTAATTCGATATGTAATTTTAGTAAAATATAAGAAAGTAATGAAAGCATACATCAATAAATTATTCAATTTTCTATTTTTTTTTTCTGAAAAGAAAACCAAATTTAGAAAAAAAACAAGGTATCTAAGTTCTTTTTTCAACATTGTGAAAAAAAAAAACAATTTTTTTTTTCATTTTGCATCTCTAAACACGCCTGGTGTTGAGGATATAGACGTAAGTAGTGTGGGTATCCGTTTCATTCCATTCACTATTCATTATGCAGTTTGCGGTTGTTTCTGTATGCATCACGCGCTAATCTCAAGGGCGTCCATGCGATAGGAATTTAGGGCGACGTGATTTGCTTATCTGTGGTTCCGATGCACTGCACCCGATTACATACAAAAATATGTAAACGGCATAACACGTGAAAAAAAATCCACCAATGCGGACTAGAAATTTTTACTAAATTTTACCAGTTCGGACTGGAGGTTGCTGTAAAAAGCATAGGCAGACCTAGTTTTGGAACGAAGTTCCTTATCGCGCATTGCGAAAGGGAGCTGGACGGAAAAAATTAAGACCAAAAGTTGTAACGACACTTTTTGTTCATTCAAATTTATGAAGATAATAAAAACTTGATTTTAGAACGCAGAAAAGTTTTTGAATGTAATTTAGACCTATTTATATTTATATTTTACTTCGTTCTATCCGGGTGTCCCTAAATCAATGGTATAAAATGTTTTTTGGAACGAAGTTCCTTACGGCAGGCTTGGAGGAGATAGGGATTTTGCTGCGCGACCGAACTGAAAAAAATGTGATAGTAAAACCGTAAGGATGACCTCGTTAAATAAAACCGTTAAATGAGACGTGCGCAGGCGCGACAGTCGTATACACAAGCGAGTAGTAGGAACTTCGTTCCTACCTGGTGTCCCACGACACCACATTTCTTTTCTTTTTCAGTGCGTATGAACTGGAAAATATCTACACTATGTTCAACGATCCCACGGGAACCTCCATTTTTTAGGGGCAAAAAATATAATTTTTGTTAATCAAGGCAATAAGCTACATATACAATGTCCTTTTTAAGTACTAATATTTTAAGGGGTTATTCAGTCCATCATTTTGAACAACTTTTCCCAATAAATGTATATAGAAATACGAAAAAAATATTTAGGTTCTCATACAGATCGAAGTAGTCACGTTATATCGTTACTATGAAAAATGCAAAAAAAAAATTCGTATTTCGATATATATTTATTGGGCAAAGTTGTTCAAAATGATAGACTGAATAACCCCTTAAAATATTTGTACTTAATTAAAAAGGACATTGTATATACCTCTATAAATTTCACTACATTCCGTTTAGCTGTTTTGTCGTGAAAGCGGAACAAACAAACCTCCACATTATAATAAGTAAATGAATTTTCCTTTGATGCATTATCCGACAGTTAGTTTCATAAACAGTGTAGATGCATTGGTACTTATTTAAAAATACCTATATTCACGTTGCCTTCAAACCTGCTGTAGTTCAGTTTTATTGCTAAACTATAAATATGGCGGTGACGGTATAGTGTCATGTACTGCCGTTCTATGTAAACAGTTTAGTGCCGGCAAATACTACCTGAGGCCAGATGCCATGCTAATGACGGCCACGAACTCACATCAATATTAGCACAGGTGCTGGCTTGTTTATTTCTTTAGATACAACTTAATAACAAGCCTACTAGCACATCTAACTTCATATTAGCGTGTTCCCGATGGTGGAGTTCTGGATATGCTTCACCGCTTTTTCTTCTCCGAACATTATAAGTATAACGATGGTCACGCCAGAATACCGAAAGCTGCTTTGCAGTGAGTATCTTAGAAAGTTCTCGGTTAAAGGGGGGTTACTCCAAAAGCGTTACGCAAGACGTAACCGTGTTTTAGTGTCATGCAACATTGATCCCTAACGTACGACGATAAAGTCTTATTTGGTTTGACTTCTTATCGTGTCGCTGGCTCAAATTTCAAATCTTGTAATTGCTACTTTTACGCCTTCCTCCGAGGCAGAGTATAGGTCAAGCATGGTACAGCTGGTAGGGCACAAAGGGCATGAGAGGAGGTGCTGCATAGTCTGGTCGTCGTGACCACTGGCACTGTGCGTCTGCTTGGTCAATGTACCGCCAGCGCGCCAGATTGTGCCTACATCGACCTACCTCAGTTCGGAGGCGATTCAAGCTCTTCCATGTGGCTCATTGCAGTTTATGACCTGGCGGTAGCTCAAAATATTCCCCCTTCCAAAATAATTTGGTTTCACTTAGAAAAAGGACGTCACTGCCGTACGACTAACGTATTATTTTGTGGAATAACCCCCCTGTGTTGTTGTGACCTCGCGATTCGAATAATGAAAAGTTATTTTTATATAATTAGACTTTTGACATCACCTTTAACCTAGTGATATTACCCGCTGGTCTATCTCCTACATGGCTGGCTGTGGCCGGGCTGGCGGGTCAACACGCTTGTCTGCTTGGTCGCGCAGAAATCCAATTCAGATTATTGTCGAGTAGTTACACGTAAACAAAACACTACACTACCTATGTTTGTTATGCAGTGTAGCCTGGTCTTGCAGCTTGGCTATGGCTGGACCCTACTTAGTCACAACGTGGTCCACGTGTGTCAGCTTGGTCACAGTGCGGTGTCCTTGGGCAAGTTTCTTTCAGGAACCCACTTCTGTTTATTGACGAATACGGATGTAGATTAAACGGTTTTTTTTTTTTGCTTTGATATACGTCTTTTCCATTTTTTTTTTGATTAGCAAATAATCACGAACATACAGTGCATTTAAACGCATGACGTCACAATCAGCTACGATTTTTAACCAAAGGTGACATAACGACGTCTTTATGAGTTTTTACTACTTCGCTAAACGAAAAAATAGTTCCTTTATTTTTGGATAATCTAGTTAACGGACTAAATGAAATAATATAATTTTTAACAGTCCACATCCGCATTGTAACGCGATATCACGACGACACTGCACTACCTATGACTGTCATGGAGTAAGGCCCCTGGGCTACCAGCGTGCGGGCTACGGCAGCGCGGGCGGGGTGACGACGTGCGGCTGCTTGGTCGCGGTGCGGTGTCCCTGCGCGAGTTCGCCGTCGCGCAGCGCACGCGCTTTCAGGAACGCGTCCACACCGTATAGCACCATCGCTATGTAGCCGAAGAACTGGAACAACATACACAATGTCAATAAACAGGAAGTGATGTCTATCAGTCTTTTGTAAAGGCGCGTAGCCAAAGACCGATCGCGATTGAGAAAGACTGTTGAAGCCCTCTCTCCGCCCCTCCTGGAGTCCTTAGGACCTAACGTCAAGTGACAGTTATATATATACTAATAGAAATACTATTGTAATGTAAGTATGTGTAATATGAAAATGTCAAGAGAATTATTGTGAATACGTAATGGTCTAGGCTGGACGAAACACTGCTAGAGCCAAAAAGGCAATAATTTTCACCTCTAACCAAGTAAAAAAACCTTCTTTACCAGTTTAGACGTGTTAAATTGCAAATGTGAAGGAAGACTCTATTGGTGTTAAAATAGGCGTCGAATTAAAAGTTAATGTTCAACTACTACAATACCTACATAAAATTTCGCTAATTAGTCCCATACGGTCAGCGACAAAAACGGGACATTCGAGACAAAAAGGGCCATTCAAGACAAAAAGGGGAATTCAAGACATTTGTGTGCTCCATCCAGAGAAACAACAAATTGCAGATAGGAAAAGTTTTGCTTTTTGGATGACTGACGTCAAACATAGAATCATCAGAGTTTACAGTAATGTGTTCGCTGTTTACAAATTGCCTGGTAATTGCATAGTGCTAAGTGATGTAATTGTTCCGGTGAGCTAGGCGCACAGTAGTGATCAAATAGACTACGTTGGTACATAGTTCGTAACCACTTTTACTGTTAGTCTACATAAAATCATTTATTGCTTCCTTAATGTATCATACAGGTCTTTATTAACAAAATAAGTTACAATTAAGGACCCTGACGGGCGCTGCAATGGGAAGGGCCACATTTTGTCAAATCAATGTTATTGAATTATTTTAAAATAATATATTTCTTTTTTATGCTAATCCTTAAGTAACTAACTAAAAAACTTATGCTAGCATATTACCTTTGTCAGCCTATATCACTGCAAAGATTCAAAGATTCAAAGATTCAAATATTTATTCAGTAATTAGACCTTTACAGGCACTTTTACACGTCAATAAGTATAATTTATGTTACGTGTAAAGTATATTAAAAATTTAATTTATTTTTAAAGAAAAGCTACCGATACCAGCGCTTCGTAACGACCACTGCTGAGAAGAAACGCCGAAAGAAACTCATTTTCACAGTATTGGTCGCCTACTCGCCAGAAGGGCTTTGTCATATTATTATAATTGTCTTTTAATTAATAAATACTTATAATATAATACAATGTTGACACATTATAACATGTTATGCTTGCGAACAAGTAAACAAACATAAATTGCGTAATAAAAAATATTAAGTAGTCAAAAAAGCGAAGCCGAGCTGACCATTCCCTCCCGGCAGCACCCGTTCACGAGTTGACGCACGGATCAGCCATCGTTAAACTCAACCATATTAGAGGGAATCCAACGACCCGACCAGCGACGCCACCACCGGATTGGACATTTTAGTGAGCATGAAAAACCCGAACTCGCAGACCATGTCAAGAGAA